>OX383963.1:2400000-3600000 GCA_947532105.1 Athrips mouffetella
GTTGCCTTGGAGGGGCCTTCATCCATAAATGCCATTTGAAGTCTATCGAACGATTCATCCGGTTTCAGGCGACACTTGAAATCGTAAAAAATCATAGCTCTAAAATGTTCCCGGCGCAGATCCATTTTTCAGTAAGACACGATACTTTGAATTGGCTCGCAAAAAATGTGGAGGGAAATTTTGAAAATGGAACACACATATTTTTACTTACAAGTAATCATATTTTCGAAAAAGATTCTGACCGGCCAGTCTCCCATATATAAAAACTATTTTTCGCAATACTTTCTGAGTGGCCTGGTAATAATAATATTAGTGGTATGTCGATATTAACCTCTAAAAAGATTGAAATAAAAAATTATATTAAAATTTTTGAAAAACCCGCGCCGGATAATAAAACGGGATTATAAAAGGAATAAATAACTTTTTGAAAGTCCCCCGACTAGAGGTAAATAAGGAACAACAAATGAAATAAAAACGTTTTAATAGAGTTGGTTTGTCTCGAATTCTGCCATATATTTAAATAATTATGACTTTTCTTAGTGCTTTCCACATTTACTTACCTACTAATGGTTTTTCGGAGAGATAAACACAGTAATAATATAAAAAATAGGTAAGCACTATATATTCGACTAACTATAATATAATTACAAATTCAAAAAACCCGTCGGGGCTGCCACTATCTGCTCTAAAATAAACAAAGTACATGGAACTATATAAATTGTAAAATAATATTTTGTGTTGTAAATATAAAAATTTAAATAAATGCAATTAACATTGACACTCATGATATGAGAACTTAAATACATTTAATATGTGCCATAATATGAATTGTAAATTTATTTGATTGTTTGTTTGTAACGTATCTGATTATAAAATATATTGCTATAATTTATCAGAATAAGAGAGAGCGATGACAGCCTCCGACGGGTTTTTTTGAATTTATATGGTGCTTATATATAGTGCTTACCTATTTTTTTTTTATTACTGTGTTTATCTCTCCGAAAAACCATTAGGTAGGTAAGTGGAAAGCACTAAGAAAAGTCATAATCACGCCGTATGCCGTCTATCAAACTTATACAATACCCTTGGACAGTTGATTGACATTTTCAGTGAGTCTCTCTCTTCTTTTAAGAAAAAAGTTTTCGATTTTTTTAGGGATGCTTAGTAATTTGTTCGTTAGATTTTGTTATTGTTTAAAATTTAAATTTAGGAATTTTAGTTAATGTTAATATTGTACGTTTCTTTTAGTTTAGGGAAACATGTCTTCAAATGTGCATGCAGTGATTGCTTTAAATAGAATGTACATTTACATCTTTTTTCAATAATCTTAAAACACTATGAATGTTTCAATGTATCGTTCACTGGCAGTCCTTAATAAAAAAATAAATAAATAATTATTTGAATGTATGGCAGAATTCGAGACAAACCAACTCTATTAAAATGTTTTTATTTCATTTGTTGTTCCTTATTTACCTCTAGTCGGGGGACTTTCAAAAAGTTATTGATTCCTTTTAAAATCACGTTTTATTATACGGCGTGGGTTTTTCAAAAAATTGTATTTTTTTTGTGAGACATCATGTTTGTATGTAAAAAGAAATAGGTATTCAAACAATTTTTTTTTCGTTTACTAAATAAAAACAGTTGTGGTAGGTATCTATTCAGGGTGAAATAAACATGAATATTTTTAATTTTAACGTTTGGAAAAGGAAGGAAATAAAAATGACTAGAATTAATTTAAAGGGAGGATGTCGACCTTAAGGTTAGAAATTGCAAAGGTATGCCAAAATAACACAAATATTTTCATTTTTAAGACGAAAAATCGTGTGTATTTCACTCGAAATACTATCGACTCACTAAAATTTATAGTATTAATAAAATTACATAGTAAAAAGGATTTTCTTTTAATTCTTTTAAACAAATTAAACACAGAACCTATAACAAAATAGCTGAAAGTGTATAGATAACTGAACGTCCTGATTTTTTTAGAAGAAACACAAAAATACAATTCTTAAGACACCTGAGACATTACATTTAGGTAGGGCGGATTTCCCCTTTTTGCTGATTTCGTAGGGCTTTACAAAAGTACTATTCTTGCCAGACGTACAAAACGCATTGTGCTAAGTAAGCTGCTCTTCTTTTTATTTCACGGCGTAGATACCTATTATTTTTGAAAAATATGTTAGTACTTTTTTAAATGTACAAACTGAAGTGTTTATTTTTATTACTTAGTGTTATTATTTTTGTAGTAAATGATCATAGAATAGATTATCACAGCTAAGGACCAGAAAATTTGATTCGTTGTGTGATTTTCTAGGTTGGAGAAGGTTAAATCTTTTGACTTCAGTTGAAAAGAATATAAAAATAAATAAATAAATTCTTGTAAACTAACCAAACATCATAATTTTATCAAGTTTAAAATAAATTATCATTCATCAACTTTACAATAAAATTGTCATCAACAACTATATTAAAGAAATCTTCACTAATACTTATTATGTATCTACTAATCTATTTATATAAACTTTATAATTCCACAAGACTACTTAATTAATGGTTGCTTATCTAGTGGACCTTACAAATAATGTTACACAAAATATGATGTAACTACTACATATATTAGAATTCCTTAAAAGATCTAAAGGGCCTTCCCAAATAAAAACGCGGTGCCTTTACACTCGAGTACCAAAGGGTTCCTTGTAAGGGCTGTAGGGCGCAGATGGTTCTACCTCTCATTACTTTGCTGCTATTTGTGTTATTGCCCTTTTTCAAAGCTTTCCCTTTTATTAGAATTTGGAGGAAATATTAGGTGGTAAAAGATTTTTTCGGGAAATGGGTGTGACATTTTTTTATGAAAAGTAATGTTGTTTTTTACGTAGACGCAAGAAATATTCAGAAAATTATAATACAAAATTAATTTCAACGAAGAATTATAACAAAAAAAATTTAAGCTAGCCAAGTGCGAGTCGGTTTCGCGAACCGAGGGTTCCGTACCACTAAGGTAAAAATACCGTCTTAGTTGTGAACGTGCAGTCACGCAGAAGTGTACTCGTATTAAATTTGCATGATACCGACACGCACTTGACCAGTTTTTATTATTTATTATTATTTTAAAATTAGTGCTTTGGAGATTTTCCGATGGAGTCCATATGTTGGTATAGTACGCATCAGCTCAGGAGTGCTGGGGAAATGTATGACACGCCATACGTTTATTTATTTATTTAAGCATAGGGAAACAAACAGCTATAATAAATACATAGAACTTAATTTAACAGGTAACCACACAGCCAATTAAGTATCCACATAAAATTATACATTACGTCGAAGAAGACAAAAGAGAATATAATAAAATTGATTGAATTGAAATATAGAGTAAGAAAATTATCCCGATATCAGGCAGTGCTCTCTTATAAATATGCACCAGCTGGAAATAGTCTAAATCGATGCTAGGCATCATGAATAAGTGTTCTGTGAGTTTGCGCCGGTTTCTGGATAACTATAAAGTTTTGAGGGCAGAAAAACCACGAAAAATTTGGTGTTTTTTTAATTTTTCGCTTATAACTCAAAAACCATGCATTATAGAGAAAATATTTAAAAAGCAAAACAATAGAGCATAAAATTCCACGTTAGGAAATCTACTCAAAGTTTAAATAAATGCAGCCGTTTAGTCACAATTGATCGTTGAAGATCGGCACTTTTACCCATTTTTTTTCCGCAATGCAATTTTTTTTTTTGCGCTCAAATTGTACACAAACAGCTGAGATTATGATGAATTTATCCTCGTATATTTACCTAAACAATGATACCTCAATTACTATCTGGAGTGTAGTGATTTCCAATTTATAGCTGTCAGCGCAATAGCCTCCGAAGTACGGTGGTAAATTTTCATACAATTTGGGTATATTTTTTTTCTTTGATCCTAACTTATATGATATCATATGTAAGGTCTTGGTTAGTGTATTATAAATATGTAATTTTTAATTATTTTTGTTGTCTAGTTTTAGCGAAATTCAAGAAGAAGCGTGGATGATAAAATAAAACACCACATATTTTTTAAACGGTAAAAGGTAGAAACCTGGAACTGAGGCAAAAAATAAACATTAATATTGCAATAATTTTGTCTTTCAAAATTTTTTGGTTCACAAAATAAATAAAAAACCGTAAAAATGGGATTTTTACGGTTTTTCGTATCTATTTTCTAAACAATTTTTACGGTTTTTTTTATTTATTTAGTGATCCAAAAAGTTTAGAACGACAAAATAATTTTTCACGTATAATGCTTATTTATCATTGTTTATTTTTTTTCTCAGTTCCAGGTTTCTACCATTTACCGTTTAAAAAATTTGTGGTGTTTTATTTTTTCATCCACGCTTCTTCTTGAATTTCGCTATAACTAGACAACAAAAATAATTCAAAAATACATATTTATAATACACTAACCAAGACCTTACATATGATATCATATAAGTTAGGATCAAAGAAAAAAATATATACCTAAATTGTATGAAAATTTACAACTGTACTTCGGAGGCTATTGCGCTGACAGCTATAAATTGGAAATCACTACACTCCAGATAGTAATTGAGGTATCATTGTTTAGGTAAATATACGAGGATAAATTCGCTAATACACCATTTCATCATAATCTCAGCCGTTTGTGTATAATTTGATCGCAAATGAAAAAAAATTGCATTGCGGAAAAAAATGGGAAAAGTGCCGATCTTCAACGATCAATTGTGACTAAACGGCTGCACTGATTTAAACTTTGAGTAGATTTCCTAACGTGGAATTTTATGCTTTTATGTTTTGTCTTTTTAACATTTTCTCCATAATGCATGGTTTTTGAGTTATAAGCGAAAAGTTAAAAAAACACAAAAGTTTTCATGGTTTTTCTGCCCTCAAAAATTTATCGTTAGCCAGAAACCGGCGCAAACTCAGAGAACACTTATTCATGATGCTAAGCATCGATTAAGACTATTTTTAGCTGGTGCATATTTATTAAAGAGCATAAATCTAACTTTCCTCCTCTAATATTAATAAGAGTGAACTTTTAAGAGTGAACTTTTATCCTTATTTACTCGTACCAGAGTTTAAGTGACAATTTCTAAAAATTATGTATTTTATTTTCTTTCTTTTTTTCGCCCGCACTCCTGATCTGACGCGTACTCTACCTTGCCGCGTTTCCCAATATTAATGTGAGAGCAGACAGTATTGCTGCTCTGAAAAGATAACTCTAGGTACTGCCATTGCATTTAATACTTAAAGAAAATCTTTTAATTGTCATTTTATTTTACCAATTTATAAACAGATGTGCCCTCAGATAAAGTTTACTCATATCTCTGGATGTGCCTAAGATTATGTGTGTTTGTCTGATACGATGACCGCAATATTGTTTTCAAACAGATTCTCAGAAACCATTTTATAATCTACATTTTCATCCGAGTTTACAGGACCCTTTGCTTTCTTTTTTATCTTTACTTACCTCCAACCTCTCCGTTTAGGATTGTGTAAGATGTAAGAATATTCTCAAATAGCCATGTTTCACCATTTTTAAATGCTGCCTCCATGCTTAACTTGGACTCGCTTCGCCATTTTCATTTGGCATGTCTACTCTTCGATGTTGTCAAACTTAAGAAACCTGAATACTTATATCAAAAGTTACGCTTTTCCCAGTTCAAGGATCTATACAGCGTTCGTTGCACACGAGCTCCTCTCGCCGTTCCATCTCATCAGTCCGCAGCGTTCAGAGGCAGCTTCCGCTTCCTAGCTAGCAAATGTTGGAATGTGTTACTTCCTCCACTTCGGAACCTAAACTCCAAAAAGTCTTTCAAACACAAAGTAAAACTCTATATTTTAGAACAGCAACGTTTGGGTATTCCTAAAATTTATAAAGGACTATGATAAAGGATAGCGTAAGCTGCCCGCAAAATTGGTTACAGACGCCTTATTAAAAAGGTCTTTTTAATACTCAAACGCGTATATGTTTTGGGCTAATTAGTTTATGTACTTAGGTATTTATTTGTTAACACTTTACACGTATGCACTTCTTTCATTACTTTTTACCGTCATTGCATGACTCTCCACAGATATTTATATTGTCCTTTTCCCACAAGAACGCAGCGTAACCTGCACACGTCACATTTCTTTTATTCTGGTGCTAGTTTTCTATTTATATTTATTTCATAGGTATATCTTCATAGCACCCGCGTTACCCTCACTGGCGAGGGCTGAAAATCAGTGTTGCCCTCTCTAAGGGCAAATCTATCGCTGAGCCTAGGCCTTTTTGTCACACTACAGCACATATGTGTTTTGATTTGTTCTTCAGTTCGTCCTAATCATTGTTTAAATGTATGCTTCTTTATCAATGTACATGTGTGTTGGTGTCACAAATAAACGCTTTATCTATCTATCTATTTATCAAATACTAAACACGAACCTTTTAACGAATATTCTGTTTCAAAATTTTAACACTTAGTTCTACCTCCTAGTATGTATGAAAACTTTTTAATACATATTTATCATTGATTGTTTGATTGATTTTATGAATAATTTCAAATAGAAACTGTTAGATTTACGTAGTTTTGCATTGACTGACACAAATATAACAAAGCAAAATCACAAATCAGAGAAATAGGCAAACTGGCGGTAGGTACGTACATCTCCAGACGAACTTTGCGTAAAGCCTTTACCAAGAGTTATTCCGCGAATACTTCTACCTTTCAGCGAATACCTGAAACAGGGCGAGCCTATGAGTAGCTCTCTATCAAAAACTGGTAAGTATAGATACACGGACGAACCTAAATTGAATGGCTTGCCGTTTTTAGGTAATTGGACTGGCCTTCTACTTCCTAGGATTAAAGCTGCAGTATTGATGATACGCTTGGCAGACACATCGATGGTTTTTGCCTGGTAATACGAATGAAAGTTTCCGAGTTTGAAAATTGATTTTTATTAATACGGAATAAAAAAAAATCGGTTAAATATTTGTAAAGGTGCATACACAGTTAGCAAATAAAAGAGTAGAGGAATCGGAACTATTCAGATTCAGATAATTTTATTCAATGTAGATTCTTTACAGAATACTTATTGAATGTCATGCAAAATACAATGCAAATAGAGCGAGTCTACTATAAAATGACTACTTACAAATTCGTTCGTCGTCATGTTAAAACAATTCAAGAAAATAGGTGAAGGCTTTTTGCTTAGATAAATGATTCGCTGAGCGCAGCGAATCATTTATCTAAGGCTTATTGAAATATTATTTTTCTTCATATGAAACTTATTTCGTTGGAAGAAAAAAACGTCTTCGTACGGTCAACCGCACGTCGGTAGAAACTTTTCCAACTCTATCAAACCGTAAGGTCCAAAAGTGCTTCTACTGACGTACGGCCGTGTTTACGTACCTAGTTTTGTAGCAAAAACACAATTCTTCACACGTAACTGGTTGCGTAGGATAGGTTTCTTTTTCTAATACATTTGTTTACACAGATTCCCTCCCTGAGTTCAGGCTGAGTTTAGGATCAGGTTGAGTTCAACCTGGGGGGTGATCGTGGTAATTTCAACGATATTACCAAAACAAAAACGTTTGCCTAAAACACTTAGTTAAGACTTAACATGAATTTTGAGGCAAACGTTTTTGTTTTGGAAATGTCGTTGAAATTACCACGATCACCCCCCTGAGTTCCAGATAAGTCAAGCTTTATCAATTCTAGACGGCCGAAGGGAACTAGAAGTGCTACTAGAGCGTACTATTAAACGCTAGTGAACGAAACATACGGAAGGAACGTTTAACTGAATCTTACAGAATAGCAAATTGGTGCCAATTTTGTGATCTTTCAACCTGACAACATGTTTAGAAGGGCTGAAGTCGCTTGACCGCTCTTACATGATGAATAACTAATTAACAATACGCCTCCAAAATTGCAGCTAAAAGCCATACTAATATTTCTGGCACGAGTTACAACCTGCATAGCAAATACTGAAGCAAACAATGCCGCCAATTAGTGGTCGTGTAACTGTAATAGTCACGATGATAGTCATATAGTGTACTATATTATAGCAAGCACCTACAATATAGCAAAACGTGTGTTTTGACGTAAGGAGTAAATTATACAGCGTGTAACACAAAGGTGTGATAATATGTATAGCGTGTGTATCTGCCCATGAAATTGAACAACTGTTCCCAAGAAACATAGGTCATACAACAAAATCAATTTTCGACCTCCAATAGAAACTGCGTCAGCTATAGCGCATTTTGTATGGAAGGACAAATTTGGTTTTTCGTATTTCGACCTTGGGAAAAGTTGTTCAGTTTCTTGGGAAAATTCATTATCACACCTTTCCATAACACGTTAGACGTAGTAGAGCAACAAAGCGAAGAGGATCTGGGCTGCTGTTATATACAGCGTTATTTTCATATGACCCCGGATATTTTAGGACATGGATTTTCCCATAAAACTAAAAAACTTTTCCCAAAAAACAGGTCGAAATTCGAAAAAAATGTTTTGACCTGTCATACAAATTGCGCTGTCAATTGACGAGGCTATGGGTGTTTCTTCGATTCCTCTCCCCACCACCCGAATCCTCTTGTGGTGAAGGCAACGTTCTTCCCCCACCTCACTTGCAAATTCAAAAGATGTCCTAGGAATGTCCTTACCGACCCTGCGGGCTCAGCACGACGCCCGAGGGTAAATATATCTCGAAGAAATGTCACTTTATTTGAGGAATGATGTCATCTAATCTATCACCTCTAAACACAAAGAAATGTCAGTGGAAGAAAATGATTAGCAAACCCACAAATTACGATTTTGATATTTTAGACAGATATAGCTTTGTACAAGGATACAAGAATACATGTAGCCGTCCTTGTCTTTCAAAATGCGTTGCACTGCTTAGCTAGCAAAAAAATGTGACCATGCTTGAAGTAAATAAATTGACAATACTATTTGTATAATCTATGGCTCTAGATAAACTGACAATGCCAACGTGCTAAGCCAGCTGATACCGACATAACGCAATACGTCCAATCAGGCAACAACAGTTGATTAGATTTTGTTGTATGTACTATTTGTGTTGCATCCTGTCGTGTAATTTACCATCTGCATGTATCTTATGTTATGTTTCATAAGTTAATAAATCTATTAATTTGTTAATATCTTAAGTTCCACAAGGGAAGTTGCGAGGCATTCCCCCCACAAGTATCTTTTGATTACTTTCTGGGAAGTCTCCGTTGAATGAATTGTATTAAGATTCTTGAAATAAAAACATTTTTATAAAAAAAAAAAACAGTAGGCTTCTACTACACAACTTGATTATACTACGCTACGCTATATTACTACGCTATATATCAGAAATTATAAATGGTCATGTACTTACGTAACAAATAACTTTCTTTCGGATCATAAAAATTAAGAAAAAACGGTTTCCAATAAAAAGGTTTATAAATATACTGTTAAAAGTTTACCAGTAACATTACCTATAAAACTAACTTTATATATTTGATCCTTTCGTACTAAAATATTTTTCTTATTTAAAGATAGAAACCGCTTCCGCCGCCGCCTTTGTAAATGTCCTCTTGTATGTAATTCTCTGTACGTTAATTGTGCAATAAAGAATATAATATACCTTACATAGTTTTTGCTTCTGCTGCGGACTGAGTTAACTAAGCTGAGATGAAAAGACTATTAATTAAAAAAAGGTACTTATTAAAACCCACATCTAATAATCTAACATATAAAATATATTAGAGTAGAGTATTGTAGTCGAAACATGTTTTTCTCAGGTTCCCAAGTCTAAATAAAGGCCTGGTCAAAAGATTCCTGAGCCGACGAGCATGTATAAAAGGGTTGACGAAAGGAAACGAGGCGAGGGAAGTACATCAAGATCGTAGACGGGAAAGAAACGTGATTTAATGTATGTTTAAGAGTGGTAACAACAGAGCAGAATAGACCCTCTTGAGGTGGATCGATGATAGTAATTATGTTTATGGATGCGCGAAATCGCTGGATGCTGGCAGCGCTGGATTAGTCATTGCGGAAAATAAAGGAGGCCTCTGCCTCTGCCTTTTATTTTGTTCGTCTGGTAAGTTGATGACAGCATTTTTACAGCCTTCTAAATATGCATCGACTACCGTTAAAGTGACTTTCATATTAGTATACATTAATGGTTCTAGTTGAGCGTTTATACCGGTGGTGGCTGTATGGTGATTAAGCCCCATTATGCGTCGATAGACATTTGCCGCAAGCTTTTACTTAACGACTTCTTGAAGACTAAGTGTATATATTATAGAATTTTGAGCTTGTGATACGCCTTAAAAATGTATTATTTACGTAGATACGTGTTTTTAGTCTGTCTTCGACTATGAAAATAAATAGTTATGATAGCTGAAACTTTTCTTAACTAGACAAAAGCGGTGGTGATAAGCAGGTTAAACTTGACACTTGCTCTATAGCTCCAACGGTGATTGAAATAAGAACAATACAAATTCCAATGTGTGAAACTTGACTTTTTCTTGACTGTATGGTTACTTTTTAAATTAAAGAAACAGATTAGATTAATCAGTTTTTGTATTTTTTTTTGTTAATCAGACTACTCAAAAACTGTTCTGATATGCACAAATCTGAATGGATACTTTTGCAAATGTGTGGCTTTAAGAAGCACCCCAACTGAGTTCTCGAGAAGATTGTTTACGCTAGCCTGTCCCAAATTTAAGTCGATTTGTCCTACAACGCCAGCATACTAATGCGACCTTAACAAAAATAAATGGCCGTTCGTGATAAATCAAAATTAGTATTTCCGAGAACATCAAGATGCAAAGCGGCCACGATAACTCAGGCGCTTCATTTAAGTACAGAGATGGCCAAGATGAACATCTTGAACTGGTAGGATTAATTAGAATTGTAAATTTTGAAAAGGTACCGAATGGTAACTGTGTAACAGTAAAGCATCTAAGAAATATATAAAATGAATATAAATTATGAATATCTATCGAGGGTAATATGAACAAATAAACACGTCCAGATCTATGTCATGGTAGATGTCTTGGTAAAAGATCAAAGCCAGAAGCCGCGCAACGGCAAGCAGCTCACGATGTGATAGCTTACAACTCAGAAAATACGTTTAAGGACTGACATCACATGAAACGTCCACTGCAGAAAAGGGAGCTTTTTAATGTCAGCTTTTGCTGGAACAATAAGCATCTAAGAAATTTATAAAATGAATATAAATTATGAGTATCTATCGAGGGTAATATGAACAAATAAACACGTCCAGATCTATCATGGTAGCTGTCCTGGTAAAAGATCAAAGCCAGAAGCCGCGCAACGGCAAGCAGCTCACGATGTGATAGCTTACAAGTCAGAAAATACATTTAAGGACTGACATCACATGAAACGTCCACTGCAGAAAAGTGAGCTCCCTTTTTAATGTCAGCTTTTGCTGGAACAATAAGCATCTAAGAAATTTATAAAATGAATATAAATTATGAGTATCTATCGAGGGTAATATGAACAAATAAACACGTCCAGATCTGTCATGGGAGCTGTCCTGGTAAAAGATCAAAGCCAGAAGCCGCGCAACGGCAAGCAGCTCACGATGTGATAGCTTACAAGTCAGAAAATACGTTTAAGGACTGACATCACATGAAACGTCCACTGCAGGACAGGGAGCTCCCTTCTAAATTTCAGCTTTTGCTGGAACAATGTAGACGGGAAATACCGCAGTCACCACGCTTGTTAGAGTTGTGGCTAGTACCATGGACCGTGGTTGTTATTGACTACAGTATATAAGATGGCACTATACACCGGATGTTGTTGCTGCCCATCCCCAGTCATAATCCTTAGTCGCCTTTTACGACACCTACGAGGGTAGAAATGGGTTGGTACTATTCTTTGCTGGCACCACAAGGACAATATGTGATGTAATATTAAGTTAATGATAATAAAATTTTAAAGCAAACTATTGGTCATGCTAAGCATACAAACATACTTGCGTTACAGCTACTGCTAGATCCAGCTAGCCAACAACGCGAGCTATCGGATGATTTACTCAACAACAATAAAACTATCGAACAAAAAAGCTTTTGTTTATGTTGACGACACATCATGATTCTACAAAGTTTAAAATGAGAACACCGATCAGTCAATCGCTCGACGCACTAACAAGATCATAAATCAAGTAACACTACCGTACATAAACACAACCGTCCATCTTCTAAGTCCCCCAATCCTAGCAGTTAACTTCGAATCAAAATGTTTACTGTAAACAATCCTTTCGAAGATTAAGAAGGAAAACAGAACGCTACACGAATATTTTACAAGGGTTAATATTTATTGGAAATTTCTTGACTAAAGACAACTTTATGTTGCCAACACAGAAATTATCTTGCATATTTTTTTGGAAGCATCGGGTATCTGTTCATTGTTTTTGAATTTAACATTTTCCGATATTTTCTGTTCATTGGAGCGGGAAATTGCTTTTCCTTTCAGATAAAGATTTTGACAAAATAATACAAATTTCTTAGTAAATTTTATTACTAAATTAAAAAATCTGGTCTTATAACAATACAACAAGATTTTAAAAGAAAAATCTAAACTCTTACTTACTTACCCACTTATTAACTAGGTGTTTTCAGATGTGCGAAAGGTTTATCGAATAAAGATTATTAAGGGATGATATGTATATACCTATATTTTTATTTACGATGAATCTAAATTTTTAACAGATGGCTTCAGCAATGGCAGTGTGATGGCGGGTTGATTCCTGGGTACTTCTTGAAATGGTGCTGTTTCTGCCAAATACCATTCTTTACTATTATTTTCAATATTTTTACCGCAAATAAATAACATTCACGTGTAACAAAACGGTTATGAAAACCTTGAAGTCAAATAAATCACATTCACGTGTAACAAAACGGTTGTGAAAACCTTGAAGTGCCAGTAAAACCAATTTTTTTTTCATGAGTAGAAATATGAATAAAATTTCCTCTCTTACAAAATCAGCTAATGCAGTTTCTGTAAAAAGTTGATATTTTGTTTTCGTATTTTGACCTATCTTCCATGAAGAAAGCTGATTAGTTCCATAGGTCCTTAATGGGGTGTGCATCTGCCAATGGAATTGATTTACTTTTCTCAAGAAATATGCGTTTATATTTTAAATATGCGAACAAAATCAGTTTTTGACCTCCTACAGAAACTGCATCAGCTGATAGCGCATTTTTATGGGAGGTAAAGGTTTATCGAATTTCGACATATTATGTTCCTTGATAAAAGTTGTTCAGTTTCATGTGCAGATTCGCACCCTTCAGTATTATCCTGTGGTATTATCTCATCTAGCCGTTACACACTGTATAATATAGACACTCCAAAGATCCCTTATTATGTTAACGAATTGTATCGCACTACCCAATATCAATACATCTCTTGTTTACCAGTAACATTCATTTGGTAGGTTATCTTCTGCGACAATACCGTCTGCTTCGTATTTGCAAATATCGAATAGTCTGGAGAGTTGAGCAAACTCGCTTGGAATTTTCTTGATAACTGCAGTGAGCCTACTATGAATTTGGGTTCGAATCCCTCAGGGACTAGTATATTAAGTGTTTTGTGGTTAGTTTCAGTTTGGTTAGGGTGATATATGGTGTAGAACTTCATAGTGTTAAAAACTTGATTTGTCGTGTTGGTCGCTACATAAACCTTACAATATTCTCTGAAGAATAAATATTGAACGAATATCCTGAAAATGCCGGCCTTTAATTTAAATAAATTGCGATAACAATAATGCGTTAAATATTATGTGAATAAGAAACTATTTGCGGAAATCAAACAAAACAATGAAAATTGTTTTTTGTTGAAATGCAGACATTTCTGTTTCAAACATTCTGAATCGGTATTGAGTAGCAGATGATTTCCAGAATCTTGTGGTCTACTTCAGTTTTCCTTCTCTTACTGGTTGCGTGCGTACTGTGATATTTCTGTATTTGCAATAATTTTATTGTAATAGCTGCTCTGAAAATTTTTAATTGTATTCAAGGCGAAAATAACAAGGATTATTATTTTAATTGAACGCTGGTGATTGTTTTGTAACAGTTGTTTAAAAAAAATATTATTGTCAAACTTGATATTCAGACAATGACTCTTACGACTTTTTTCGTATCGTTTTTCTTTTTTGGTTTTATGACATTTGTACTAATATTTATGAGATAGAGCTGATAAGTCTTGTTCTCTATCTCTGTAATTCTCTATTTCGTCTCATATCTCAGTTTGGTGAATCATTTCATTCGAGTGATTTATATTTTGACAAATTCTATTATATTTTGTATTAACTGTTTCCACGATTTCATTCGCGTGGAATTGGCATAAACGATTCCGCCGCTTGAAACTTAGTACTTTCACATCTTCTGCTAGATAGATATAAAAAAAATCTTGAAAATGTTCAAAACGGGTTATATTAGATTTTTTGTAATATTGTAAAATATCTTGCTACTGGCAAATAAAAACCCTGTTACTTTATTAGAATTATAACAATACCGTGAAACATCGTAATAGTATATTTTATATCAAATGAGATAGTTTCTTCAAAATACCACTACGTATACCTATAAAACTCTTTACCCACAGCGTGGACTTGTATCAATTTCAATTGGAAATCAAATAAAGCCATATACCGATCACCGAACACACAAATAGTCGTATGTTATCCTTACACAATTGAAACTAAACTGGAAACTCCGACAGTCATTGTTACAAATTCAACACCAAATTGCTGTGTGTGTTTGTTTGTTTAGTTGAGTGAGACAAGGAGGCTAGGAGACGAGACTACAACTGTAACGTCAGATCCAATTTCGCTTTCTTTCCATTGCCTTCTTTCTATTATGGCTCTTTCTTCATAGCAGTCGACAAGAATCGTTGTAAAGTCAATGTCGTCGCCAAAATGTGAAAGCTGGAACAATCCCAGTGAAGCATATTTGCGAACATGTTTGGCTTGTAATATTACGTCTAGTGTTGTTTCAGAGTATGCTAAAATAATACCTGTATCAATCGTAAGGTAAGAACTAAGTTAAAATTTATATACGCCTGTTACACAAATCGTTTTTAAACTCAAATCTTCTTTGAATCTATTGACGACAGTTTCTGCTCTGTTGTCAAAAAAGCTTTGACTTCATATTGTTTAAATAAAAAAAAAACGGCCAAGTGCGAGTCGGACTTGCGCCCTAAGGGTTCCGTACCTATCTACCATATGATATACTAAAAGCTTTTGCTCTTTGATTTTAAAAACTCCGCGTCCATCCAACTTGACCCCTCTTTTATAGAAAAGTTCTTGAAACGGGAGCTCACCTTAATTGGTTGTGGTACTATTAGTTGTGAGAAAAATTGAAATATTTAATGATTTTAGACTTTTTCCTTTATTTGTACTGTGAGACCTAGCTTCTTGCTAAATTTCATAATTTTAGGTCAACGGGAAGTACCCTGTAGGTTTTGCTTTTTTGCATAAATGTATGGAGATGAGGACATAAAAAGCCATACCTTTTGATTGCATCGTTGTAAAAACATAAAATTTTCAAATATTGTGTGGTTTATAGACCTTAATATTCCTTATCAATTTCAATCTGATACCTCTTCTCGTTCGTGAGAAAAAGGGTCTTGACAGACAGACAGACAGCCAGACTGACGAACAACAAAGTGATCCTATAGGGATTCCGTTTTTTAGGGTTCCGTACCTCAAAAGAAAAAAACGGAACCCTTATAGGATCACTTTGTTGTCCGTCTGTCTGTCTGTCTGTCTGTCTGTCTGTCTGTCTGTCAAGACCCTTTATCTCACGAACGGGTAAAGGTATCAGGTTGAAATTAATACAATATATTAGGATCCATGGACCACACAAGATCTGAAAATTTCAATTTTTTACAACGACGCAATCAAAAGATATGGCATTTTATGTCCTCATCTCCATACATTTATTCAAAAATGAAAAACCTACAGTTTACTTCCCGTTGACCTAAAATTATGAAATTTGGCAAGAAGCTAGGTCTCACAGTACAAATAATGGGAAAAGTCTGAAATCATTAAATATTACAACTTTTCTCACAACTAATGGTTACCAATTGTGTGTGAGCTCCCGTTTCAAGAACATTCATATAAGAGAGGGTTCAAGTTGAATGGTCGCTGAGGCGATTTTTGTTTTAGTTCTATTTAAAAACGGGAACACTTACAAACTTGAAAATTGGTATGTTTATAGTGCATAAGCTATAAAATAACAACAAATAATAAAATTTGGTCAAGCGCGTGTCGAACTCAAAAATACAATTATGTTTATGTGGTGGTACGGAACCCTCAGTGCGCGAGTCCGACTCGCACTTGGCCGTTTTTTTTTTTTATTTTGAGGTACGGAACCCTAAAAACTACATAAAAATCAAGAAAATCGTTTGACTCAGAAACAACCGCACAAATTATTAGTTGTAAAGCGGCAATTTCCTAAGTCAATGCACTGAAATGATAAACCTGCTGTTCCGATAAATAGGTTGTAGACAATTTGTGATTCACCTGTACTTACGAGTATAAGCTATTAAAAAGAAGGTATTAAAGGAGGATTGATTTTGTAATTTAATATTATTATAATTTTAAAAGAATTTCATTGAGTTTATTTTGATTTTTATTTATATTTATATTTTTGTATTTTCCTTCGCTTTATATTTTACATTTATATTAATTTGTGGCTTGATGAGATATTTTTTGAAAGTATTTTTCTGTTAATTACACATTGTAATTTTACCTTTTTAATCCAAGCATCTTTTAGAAGATGTTCTTAGTATCATACTCTACTTTGGCCACGGGTCCAAAAATGAACCATTATCCTCTCTAAATCACAAACAAGGGATAAGTCCGCCTTTGCATGTAATCTTTCAGACAAAAGTACTTTTGTAATATTAGCGCAATAAAGATTATACAACAACAAGTATACCAAAATATTACTGCGGAACCATGATACTGGCTTATGCAAACCTTCGTGTATCCAATGCCTGGTTAACATAATGATCCCGATTTCATGTAATATTCAGTAGAAAATGGCTGCGATCGATCCGTCTCCCCTTGTTTGAAGAATTGATTGCAGCTTGCAATTTCTTTGTGATTGGATACTTAGCGAAACTTTTAAAGTCCTGTACGAAAGTTTAGCAACAAATGTTATTGCAAAATTGTATGTACTTAAAAGGATCAACTACAGTTAAAAATTGTTTCGGGATGTGTATACAAATCTTTAACAATATTTCTCAACATAATAAAGAACCAACTTTCAACAAGTTTAAGACTTATTCGCGTGGTTGGCTGATTCATACATACATACATAACATCACGCCTTGTTCCCGTTGGGGTAGGCAGAGACCACAGTTCTCCACCTGCTACGATCTTGACATACTTCCCTTGCTTCCTGAACCTTCATCAATCCTTTCAAACATGCTCGTCGGTTTAGGGTACTTTTAACCTGGCCTTTATTCAGAACGTCTTGAATTTGGTCCTGGTACGTTCGCCGAGGCCTTCCTCTTCCAACGTTTCCATTCACTCTCGCCTTGTGGATCTCTTTCGTCAATCTTCCTTCATTCATCCTCTCCACATGACCAAACCATCTTAGCATCCCTTTCTCAATTTTAGTCACTACGTCTTCTTTTACGCCACAACGTTCTCTTATCACACTATTTCTAATCCTGTCACTCAATTTCACACCAATCATACTCCTCAACGCTCTCATTTCTACTGCATTAATTCTACTTTCATGCTTCTTCTGCCATACCCAGCTTTCACTGCCGTACATCAGTGTTGTTACCAAAACGCCTCTATGAACAGCCAGACGAGCCTTGTGAGACACCTTCTGACTCTTCATAAAAGCATGCAGAGCACCATTCACCATGTTTCCAGCATTCACTCTTCTTTCAATATCACTTTCGCACTTTCCATCTCTCGTAAACTTAGAACCCAGATACACAAACTCCTTCACTTGTTCGACTTGTTCACCACCTATTAATATAGTACACTCTGTCATACACTCTTCTCTTTCAAGTACCATTACTTTCGTCTTGCTTACATTTACTTTCATTCCTTTCCTATCAAAAGCCACATTCATCATTGTTACGATCTCCTGTAACTCGTCAGCAGATGACGCAAGTATAACTTGGTCATCAGCGTAGAGAAGACATTTGATGAGTAACTCATTCAATCTCAGTCCACACATACTCTCTTTCAGATCAGTCAAACAATTATCCATGAACAGGTTAAACAGCCAAGGTGACGCTACACATCCCCGCCTAACACCTTTTTCGATGCTAAACCATTCAGTGTACGCCCCGTTTATTCTGACGCAAGCACTGGAATCCTCATAGAGAGATTTCAGTGCTTGAATCAGATGACCGTTCACCCCATACATAGACAATGCCGACCACAATTCATTCCTCACCACTCGGTCAAAGGCCTTTTCCAAATCCACGAACGCGCAGTAGACTTTTTGGTTTTTTGACCAAAAACTTTTCAGCTATGCACCGCAAGGAAAAGACCTGATCTGTACATCCCATTCCCTTTCTAAATCCCGCTTGTACATCCCATATTTTTTCGTCAGTATCTTTCATCACTCTTTCAATCAAAACCTTTGCATACAGTTTGCCGACGACACTGAGAAGACTTATCCCGCGGTAATTTTTGCAGTCCTGTTGTAATCCTTTTCCCTTGTACAGCGGCACAATCACAGCCTTGCACCAGTCACCTGGTACTCGGCCATTCGTCCAACACAGGTTGAAAAGGCGGTACAGCTGACTAGCCACAATGCCTCGCCCAGCCTTCAACATTTCGACCGACACTCTATCATACCCACCTGCTTTACCTGATTTCATACTTTTCATTGCTTTCATGATCTCATCCATACTTATCTCACTTGCATTACTATCATATTCATTCTCATGCATTTCCACAGAAGACCTCGGTACGCTAGCCTCTGCTTCTCTCTCAAACAAACTTTCAAAATATTCCTTCCATCTCTTCAGCACACATTCTTCACCTTTTATAATACTTCCATCCTGGCTTCTGATTTTACTCAGCTCCGATGATCCAAACTTTCCTCGGGCTGTCCGTATGGATTTCCAGAAAAACTTTTAGTTTGACTGGAAATCCTCAGAATGCCTTCTGTCAAACTCATCTTTACACTCCTCTTTCTTTCTCTCAACAACATCCTTTACAATACCTTTCACTCTTTTATATTCCTTTCGTGCTACACTAACATCATCACTTGTGGCGTTCTGCATTCTGTGATTAGCTTTAACAGCTAACCAATCTAACCATGCTTTTTTTCTTTTCACAAACAGCTGCCTCTACACTTTTATCCATCCACACATTCTTCTTCTTTCCACCATTTCTCCTTTTCGACACCCCACAAACATTGACAGCTACTCCTACTAATCCATCTTTAAATTCATTCCACAAGCATTCAATATCATTCACTTTATCTAGGTTCTCAAATCTTTCACTCAAGCCTTTCAAGTATTCACTTCTGACATCCTCCTTTTGCAATCTTTCCACTTTAATTCGTTCCAAAACGCTCGTCTGCTCTTGTGCTTTATGCCGCCACCGATTAAATATACCACCAATTCGGGTTACAACCAGGTGGTGGTCTGTGTCAATGCCGACTTCGCGATATGCGCGAGCGTCCAGAACCCTTTTCCTCAATCTTTCATCCACAACTACAAAATCGATCATACTTCTCGCATCACCCTCCTCTCTTGTATACATATGGATCCTTTTGTGGTCAAACATAGTGTTTGCCACAAAAAGATTCCATTCCAAACATATCTCAAGCAGACTTACACCATTTTCATTCACACGTTCATCACCAAACTTACCAACAACTCTTTCATAACCGTCACGCTTTCTTCCTACCCATCCATTAAAATCACCTAGCATGATAACTCGTTCATTCTGTTCACATTTCCCTAATGTATCTCTCATATTTTCCCAAAACTCATCTATCTCTTTTTGGGCTTTTGGAGACCTTCGCGAACCCACATCCGTAGGTGCATATGCACCCAGAACGAAGATTCGAGTCAGTCCGACTTTTAGCCTGACCCAGATGAGTCTTGGGCTCACACACTGGCTGATTCAGAATACTTTTTATTCATTGGGCGAATTTCTAATTAAATTGGACAAAATCTGGTGTGACAAATGCAAAAGTTGAGTAGTGTGAAATTTATTTTGCAGTAATTACTCGTATTTAGTGACATAATCTTTACTTTAAATATCATTATTGTTTTGACATTGTATGAGAAATTGTTTTACGTTTATAAACTAGTCTTGACTAGTTATTATTTTTGTTCCTTCAATGAGAACATTTGCATGTTTTTAGGGTTCCGTACCTCAAAAGAAGAAAACGGAACCCTTATAGGATCACTTTGTTGTCCGTCTGTCTGTCTGTCTGTCTGTCTGTCTGTCTGTCAAGACCCTTTATCTCACGAACGGGTAAAGGTATCAGGTTGAAATTAATACCATATATTAGGATCCATGAACCACACAAGATCTGAAAATTTAAATTTTTTACAACGACGCAATCAAAAGATATGGCATTTTATGTAATCATCTCCATACATTTATTCAAAAATGCAAAACCTACAGGGTACTTCCCGTTGACCTAAAATTATAAAATTTGGCAAGAAACTAGGTCTCACAGTACAAATAATGGAAAAAGTCTGAAATCATTAAATATTACAACTTTTCTCACAACTAATAGTAACCAATTGTGGTGAGCTCCCGTTTCAAGAACATTCATATAAGAGAGGGGTCAAGTTGGATGGACGCTGAGGCGATTTTTGTTTTAGTTCTATTTAAAAACGGGAACACTTACAAACTTGAAAATTGGTATGTTTATAGTGCATAAGCTATAAAATAACAACAAATAATAAAATTTGGTCAAGCGCGTGTCGGACTCAAAAAATCTAGTACATTAACTTACTGAAATTTCAACTAATACAAATATGTTTATGTGGTGGTACGGAACCCTCAGTGCGCGAGTCCGACTCGCACTTGGCCGGTTTTTTATTATAGCTTGACTGGCTTATTCTAATCTTTATTATAACACCTCATGTATGTCCCTTGTCTAAAGCAAATAAAGATTCATTCATCCATTCATTCATACACTTTGTGACTTAGATAGAAGTCTATGCCATCAAAAACATAACTTGTAAAAAACCAAGCCTCGCACGCAACTCAGTTCTTCTACCGTAAAAAGTTGTGAGATCCATGTAATACCAAGTCGCTTAATTTATTTAAGTTATTACATAATTAGCTAATCTAACAACATCTTATAATGACCATATCAATATTAAAAATCTTATGTTTTAAATATAACTTATTATATATATTAACTCGTACCTACTTGTGAGTTACATTGTGTTTTCATGCGATCCGTGCCCCCCGATTTGAAAACTTATGTTTACTTTTCATCATGTTGCAATTTCTTAAATCTATTCAGATTTCTTTCTTGCGGTAGATAAATTTTTAAATAATTTTAAGTCATTTGGTTTATTTTTCTGTTGAAATATAGTTATTAACGAAAACCAATTTAGTCAAGCATTTTTACCATTGCGCATAGATAGTAATCAGAATTCAGAACCCATCATAGTTAACAGTATGTACGTTAACAAAAAATTACAATTACTTACACTAAACCTTTAATTAAGGCCCATCGTAAAAGTAAGCCAAAGTAATGAATAGCAAGTCATAATGTTTGTTTGTTTGCAGCTTGAAGACAGTTAATGAGACAGCTTGACGTATGAAGCTGGCAGAAACAATGCAGCAAGCTTAACTGGGCTAGGAAGGAATACGGTAGAAATAGATCTTTTTATGATAAGATTAGAAGGTAAAATAGTTGCAAAAAAGAATTTAGATGTTCTTAGTTGAAAGATTAATTTATACAACAACCTTAGAGGTTTTCGAAGGTGGTAGGGCTTTTGTGCAAAGCCCGTCTGGGGAAGTACCACCCTCTTGCTTCTTTCGGCCGTAAAGCAGCAGTGTTTGTACTGCTGTGTTTCGGTTTGTAGGGCAAGGGAGCCAGTGAAATTACTGGCACATGAGACACACCATCTTAGTTCTCGGGTGAGCAACGCGCTTTGCTGTCTTGTTAGTGTAAGTTATGCTACTAATAAGACAGTAGGCGCTACGGGCGGTGGTGAGCATTTACCACCAGGTGGCCCACAAGCTCGCTTGCTCACTTGTGACATAAAAAAAGAATCAGCTCTTAAAACTGAATAACTTTCTTTAATTAACATAGGCCGAAATAATAAAATCCCCTACCAATCGGCAATTACCATAGAACAATAATTGGGGGAAACTTTCCAGGTATATGGGCTCCTATCTTCTACACTATCATTCGATTTTTCGCAACCAAGGACATTATTTAAGTACTTTGCACAGCTATATGCCAATTACATTGTACCATTCAAATTATCAAAGGACATGAATTTCTTATCGCAAATAAAATCAAATATATTAATGCGACACATTCAAATATCTCCAAACATACATTATTTGAAGGTATCGGTACATTTAGACATAAAACTGAATATATTATTATCGTAGTGGCAAACGTTGCGTATAATATAATTTTATATATTTCACTATACTTGCTTGCTTAGAACCGTTCTACTACCCAAGACGACTTAATCTGCGAACAGTATCTGATTTCGTTTTCTGATTATGTTACAACTTATACACTGAATGCGTTTTTATCTGTCTTTATTAGGCGATCATGTCAGAAATCTTGTCCTTTATTAACATTTTAATAACTGTAGCTTGGTATACAGAGTTAAAGGGACCGGTTGGAAAATATAGAAAAAAATGTTATACAGGGTGTGAGGTTGTTAGGTTGAATGTTTTATTCACTGAAATTTGTACAGTTACGTTGACTTATCATGCCATTTCAGTACTTTTTAAATCTGTCCCTTACACCCTGTACATAAACTTATGCTAGAACTAGATTACTGCCATCAGTTAAACATAATGTCCTAATTGTTTTCCGATTGGTTCATATTAAAAACGTGCTTGTCTTTATTTAGAGAAGTGCGAAATAAAAAAACAACAACAACAACAACAACAACTTTGTTTAACGAGTATACAGCAAACTTCATCATATTTATCATTTAAAACATGTCTACCTGCCGAGCAATATCCACGAGAAGTTAGTCTAGCGCATCCGTAGTGGATCTTCCCTGATTGTCGAAGTTGTCATCAACTTTTAGTAAGACTAGACACACTATGCTAGACACATCCAGGAGCTCTGATTAGCTCTATTAAGGGCCTGTCCGAGGGCGAGAAAAAAATCGCGCGATTATTTTATACTATATTATATTATATTATATTATATTATGTTATATTATATTATATTATATTATATTATATTATATTATATTATATTATATTATATTATATTATATTATATTATATTATATTATATTATATTATATTATATTATATTATATTATATTATATTATATTATATTATATTATATTATATTATATTATATTATATTATATTATATTATATTATATTATATTATATTATATTATATTATATTATATTATATTATATTATATTGCAAGCACGGGATATAATTCGCTCGAGTAAATATCGCGCGGTGAAAATTCGCTGTGCGGACAGGCCCTTAATCACAACAGAAATTAAGAACGTTGAATTTTTTTTTAAACATTCCCCATTATCAGTGTCTTAATCTACTACCAGTACTGCGCTTCTGCCAAAATTTTACAATTATGCAGGGTATACCAACCTCGAAAGATGTGAATCTGCCTATGAAATTGAACAACTTTCCCTGAGGGACAAAGGTAGAAAAACAAAATAAATTACCTCCCATTTAAACTGAATCAATTACTAATAGCATATTTTGTATGGGTCAATTATATTTTGTGTTTCCTCTTATTTTTACCACCAAAGAACGAGGTTGATGGTGATACAACCAGTAGTACCGTATCTAAGATGGTACGATACAAAACGCAGAAGGACACTGCTGTTCAAAACTACTCAGTTGCCTTCTACAACACCCACGGGTTGATATAGGATAGTGCTACACAGTGGCGTAGCTACCAAGGGGCTAGTCGGGGCAGTGCCCCGGGGCCCTCAAGCTCAGGGGGCCCTCGAATCCATACCATAAAATCTCGATCGAACTGAACTTTCTCCCATTTTCAAAATAAATATGACAGATTGCAATCTTACTTTAATCATGGCAACTTAGTTGAGAGAAATTCGAAAGTTATACCTAGGGAATTCTCCTAAATTACTTGTGTGGTTTGGCAGTGTTGACAATTTGACGGATAGCGATATATAGGTATGCATTTTATTGTGAAATCAAGTCAAGATTTTTTTTCCGAGAACGGTTAAAAAATAATGCTGTATCAGGAGTAAGTAAGCTAATGACAATAAACTTTTGAGTACTGGTCAATAAAAGCAGTGGTTCAATTTTATTTGATTTTAGTACCATTCGAATTGATGTCCGTTACGTCAATAAATCAAGTAGTATATACAATAAATCCTGTATTAATTGTAATTTATGTTGTTACTGTTTAATATTTTTATGATGTGCCCTGCAGAGCACGAAAAAGATAGATGATAAAGTAGCTTAGCACTTTTAAAGTATTTGTATATTTAATCCCATCAAAAACATAAGATGTTCAAAAAGGTCAACTCTCGCATCGCAATTCTTCCGCTATAAATTTTTTTGAGATCTCATTACCATGCCCCCAGATATTTTTCCTTGATAAAACCTGGGGCCTCATTTGCAGATTTTCCCCAGGGCCCTTGGTTACCTAGCTACGCCACTGGTGCTACACCTAACCGATTTACGATTTACTTTGTTAAAACATTGAACACTGGATTTGTAATTTACAAAAAAAGTTCGGCCTTTATGAAATTGGGTCACGTAAAATTCATTTTGTAAAAATTTCAGTCAGTCAGTTTCCTTTCATTTTCTCAGTAAATAAAATGGAGCTGAACATTACAACATTCCAACTTTAAGAATCTCTATCTCTTTCTTTTTACACCATCCGTCACTTCGTTGTCACCACCCACGGTAAGGTCTCTTCTGTGGTAGTTAAGGGACAGAATGTCTTATTTAAGGTAACTTAATACAAGCCTCGTTGTGTCTTTATGTTATAGGCCCTTGCGTAGTTTAGGTTGCTTCTTTATGCTCATTGGCTGAGACCTACTTTTGTTTAAGTTTATGTTTCTTTGAATGTTAAGAGAGAGAGAATGTGACAAAAATTATTGAAAGGAGATGATGTCTTTGGAATATATCATAATTATCCTAAAACATGTCATTTTTAAAAGGTTTTATTTAGTTTCACCTGTCCCGGTATCTGTCTGTCTGTAATCAAATCTTAACTCCGGCCAAGTGCAAGTCAGACTCGCGCACCGAGGGTTCCGTTCCACTAAGGAAAAAATACCGTCTTAGTTATGCGCGCGAATTCGACACGCACTTGAGCAGTTTTTTTAGTTCTCTCTAGCTGTTTGATAATGTAACGCGGTTTTATTTGAAAATCTGAGACTGTGATAAGGTTTTAGTTCTTTTTCAACGTCTAATAAAAGCTTGTTTTAAAATTTATTTTTTACCATTATTTTATTTTCAGCTCTGAATTATCTTACAACTGGTCTGTGTTTATATTGCTATCAAGATAAAGGCAGTTAAGTTGATACTAGGAAAGAAGAGTTTTTGAAAGATGTCCAAATCATATACAGCTAAGAACTAGTTAAACTTTACACTTTCAATGTGACTCTGGCCCCAACGATGATTGAAATAAGAACGAAAAAAACCGGCCAAGTGCGAGTCGGACTCGCGCTCCGAGGGTTCCGTACCACCATATAATCAAAATTGTATGAGTTGAAATTTCAGTAAGCTACTGTCCTAGATTTTTTGAGTCCGACACGCGTTTGACCAAGTTTTATTATTTGTTGTTAGTTAATAGCTAGCTAGCACTATAAACATACCTATTTTCAAGTTTGTAAGTAATCCCGTTTTTAAAATAGTAAAAAAAAATTACCTCCGCGACCATTCAACTTGATCCCTCTCTTATATGAATGTTCTTGAAACGGGAGCTCAACACAATTGGTTACCATTAGTTGTGAGAAAAGTTGTAATATTTAATGATTTCAGACTTTTCCCATTATTTGTACTGTGGGACCTAGCTTGTTGCCAAATTTCATAATTTTAGGTCAACGGGAAGTACCCTGTTGGTTTTGCATTTTTTAATAAATGTATGGAGATGATTACATAAAAAGCCATATCTTTTGATTGCGTCGTTGTAAAAAAAAATTTCAGATCTTGTGTGGTTCATAGACCCTAATATATGGTATCAATTTCAACCTGATAACTCTACCCGTTCGTGAGATGAAGGGTCTTGACAAACAGACAGACGGACAACAAAGTGATCCTATAAGGGTACCGTTTTTTTCTTTTGAGGTACGGAACCCTAAAAAACACATCGAGTATACAAGTCAAGCATCAAGTCAACGTCAAGCGTGTCACATTGGACTGTACCGTTCTTATTTCAATAGACGTATGGGCTAGAGTCGCACTGCAAATTGCACTTGACCTGTCGTTGATTGTACCTGGAATACGGAGAATGATTGTAGGTGCTTCTTTCTTAAGGTTTGAAAGATAAAAAACTTTTCAACACATTTGCTCATAAAACAGCTCTATTTGCACTTTTTAGGTCCATAATCCAGCTTATTAAAAACGCGTGCTTTTCTCATTCTACACTAGTTATATATATTTTTTTTTATATTTACAAAGAGCAAGGAGTTCTAATGTCTAAAATATTTATTACATTATCGTAAATATATACCTAATGTTGATGAAAATATAATATATAGACAGTTTGTTGCATGAGATTAGTTAAATTTGACAACAAATTAAGGTTAATTGATTTTGTAAGCAATAAATTTTAAGTTTTTGTACTTTTTCAATGACTACGCTGTTTGGGAGCATTGCCACTGCTTCGTCACAGCTCTTCATTTGAAAAAAGAAATGCGCGCGCTACCAGAATTCCGCACGTCATTTTTCAGAAGTATTTGCATTTGCTTTGATTTTTGTGACTACGATGGTTTCAAGCAATGAAGACGAACTTAATTTAACCCCACAGGAAATACTTACTGGGGCACAAAATGCAAGTGAGAGACTCCTTCCAGAAAAATCAAATAAAAAATACATTCTTGCCTACGAAATGTTTATTGAATAGAAGAACAGCAAAAATGCCAATTCGTTTTCAAAGAATGTCTTTTTGGCTTATTTCAATGAGCTGGCGAATAACTATAAACCTAGCTCTTTGTGGTGTATTTATTCCATGTTGAAAAGTATTGTGAGAACGAAAAATGGAGGCTCAGGAATTGCAGGTAAGCGAATTTGGTTCGTTTTTATTCGCAAATGTGTTGACAAACGTCGTAAGAAGCTTGTGCGCTTTGGTGATTACACCCTCGGCTCTATTACGCCCTTGCCTGCGGCTCTGGCTGCAATTTCTGAGCCTCGGCCGTAATATCCAAAATAGCGCACGTGCATCTTAATGTACTATTAAAGTGATGATTGATAAACTAAATCCTTCAAAAGAATAAGCGAAAGTTACCACCCACAGATAAAAAAAAAACAAACATAACTTACATTACGCAAAGTGAACCGTGTATAACTATGAATTCGATTAGCAGTACATTTCCGTTTCTCAGTACTCGTCCGTAGAATGCAGAATTGAATTAGCGACAAAAAGAGGCAATAGTGATGTAATTCACATGCAAATACTCTACTTGTTAAGTCAACAAATAAAAGGGAATGTTCGTGCAAAGATGAAAGCGAAAAGCGTAGTAAGAGAAATTATTGGAAGGAAACAACTTAAAGTATTAAAGCTTTCTACCATACAATGTGTGGTATACAGGGTTTTAATTTGATTACGTGCCATGACATAGGTCGAAATACGAAAATCATTTTTTAACCTCCCATATAATCTATATTAGCTGATAGCGCATTTTGTATGGAAGGTCAAATTTAGTTTTTCGTATTTCGAGCTATGTTCCTTGGTAAAAGTTGTTGAGTTACTGATAAGTACTGATCCCGCCCCTGAGCTAGCACGCAATCAGATTAACACCTTGTATATTGAGACTGGTTCACAATAGTAACCACACATGTTAGTGTTGCGGCTGGCATAATGAACCCCGGTGTTTGGTGACCGCAATGTGATTGAACGATACATCCTCTGGTTCAAGATGCTTTTATTTATTTTCATCTGGAGAATTAACAAACATGACACTTAAAATTAGTAATACATATCATATCTTATTGTTGTTAAAGTACATGCTCTAAAACATTCTCACCAAGACATCATATTTTGTTACAACGTGTTTAGCGACCGTTAAAAACTAATTTAATTAAGAATAGAAAGCAAAAAAAATATATAGATATATTATAAATGCAAGAAAAATCCTATCAAAATCCAAATCGTTTCAAATTTAACTATTCTGAATTTGGTTTTCCTCCGTGTCTTTACATAATTTATCAATGAGTTCATTTTTAAATTTAAACAGATCATTGCCGAAAAGGTCAAGTGAAGCATATTCTTTGTTGTACGTTTTACACATTCTTGTTATTGGGGCGCGCTCGCCGGCGTTGGTGGCGCTCCCGGTGGTGGCTAACAGCGCCGTCGAGCGCGTGCGGCGTGCCGGCGGCGCCCTCAAACCTATTTTGGACACGAGATCGGGGCAGTCGTACTTTGAATTACATATTTTGTACAATGCAATTACGTCTCCTTGTTGCCTTCTTTCTTTGAGAGTGGCTAATTTAAACTTTTCTAATAATTTCTCATAAGATGGGGGTTTTCCATACAAACGATAATGAACGGCACGTAGAAATTTCCTTTGAATCTTTTCAATTCTTTCGGAGTACACATTATAGTAAGGGTTCCATATCACTGAACCGTACTCTAACTGAGAACGTACTAGTGCTTTGTATAGGATGAGGTATGATGACAGTTTCTTAAATGGCTTGCTGATGCGTAAGACAAATCCCATCATACTATAAGCTTTGTTTATTATTTTTTCAATATGGCTATCTAAAGTTAATTTTTCGTCTATATGTACACCCAAGTCTTTAACCAAACCTACCTGTTTCAGTATCTGTCCTCCTATATTGTATGTATGTAGAAGTTTATTATTAGTTTTTTTCGTTATAGTTATTTGCATGCATTTTTCGTAAGCTAAAAATAATTTGTTTTCCTTACAGTAAATTTCCAGACGATCTAAATCTGCTTGTATTAGTTGACAGTCATTTAAGTTGTTGATAGTATTACAAATCTTGAGATCATCAGCAAACATAGCAAATTTAGTATTTTGAAAGCACTTAGAGATATCATTAACAAAAATCACGTACAGCAGTGGTCCCAAAATAGAGCCCTGAATTACTCCGGACGTTACGTCCTCCAAATACGATTCATGTCCATCTATTACAACCCTTTGACTTCTACGGTCCAAATATGATATAAACCACCGCAGCAAATTTCCTTTTATTCCATTAAATGCAAATTTTTCTAGTAAAAGGTTGTGATTGACTTTGTCGAATGCTTTTTGAAAGTCGGTGTATATTACATCGACTTGTTGTCTTGCATCTAAACTTTCAAAAAGGAAATCAGCATATAGGATTAAGTTAGTTGTAGTTGACTTGTCCTTTACAAATCCATGTTGTTCCTTAATTATCATTTTCTGAACGTGTGGATAGAGCACATTATGGATCAAAGATTCTAAGATTTTAGGAAAGCAGGATTGGACAGATACTGGACGATAATTAGAGACGTTCGCCTTGGACCCTGATTTGTGAATAGGGGTTACATTGGCCATTTTCCACCGGTCTGGAAATGTTCCTTCCTGAATGCATTTATTGTAGATCAAGTACAATGGATATGAGAGTGCCGATTCTAGAGCTTTAACAAAAATGGGGGCAATTTTATCTGGACCTGGACCCTTTTTACAATCTAATTTTTGCAATTGTTTTTTTATTTCTCTCTCGGTTATGACTATATTCGATATAATATTAGCTGTTCTGTGTTCTGTCAACGAATTAATCTCATTAAAATTAATATTATTCTTCTTTTCAAAAACTGAACTAAAAAACTTGGAAAATAAGTTTGCCACCGCTTGTGGAGAATCGGCTGTTACACTCTCATAATACATTGTACCTGGATATCCATCACTTGGCTTCTTCTGTGCTGAGACATAACTCCAGAAAGGTTTCATACCTTTAACTAATAAGTTTTCAGTAGATGCTGTGTACTTTTTAAAATCTAATTTGATCAACAATTTACATCTTACCCTCAATAAGCTAAATTCGCGGTAATCTGCTAGTGAACTATAGACCTTCCACTTCAGCCAAACCTTCTCTTTCCTTTTTAGTGTTCTTTTTAACGCTGGAGAGAACCAAATAGGGTAGTAATACATTCCTTTTATCTTTACCGGTACATGTGCTTCAATTAATTCGAACAATATATCATAAAATACATTTAATGCAGAGTTAACGTCTAAATTTCCTATTTTTTTCATTCCAATTTATCTCTTTTAGTACTAGTGTTATATTATTAAAGTTAGCTTTTCTATAGTTATAAGTTTTTAAAGAGAGCTTTTTCAGCGAGGAGCAACTTTGCAAATTACTACTAAACTCTATAGGAGGATGGTGTGCATCGACTTTTGTCAATGCTGCTGCCGGTTTAATATCTGTAATAAGATTAGATGAGCACAGTAATAGATCTAGAATTTTATTATTCCCATTTAATACGTAGTTGTACTGAGTCAAGTCTAACAGCATGCAAGTTTCAAGTAATAATTTACTCGGTTCTCCTAGTTGTGGTGATGAAATCGGATTTAAACTGATGTCGACATCTTGAGCCCAACAGATTTCCGGTAAATTAAAATCCCCAATTATGCATAATTCTCTTTTTGTATTATTAAGATTACTCATCTTTTCTAGGTTTTGAAAATATATATTATATAAACTACTCGCTGACTGAGGTGGTATGTATACAGCATTGGCTTTAGTAGCCTTTTATGACATCCACGGGAGGAGATAGGAGATTATTGAAGTGAAAACTTCTTTAGCAGCGCTTGGCACTTTTTTAGATGAATAAAAAATGTTAAACTCGCGTCAGATGTCGCGTCAGATCTCGCGTCAGATCCGTAGCCTGATCGAAAAAGCGTCAACTGTCAACCGTATTGTTATTACAATACGGGTTTTCATTCAGTGACATCAAAGAAGTACGCGAGCAAAAAATTTTTTTTAGTAATTCCAACGCTTAGTAATCTATTCTGCAACTATGACACTAATAAAACTAGATTAAACCTATATTTGACGAAAATAATGAAAAAGGACGGGTTGTACTCCGGGAGTGCCGGCAGAAGTGAAAACTTGTATTTTTTAATATTATGCTTTTTGTAAGGGTCAATCGCGCCATTGCTCGCGTATTTCTTCGATGTCATTAAATGAAAACCCGTATTGTAATAACAATACCGTTGACAGTTGACGCTTTTTCGATCAGGCTACGGATCTGACGCGACATCTGATGTGAGTTTAACATTTTTTACCCATCTAAAAAAGTGCCAAGCGCCGCTAAAGAAGTTTTCACTTCAAAAAAAATTTACAAACTGGTTTTTGCTGGCGGATTTAGCGAATTGTTTTTGACATAGCTGCAAAATGTGCTGGCAAGCGTTGGAATATAAACGAAAAAAAAAAATGGATCATAGTGAAAAGTTTCTCGCCAGTATTAGATTTTTACACCACAACAGTTGCGATTTGTAAGGTTTTAAAAACAGCACTTTACAATCTCGGCGCAACAGCAACATTTATCGCATTGACTTAGACGCAGCTGCTTCGACGCGACTTAGCCCTGTTTGTTTCAGAAGATTAGTAAGCCAGTTACTGGATTCCAGTGAGGATTTATTGTCTTTGCTTGGTTGTTCATGTTTGTTTAATTCTTGTGTTCACATCTATTACTCGCTTTAGAACCACCTAAACTGTTTTTGAATCATAGTGAAGTAAAACTCGTTTAATAGATATAGAAGCAAATTAACTTAATAAGAAATTGTACGGCTGCGTAATAATCAAAACTGTAAAATTCTTAAAAATTATTATTTTGCAGAAAATTTACAATATACCTATGTCATAAATTTATTAAATTTATAAAATTTACAACATAATATAAAAAAAATTTACAACATAGGTCCTAGATAATTTTCTGCTGGACTGTTGTCTAAAATAAAGATATTTTAACTTGAAAAAAAATATATATATTTGCTTATCGGTCTGACGTCTTATACGACACCTGTGACAAGAAACAAGCTACGAGTAATTACCTTGTACGATCAAAAAAAAATATTTTTTGTCTAATCCATAAAGAAGCATAAAATAGACACAATATTTTCAACCTCCAAAGGGTAGAAGAAGTTCCCATTGACATTCGGGCACATTATGAGGAATTAAGATTTCTCGTGTCCGTTTTTTTTTTTTTTTTTTTTTTTCTTTGTGGGTAGTTTGTAACAGAAACATCTCTTAAATTTGAGCCACTGAATTTTATTGCTAAAAATAGTGAAACCTAATATATCATAATACTTTTATGCCTATTACTTACGCATAACTAAAACTACTTACCTACAGTGTTATCTCCAATAATCTCTCCACATTCACTACTTCCACTTCTTAACCTCAAAACAACATGGACTACTCCCAAGTGCAGTCAAAAATGGACGACATGATTGTGCAGTTTAACAGCAAGATGGCAGAATTTCAAGCTGAACTTCAACAGGCTTCCTCTCGCAAGCAGCCCAACTCCATAGCAGCCCTTAACACCGAGTTTCAAAGCTTCAGAGGTTTTGTGTTCAATACACTTAACCTTCTCCGGGCGCAAGTTGATGCCTTGGCACTAGGAGTAGATCGACTTGAGGTACGTTCACGCCGTAAGATGCTTCTAGTCCACGGGGTCCCAGAGACAAAGAACGAGGACACCAATACCAGCGTGGTTGCAGCCTTGTCGGCTAAGTGCAATGTAGCCGATCTTTCTGTAGCCAGTATTCACACTAGTCACCGTATGGGCAAAACAAAAGGCGATGTTAACACCAAGCCGCGGCCCATTCTTATAAAGTTTGTTGATGTGACTGTTCGGGACTGTGTATGGAATGCCAAGAAGACCTTCAAAGGAACAAAAATAACGCTGTCTGAGTTCCTAACCAAGTCCCGCCACGACGTTTTTATGGCGGCCAGGGATTACTTCGGTGTCCCTTCATGTTGGACGCGTGACGGATGTATTTTCATCAAAACATCTGATGGTGCCAAGCACAAGATTGAAACCATGGTTGAGCTTAAAATTGTGCAGAGTAAATTCCCTAAAACTTAGGTACATTAGTGACATCTGTCGGTAGATTTCGTCTTTTTTGCACAACACCGGTTGGGCACATTTGTTTCCACCGCACTTTATTTTTGTATGCCTGTTTTTTTACTTTATTTCTTTTCCACATTGATAAATGCCGGTGAGTTAAATATATTTTGATGTTTTTGTTCCATTTGTCAAATGAAATGTCAAAGTCAAAATTATGCGTTTCGTTTTTGCAGATTTCATTTTTTTTTCTTTCTTATTTTTGGCTTGGAAACAAGGTTGTTAATTTAATTTTTTATGGTAATTTAGTTTTAGTAGTTGTTGATTTGAATTGTTGAGAGATCGAATAGTGTTGGATTGAAGTGTTTTTGTTTTAACACTGCCGGTAGGTAGGTTAAATATTTATCTCTTCTTGTATTTGTACAAACTTTTATTGTTATTATAATTTGTTTATATTTTATTATTTTCATATTTTATTAATATCTTTATATATCTTATTATATAAATGTTAACTGGTATTGTTGATAATAGTGATGGTTCAAGTGACGAAGATGTTTTTCATTCTATAACTTCGCTTTCAGAATCTGCGCAGGATAGTTTACATAGTTTTGATGAGCCCCTTGACGTTTCTGTAGCTTCGGCCTTTGCGGCGCATCCCAAAAACTTTAATGCAGTGCACATTAATGCGCAAAGTATTCCTGCTCACTACCCCGATCTCCTAGCAACCTTTTCCGACAACCGAAATGTCCATGCCATCCTAGTATCCGAGACGTTCCTTAAGCCATGCCTACCTTCCACTTCCTATTCCTTACCCGGTTTCCATCTTATCCGCAATGATAGGACTGGCAAAGGTGGAGGCGGTGTTGCAATATACCTTAGAAGTTCCTTTCACTATCCTAGATAAATCTCCTTCCGATTACTCCCACTCCTCCGAACACCTCTTGATAGAGGTTTTGTTTGGTCACTTAAAATTGCTGCTTGGAGTTGTTTACAGTCCTTCCCTGTTAATAGATTATTTTTCAAAATTTAACGCTTTGCTTGAGAATTATGTCCTTACCGTTGATCACTCCATTATTATGGGTGACTTTAATACATGTCTGATTAATCAAGATTCACCCCATTTATCACGCTCCTCTAGGCTAAGTACCATTGTTAATAACGCAAATTTAAATATCCTTCCACTCGACCCCACTCACCATTTTCCAAATTGCGCCCCATCTTTGCTTGATCTTATCATTGTATCTTCTCCTGATCACGTTGCCTCCCATGGGCAGTTCAATGCTGAAGCTTTTTCCTATCATGACCTTATCTTCCTGTCCTACAAAATCCGCTGTCCCAAACCCAAACCTCGAGTCGTGATGCAGAGAAATTTCAACTCAATCAATCATGTTAAGTTTATGGCAGACTTAAGCATTATTGACTGGGATGCGGTGTTTAATGCGGCTACCATTGACGAGAAGATGGATATTTTTAATTCTCTTTTAGTTCAGGTTTTTGATATCCATGCACCTCTAAGACCTGTTAAGCTGAAACACCTGCCTGCACCGTGGCTCACAGAAGATATCAAAGGTGTAATGGCTAGAAGGAACGCTGCAAAGGTTCGATTCAGGAACAATCCCACGGAAGCAAATCATAACAGGTACAAGGAGTTGCGAAACCGGTGCAGCAGAATGTGTAGAGACGCACAGCGCCGGCACATTCATTCGTCTGTGGAGAACGGTGACCCCTCTAAGGTGTGGTCGTTCCTCAACTCGCTCGGCATTGGTAAATCAAAATCTTTCTCTTCCCCTCAACTTGATCTTGAATCCTTAAATCTACACTTTACTTCTTGTTCCCAACTCCCTCACAGTGTCAAACAGTCCTCTATCAATTCCCTGTTGGCTATTCCTGAACCTCCCTACCCTCCATTTAACCTAAGAGCGGTATCTTTGCGAGAAGTTGAAAAGAATATCATGGCTATCAAGTCTAACGCTGAAGGCGTTGATGGTATTAGCCGTCGAATGATTCTTCTAAGCCTTAGTGTGGTTCTTCCAGTGCTTGCCCACATTTTCAACTTTTCGCTAAGTTCCTGCTCCTTTCCTAGCTGTTGGCGTAAAGCTGCAGTTATTCCTATCCCTAAAACAAGTAATCCGTCTTCCTTTTCTCACTTTCGCCCTATATCAATCCTACCTTTCCTTTCCAAAGTTTTAGAACGTCTTGTTCACCATCAGCTGTCCGTTTTTGTAAATTCTCATAACATACTTAGTCCCTTTCAGTCTGGCTTCCGCCCTGGTCACAGCACCGTCACAGCTCTCACCAAGGTATCTGATGATTTGCGCTTGGGCATGTCAAATCAGCAGCTTACAGTCATGGTTTTACTTGATTTCAGTAATGCGTTTAATACGGTCGACTTCGACATTCTCCTTTCAATGCTACGCTCTCTGCATATCTCGGATACAGTGGTGGAGTGGTTCAACGGTTACCTTACCGGTAGGCAGCAATGTATCCGCACTGGTGAGAAAGTCTCCCGCTTTGTTGATATAACTGCCGGTGTGCCCCAGGGCGGGGTATTGTCCCCTCTTCTTTTTTCTATCTTCATCAACTTCCTTTCCCCTCTCCTCTCCTGTTCATATCACCTTTACGCTGATGACCTGCAGATTTACACCCAAGCTTCCGCTGATGAGATTGATGGTGCAATTGAAGTACTGAATAATGATCTCAAGACTGTCCTTCAGTGGAGTATTGCTCATGGCCTAACAGTTAATCCTGCAAAATCGCAAGTCATATTTGTTGGTGGGTCCAAACAAATTAATCGGCCAAATTACGTTAATCTCCCTCCTCTTGAGTTTAATGGCGTTCATCTCCCTTATAGTAAGGTTGTTAAAAATCTTGGTGTTTTCTTCGACTCTACGTTATCCTGGTCCCATCATATCTCCCAAGTGAGCAGGAAACTCTTCGCGGCGGTGGGGTCGCTTAGGAGGTGGAAGAACCTGCTTCCGGTGAGGACCAAGGTTGAGCTTGCGCAATCACTTCTTCTTCCTATCTTGGACTACGCAGACGTTTGTCTGATAGACCTCAATGAAGATTTCCTTAACAAACTTGAACGTCTTCAAAACGTCTGTATAAGATTCATTTTTGGATTGCGCAAGTTTGACCACGTGTCCGAATATCGGAAAAAACTGGGATGGCTTCCTATCAGGCAACGAAGGGATTTACATGTCCTGATTCTCCTCTATAACGTGCTGTACGACCCTCGTTCTCCTCCTTACCTGAAGGAGTGCTTCCAGTACCTGGGCTCCAACCATGGACTAGCACTGCGCTGTAAGTCAGACAACATCTTGCAGCCTCCTTTCACACGGTCTGGCTACTATAAAGATTCTTTCACAGTAAGGGCTACTCAGCTATGGAATGATCTTCCGCGAGAGATACGTCACTCTCAGTCACTCGCTGTCTTTAAAACCAAGTTGCGTTCCCATCTCATCAGCGAAACCATTTGATTATCCGTTTATTGTTTAATATTATATATATATATATTTGTTTATTATATTTATTATTATGATTATTTATTTATTTATTTTAATGTATTATACTTACTTATGTATGTGTATGTTTTATCTTATGTAGTTTATGTTATTCATGTAGTTGTTTAAGAGATTATTATATGGCATTGTAGTGTTAATATTAATTAGGTACTTACTTTTTATGCCTTTTGTATTTCATGGCACTTGTGATCGCATGAATACTTGCAGAGCTCTGTTTATGTATCCCTAACATCAAAGGTTGCCTGTAAGAGATCGCTTGCAGCGATAAGGCCGCCTTTGCCCACATTAGGTTAAGTTCTCCATGTACATTTGTTTTTAATTGTTGTTATGTGAGCAATAAAGTGTTCTATCTATCTATCTATCTATCTACTAGTCACTAGCACGGACACAAGGAACAACCCGAAGTGAAGTTGTAGCTAGCAATGGACCAACAATTTTGTTTTAGAAAATAAACTTATTTAAGGAGGTCAACAGGTTATGTTCTGCCAGAAACACCTTGATAAGCACCCCTATAACTTACATATACACGGTTATCATCAAAGATATATACAGTTTGAATATTACCATTAGACTTTTAAACTACTTTACGTATTTTATTTTCATGTGCAAACGAGCCTTTTAATCCCTTGACTAAGAACAAGAATTATAAGCTTTTTTGTAGCTAACTTGTCGGCGGCTCCGTCGTTTTTGTCATACGCCTTTTACTTGCAATGAGTTTTAATCAGGCGTTTTATATGCAATCAATTTGATATGAGTATTACTATGTTCTCACTACGACATGTAAGTAATCTGTCTTTCTTGTTCTTGCCTTCACGCTTGTTCTAATTTAAAAATTAAAGTTATAAATCTGATGACTGTGTATGATATTGTTTTAGTTTTCGTATAAAGGGAAATTTTAAATGGTCATGATCGCGCGGAGTCATCAATAATCTAAGCTTTCATGAATAATTATTTATATTTGTAAATATTTGACTATCTTGATTGATTAGTAGTGAAACTTTAATAGACCTACTTTTATTTGCTGGTCTGTGATTTTATTATAAACGTTAAGAAATGAGTTCAGGTTTTCCTCCAAAAACCTGGATTTGTTTAGTAATGATAGAATGAAGTCATCATTTGGTGTTCTTCCGATTTTCGATCAAAAACCTTGGTTTTCAAATCTGATTTCATCAAAAACCTACGACTATACGAGTACACAAACGTCAGTCTCGCATATAGCATTTCCCTAATTTGGGATCAGTTATGTTGTCCTCTACATTAGATCTATTTAAAATAATAGAATTCGAAATCATAGGGTCGGAAAAATCGAACAGCAACTTATCATTATTATTTTTACCAACTATACCGGACTTTTCAACTCAATCGCTTGTTAATCGATCTTTCATGTTGTTCCTACTTTACTAGTGTATCTCTTAATGGATTTGTCAAGAAGAGGATTTATCTCCACAATTTGCATGTGTACTCGTATATTAGTCTTGTATCTTGTTTTCTTCGGTATGTATCTTGTTTATGTTAGTTGTCTTTTCTGTTTGATTAATCGGCTTGCTCATTAAAAACGTTTTAGTTACGTTGATAAAATTATGATTGCTAGCTAGTTATTTAAGAACCCCTGGGTAAATACTTATACTTAGTATCATAGACCTTTACTATATTCTGAAATTTTACACAGAATATAACATCAACTTTTTAATACAACACAGTAAAATAATCTTCTAACTAAATTTCAGCCAGCCTAAGTTTTTTGTTGATTTTCTTTTTTGTGAACTGTGCTACTGTAAATGGAATATTTCCCATTAAGAAGCCTAACTTCTCTATATTAGACTTGACATTGGTATTCTCCATCACTTGGCTGAATTACCACTGCCTCTCCCATTCTTATCTTTAATTGTTCCTTCCGTGATCTTTCTAATGAAATAGTTTTAGTTTTGTACAGCCAGTTGCCAAGCTTAAGATTTTTTTTACATGGTAAGTTCATTACGTAAACATTACTAAGGCGAAATGAATAGATGTTATCTTAAGTTTTGAATTGATATAAGTCACAAAACTTTGGAATTTTCTAGGCAGAATTGCACCTTTAATTCTCAGACTGACTTCGATCGATCTTATAAGTTATACGCTGAGGTTATCTCTTCTCAATGTGTCATAAATTAGCACTGCTGGACGCAGACTTATAAAATATGGATATATGACAGTTGATCTTAGATATAACTTAACTTTCATTAACTTAAGCCTGCATAAAAGAGAAGTATCAAAGAAGATGATCGTAGCAGGTGGAGAGCGTCTCTGCCTGCCCCTTTGGGACAGTGACGTGAAGTCATGTAGGTATGTATACTATACAGGGAACGTGCTCTCGGAATCGGATTAGACGCAGTGTGTAAACATTCTTACAACGTATCCTCACCAAACTTATCACATGAACAAATGTGGTCAGTATATTCTAAGTCAACACCGCACAGCTACCAAATATATCAAAGTATACTATAAAGACATAAGAAAAAGATTGCAAGTTAAAATTAATAGCAAAATTCTGGTTTACGTTACAAAGTTGTAATCTCAGTAATGCAATAAGCTAGCGTATCGATCAAAGTAATATAAACGGCTAACAACCTAATTTATCGATAATCGGAACGGCACTGGCTGAGAATTTTATCGACGCAATAAAGTAACATTAAATTGACCACATTCCGACAACGATTGTGGAGTAAATGGATAAAGCTTTTAATCAATAGATTAACAACTAAATGGGTACCTTTTGTTTGATTAGATTTACACTTCATGAAATTAAAATGAGTAAGTTTGTAGGATGAGTATATCTTACGTAATTAAATAACTTATATTCTCGTCCAAAATATCGCAATATCTTTCTTTGTCAGTAATGAAATATGACACCGAAACGTGGTCATTCTACTCAAAGGGCTGTAGAAAGATTATGCTCGGAGCCTTTCTGCGGAGTAGAGGTAGTCATGTGGACCTCTTTCGGCTGATAAATCAAATAAGCAGTGGATAGGCGTTAAATAATATAATTTTAAGTGTAATTTATTTTTAGATATCATAGGTACAAATAATGCTATTCAATATTTTATTTATAATAAGTGTAGTTAAACAATAAACTATACGCAGAAAGAGATCGTCAAGAGCCTGACTTCTTGCGGATGAAAATAATTATTTTCGGTGAAAATAATCTGATACCCGCTTTTTCACAATTGGCAGTAAATTCGAAATGATAACTCTTTATTAATATTTTCATTTCTATGACTACATCGTATTATTGTATAGGTATATTTAGTTGTCTATTGCCATTATAAAATATAGCTGTTTATCCGTTATCAAACCATTTTCGTTTCAAATGCTTACGATTGTTGGTAGCTGTGTACAACTTGCATAGATAGTTGGTTGACATTAAATTATCTTTGCAAACTTAAAGCCTTTACGTGGCATTAAAATATCGAAAACGTTGACTGGTGTAAGTGTTAAAATATCTGATAATTTCGTTTCACATGATAGAAAAAAGGGTAATACACTTATATATATACATGTAATAAGTTAAGAATACTGTAAGCAGTACAATAAGAAAAAAAATGGCCGATAATAAAAATATATACAAAAAAATATATACAAATAAAAAACGGCAAATAAAAGTAAATGCGTATAATTATTTGTTCTATGCCCTCCTTAATTTACAATGATACCCCGAATTGGCATGGAAATGTATAAAGATGCATTTACAGGACACCCGTATGAAAATCCGGAGTCCTGCAACCCGAAAACATATTATGGATCAAGAGAAGAACGCACAAAAAAAAGAAAAGAAAAGATCGTATCGTGTGAATAACGTTATATAAGCGACTTTATTTCAAACCTGAAGAACAATAGCAGCGTCCTGCTTACACCAGAATTATTATTTGACTTTAGTCTCATAGTGCGGTCTCCTTATTATGAAATCGAAGGCATCTATTTCAGTAGCATTCAACCAAAATTCAACAATGAAAACTTTCGCCAGCCACAATTACAACCACAACCATGATGTCTTTAGTACACACGGCCGCACATCGGTAGAAACACTTTTGAACCTTATGGCGTGGTAATAAAGTTGAAAAAGTTTCTACCGACAAGCGGTTGACCGTAACTGAATCACCTCTTTTATACTATTTTGGTAGGAACATTAAAATCACGTTTCGCTGTTGGTGGAAGTGTGAAATCTTATATAAAGCCTTTGAAACTAGAGAACTTCTTCTGAGTAATGTGAAAACCATGGATTATGTATTTCGATGAGCTTTTTTTTATTCATATTAGGATCTTTTGCAGCATGTACTACGGCGAATATCTATGAGCTTAATGCATTTTCTTAATCTTGAATCGGGAGTTCATGAGCACTGCGTGCAATCCCCGTTTGGTTGAAACTTATTCCACATACTCGTATAGTGCGCTTTGCAACATTTTTTGTAATGCGCTAAACACCTTAAACTATGCTAGTCGCGAGTAAAAAGGATTCCTTGGAATGATGTCTCTATTGTTATCCTCATTTATGTCACCAGAGCTAGATTAAGGTCAAGAGCTAACCTAATTTATATATCCTTAGGCCGGTATTTCACTGGGACACCACGGTGGCGTGACTGGTTGCGCCACTGGTGTCCGTAACTAGACACCAGTAAAGACACCAGAGTCGCCACACCCTGCGGTCACAGTATTAAGGGCTATATTTCACTAGGAGTGGTAGCGCGACCAGCATCCGAACTGGTTGCGCCGCCAAATTGGTTGCGCAACCTAACGGACACCAGGTGAGTAGCTCTCTATAGAGCTGTATACATTTTGTTGGTAGCGGCGACTGGTTGCGCTGCCATGGTGTCCCAGTGAAATACCGGCCTTAAAATAAAGAAACAAATCTCTTTCTCTCCAGACTTAAACCTTACCAGCCTCAAGCTGCGAGGCGATAATTTTATACTGTCTCAATGACACCATTGCCTAGCTAGTTGTTGGCTACTTCAACTGCCTGATGTAGACTTTTATAAATAGTTGCCAACTAGGTGGCATAATATTGGTACAATTATTTGCATAACCTATGTTTATAAGTGTCGTAAAGGCGCCAATGTAAATGCAATTATCTAACAGCTATTTAAAATGTAATATGATATATTAAACAAAGTCATTTGAATATTAAAGAAGTATCTATACCTAAATATACGCTTTAAAAGTTGCATTATTTAAAGTCGGTACATGAAATGTAAAAAGAATCGTTAGACTTTATAAAATAAGTATTCTAATGATAAGTCCGCTCCAGTGTAAGTGAACACTGGAGCGGACTTATCATTAGAAATAGTCGTAGAGGCTATGATGAGGAACCATTTATGATAATTAATTTTGGCTTTTCTAAGTAGTGGTAAAGTTAACTCTCTCAGACTACCAATCAGTCAAGCCAGCAGTAGGTTTTGGAGATTGCAAAACTACCTCGATCTGGAAGGAACGTTAGAAATTTCTTCAAAACTTCAAAATGGTGTTGTTAATTTACTACATGGTTACCCGTCACCTGTTTGTCCACTTTTTTTATGTTACAAGTGAGCAAACGAGTTGTTAAGCCACCTGATGGTTAGTGGTTTCCACCGCCCATAGCACCCACTGTCTTATTAGTGACATACTTTGACACTAACAAGACAGCAAAGCACGTTGCCCACCCTGAGAACTAAGATGGCATGTCTCATGTGCCAGTAGTTTCACTGGCTCCCTTCAATTTCACTGGCTCCCTCCAAAAAGAAAAACGCAAAGGGGTGGTACTTCCCACTACGGACTTTGCACAAAAGCCCTACCACCTACAAAATTCTCACTAGAATCTGTGTCACTTAACTTTTCAACAAAATTCTCTCTGCTAAGTCATATGTCATAGAACCAGCGACCAGCTAAGTGTAAGTCTAGGCCTAACAGTGGGAGCGGTAAATCAATATTTCACCTAAATAACGATTACAGAAAACAACGATATACTTATAAAATTGTTAACACCACCTTCCCCTATCATCAACCTAAACCATAATAAATCCAAATTAACTACCACAAAAGCATAATTACCATGACAATCGAAACGTTTTATCGTTTTAATTACATTTGCGTGAATAGCCCCCTTGTAATTCTCTGTAATATTACTAGTTGTAATCTTCGTAATCGTTGTAATTAACGCAACTAAATCACCGGTTATCTTGCTACGGTAATTTGTTGTTGGCGCCTTCTAGTGATATGAGGATATTAATGGACAGGTTACAGTCTATGAAGTACCTAAGCAATTTTTATGGAAATAAATGAAGGCGGGGAACAGCAACATCAACTTATTAAACGTACCATAGAGAAACACAGAGAAATAATATAATTCCACTAAAAGGATAAATTACAAGGAATCATGATAAAATCTGAATTGTGATAAAATACTTCGATTTCATAATTATACTGAATTTGAAAAATCTGGTGAGTTTCAACGCCACCAAAACACAAGCCTGTCTGTTCGCCGCCAAAAGGAGTTCGTTCAATCTGGCTCCTACTTTTCAAGGTACAACTGTATCAGTTACCGACAGTCTCGAGCTACTTGGCATGAAGTTGTGTGCAAACCTGAACTTCGGCGCTAACATTGAGTCTAAAGCTCAAACTGCGGCGAAAAAGCTGGGCATCCTCAATAAGGTTAGGCGTTACTTCACTCCGGACAGCTTCTAGTTTTATATAAAGCCCAAGTCCGACCCTGCATAGAGAATTTCTGAAATACCAACTAGCCGCACTTGACTCGATAGACCGCAGAGCCAAGAGATGCTGGTGAAAATCAAGTTTCACAGTCTGGCCCACCGTCGCAAAGTTGCATATCAGTCGGTCTTCTACAGATTGTACTTGGGAGAGTGAGCTTAAGAGCTCCACGAGCTTATTCCACCATCTTCATTCCACCTTCGGGAATCCAGACGCACCGCAGGATATCACCCATACTTGATTGATATTCCGCACAGTCGCACAAAGTGCTTTGAAACATCTTTTGTAATTCTTCTTCTATCGTGTCGATGGCAACACTCATACTTTCCCAGACCAGTATTCAGCATCGCAGATGGCATTTGGTCTGGCCTCGTACAAATCCTTTAGCGAGCATATTGTGGCGCATGATGTGCATGCTGTGAGGTGGGACATAGTTTGTGGCATCACACCGCAATCGCAGATGTTTTTACTAGTTTCTGTATAGCCCCACCGGCTCAGGTTGTCTTTGCATCTCCCAACCTGGGTGCGCATTCTATTTAGGGCCTTCCAGGTTGGCCAAGGAAGTTTATGTCCAGGTGGTAGTTTTTCTGCCGGTGGGACAAAGTTGGGCAGGGAGAACTCGTTACGCCATTAGTCTACCCTGGATTTTTAGGCCTCACCTACGCAGGCGGCCACTGATTTCAAGAAACTAGAGCGACTTTTCAACCTCTTTACATGTGGCGTCTGGTTATGCATTGGGTGCCTCGGGTCGGTCTCTTGTTTCAGTTTTGCAACGGCACTAGCTACCTCTCTACGGACGGCTGGGGGTGCGATTCCTGCCAGTGGATATAACATCTTCACCGGGGTCGGTTTCAAGCAGCCTGTGATTTTCCGGCATGTGTCATTCAGAGCTATATCCACTGTTTTCGCGTGGGCCAATCGATGCCACGCAGGGCAATAGCATAGCGCTAAGCCAGTGCTACGCAAAACTTCTGGTGTGCGCAAAATGCGCACGGCTAAGGAGTGGAATTCTCTGCCTGCGTCTGTGTTCCTGAGTTCATATAACCCAAATCTATTCAAATCGCGAGTGAATAGGCTTCTTCTGGGCAAGGTCGTTCCATTATCGACCTCATTTCTGTCTTCATGACTAGATCGAGGTAAAGAGTAATCCCGTTGACGATAAAAAAAAAGTTTATCAACAGACGCGGAAATTGATCAATTTACGATTATTGTTCTTTTCCGGTAACATATACTACAAAAGACACGTAGTACACTCACTCTATTTGAACTGTATTTTGCACGTCATGACGTTAATTAAGTATTATGATAAAAATCTACATTTAACAAATAAAACACGAAATCTGACAATGTATGCATTTTTTTATGCGTAATTTTTAAACATAGTATCCGTACTCTCTCCCATAGGATAGAATATTTCGTTCAGCTATTCAATATTCAGTGGATAACGAGGTACAGGTAAGAGGCGGGACGCCATTCAATTTACTCCGAACTGGCTGTGCCGCTTGGGCCCGGTGTGTTCGACCCTTTTCTAATTTATTATTATGATCTTTGTTTGGGGTAGTAGGTAATGGTTGACAGGGTAGAAAATCAATGAAGGATCTAAGACTAGTCTTGCGGAATAACAAACTATCCTGTGCGATGAAACATAATCAATGTGTATTTTATATAACAAGACCAAAGTGTAGAGAATGTGCTTTTGCAAACAAAAATGCATTATATTATCATTGCTTTAGGCTTTTTATGGTATTAGCAATCTTGGTTTCATTTAAACTAAGTCACTGGTTTTTTATACAGATCGAAATCATTAAACTCTTTTATTTAACATAGCAGTTGAATAGTCAAAAATGGTATAGAAGCAATATTAAAAGCCATATTGGAACCAACCACAACTCTTACACGAAACCGCCTGCCGATATAAAGACAACGTCGCATAATATTAATGACAAGGTATCGCCCATTCTGTGTCCCAGCGCTTCGAAGCCTGCGTCGATGACGTAGGACTTATGTAATAGCCTATTATGTGCCTTTTATCGTGATGATGATTTTCATGTAGCCATTTGTTCGGTTATAGAGAATGTAAATTTGAAACAATGTTGTGACTATAAAATAAATATTGATTGACCGTCCTACTTTACTTTTTAGGGTTCCTGTCTGTCTGTCTGTCTGTCTGTCTGTCTGTCAAGACCCTTTATCTCACGAACGGGTAAAGTTATCAGGTTGAAATTAATACCATATATTAGGATCTATGAACCACACAAGATCTGAAAATTTAAATTTTTTACAAGGACGCAATCAAAAGATATGGCATTTTATGTCCTCATCTCCATACATTTATTCAAAAATACAAAACCTACAGGGTACTTCCCGTTGACCTAAAATTATGAAATTTGGCAAGAAGCTAGGTCTCACAGTACAAATAATGGGAAAAGTCTGAAACCATTAAATATTACAACTTTTCTCACAACTAATGGTAACCAATTGTGGTGAGCTCCCGTTTCAAGAACATTCATATAAGAGAGAGGTCAAGTTGGATGGTCGCTTAGGCCATTTTTGTTATAGTTCTATTTTAAAAACGGGAACTCTTACAAACTTGAAAATTGGTATGTTTATAGTGCATAAGCTATAAAATAACAACAAATAATAAAATTTGGTGAAGCGCGTGTCGGACTCAAAAAATCTAGCACATTAACTTACTGAAATTTCAACTAATACAATTATGTGTATGTGGTGGTACGGAACCCTCAGTGCGCGAGTCCGACTCGCACTTGGCCGGTTTTTTTTCTACGTAAGAATCGTAATTGCATTCCAATTTCTTTCCATGGGTTCTGCAAGAGGTGACAAAGAGAATAGGCAGCAGTATCTTACTGTTAATACACCATATTTACTGTGGAACCAACCGCAATGCTGCATAGGGAACAACTACATCAAAGTTCGTTGTTGTTCTTCGCTTGCTATTTAGCTATGACGTTTTTAGTTCCAGAATTTTAGATCGATCAAAAATCAAGAAAAAGGCAGGCCTTTGAAAATGAAAATTAATGATAAAATGATAACGGTTGTTACAAGTAAAAAAATTCTAAAAGTAAATTAAGTAAAAGTAAATTACATTCAACATTTATTTTCAAAATACGTAAAACATAGAATTGCTTCTCGAGAATCCAATTTTTTAGTTTATTTTTAAATATTGTTCGGAAGGAGCATTGCGTACTTCGTCTGGTATTTTATTAAAATTTGTTTATAATATAAAATTCCAAAATTATATTGAAAAATGACATAAAAACACACAAGTTACATTAAAAAAAAGTGAACTTTGACCCCACAATGGCTCGAGCAAGGAAAACCGAATGGTAACTAAAGGCTACTTGGACGGGCGTGAATTTTTTATGGTTAAGGGTGCTGCCCCCCTTAGGAAAACACAATTGAGCCGGGGAAAAGACTAATAAACGTCGATGGTCGCTGTTGTTGTTGCATAAAATTTTATGGATGTGGTATGTAATAAAAGTATTAGGTATCGTTGTTGATTTTAAAGTTTGCTTGCTTTTAAAGCTTGTAGCTTACTATTTTTACCGAGAACACGACAATTTTGCAACGTTAGCCCTGTTCAGTTGCCCGATGACCGCAAGTGGTTGAGGGATGCATTGATGTTAATCAAGTCTTTTTTCATATAATTATTCGGTACAAAAATAGCTCTTTTTAAGAGGCCACTATTTTTGAAGTTGTTCTAGTCGCTCAGCCTTACCACCAATTCTGAATTAAACTAATGAACATTGCCTAGAGTATTTGGAAATAAGTAAATATTAGGCCTTGATCAAATCAACCTCTGCAAAACTCAACCGCATCCAAACTCTTGTTAAACTTCTTTAATGCACGTCCCTTCGCTAGGACCATCTGGTCGTTCTCAGGGGTCTGCAGAGTAAACTCAGGGCTGCATTTCTAGTACCCGGTAACCAGCTACAACCGGTAAGCCAGAAACCCCCGCAGGCCTTCAATTTGAAAAGCGCGATGTTTTCATTATGCATGAAAATTTTACTGGTTGCATAGTAGAAATTGTAGGTAGCTCATGCATAGTTCATGATATATGAAATTTGTGTAACCAGGTATACAGGTCAAGAAAGTATGAATGCAACGATAAGACATAACGACCAAAGTAGTTAAGTAACTTTTTTTCCTCCGCCAACGCGCTACAATTACCTACCATACAGACTCTACATTTTCCATCATAGTAAGAGTATGTGTAAGCTGCTTTTTATTGCAAAAAGGTAAGTAAATTGAAAATCATTACATTAATGTCATTGCAATCATCAATAAATTACGCATATTACTTTGAATCTACTAATCTTATTTCCAATCTCATGATATCTGACAAAAAATTTACCACTAACCACTTTACATAGACCTTTCCGTCTTTGAGTTTTCTTTCTGAGCCGTTCTTATTAAGCGGTCTGGATATATTGGTCTGAACAACATCTTGTATGGAGTGTGGTAAATCATCAATCATAATGCTTGGCACATCAATAGCAAGAGCAAATACTCCGTGTAACTGGTTCTTAGTTACAAATCGATTTTAATCCAAGATAGATTTATAGAGCTCACAATTTATCGCTTTGAGGCCAAGAGTTGGCGTGCGATTTTGAACTAGATACTTTGTTGAATTTGTGATTTAATCTTTAAGTTTACGATATTTATGTAGTTGATTTTAGGAGTTTAACTTACTAAATAATTGGTCAATATTTGTAGTTATAATTTTGAGTTATATTAAGAAGCATAACGCAGAATAAGACATCAAGCCTGTTGTAACTTGTGCGGGCGTATATATTTAAATTAATAAAGACGCTTTTGATTCAGAGCATTTATTGTTGGGCAGGCGGCCATGACAAGAAGGAAATACATAGTACAAATTTTATACATGTGGCAACACTTAGATCTTAATTTTATATACGTTCGGATACACGTAACATCTTCCCTGTTAAAAAAAGAAAGTTTCTTTTACAAAGACAAATCATGAAACGGAACGTAAGTACATTTTTTTTTTTTTTTTTTTACAATTCAACTTATTATCTATGATATGAAACGAACATCCCTAAAAGTGACGTAACATTGACATTTGCTAAACTTCAATTTGACTTTGACATTACAATAATCTGTGAACAAAAATACAATTTTGAGGTTATTTTGTTTTTGTATCTTATCTTTAAGCAACCTGTAGTTAGGTACTCTAGGCTTCAAAGATTGTTCTAGGACTGGGAGTGTGGACCTAAGAGACCTTGTTTAGTTTTCTTGGATCAATGCACAGGCGGAGTTTGCCATTTTTCTTGGAAGTGATTACAATTGAACTAACCCAGTCAGTAGGTTCATTGACTTTGATAATAATTTGATCTTTTTCTAACAAAGATAACTCTTCCTTTAATTGTTCCAAGAGACTAAATGGGATTCTGCGGCAAGCATCGACTGAAGGAGTGGCATCTGGTTTCATTGACAAGTGGCATTCATAATCTTTAAGACAACCTATTCCGGTAAAAAGATCTTTATATTCAACCAGCAGAGTGTCCGTAGATTGACTAAATTGAACATTGTGAACTCTTTTAATCAATTTAAGGACCTCACAACTGTTGCGACCTATTATATTCTTGCAAGGCAAATCCACAATATGAAAATTGACATTGTAAACTTTATTATTATGTTTGACTGATAGACTGCAATAACCTACTGTAGGTAAGACTTCACCACTTAGTGTTGAAAGCTTATAAGAGCTTTTCTTTATGTTGGACAGGGGCAGATTAAGTGATTTATAACAGTTAAATGACAAAATGTCAGCGTCGGCACCTGTATCAAGAAGAAAATCAATGTTCTTATTGTTTATAGACAGACTGGCTTGGTAAGAATCTTTAAGAGTAGCTGCATCAATAAAAAGACAATTGAAATAGAAGGTATCTGCCTCGTTAGCTATAACAGTTTGTTCTTCTTCTACTATTCTTACTTGCTTGTAGCGGCAGCACTTGGCAAAATGGTTCAGCTTGTTGCAATTCCTGCAGGTGACTCCTAAGGCTGGACAGCGTAGACGGTGAACTTGACCACATTTTGAGCATATATTAGACTTGTATGACGCTTGTTGACTGGATTGACGATCTTGACTTCTTGGACGGTGGTGACTCTCTTGACGACTGTGACTACCTGGACGAATTGTATTGTCTTGACGAGTTTGACTACGTTGACGTTGATTACCGTTGTTGGCTTGATGACTCTGACGTGACGATGGACGACTACTGACAGTGGCGGCGATGATTTCATTAGATGCTAGGGCTTGTGCTTCCTGCTTCGTATTTCTTAATGTTTTGGCGAGACTGACAGCTTCTTCGAATGTTGCTGGTTTGTCTAACAAAATGCGTTCTCTTATGTACGCGCATGAAGAATTTAGGTTCCAGGAAAAGATATCTTTTAGCAAACTGTCAGCAAGACTTTCGAAGTTGCATTGTATGCTTAAATTCTTGAGATCTGTGGCGTACGACTCGATTTCTTCCCCTGCGGCTTGTTTTCGATTAAACAGCTTGTGTCTCTCCATTGAGATGTTGACACGCGGCGCAAAATAGTTCTCAAACTTGGTTAGCAAGTCCTTAAATGTGATGCTAGACATCTCGACGTCAAAGGAATGAAATATTTGAAGAGCATCGGGACCAATGGTATGAAGCAAAATGGCTACCTTACGTGGATCTTGTTCTCCCTCGAGGCCATTTGCAACCATGAAAATATCGAAGTTAGTCTTGAAATTACGCCAGGCTAATGGCATATTGCTAGCGTTAACATCCAAGCTAAAGTTATTTGGAGGCAAAGGACGAGTTGTCGGATTCTTGGGCGGCGGCGGCGGCGGTGGAGGGTCAGGCATTTCGACTTCTCAGCGGCGCGGCGGCGGCGTGATATTGAAAAAAAAATTTTTTGACTCACTCGAATCCGTGACTGTGGCTTGAATCGACGGCTTGATGGGCTTTTGACTAATAATCCCACGATGGCACCATGTTGTAACTTGTGCGGGCGTATATATTTAAATTAATTGTCTTTGTCTTTGTCTTTGTCTTTGTAAAAGAAACTTTCTTTTTTTAACAGGGAAGATGTTACGTGTATCCGAACGTATATAAAATTAAGATCTAAGTGTTGCCACATGTATAAAATTTGTACTATGTTTTTCCTTCTTGTCATGGCCGCCTGCCCAACAATAAATGCTCTGAATCAAAAGCGTCTTTATTAATTTAAATATATACGCCCGCACAAGTTACAACAAAGCCTTACTGAATTAATATTTATGTTTTTGAAAAGATTGTTACTCAAAACAAAAGCCTTAAACCTTTCCAAATTAAACATGAATGGCATGACAAGAAACACTTTTGGTTATCAAATGAAGTTTGTACGGGGAAAACAAAAAAGCCTTCATTTTTCGACCTATACTTTCAAACAAAAGTAATTCAGTTTCACGTTCTAAGTGACAATAAAAAATAACCCTGATACTACAACCTATTCAAGTCATTAGCTTTATATTTTCACCTTTAACTTTTCTGTATCTTTCATCATCGTAACATCAACCGAAACTCAATATCACTCAGTGTTTTTCGCTTACATCATTGTCTTAGGAGATAAGGTCCTCACTCAATCTTCTTTAGCGGACTTTAATTCCGTAAGTAGACCGGCGTCATCGTCTTAATGGGCTACATCAAAACCGATACACTTATTGGCGTCTTTGTCTTTTTCACCCTTACTTACAGTTTCGATAAGTGCAAAAGGGACAACAACAGGCACGTGCGCTGTTCCCAGATTAAAATTGATTGTGCGGACGTTGCCTTTATCTGAAAGCGATTGATTCTACATCAATCTTTATTCGCAGCATTAACAACTTTTCTGTTTTTCGGTGCGTTGTATGTGTATCACGTTTTCTGGGCTTTTTATTCTTATTAGTTTTTATGGGCTTCCCTTTCAAAAAAATAAGTCAATGTACGGCAAAAATTGGTTATTTTGTCGTTTGTACAATCCACAAATGTATAGAAGATAATATGAAGATAATGTCGCTGTCAAAACTTTTTTGATAACATGTTTTTATAACACACAAACAACCACATGCTTTACTTCTTCATAATCTAAAATTATTGTTAAAGATAAATATTTTTCTTCAATATTGTTTTATAAAATTTATTCAATAGTATACTACCATTTTGTAAAATCACCCCTTAAAAAGTTATCGTATGTTTCGTATTCTTTATGTTTTCTAAATAAAACATTTTAATAACATGGTTTTGCAAGTCCGACAACAAATAATGTCAATAAAATACCTACTTCCAGAATTACCCGTTACAACAAAATCGTAAAATCATCTTTGAGTGTTGTTTTATTATCACTTTTATAGATGTTTTATTGTACTTTTACTGCAATTTAAGTCACCCGCTGGTTCATATTATTTTAAAACAGTTCTTTTATATACATACGTTCTTCCTCGTCGTCATTAAGAAAGAAATAAGTTTTATGGAGATGGCGTTAAATATTTAACTTACCTAATTAAAACTGTAATAAAACTTTGATGCCGACGGTTTCAGCGCGATTACAAAAATTTCCAAAAAAAGGTGAAACTTTAAAATTATTGGTGCAATAACTTTGACTTAATCAGGTGATCCAATACCAATAATTTTATTTGACTATAAAACTGTTCTCTCATTAACGAGTTTGGAAATACTTTTAAAAGCTCTCAATGTGTCAACTTCAGCTGTAAATTTTAAACAGTTTAATTTGACGATTTATTTGTTTGCTCCAATGAAATTAAGATTTTATCTTAGATTTTGAAAAACACTTGTATCTTCTTTGTAATACGTAAAACTTGTGTAAATATGAAGACTAAATCAGATGTTATACTTATAAAATATAACTCAGAGGGTCTTACTACAAAAAAGTTAAACTTGATCAAAAAAATCGCACAAAATAATTAGGCTATGTCTGTTGATGCGCAGAAGTCAAGTCATAAGAAAAAAAACCGGTCAAGTGCGAGTTGGACTCGCGCGCTGAGGGTTCCGATATAACTTTTGTATTTTTGGAAGGAATAAAGTCCATTTTTAGAACCGCAAAACTAAATTTGTTTGTAAAGGATTTTTGCAGATATTTAAAAAACTGTGCAACTTAGAAAGATCGTTTTATTTTTGCTGTAATATTTATATAAACTTCTATCGACTGTAATTAATTCAGAATTTTCCATTCACAAACTTCGGAGATAAGGGGAGGGGGAAACGGTATTTTTTTGACATTTTTCATCATAACTTGAAAACTAAGAGTTGTAAAAAAATACAAAAATATATTTTAGAATGCACAAGTAAAGCCCTTTTATATGATATCCCACTCGACCTAGTACCGATAATTTAAAATTTTGCCCCCCCTATTTAGGCCCTCTTAACATTAATAATCATAATTTTTTTCTTAATTTTTTTACGTGCAATTAAGTTGGAATACCATATTCTAAAACTATTCTAAATTTCAAGTCGATAGCATGCGTGGTTGCTGAGATATACAGGTGTGACAGACAGACAGACAGACAGAGCGGCACCATAAGGGTTCATTTTTTTACCATTTAGGTATCGGAACCCTAAAAAGTCATTTTTGACTTCTGCGCATCAATGACATAGCCAGAATTATTTTGAACGATTTTTTTAATCAAGTGTTCAACATATGTCTAACTTTTTTGTAGTAAGACGGTGAATGTTTAAGACCACCTTAAATTTCCACCGACAAGCTCAAGCTTAAGATTAAGACCATGTTAAAATTGATCATAAAAATGTAAAGTGGAAGAAACTAAAGACTGCCATAAAGATTGTATTGCTAGAAACGGCCGCCCCTCATCAAGAAAGATTAAAAAGAAAGACGTAATCCAAGAGTCAATAAAACCAACATAATAAAACTGTTACTTTGTGTCTTTTATACAGTCCCATTACCCATTTGTTTTACAGCCCACTGTTGCTCGCAAATTGTTCTTGTAATGGGGTGAAAACTAAATGCTCTGTTTATCAGGTTTGTGGTTGAGATGGTTAAAAATATACAGGGTGTAAATAAGTACGGTGATCCTTCTAAGAGGTGATTTTACATTAGATTGTAAAAAAAAAACATGAAAAATACTTTTTTATGAGAGATTTATATTATATATATATATTTGATTTTCCTTCAAACTACATGACAGTAATTTATTGAAATGGATAGGTACTTGCTAGTGACTGGATATGATAACAAAAACACCTTTGTCTGCATCACCAGCTGATCATAGAGGTCATTTAACCCTCCATTCGCTGCACTTATACTTGAGCTAAAACAACTTTTTAAAAGAAAAAGTATTTAATTTATAATTTTGAAATAATCAATTAGTGATTTGAATACCTCTTAGAAAGATCGTCGTACTTTTTTTTACACCCTGTGTATAGCTTTATCAAGTTTCATTGCTTTGTGTATAATGATTTTGTTAAGTGTCAGCCATTGAAAGTGGTTAAATGGGTTTTAAGCCGTTCTTATTTTTTATATCCACTTGAAGTATCATCATCATACTATTCCATCAAAAGTCTACTGCAGGAAGCTTACTTCAAAACTTCATAATAAAAATTCGTGGTAAGCTTTGGACAGAACGTATCATAGTCTCCACGTTTTTAGCGTTATGGTTGGTACAATGGACCGTGGTCGACGGTGGATACCTAAAAAGATGTTGCTGCCCATAATTTAGTAATAAATCCCATAGTCGCCTTTCATGATAGTCAGGGGAAGTGACACCGTACGGAAAACGGGTGAAATATGCAAGAGAAATTTAGTCTTGTTTAAAAACTCAAGTCTAAACTCAAGGTTTGCCATAGAGCGATGTAACGCAGTAATCTTGAAATAAAACGAACTGACCAACACCATACTGATATTGCTGACGCGGGGAAGAATGCTGGCTGGCCATGTGTGTCGAATGTACTCTTAAAGGTGGGCAAACAAATTCACCCATTGGATATCTCATGACGGGTCCAGACGCCGAGGTAGACCAAGAAAAGCGATCGCGGGACGACCTTGATGTCTTCTTAAAGAATTGGGAAGAGGTTACAAAAGATTGTGACCAATGGAAAGCCGCGGGAGAGGCCTTTGCCCACACTAGTATAGGCTAAGAAAAAAACTCTAAGTAGAATTAGGTTGGTCACTAGGCAAACTAACTATTAACCTATGATTCAAACAGTCTTGCTTGCAGATGTTTGATTTTGTAAATTTTGAAACTTTTTGCAGTTGATTGAGTTTTTAAATAACCAATCCTTATTAATTACTAGCTGTTGCCCGCGACTCCGTCCGCGTGGGGTTCAGAAAAAGTAGCTAATGACTTTTCCCATGGTTCAAACTATCTTCGTACCAAGTTTTTATCACAATCGGTTTATCGGATTAGTCATAAAAGCGTAACAGACAGACAGATAGACAATGCACTTCTCGCCTTTATATTATTAGGTATACAGAGTACCGATAATACGGATTTTTGTAAATTAAACACCTCTTGTTTACGTGTGGACTGTTAGGTCGCCCACTATCCTCGTAAGTGTAAAATCATAGTCGAATTCCACGCGGAGTAACTATGATACGGTTTTCGTAATTTCTTATACACAACAAAGCCTAACTAAATCTGAGGCTCAGTTACTTTAGCTTTTGTGGCTACTGAAAAAAGAGCGGTACAAAATCCAACCTGTCTAGCTTCATTAACTCTACATGTACCTACATACAAAACTGTTGGACTTCACTTCCGTAGAATCCTTGCGATTCCTAAAAAACAATGATTCACTTCTCTCTTTATTTTTTGAAATATTTCGTTTATAAGTTCCTACTTCCTAAGTTTTCAAAACTTTAGAACTTTCATAATTTTTTTACATTTGTTGCACCACCATGCCGAAACAGCAATTTTTTTATTATTATTTTTACAATAAAACTAAATCTAGAATTTACCAATCTTTAGCTGTACCCACGACTTTTACACAAACAACTGGACCGGATCAAACGGAATTTTCAACAATGTATTTGGCTTTCTTCCCGTACAAAATTATAAGCTTTGTTTGATTTCAGCTCGGTTTCACAGCTTGAAACTTTAAACTCGCCTATTATCTGCTTGAATGAACCGATGGCAATATAAAAAAGTTCAAATATTGCACGAAAGCAACCTTTCAAGTAGTTTGTGAGGTATTGGTGCGGCTGCTTAAAATTTCGCGATCCTTCTGTCTGAGTAAACCGTTTGCAACGAAGTAAAGCTTATATGTTGCACAGAAAGAAGCCCGACGCGTCATTGAAAACCTCGTTTGACTTTGAACCAGTTCAGTAGGTGAGTTCTTGGTTCTGCAGCTTGAAACTTTGCGTATCTTCTATCAGAGTGAACCTACCTTTTGCAATGAAACTAAGCTTATTTATTGCACAGGAGTAAGCCAAACGCGTCATTGAAAGCCATGTTTGAATCTGCTCAAAAGATTTTGAATTATTCGCGCCATCACTTGAAACTTTGCGTAACTTCTATCCGAGTGAACCGTTTCAACTAACCTAAGCTTATATGTTGCACGGAAGTACCTAATCCAAGCACGTCATGGAAATGCCAGTTGGAGTCGCATTTTCTGTCTGAGTGAACCGTTTTCAATGAAAGTAAGCTAATACATTGCAAAGAATTAAGCTAAACACGTTATTGAAAACCCCGTTTAAATCCGTTTAGTAGTTTGTGAGTTATTGATGCCCCCGCTTGAAACTTAGTGCATTTTATGTCTGAGTGAACCGTTTCCAATGAAACGAAGCATACATGTTGCATGGAGCAAGCCAAATACGTTACTGAAAACCTCGTTTTAATCGGTTCAGTTGTTTGTGAGATATTGGCGCCTCCGCTGAAAATTTCGCGCACCTGTCTGAGTGAGCCGTTTTCAATGAAAGTAAGCTAATATGTTGCAAATAAGTAACCTTGACAGTTTATTGAAAACCCCTTTTGAATCCGTTCAATAGTTTGTGAGTTATTTGCGCCGCCGCATGAAACTTAGCGTACCTTCTGTCTGAGTGAACCGTTTGCAATGAAACTAAACTTTTATGTTGCACAAAAGTAAGCCAAACTCGTAATTGAAAAGTCAGTTTGAATCAGTTTGTGAGTTATTATCGTACAGGCAATTTGATACTTTACATTAGTGTAGCTCCTGATTGAGTGAACCGATTTGAATGTAGCATAGCCTATATGTTGCTCAGAGCTAAGCTTAATCTATCTGCGAAAACCGCGAGAAAATCCGTTCAGTAGTTTCGGAGTTTATCGAAAACATACAGACAGACAGACAGACAGGCAAAAAGTTTAGAAAACATATTTTTGAGTTCTATTAGTCGTTTCTTATCGCCCACACTATTTTTTTTATAAATTTATCAAAAGTACAGACACGCGGTTTCTACTCTTTTATTATATGTATAGATGAATCCCAGTTGCACTGTTAATCGTCATGATTCAATCAAATGTACTGTATCACACATGATTTAAATTTTTAGGTGTTTCGGCAATTTCGAATTCAACGTTTTAATATCGAACTAGATTTGTGATATAGCCAAAATAAAAGAGAACTTGGGCACTAAACATCTTTTCTAAACCTCATCAATATCAATTACATACTAAATTACAAACGCTTCAGAACAAAACCTTGTACTACTCCCAAGTCCCAATACACTATTATATTCTGACATTGCTACTACAATTCAAACTATCGAAATGGTTTTAAACGAAACAACATAAGTACATCTCATTAAAAATAATGAAGGAAACTAAACAAAACCTTTTGCTCAAAAACAGTGAACCCCATGTTATGTTAATAGGTCAATGACCAAAGGAAGGTCAAACGTTGTATATGCAAATGATTCAAGTAACCCATATCTCACGCGTTACCTTCATTGCTTTCCCCGTTGTATTATTTTAATTCCTTCATGCATATTTAGAACTTACGTAACGTGACTCACGAGTGTGATGTGATGACATGAAGTATATTTTACAATTATTCCATTAAGTTTTGGTTTTTGATGTTTGAAACGTATGGAAGATTGTTTTTATACTCAGCGATCTTATAAGTTACCACTTCAATATTTTTTGTATCGCTTTTTTTATCAGTGAGAAATTAAGTAACAGTCTATACTGGGTGTTTGAATAACATTTTGATTGTTGAAGGTTATTAAGATTACTGCTTTAAGCCAGTAAGCATAGTAAGTCAGTGAGTATAGACTGTAAGGGCACTGCATGTTATCCTACGTCATCTAGTACACGAAATTTGCAACTTTGTAGCGATAGTAGTGGCCTATAAGGTCCACAAAACGTTGGTCTGCCAAACTGAAAACTGGCAGGTTTTGTACAGTCGGAGCGCAAAGTGGTTAAGTGACAGAATACACGAATGAAATCTATTCGTAGAAATAGAAGGTACCTATACAAGTAAAAAACAACAGGGCTGCCTTGCATGCTACTGGCAGTTTCGCTAGTCGGACCACAAATGTGGTCAGATGTGATTGAACCACAAATTTGGTCGGATTGGCGAAACTGCCAAGAGGATGCAAGGCAGACCTGTTGTTTTTTACTTATATAGGTACCTTCTATTTCTACGAATAGATTTAATTCGTGTAATCTGTCACTTAACCACTTTGCGCTCCGACTGTACAAAACCTGCCAGGTTTCGGATTGGCAGACCAACGTTTTGTGGACCTAGTAGGCCACTCATATCGCTACAAAGTTGCAAATTTCGTGTACTAGATGACGTAGGATTACATGCAGTACCCTTAAAGTCTAGTATTAGTCGGCCCTTGTCCCGTGTGGTGCCGGCAAAGAATAGTACCAACCCATACATACCCGTGGGTGTCGTAAGAGGCGACTAAGGGTTAACTGGAGGATGGGCAGCAGCATTCTCCTTTATATGTTACATCTTACTTACTGCGGTCACCTACAACCGCGGTCCATGGTGCCAGCCGTAACGCTAACAAGCGAGGTGACTATGGTACTTCCCCCCCAAATTTTTCCAGCAAAAGCTAGAATTCTGGAGGGAGCTCCCTGTCCTGTAGTGGACGTTTCATGGGATGTTATGATGATGAGTCGGCCCTTAAAATTGATAATTTTTTCCTTAGATACATTATTAAAAGTTATTGACCTCCCATACTAATGTTACATTAGTGACCGACACATTTAGTTTCATACGTGCCGTCATTCGTATTTTTTCAGGTTTCAATTAACTTTTCCTTACACCCCTTATACCCAAAGAGACTTTCGTTTTTCGTTTCGTTTTGAATTTCAAAATTACTGACCTCATACAAATAATCTTCTCCTCCTCTAATACAAAATGAGAAGTTAAGGACAGACTTGATTGAGAAAAACCTAATTTTATTAGTTCCTTCCTTAGAATCAAATTTGTATGAATCGTGGCGTGATTATTTTAAAATAATACTCGCCTTAAAGATGTTCGTATTTCAAGCCTAATGTTTCGATTATAATCTCTATTATTATATTAATATTTTATACCGTTTTATAAGTCAATGAACCAGATAAAGTTAATCCTATTAGAGTAATGCTTAACATTTTGTTCGGCATCTTCAATCATGTCAAAAATTGAGATCTATGGAAACGATTTGACATAATAATATAATAATAAATAAATAATTTATTCATAAAGATAACGGGAGATTACATATTTTAGTCTTTACACTTGTGACAATAAAGTAATAACATAACTTTACAGTACAGAAAATACATAAAGAAAATTAAGGTTATTGTCAATTGATTCCCGTACCAGAAACAGAATTCTCGAAAAATTCCACACTAGGCTGAGCCTGTCCTGTGGATTTTTTAAAACTATTGCATTAGCTTAGCGTTCAGTAGCGGTACTTATAGTAATAAGTAGGTATATAAAATCTAAAATATGGTTTCAAAAAACTTTTCAGTACGAATATAGGTCCAGTCTTGCAACTCTTTTTGTACTTTTAATTTAATTTCACGCACAGACAGCGAGTGCAAATTGCAGATTCTATTTATTTTAGTGTAAATGAAAGGTTTTCTATATGAGCCAAAAACGTCTCGCAAATTCAGTTTTTAATGACGGCAGATCCAGTTGAAAAACACGTTTTTCTAATCGTTGTCGATAATCTGGCAACTTTAATACCTCTTTGTGAGCGTGAATGGTAGCATTGAGTAAATACAACCTCCTGACGCTAAGTACCTGAGTGTCTTCATACAGAAGAGTAGTCGGATAACGATAAGGCTTATGTGTCATAGTTTTTAATACTGCGCGTTGAGCTCGTTCAAGTGTAATTAGGTGTGAAGTAGCTGCGCCACCCCACGCCAGTATGCAGTAGGATACTATGGATTGGCACAAGGATATGTATATTGCCTTCAGCAGATAAAAGTCTGCTACGTCACGTAGTAGTTTCATAATGTAGATAATTTTCCTGACTCTGGCGGACGTAGCAGCAATATGATCCTTAAAGTTCAGTTTTTCATCGATCGTGACACCCAGGTACTTAGTGTTTTTGACCCTCAGTATTTTCACACAGTTGCACAACGGCTGTGGCGCAGTCGTAATCAGATTAGAGGTCTGGATTGAAATTTCAGTTAAGAGAGACGGTGCAGAGGTAGCAGTCTTATGAAAACATAGGAAATTAGTTTTCGATGTGTTCAGCGTAAGCAGATTATTTGACAACCAGTTAGCTACTTGAGCCATACCAGTTTGAGTATTAGAAAGAACATGATTCCAATCTTTTCCATGGAATAAAATAGCAGTGTCGTCGGCGTAGTTTATCAGGTCTGCGTGTTCTAGAGCAAGTGTCGAGAGGTCGTTCAAATAAATAAGGAAAAGAGTAGGGCCAAGGATGCTACCTTGTGGGACACCAAAAGCTATATTTTGGGGAGCGCTGATGAAGTTATCTACTTTGGTACATTGACTTCTTTTTGTCAGGTAGCTTCGAAACCAATCTAGGCACATTCCTCTTATTCCGACACCCTCCAACTTCTTGAGCAGAATAGGCACCGAAACTGAGTCGAATGCCTTTGCTAAGTCAAGAAACACGCCAATACACGCATGACCTTTATCTAAGTGTGACGACGCAATTTCAGTTAAAAGGGAGACAGCTTGTTCAGTAGATTTACCCTGTCTAAACCCGAATTGATGGTTGGATAAAATATTATTTGATTCCAAAAACTGTGTCAGCTGTTTACTGACCAATTTTTCTAGAAGTTTTGAGAAGGAACTTAGTAAGGAAATAGGCCGGAAGTTGTTGGGATCATCTTTACTTCCTCCTTTATGAATAGGAGTAACGACGGCGGCCTTGGGAGAGACTATGATTAAATATGTGCGTTAGAGGTTTAGCGACGTAGTTCTTGATCTCCTTTATCAAACTATTTGAAATTCCATCGATACCTGGAGCACAGTTACTTTTTAGCTGCATAATTAAACTTTCAATTTCCTGTGTATTCGTAGGATGCATGAAAAAGGAGTGAACAGTTGATACAGGTATCTTGATCTGAGACGCAAGAACATCCTCTGAAACGCAATTCTTGGCTAGTAGTTGGCCAGCTAAGTTTTGACCTACAGAACAGAAGAAGTTATTACAGTGGTTTAGGGATTCGATTTCTGTTGCTTTAATTTTGCAAAGTTCGTGGGCGCCCGTTTTATTGGCATTGCAATAAGATATCCTTTTAATAGATTTCCATAATTTTTTCTGATTGTCTTTATTCACCTCTAAATCATGTGTGTCATACTGAGTTCTTAACTTATGGACAAGGTTGTAGTAGAAATTGCGATATCGCTTATATATTTTATCTTTAACATCATCGTTGGGATGGCTCCTCGCTTCAGCATGTAACTTGTCTCTGTGGAGTGAGCATCTAATGAGACCTGGGGTCATCCACGGCTTAAGCGTTAATTCACAACGTCTTATACGTACCACCCGGCTATGCTTATCTATAACTGGCTTTATCCTTGACATAAATTCCCTGGCTGCTTCAGAAGGACATGAACTTTGGTAGACTGACGACCACTCTTCTTTTTGTAATTCTGACTTAATAGCCGCGTAGTCAACTTTTGTAAAAAACTTTTTTGTGTCAGCTGGCTTAACCACCTTACAGTGTACTCCTAACATTATAAGTTTGTGGTCTGTGTCGGTGGATGAACAGGTAACTGACTCAAGTTTAAATTTGGTGTCACAAAATATGTGATCTAGACAAGCGTTTGATCTCGTGTTTTTTTTCCACGGCTGCTCTAAACCCTAGTAAGGCCATCAGACTAACATAATCAGAACAGGAATCAGGATTCTCCAGGTGAATATTTATGTCACCTATCAAAACGTTGCAGGGGCTTTTTGCCATGTTGCGTATAGTTTCCTCAAGGGAGGGTAGAAAGTTATCGGTATATAGAAGGGAAGGTGTTCGGTAAACACCAAGTACAGTAGCAACATTAGGGATACGAATAAGCAAGCAGTTTGCATCAAGCAGATTAGGTTCACTTACGATAGTGGTGAAACAATTTTTAACATATGCTACGACGCCACCACTTTTATTGATAATCTTTTTTGAGGCAAAAGCCACATAACCATCAATCTGTCTAACAACTGCATCCTCACCCAGCCAACATTCGGTTAAAACTATAACATCGTACTTCATATTCAACCTATTAAGAAGTACCAGAAAGCCATCAAAATTGCGTTGTATGCTTCTAATATTGTACGATAGGATTTTTAGCTCATACTTAGATAAAACACTCTTGCATTCCTCAGCAGTATTGAACTCATGGCAGTTTATATTAAACGTATTATCCAAATCTTGTAGAATATCTATTGACGCCATTTATGAAAAGAAAACAACCACAATTGCGATATTAGATCACCGAAAGAAGCCACGAGGTCTGCAGAGATCTGCAAGTTTGTCAAAGCCTTCCATTGAGAACTAAGTACTGAATGTTGTGACGAGTTTTGCAAGTCTGAACCCGGAGTACTACTGTAAATGACAAATTGAATACATATTAATAATAAATTTAAAGTTAGAACTATTATAAACATGCACAAAGGGAATTCAAAACGACGAGGTGCGTCATTGGAACTCGTTCTCAGTGTGTCCATCCGAGGTAACCACAGGCCCGATGTGCTTGTCAAGATCATCATAAGAACGAATCGCAAGCGCAGGAAACTTTTTGTTCTTGGAGTTTGAAGCTTTGCGAGCGTAAATGACGCCGTTGCGCACCCAACAGTGTTTGAATTGATGTTGGCTTGACCTTTTCCTGGCGTCACGAAATAACTTTCGATTGGAGTTCGACAGACGCTCATTGAGATAGATATTTGACGATGTCCCCGTTACAATATCGTTTGAGTTGAGGTTTTTTCTAGATTTGGATGCAGACACCAGTTCGTCTCTCTTTGACTTGCGGAGCAGCTTCACCACAACAGGTCTGGCCCTTTCTTTAGAACCGTCGGAGTTAGGGTGATTAGTTCCGACTCTGTGCACATCGTCTATGTCGGATAATTGGAGATCTACTCCAAGTTTTTTTGAGGAAAGCAAAACCAGGTGACCGAGGTTTTCATTCTTCTGTTCGGGTAGACCCACAATTTCCAACTCGTTCCGGACGTTATATTGCTCTTGTCTGCTATTAAAGTTATGAGCTTCCGCAAGAGAGGATCGTAGACTTGCTATTTCAAGATCCTGTGTTTCAAGTCTTTTTTCGCATTCCTCAAGCCTTTCCGAAAACCTTGTATTCACAGCGGATAGTTGTTCTTTCATGTCTTTGATATCCTGTCTCAATAAAAGAATTTCGCTAAAAAGTGCCGAAATTGTCACCTCGTCCTGCTCCTTCTTATCATTGGAAGTTTTAGGGGCAGAGCCTTTCCCGCGGCTTCCACGGACCAAGTTAATATTTTCGGCGGAGCAGCTGTTATTTAGTGTTCTCAGGGGAGAGCTGACATCGCTGACTTTAGGTTTGGCACATTTGCAACCAGGGCATATCCAGGTTTTTTTGTAATTGTCATCCAAAGTTATAAACTTATCTTCTGAGACATTTAGACAGTGAATGTCGTAATACTTATTACATTCACAGCATCGCATAAACAAATGTGTCAAAATTTTCTCACCACAGGCGTTACAGTTCCCAGACATCTCCGAATATTTTGTTGCGAATGTAAACGAGGCACCAGGCGGAGGTCACCAAACGCACAGCGGCCGGCCGGTAGCGGTGAGTCACGCAGCGCGCTTCGTACTGCCGCTTGTTGAGGTAGGTCGGGATGCCGGCGTTGGACGTTATTATAAAATTTTTAAATTTAATATGCTTATATCTTCTAAATACGTTAGAGTTTTGGAAAACGGATTTCACTATTAAACAGCCAGGGTATTGAACTCGAGAAGTACACTTAGTTTAAGTATTGAACGACGGTATTAGCGCGGATTTTAAATTAAAGAACACGGAGCAGATCGAAACGGGTCTTACTATATTAGGTACCGCACGGCGAATGATATTAGGTACCGCACGGCGAATGGTATTAGGTACCGCACGGCGAATGGCTCATATTTTTCCTTATCCTACGCCCTAAGCGCATTGAAGCGAAACTAATGATGTTTTTTGTCGAAAGCCTCACAAGGATCCACATCAAAGGTTCCGTTGTCATTTATTGTCTATAGCAAATTATGAAAGCTGCCACTTGCACCTTTGTTTCTTTTGTGAGCCACGCCTCTAACAAAATGCCTATTGTGTTGGTTTGTCGACAGTTCTATGTTTTTGCAATCGTTTTGAAACGTGTATTGTTCTTTGCTCACCCAAAAGATATTACTTGTCACTATCTATCATATATTTGGACTCTATGTAATTTTTTCTTATTCTATTTTGTTTATTACAAAGCACAAAATAGTTACACAACTAATTAATTGCACTACTTCAGATTAAGAACAATTTCATCACATAACACACCATGAAATTATAATTGATTAATTTTCCGAAGCCTAGCGATTTAACTCAAACAAAATATGGAAAGTAGAAATTTCTTTTTTTTGAGTAACAATTCGGTAAAATTGCTTCTTTTCATGAATAGAATCACATGGAATTGGTGCTGGCGTAACGCAGTGGCTGATGACCGGTAGTATGACACAAGGGGTGCTGCTACCATACCCACGGGACGATATAGGTGATTCTAATTTTAGTCGACAACACGGACTATTTTTCAGGGATTTGTAAACGGACTATACACCAAATGTGCCTTTAAGTACTAAATATTTAAAGAAAAAAAAACACATACCGAAACTGGAACCTACAACAACTACTACGCTTCGTTAACCCCAAAATGTACCTTTACCAAGCAAACACTAAGTTTCGGACAGTTGCAAACAATTACAGCACCCAAAGTCTTAACTCATTAATACATTAAACACACATTAAGATGTGATTCAGGGATGTTTTGGGACAAAAGGGAGGTATTTGCTTACCAACCGTCCTACGCAAACAAGGGAATAAATTTGATTCTATGGGGCTATAGGACGGCATCAGGGGACCTCAGATTGAGCCTGCATTGTTATGAAGGTTTTGGAGTTGGAATTTGAAACAGGTAATTTTAGGAGTGACGATTGGTCAAAAAACAAAAAAAAAACAAAACACTTGTTTGTAAGCTATTAAATTTTTCATAATGAAATTTTTAATAAGCTAGGTTATGTGATGCATGAATTTTGTACATAGCTACCTATCATAATATTATTTATAGCTCTCTTGCACAAACTTATTTGAAACTCTTTTAACTACAAAAAATAATTATATCTAATTTGTTTAATATTAAGGAAATCTTTTAAGTGTTTTTTAAATAATTTTATTGTTTTTATACCTAAGGGAAAAATGTGTTCTATAAAGATCGCACTCATTTTTAGTTACTTGGTTCTGAGGCTCGATATACAGTCTTGCCGTTTCTTCTTTAACTATATTTACTGCCAGTTCCAAAAAACCTCTTTAAAGTATGTTAAAGTTGTTGTAAATTGAACAATTTTAGGTAGTTGCACAATGCTGTTCTAAAGTTAAACCACTGGTTAATCCAACCAATGGTTAGTTTTAAAGGTGGTAGGGCTTTTGTGCAAAGTCCGTCTGGGGAAGTACCACCCCCTTGCCTAATTCTGCCGTGAAATAGCAGTGTTTGCACTGCTGTGTTCCGGTTGGAAGGATGGAAGGGCCAGCGAAATTACTAGCACACGAGACACACCATCTTAGTTCTTGGGGTGGGTAACGCGCTTTGCTGTCTTATTAGTTACAAGTTATGCCACTAATAAGACAGCGGGCTGCATGGGCGGTGGTGACCACTTTCCATCAGGTGGCCCACCTGCTCGTTTGCTCACTTGTCACATAAAAAAAAACCACTGTTATTGAATAAATAAAAAAAAACTCTTTATATCTAAGTCCTTTAAACCTGTACATTCTATATGGATAGCTGCCACCACAGGGGATTTGCAAACCTAAAGCATTTATGAAAATGTAAAGTATACGTTAAAATATTTTATACTTGCTTACAATATGTTAGTACTACGGCTTTAAATATGTATGCAAACTTCTCGGCTGGTTTTTCTAACAGAAATGAAAAACTTTCCCTAAGGAAAATAGGTCAAAATATCAAAAACAAACATATACCAAAGAACTTGTTTAAATAAGCTAAACAAATTATTATTTTTTTACTACAAACATCTCCATACCTTCATTAAAGTATTTTGGTACAGTCAACGACAGGTCCAGCTTGACACTCGCAGTACGACTCTAGTCCGCACGTCTATTGAAATAAGAACGGTACAGTCAACGACAGGTCCAGCTTGACACTCGCAGTACGACTCTAGCCTGCACATCTATTGAAATAAGAACGGTACAGTCAACGACAGGTCCAGCTTGACACTAGCAGTACTACTCTAGCCCACACGTCTATTGAAATAAGAACGGTACAGTCAACGACAGGTCCAGCTTGACACTCGCAGTACGACTCTAGCCTGCACATCTATTGAAATAAGAACGGTACAGTCAACGACAGGTCCAGCTTGACACTAGCAGTACTACTCTAGCCCACACGTCTATTGAAATAAGAACGGTACAGTCAACGACAGGTCCAGCTTGACACTAGCAGTACTACTCTAGCCCACACGTCTATTGAAATAAGAACGGTACAGTCAACGACAGGTCCAGCTTGACACTCGCAGTACGACTCTAGCCCGCACGTCTATTGAAATAAGAACGGTACAGTCAACGACAGGTCCAGCTTGACACTCGCAGTATGACTCTAGTCCGCACGTCTATTGAAATAAGAACGGTACAGTCAACGACAGGTCCAGCTTGACACTAGCAGTACTACTCTAGCCCACACGTCTATTGAAATAAGAACGGTACAGTCAACGACAGGTCCAGCTTGACACTCGCAGTACGACTCTAGTCCGCACGTCTATTGAAATAAGAACGGTACAGTCAACGACAGGTCCAGCTTGACACTAGCAGTACTACTCTAGCCCACACGTCTATTGAAATAAGAACGGTACAGTCAACGACAGGTCCAGCTTGACACTCGCAGTACGACTCTAGTCCGCACGTCTATTGAAATAAGAACGGTACAGTCAACGACAGGTCCAGCTTGACACTAGCAGTACTACTCTAGCCCACACGTCTATTGAAATAAGAACGGTACAGTCAACGACAGGTCCAGCTTGACACTCGCAGTACGACTCTAGTCCGCACGTCTATTGAAATAAGAACGGTACAGTCAACGACAGGTCCAGCTTGACACTCGCAGTACGACTCTAGCCCGCACGTCTTTTGAAATAAGAACGGTACAGTCAACGACAGGTCCAGCTTGACACTCGCAGTACGACTCTAGCCTGCACGTCTATTGAAATAAGAACGGTACAGTCAACGACAGGTCCAGCTTGACACTAGCAGTACTACTCTAGCCCACACGTCTATTGAAATAAGAACGGTACAGTCAACGACAGGTCCAGCTTGACACTAGCAGTACTACTCTAGCCCACACGTCTATTGAAATAAGAACGGTACAGTCAACGACAGGTCCAGCTTGACACTCGCAGTACGACTCTAGTTCGCACGTCTATAGAAATAAGAACGGTACAGTCAACGACAGGTCCAGCTTGACACTCGCAGTACGACTCTAGTCCGCACGTCTATTGAAATAAGAACGGTACAGTCAACGACAGGTCCAGCTTGACACTCGCAGTACGACTCTAGTCCGCACGTCTATTGAAATAAGAACGGTACAGTCAACGACAGGTCCAGCTTGTCACTAGCAGTACTACTCTAGCCCACACGTCTATTGAAATAAGAACGGTACAGTCAACGACAGGTCCAGCTTGACACTCGCAGTACGACTCTAGTCCGCACGTCTATTGAAATAAGAACGGTACAGTCAACGACAGGTCCAGCTTGACACTCGCAGTACGACTCTAGCCCGCACGTCTATTGAAATAATAACGGTACAGTCAACGACAGGTCCAGCTTGACACTCGCAGTACGACTCCAGCCCGCACGTCTTTTGAGAATTGAACGAATACAATCTAAGTTTCTCAACTTACTTTGTTTTAGACTGCATTTGGGTCGTGAATTTCGCTCCTATACTAGTCGCTTACAAAGATTTCACATAGTTTCTTTAGATTCCCGTCGTAAATGTATTGACTTAATCACACTCTACAAAATTGTCCACTATTATATTGATTCCCCGTATCTTCTTTCTCTTCTTAATTTTAATACTATGTACAGGTCACGCAAACCAACATTCCGGTTGTTTTGTCTTCAGGTTTATATCAATAACACATCCTTTTATAACCCCATTATTAGAATGTGCCGTACCTACAATGAACTCGTCACTGAAAACTCGTCCTTAGACATATTTAACCCTAAACTATCCAAATTCAGGACTAACATCAGAGCAATACTTTTCAAGTTTAATTAAGTTTTGGCACCTCTTCCCTTATTTTTGCTATCTAATAGTTTTAAGTTTTAAGTCTTGTTCTAAAATTAGTACACTACTAACAAATTTTGTGTTCCTTAGCCCAAATTGTTGTTTTCATAACTAACCCCTAATAATGTTTCATTCCTATGCTGTTTGTGCATACATGTTTAGAGATATGGTCTAGTTTAAGAACTATCTGTGTTTGTTACTTTCAATGGCTGTAACTTGTTTTGTGTGCCTATAAAATAAAATAAAATAAGAACGGTACAGTCAACGACAGGTCCAGCTTGACACTCGCAGTACGACTCCAGCCCGCACGTCTTTTGAAATAAGAACGGTACAGTCAACGACAGGTCTAGCTTGACACTCGCAGTACGAATCTAGCCCGCACGTCTTTTGAAATAAGAACGGTACAGTCAACGACAGGTCTAGCTTGACACTCGCAGTACGACTCTAGCCCGCACGTCTATTGAAATAATAACGGTACAGTCAACGACAGGTCTAGCTTGACGCTTGCAGTACGACTCCTAGCCCGCACGTCTATTGAAATAATAACGGTACAGTCAACGACAGGTCCAGCTTGACACTCGCAGTACGACTCTAGCCTGCACATCTATTGAAATAAGAACGCTACAGTCAACGACAGGTCCAGCTTGACACTCCCAGTACGACTCCAGCCCGCACGTCTTTTGAAATAAGAACGGTACAGTCAACGACAGGTCTAGCTTGACGCTTGCAGTACGACTCCTAGCCCGCACGTCTATTGAAATAATAACGGTACAGTCAACGACAGGTCTAGCTTGACGCTTGCAGTACGACTCCTAGCCCGCACGTCTATTGAAATAATAACGGTACAGTCAACGACAGGTCCAGCTTGACACTCGCAGTACGACTCTAGCCTGCACGTCTATTGAAATAAGAACGGTACAGTCAACGACAGGTCCAGCTTGACACTCGCAGTACGAATCTAGCTCGCACGTCTTTTGAAATAAGAACGGTACCGTCAACGACAGGTCTAGCTTGACACTCGCAGTACGACTCGAGCCCGCATGTCTATTGAAATAAGAACGTTACAAAGTCCAATGTATCAAGCTTTATGTGCTCTTGACTGTACTTAGCAACTAAGGGCCATTTGCACTAAACTTAAGAACCGCCTCTAACTTGTTTAGGACACTCCTAGCAATAGTTTGACGGCCCTTAAGCAACAACTTGGGCGATTCTTAAGTTTAGTGCAAACGGCTCGTGATCACTTAAAAAACTCATAATACCGCCTCAAAGTCACGTTCAGTCTAAAACTTGGACACGACGTCAAAAGCACACTCGAAATTCAAATTGTCATTAAAGACTTGCGCACGCGTTGAAGATCAAACAGACCGGCGCTATGCTTCGATTACATAATGGCAAGGACATAGATGAGGTGATTTTTTTCAAAGAAATCAAATAGGTATTTATTTTCGAACTCGAATCACTTCTGTAACTAAGTATAAATCCAAATCTGTTATTTATTGAAAATAACATTCTCACGATTTCAATTTCGAAAAAACGAATCGAGCTACAAAAATTACACAGCCTGCAAACAACTATAATAAAAAAAAACCGGCCAAGTGTATGTCGCGCCATGCGCAGTATATGGTTCCGTAGCTTTTTAGATATTTTTTTTATCGCAAAGCAGGTTTTTATTTAGTATTTCATAACGTTCATAACATAAACTTTGTACCTCCTGATGCTTAACGAGGTCCAAGCACCTGATTGCGGCGACAAAGTGGCAAAGTAAAATATTGAAAAATAGAATTTTAGAGTAACTCCAATACAAGGAAAGTGAGGGTGAAATCTATCTTCTTGTCTAAATCATCGTGTGGGATATCGTTAAACAGCTCTTTTGAAAACAATGAGCACCTTCGTTTATTATTTATCGATTTAGGGTTCCGTTTGCGAATTATTTAGCTTGAAAGCACATTTTTTTGTTAGACTCGAGTGCCCCCTTCCCGCTAATCGGTTGTCTATGAAAATGTGAAAAAAAAATCACAGAAGTAGCATAGATGATGAAATTAGAAGGAAAACTATCACAGCTAAGTAGGCTTCACAGGTAAATAAGCTATAAGTAGCCGAAAAACTGGCAACAATAAAAATATCAATAGCGATCGGGCGCTAGGACCTCGCTGAGCATTAGGAGGTAAAAATTTATGTTATAAACGTTATGAGATACTTAATCAAAACTGTTTTAGGATAAAAAAACCGGCCAAGTGCGAGTCCAAGAGCTAAGGGTTCCGTACCTATCTACCATATGATATACTAATAGCTTTTGCTCTTTGATATTAAAAACTCCGCGACCATCCAACTTGACCCCTAGTTTATAGAAAAGTCCTTGAACGGGAGCTTACCTTAATTGGTTACTATTAGTTGTGAGAAAAATTGAAATATTTAATGATTTTAGACTTTTCCCTTTATTTGTACTGTGAGACCTAGCTTCTTGCCAAATTTCATAATTTTAGGTCAACGGGAAGTACCCTGTAGGTTTTGCTTTTTTGCATAAATGTATGGAGATGAGGACATAAAAAGCCATACATTTTGATTGCGTCGTTGTAAAAAATTTAAATTTTCAGATCTTGTGTGGTTTATAGACCTTAATATTCTTTATTAATTTCAACCTGATACCTCTTCTCATTCGTGATAAAAAGGGTCTTGACAGACAGACAGACAGACGGACAACAAAGTGATCCTATAAGGGATCCGTTTTTTAATTTGAGATACGGAACCCTAAAAATCGTTAAAAGCTACGGAACCGCAGTATAGCGCGTGGCCCGATATTTACACTTGACCGGTTTTTTTTTCTTATTTCGACTTATGTTGCCTAGGGGAAGTTGTTCATCTTTATGGTCCGATTAACATACTAAAAGGAACGCAGTTGCAACGGACACGCGGACTTTGCTTATGAAGTTGTTCAGTCTCACGTCCGCAGTATTTGAGTACAGTCGGACATTTCATAATCACGTTGTATGAACCTCTGGATAAAGCTCTGTCACATCTATTGTCTGTATTTAATCTACGCCTGACCACCATAGTCGTGACGATCGTGACGGAAGCGTGCCCGTCAACATTGAAATGTGGCGCTTTGTGGAAACTGTCTGAGACGTTATTAAATCATACGGTAGACGTCCGCTGTAAACCTCATGTCACTTCTATGTTGCTTGCTTCTATTATCAATTATTTAACGGGTCTCATTTTATTTTTACCTTAAAAATATTGAGGAAAGTTAAGCAATCTTGTTCAATATATATTAATGACATTTGTAAACTAAATTTGTAAGAGAGGGGATGATGTGTGGCTCTTTTCAATGAATGAAATTTTTAAATGATATATTGGATGTAAAAATACGGCCAAGTGCGTGTCGGGCCATGCGCATTATAGGGTTCCGTAGTTGTCTCAGTTCCTTATGAGGTTTAGGGGTGCACTAAGAAAGGGTTTTACAAAATTCTACCCCTAAGGGGGTAAAATAGGGGATGAAAGTTTGTATGAAAGTCCGTCAGTTTTGAAGTTAGGATCTTCAAAACTTGTATTAAGGCTGACGACTAAAAATTAAATTTTAAATGTCTCAGGGTTTTTGAAAATTCTACACCCCTAAGGGGTGAAAAGGGGATGGAGTTGAAAATTCTTTATTTTTAAAGTAAAATCCACATAATTTATTATTTAGGCATTAATGATGTAATTCTATGCAAAGTTCATCACTGTTATTGAAATTCCACCCCAAATTCAACCCCTAAAAAAGAGAAATGAGGTGAAAAAGTCTAAAAACCAATAGGTATCGTTTGTATGGTTTATCGGGTCGCTGATTACGAAAACAACAACAATTTTAAAATCCAACGTGGTGGACGTTAAATACCATCATTCCCTTGGGATGGGGTTGGGGTGCGATAGGGTTTAAATGTGAATATGGGTGTCGTTTGTATGGTTTATCGGGTCGCTGATTACGAAAACTACAACAATTATGAAATCCAACGTGGTGGACGTGAAATACCATCATCTCCCTGGGGACGGAGTTGGGGTGCGATAGGTTTGAAATGTCTAAAAATCAATATGGGTGTCGTTTGTATGGTTTATCGGGTCGCTGATTACGAAAGCTACAACAACTTTGAAATCCAACGTGGTGGACGTGAAATACCATCATTCCTTTGGGATGGGGTTGGGGTGCAATAGGGTTGAAATGTGAATATGGGTGTCGTTTGTATGGTTTATCGGGTCGCTGATTACGAAAACTACAACAATTTTGAAATCCAACGTGGTGGACGTGAAATACCATCATCCCACGGGGATGGGGTTGGGGTGCGATAGGTTTGAAATGTCTTAAAATAAATATGGGTGTCGTTTCTATTTTAGGAATAGCGGTTTAATTGGCGTTAGGGGTAGGGATAGGGACAGGGGTAGGGAGAGGTAGAGGTAGAGAGGTAGAGAGGTAGAGACGTAGAGACGTAGTAGAAAGGTAGAGACGTAGTAGAAAGGTAGAGACGTAGAGAGGTAGAGGTACAGGTACAGGTAAAGTAGAGGGAGAGGGAGAAGGAGGGGAAGGGGGAGGGGGAGGGGTGAGGGAGAGGGAGGGGGAGAGGGAGGGGCAGGGGGGAGAGGGAGAGAGAGGGAGAGGGTTTTAGTTTTTCTCAATTACTTCTGCGAATTGGCTCTGTTTTGAAATATTACTTAAAGGTGTCTCTGATCTCTCTCTTTACATTTGTTAGGATACTGCTGCTAAGTTCATCTGTTCTGAGTAATTTATGAGTAACGTCTATATATTATATAAAATTCAGCTGGATCTTGGAAACGGATCCCTAAATCGAAAAGAAGTCTTTGCAAACTCACAATATTTTTAAACGACCTATCTAACGACACCTCTCACTATGAGGTTGACGAGAAAAAAAATTGTCATCCCCACTTTATGCTGGCCGCTGATTTGATGTTAAAAATCTTCCATTGGATGAGTTAATCCATTCCTGTCCTATAAGTATCAAGCCCCTTTCAATTGGGCCTGTATCTGCTTACTTCATCTGCTTAATTGTGAGTTCAAATAGCCGATGACAATGGTAACAATTTAAATGAGTTTTTAACATTGCACGCCCCCTTATGCGGGTCCAGTGTTGCCATGACTTAAAAATTAAAGTGTATTTATATTTAGTACGATTGCTTCAGCCATTTCAGGTATCTTTTTTAGAGTTCTGTATTCAACAAGGAACATTAATAGTTTCGTCATTTCCGTATGACTGTCTGTCCGCGGTTTAGCTCAGAGACCTTTAGTATTAGAAAGCTAAAATTTAGTATGGATGTATATTTCAATATAGTAAAATAAAATCGTATAAAAAATAGGGTAAGTTTTAAGTACCTCTAGTGGGGCGGGGTGAAACATGTTTTTCTTGTCTACCCCATCGTGTAAGAATGTAGTTAGCTAGGTCTTCTAAAAACATTGTGAGTCTTAACCATGGAGTAAGGAAGGGGAACATATAATTTTTCATTGTAGGGAGTCGTTTGTAAAATATAGGGTGTTAGGGACAGCCTTCCGAATACTGAAGGGGCATGATCAGTCAACGACGTCAATATTTTTCTCTTGCATTTCGACGTATAATTCTCGGGAAAAGTGGTTTAGTATAACGGACAGATTCATATCCATAAGTATACAAAAGTACTTTCCTAAGACCCTGTATTATTTGGTTCTGGCAACACAGTGCAGATTTTTACGCCATCATAATCATAACATGTTCATCTTATTAAACACGCCCGATCGGGGGGTTATCTGTCATACTATAATAAAAAGACTCAATTACTGTCACATTATATTTATTTATTTTTAGGGTTCTGTAGCCAATAGTTCTTAATACTACTTTATTTTTAGTTCTTTTTGTTAGCTCTCTCCAGTCTCTCTAGTCCAGAGCACAAAGATGAGGTCAAAGATGGACCGAGCTTGCCCAGAAGAAGCCTAAAAACTCGCTACGTGAGAAGATTCTAGTGAAACATATAAATGACCACGCAAACACAGACGCAGGGAGATAAATCCACTCCTGTGTGCATTATAAAATTGTGTCTGGACTCCCGATGGTAGAAGGAGGATGATTGTAATAAGCTCATGAAACTCTTGGGCACACTCTCCGAAGTACGATCTGTAGAGACAGACAGACATGCAAACTAGCTTGCAACGGTGGGCCAGACTGTGAAATTTGCTTTGGCATCTTGTCACCAAAGAGCTCATTCGATCTGCCAACTATTGAGTCAAGTACGGCTGAGCCAGTGACAGCAATTTTCTATGTAGGATAGAAATTGTGCTTAGGTAGCTTACTATAAGTACTCGTATGTTTGACCGCCAGTCTGGGATATTTTATGTCTGCCTTAAAAGGGTTGTATTTTTTAACCGTTTTATGTAGCCGGACGAAATTTTCCTAGTAAAGTGACATGAAAACCAAAATGATTAGTTTAAGCGGGTCCCAATATTATGTCAAGTGGTTTTACTTTAGAGCATTTTTAAGTTTCTCCTATAATTTTTTACTATTAAACGAGCAATAGATGTATGTTTGTAATTTATATGGTTGTAAATCAATCGAACTAGGTTTCATGTCTGGGAAAATTAGTTTTCCCCGTATTTAAGCATATTTACAAAATACCGCTTAAACAAAAACCTACAGTGCCATCTGTTGGCGGGTAGCATAGCTTGCTCACCCGATGATATTTTAATGTTGAGGCGGCTATTAAAGAGCGCAGCTCGGTCACCCAGGTACTAATATATTAAACGTATTATATATTTATACAGGTTGTTAATTTGATTGCGTGCCATAGCTCAGGGGCGTGATCAGTATCAGTAACTCAATAACTTTTCCCAAGGAACATAGGTCGAAAAACTAAAAACCAAATTTGATGCAGATTCTATGGGAGGTCAAAAATAGATTTTCGTATTTTACCACCGCTGAAATTTCGTCTTATACATAGCATAGAGTAATATAATACTGCATAGTATTGTGATGTAGCACGGAACCGTCCATGCGCGGGTCCCACTCGGACTTAACCGGTTTTTTATCTGTGCTATTTATTGCTTGGTCGGAACGGAACAATCAGTGACAATACACTGATTGATTGCTGTGGAAAGTTTGAAGCTTTGTGTGGTTTTGCGCTATAAATTTTCACAGGTACGTGATTTTTACTTTCGAGCGGAGCGAGAAAGGTACTGTATTCGTAAAAAAAAGGTTTTTCTAATTTTCTCAAAAATGTGTTCTATATCACTTATACATCATAAACAACAAGTCCCCCAAAAATGTCCGTCCGTCGGTCGGTCGGTTTGTCGGTCGGTCGGTCCGTCGGTCGGTCGGTCTGTCCGTTACGCTTTGGCCTAGCGGCTAAACGAATGGTCCGATTGACACCATATTTGGAATTTAGGAGTTTTATGCAAATCCATCGAAGGGTTCTAAGTGGTTTCTGGCTGGCTCTCATTTTGAGGGTAGCTGTCATACAACGATAAATTGTAATTTTCTCAAAAACGGCTCATAGAATCTTGATGAAACTTTGCGTGACCAAGCACCTCCATGTAAGATATCTTGCGCCAGTATCAAATGATCTGTGTAATTTCATATAAGGGGTGTTCCTGTACCACCAAATGGTAAATATGTGATTTATCCAAAATTGGTTCCATTGAGTTTATTAAAATTTTCCATAATATTATTCCTGGATTGGTTGTCTACCTGACTGGATATTCTTTATGATTTTTTGAATAAAATTTAGTACACAGGGTGTACCAAAAACTGAAAGGGCTTGCTCAGTAGACTAAACTGATCAATAATCCGTAAGGAACATGTGTTGGGAAATTAAAAAAAATTCCATGCAAGTATCCTACGGTAGTATCTACTCGTATTGATCTTTGAAAATTCATATAAAGGGTGTTCCAGTACTACCAAAAGTTAAACATGTGATTTACTCAAAATCGTTTGATGTTTGTTTGTTTTTCATTCAAACATTTTTTTGGAAAAACGTAAATAAAAGTTTGTATTTCCATACTATGTGTATGGCATTACAAATTTAAGTTTGCGGTTGATAGTTTTTCCTTGAGTATTGCGAGAAAGTAAGTGCAGTGCTGCTGTACCATTTATTTTGTTTAGCTCCCGGCGTCACAGACAAAGTAATAGTAAACTAACGTCCTGGCGTCTAGTGATTCTACTAATAAAAAAAAACAACTTTCCGGAGACACAAATATTTATTTTTTTGGGCGTTGTGGTCACTAACACTACCATGTTCTTACCACGATTTAAAAGATCGACTTCTTGTACTAAATTTCCTTCGTGTTTTTAGCGAACAGTGCTGCGAAAATAATAAATTATCTCTCATTCTACACGTAATTTTTAGACGAAAACATACAAAAAATTGTGATTTTCTGTATAATTAGATTCCATTGGTTTTGTCCGCATTTCATTAAAATATGCTTTCGTTTTTAGTCAAGCAAGCGTATTTTCCAGCCGTTAACTGCCGATGCCCAACCCTACTAAGACAACTACAATGCCAAACTTTCTAAATCGAGACGATATGTAAATTATTTTCGGTATTTTAAACACAAATATATTTTTATTTACTCAGTATCTTGTTGTGATTTTCAGGTATGTGTTTTTTGACCATTCAAGTGATTATATCACCAAGACCAAAACATGATTTGTGAAAATCGACTCGACAAAATAATAATTCAAAGTTTCCTCTTAAATTTTCATTCCTTCCTCTTTTTGTGGAATTTGAGGTGTTTTAAGTAGTGAAATTAAGTATACAGAAAGTTATTCGTAGTAGGTATCATCTGGCTAACCTATCATTTTATTTTATTCCTTAGTTTTTACAAAAAGTCGATATTTTATATCAGGCGCTTACGTCATTTAGTTTTGGTAACACGCACAGTACATCTGTCGCAATCTAATGCGTTGCAGATGTAATCACTTTATCCCTTTCTTTCAAACTAAAAGACTGCGCCCACTTTCAAATTACTCTTAAGGCATCAACTTAACAATAATATTAAAAAGTTTAAAATAGCTGTGATAACATTTTAATTTTTTTTAGGAAATTTGTTTAGTTTTATGGTCTGAATAACTAAACAAAATTTTATGTAATGATTTTAAATAATCCTGCAATAACAGCCACTAGTTTCATTACTAAGTCCAAAAAAACGTTTTCCTTCCTGTAGTTGTTCTTCCGTGCAAGAACCCACCTGTAGTTGTTCTTCCGTGCAAGAACCCATTCTAAAATTGAACTCTCCTCGTGTACACTTTCCCGACTAAACCTGAATGGCATCCTCTCAGGGCAGTTATTTAACGCTACGTCGCCTTTCAAAGGGTTGAATACAGTTGAATACCAAGCACTTCCAGTAGCCAGGAGATAGTGTATCCTATTCAGCCTTACAACAGTGTGACTAGGAGAGAAAAGGATGAAAAATATTGTGAAAAATAAGTGTATAACGAATGGTTGATCAAAAAGCAAATAGTTTTTGTCTTTGTACCACGATAATTGAGTGTATTTTGGAAGGCCTTTTAGGGTGCCATTCTCAAAGGGTGCCAACCGGGCCATACTATCTGTCTGTCCAACCTTGACTGTATCTTTTGAAAAATGAGGGAGATACAAGAAACGTGTTAAAAACGGGAAAACTTATAAACGTGAAAATTTGTATGATTTAAGCTATATAAGGTGACTTTTAATTAGTTCTTGATAGCAAAAGATATGCATGTAGTCATGAAATTGAACAACTTTTCCCAAGGAACATTAGGTCGGAATACGAAAAACCAAATTTGACCTCCCATACAAAATGCGCTATCATTGATGTAGTTTCTATGGGAGGTCAAAATTTGATTTTCGTATTTCAAACTATGTTGCTTGGGGAAAGTTGTTCTGTATCATGAGTACATGCATACCTTTTTCTATCAAGAACTTATTAAAAGTCACCCTATTGAATAAAAACAAGTAATTAAAACTGGTCAAGTGTGAGTTGTATTCTTGCGCATTTAATGCAATTCTGCATGACTGCGCGTCTCTGATTAAGACGGTGTACCTTCGAGGTACGAAACCCTCGTTGCGTGAGTCCGACTCGCACTTGGCCATTTTTTTAGAGTTTGCTCTCTAACAAACCGCAAACAAAAAACGTTATTGGATATCTTTTTACATGGTAGCACGAGTCACTGCGATAATTAAGTGACCACAAAAATTTTCTTGACAAATGCATTGGCTACTTTGTTTGACACTCAGTGGTCTTGTGGTAACTTTACGCAACAGATTGTAAATTCGAAAGTTGCAGGTTCGATTCCAATCATCATCATCATCATATCAGCCGAAAGACGTCCACTGCTGGACATAGGCTTCCCCTAAAGATCTCCATGACGACCGGTCCTGCGCTGCTCGCATCCAGCGGCTTCCCGCGAACTTGACCAGATCGTCGGTCCACCTTGGACTCCAATGGATAGCAGGAAAACTAAGCGTGAGAGCAGGTCGGAGCGGTACGTGTCTCTTTCGCTCTAAAGGTGCTCCCACACCGGTGTTTTGTAACGATTCCAAACAATTATAAACATCCGGTGTGGGAGCAATAGTGTAAATGTTTATAAACGTTTGGAAACGTTTCCAAACGCTTCAGGTACAATCCAAAACATTGAATGTTTAGTAACGTTTGCAACTGTTCCCAACAGTTGACGAACGTCTGTAAACATTTATACAGAAAACATTTAGTTACATTTGGAGACAAAACAAAACTCTTTGTAACTGTTTGCAAAAGTTACAAATACCGGTGTGGGAGTACCTTGAGGTTTAGCGCTTCGTCTCATACTGCTGTCATTCTAATCAAAGTGCATCATTTCGACGGTAGAAATATGTATTTTGGAAGGAACGATGTAAGGAGACATAGCTCGGAAATAGTATGTTATATTATCATCATCATCATCATAACATCCCATGAAACGTCCACTACAGGACAGGGAGCTCCCTCCAGAATTCTAGCTATTGCTGGAAAAATGTGGAGGGGAAGTACTCGTATCATAGTCACCTCGCTTGTTAGCGTTACGGCTGGCACCATGGACCGCGGTTGTAGGTGACCGCAGTAAGTAAGATGTAAGATATAAAGGAGGATGCTGCTGCCCATCCTCCAGTTAACCCTTATTCGCTTCTTACGACACCCACGGGTATGTATTGTTTGGTACTATTCTTTGCCGGCACCACACGGGATGTTATATTATAACCCGAACAAAACAAATCACCACGGCTGTCGATAAAAGATAAACCGATTCCAGCGCATCATAAATCTGTAAGTTACAATTAAACCACTTTTGAAGTCCATTGCGGCGCGAGTTTACAATCATACAGCTTTGCATTGTAATTGGAGTGTCACTTGTTATTGATTTCGATCGAGATTTATTTTATCCAATACGATTGCAGGAAGGAAAGTTCAATGAAATCGAAACAACAGGAATATTACGTAAATGTTCGGTAGTGGCATACAATAGCGATTGCCTTTTTACAGTAAAAAAAAAACTTATTACTTATCAGACATTAGATTTCAACTCCTGAAAGGTTGCCTGGTAGAGATTGCTACCTTAGCAATAAAGCCGCCTTTTGTACATTGTTTTGTATTAATGTTCCTTGTTCTGTAAATTTCTGTCCTGTGGTGTGCAATAAAGTATATTTGTATTGTATTGTACAATAACCCATAGTATTAATACATAGTATTGAAAAAATATTACTCAAGAAACTTTTTAGAAAACAAAATTTTAAATGGTTAGTTAAAGCAAGCACAGGCTTTGAAATGAAATGGTTTTATTTGCGATAGATATAGTAACATGTAGATAAAAGGTACAAAATGTAGAGTGCCATACATCTAACCTATATTTTTATATGGTTAGTAAAGCAAGCACTTAGGCTTTGAAATAAAATGGTTTTATTTGCGATAGATATAGTAACATGTAGATAAAGGGTACCAAATGTAGAGTGCCATATATCTAACCTATATTTCGGCATGCAAATTTCGGCTTTTGCCATACTAATAAATGCGAAGAAAAAATACGTATTTTAATTCAAATAACTTTGATTAGTCAATATAAATCAACCCAACATTCACACCAAATATTCATAAAAATAGGCCTGTAAGTACTTACTAGTAAAGTTTGAGGAGCGCTTGACTGTACATCCTAAAAAAACAATATCTATCACGCATTCACACAAGAACTGCCGTGAGCAAAAACACGTAGATTATATCTTCAAAGGAAAGAAAGAAACCAAAAGGTACGGGCAACCCTTTCTTTTACGTTAATCAAACGTATTCTGCGCATGTGCGAGGAGTGAAAATAGTTAGGGACCATTTCCTGGGTATTAACATCATGTCCGAACTAGTTTCCTTTGAGTTTCCGGCAAATTGGCTGATTGATGGCCGATAAAAAACAGGGCTTTTATGGATAATACAATAATGAATGAATAACACCAAGCAACGAGTTTATAAAAGTGTAAGTAAAAGGCGGCATTATAACCAAAAGTGATTTCATTCAGACAACCTTTTTCAAATCAGCCTTAAACGGGAAATTATAAGTAAATGTTTTTACTGACGTGTGGTTGACTGTACTAACAGTAAAAAAAAAATATGTACTCAATTTTAACTCTTAAATTGTAGACTATTTTCATTATCCAATTATCAAATTTGGTCGAATGGTCTTGATATTACTCTGCAGGATTATTTTTCGACCACTGGTTTTTTATTTATACTCAGTACGAGTACATATGTAAAACTGAGCAACTTTTCCAATGAGACATGGAGTCAAAAAACAATAGTTATTTGTTATGCAAGGCAGCAAAAGCGTTATTTGGCGTGAGTGCCTTGTATTGAATCCTGAGCGTAGCGAAGGTTTCAAGGCACGAAACGCAAAATAACTTTGCTGCCGAGCGAAACACAAAATTTTTCACCTCACTAAAGCGAGGAAGCAGCCAGTACCGCAGCGTGGAGGTCTGCCATACTGCATCACGTTCGAATTTCAAAAACCTTTTGCCCGCTAGCGGCCAAAAATCGCTTTTGGCCGCAGAAAAATCTTTTGCCCGCTAGGGGCCAAAAATCGCTTTTGGCCGCAGAATTAAACCGACAAAACAAATGTTTCCGAGCTTTGGAGGTGAAAAATATTTTTTTAGTCGTCTTATGAAAAATTCATTATTGCCTTCGCAAATTTTTGAATGGAAAAGCAGGAAAAATCTATAAGTAGGTAAAATTGGTAGTTTAGGATTTAGAATTGTGTTCTGAGAAAGGTAATAAAATTATTGTCCGAGGGTCCAAATATCACCTGGTAAATATGTCGCAGCCAACTGGTTTAATCAGGCAGTTAATTGAATGCCTAGGCGGTTAATTGACTGCCGGAATACAATTGAATGCTTAGGCTGATTGTTGATTGAATTACTATCACTCAATGTTTAACAAGTTGGCTAATTGATAACTAGCTCGAATGAGACGGCTATCCTTAAATCAGCCGGTTGATCAAATTCAAGTTAAATTATGAACAGCAAAAAACCTGATTGAGCAGCTCTTAATTTGTTTGTCCAGAAAATATATTATTTGTGCAGCAGAATAAATTATATAATTATTTTTGCAGCAAAATAGTTATTGGTGCAGCAGTACAAGCAAGTTTATATGGATTTTTGATGAGTTTCCGCTATTTCGGCGCTGTTGCAAGCACCACGATCACGGATGAACCATGATCGTGGTAAGAACCCGTCAAACCACGGAGCAAGTCAAACTGTTTTTATAATAATGTCGCTTCTGGCACTTGGCTCGTTTGTTATGTTCACAAGGGAACCTAACAAAACCTAACCAATCTTTCGAAATCGGTTAGGTGGTGTTTGCCTTATCTTTAGTTCAACGAGATAGCTGCAGGACGTTTAGCCATCTTGTTAAACGTTGTATTCAACGTTTGGGCTAGGTGTTTTCTAGCCATTCAATTGAATGCCAACCACCTAGGCATTCGATTAACTGCCTGATTAAACCAGTTGGCTGCGACAAATATATCAGGTCTAAGTCGTCATTGATAAAAGCTCTTATAAAATCCTACTTACATTGTAAAATTATAACTTAACTTGTATTTCGTAAAGTCAAATATTGGTTCCTGTTAAAATCTTTAATAGGGAACATGCATAAATTTTATTAGTCGCATTTATTAATAAAATATGAAAATACCGTAGTAGAGATACCAAAAAGTGAAATTAAAATTTAAATCGGCCAAGAAATACGGCCGATATAAGCATTTAAAACTACTAATTAGACAGAGAGATCCGACATGAATAGTGACGTCAAAATGCACTACGGCCATATAAACTCCATATTAAATTTCGTTTTGCTAGAAAGAGACAGAAACAAGTCTTCGATGGCTTATATCTTTTTTAATATTATAGTTATTCGAAAAATAGTTTTACAAGTCTGTTTATTACATGAATAAAAATAAATTTATTTAATAAAAAAAATCATGCATGTTTTCCTATTAACTCAAATACAATGTTGCTCAGGAACTTATAATCTTTTACGACCGTTGAAGTCATAGTCTTGTTTTATGCAAGTTACCTATGTCAAAAATGGTAACGACAAGTCAAGCTTGACACTTGAAGTGCGACTCTAGCCCGTAAGTCTACTGAAATAAGAACGGTACGAAGTCCAGTTTGTCAAGCTTGATATGCTCTTTCTGTGCATATCAGCCAATACTACACAGACAAGTTCATAAATTATACCGACTAAAATCCTTCTTAGGCAAAAATCGCACACTGTATTTTACAACCAGGTCCAGGTAATACACAATAAACTTTATAACTAAAGTATCTATATCTGACCACTGCCGCCAGTTGCTTACGAGCTTTAGCCGGCAATACTCGTTCCTATAACCCTTTTACTTCTCTTGTTATTACTCTTATAAGACGCTGTTGATAACTTTGTAGTTTTTGTCAAGAGTTTGGTGTCAAAAATTGCATCTATTGTCAGCTGTGAATTGGATTTTATTGTGTGCTTGGATTCTGAAGAAAGCGGGGTTTCGGTTGATGTAAGTTTGTTTTTTGTTACATTGTGTTATATGAAGTTACATTTTTCGTAACAAAATATTGTAAAGAGAGTAAGAAAGTTTTGAAGGGGTTTTTAGACATCGCTGATTCAGCATGTCAAAAATCATAAACTACCCAAAAGAGTTGGTGCTTCGGCCCATACAAGCGTGGATGTTAAGTTTACGAGCGAAATTAGTGTTGACGCAATATGCAGCCGCTGACTAAAATGGTTTCATTCAATTAAGTTCATCAACCTAAATCGAACAAAATTAATTGTTTTAATATTTAGCGTCAGATTGTTGGATTATTTTACTAAAAATAATCAGTTCAAATCATAGGGAGCCATCGGCCATATCATCCGCCATGCGTTCAAACAAAATGACTGTATAATCTGTGCGTTTGAATGACACTTGTAGTTTCTTCTCGTCTCGCTCGTATACTTTGAGACTGTTTACAGCAAGTTTACAGTAATAAAAAGTAATGTAATAATACTAAACCCCACGCATTATTGCTAAGAAAATAAAAAACTAAAAGCTGCAAGGTCCAGAAGCTATTTCCATTACCTAATTTTTGAGGTTATGTTGAGGTTCAAGTTTCTACAGTCCACCACTTCACACATCTTACAGAAGCAGATTCGCCAAGGGCTAAGGGAACTATTAGACTAACATTGAACTAAAATGGCATTGTTATCTAACTGGCAACGAGGAAATGTGGGTTCTGTGGATTGAAGATGGCATACTTTGTTTTGCCCTGCGTACGTGCCTCTATCTGATAATGCTGTCCTTGTGATCAGCATATAACAACGACGATGATACAAGAAGGAAGAAGAAGATTAGGGCAGAATAATCATCTAGATTGCAACCATACAGATCTACGCTAAGAACCATTGTCATAAAACTATCCAGTGTCTACACAAAGTAAGGTTGTCTTTGAATATAAGTAGGTAGTAAAAGCCTAAATAAATGTTTAGAATTAATTATGTCCTGTATTAAAGCAGTTTTTATAAAAAAATTAGGTATTACTTTATTTACCTACAGCCTTGATTCGGTTGGTCTTCAATGTGGTCTATGATCTTATGATTGAAGTTCATTTGCATGTCATAAAACAAAGTAATTATTCCCTGATTTGACTGTTATAATTAAATCTTGGCTACATTTTATTGATTCTTGAAGTGCTTGTGACCACTTTCTTGGCCGACCTCATCAACTTACTGTATAACTTCCTGTATTGAAAATCCTATACAACAGCAAACACTACTAAATATATACCTTACATATTAATACCTCCTTAATATTTTTTCTCTGCCACTCAAATATATTTACCATGGATATTTACTCATAGGACATGAGAGTAACTCTTTAATAATAGATGAAGAGCACCACAGATTAGATAATAGTAATCCCTACTTTACTTGTAAACTGGAGGATGGGCAGCAGCATCCTTCTGTGTATCATACCATCTTAATTAATGCGGTCACCTGCAACCGCGGTCCATGGTGCCAGCCGTAACGCTGACAAGCGAGGTGACTATGGTACTTCCCCTCCACATTTTTTCCAGCAAAAGCTAGAATTCTGGAGGGAGCTCCCTGTCCTGTAGTGGACGTTTCATGGGATGTTATGATGAATCTCTACTTTATTGCATACCAAATCGAATAGGTAACAACCAGTCTATAAAATAGTGCATCCTAAAAATAAATATAAAAAAATACAGGGCTGGTTGCAACCTGGCTTGTTTGGTACAGTCAAACAAAAAGCTTATTTTCGACCTTAGTAAGTAAATTGCTAGGTGCTAACTAATTAAGAAGTACCTATTGAGTGGTGCCAGCAAAGAATAGTACCAACCCATCTCTACCCGTGGGTGTCTTAAGAGGCGACTAAGGGTTAATGAACCAGAGGATGGGCAGCAGCATCCTTCTGTGTATTGTATCATCTTACACTCTGCGGTCACCAACAACCGCAGTCCATGGAGCCAGCCGTAATGCTAACAAGCGTGGTGACTATGGTACTTCCCCTCCACATTGTTTCAGCAAAAACTGGAATTTTGGAGGGTGATTCCTGTCCTGTAGGTACATGGCAGGATTCATATGTGCCTATACGACGCACAAAATAACTTTGGCCCTGATTTTTGACTACTGCGCATCAATGACAGGGCCAAAGTTATTTTGTGCAACGTGTACTAGAATACAGAGTTTTAGGACTACCTGTTCATTCCATCGCATCACTGACTGAGCATAACATGAGATAAATAAAATAAACTAGTTCTTTTATTATTATTACAAGTGCATATGGGTGAGATCACATATATGGTTTTTATGGTTTTCAAATTACAATATCTGCATAATTTTGCTCCCGCTGCTGGCTGCTATACCTACTTACTGACTTTCTCATAACCTCAGAGGTTCATGTAAGAAACCTGTCATAGAGTCCAAATTGCATGTCTTTTATAATGTTTTTCATTAACATTTAGGCAATAAAGAATATTACTTAAAGGAAACTGCTATGCTGCTGAAAAAACTCCTTTATTAGAAAATGTATGATTATTGATTGATACACTGGCAAGTAAATAAATAAATATAAGTTTTTATTTTCTCCACTTTTACAAAACAGTTTTTTTAAGAAACAATATGAGATGGTGGGAGACTAGAGCCTGAGCTAGGTCTGACTAATTGTATTACAGGTCTCCAGAAACCCAACAGCATTACATACAAATTAAACAACCAAATTAAAATTGAGTGTTTTGTTTCGGTAGCTTTCTGTATCTTCCTCCAAGTTCTGTATAGGTAGAGATAGGAACCTTGTAAAAGAGGTACCTCCTGTCACAGACTCTATGCTTTCTTAACTTTTTGTGTTTCTATATATTTTCTTTTGATCTGTCAGCCTTCAACTTTTGAACTAGTTACTCCTAATATAATTGTGTCCATCAATTTCTACTTATTTCACTCCTATCATCTATTGCTTGGTATTAGGTTGGGTCTACTTCAAATATTTGATTTGATTTGTAGGTACTTAAAGATCATTGCTATCTGTCATGACAAAAAAACAGCATCAATGGCATCTTTAGCCAAAAATACATGAAACACGGTCAAATACAATACTTCATGTCGTCAACAAGTGCAACGTAACCCATCATTCATGTAAAACACTGAGAGCTTTTAATTATTACACTTTATCGAGGTGTGTCTGTTGCAATTTTGATATTACTTCTTATTTTTTTTATAAATCAAAGGCGTATGCTATTCAAACTTCTTTGGAGAAAAAATAGGTACTTGTATTGTATATTTATTTAATGGCATCACATCTCATTACAAAACGTAGAAAAATTAGGTTATGTACAAACAAAACAAAGAAATTATTATGTCATGTTGACGGATGTGGATACAGTGTTGCCAGTAGTATAATCAAAAGTTCCGATATACATCGTGTTATTGCGTGTGCAGGATAATAAGGAGTTGTTTTTTTTTTTTGGCGGGAACTCGACATGGGCGTTTGCCTGCTTAATTGAAATTTTGGTTTTTTGTGCATTTAGTGATTTAGTGGATAATAAAGATAGTGTGTTATGCAGTAAATTTACTACGGAGTGCGCAGCTGATGAAGATTTCAAGTGATCTCGTGTTTAAGCCCCGTTTGTGTTGTCCCAAAAAGTCACGAACATTTTCCTTTGTAAAGTTCACTATCGCTTTACGAGGACAGCAAAAAGAAAGACTGTTAAATACATCAGCCATGGCTGTATGGGCTTTGTACTCTTTGCCTTTCCGAAAGGAAGAATGAAACCAAAAAAAAAAAATAATAATAAGGAGTTTTCCTTGATGTTTGTCACCTAAGTCCTTTTATTGTCATTGTTCGTAATTACTTTTAATTGATATAAAACCTTTTTACAAGAAAATAATCACATATTTGACAGCATCAATCAACTGTTTTTTCACACGATCATAGAAACTTAGTAAAAATACTTTTTTCTTATTTGAGTTGCTTTAATATCAAATGAACTAAAAAATTCTGGAAAGAAATGTGGTGACTTAACTTTTTTTTATGGCGGACGCCTAACTAGGATTCTGAACTTGAACTGTAAATAGTTCATGAGAGAGAGTACAACCTCTTCTGAGTTCATGATTCAATGAATTTTAGTGTGAATCCTTTTTCACCCACCGACTTATTGTCACCGTACGTACATTCTACCGAAAATAACAATAGGTAGGTACTAAATACAATAAATAATACTTATTTATGCTTGAAAATTCGAATAAAACGTGAAAAAGATATTTACCGTAGAATAATAATATCTTTTTGGTATTTACGAATTCTAGTCATACTGATTACGTGATGGTGACCGTCCGTGACCATCCAGTATCACAGTTGCCATTTTCCATTTTCCCAGCTATAACTAGCAGGGTCATCTAGTTGAACTTTCAAAAGCTACCGGAAAACAAACACCCTATTTTGGCTCTGAACAATTATCTCGCCTCCCCCCACCTGCCGCGCTTGCCTGCACGAATATTTTTTTTAGTTCTGCGAATTAACGGTCACAGCCAGAGTTAAGTTAAAAAAAGAAAACATAGCATCCACCAATCAAAGCCCCATTTAGGACTCGTAAGTTCCTAAATTGTATTAAAAGTTCCGCACCAGCAACACTGAAAATAAAACAAGAGCTGGCACACTTTTTTTAGGGCCATACTACTAGCATATTTGCCATAAGTTATATGCTACGTTATTTGTTGTTTAGAGTAGAGAACACATAAAAATAATAGAAAAAATGATGAATGTGGGACAGTTTCAAAACTACTTGAACCTAAATAAATTAGCAACGATCCCAGTGTACCTACATCAAAATAGAGGTAAAACTCTATCTATAGGTACCTACAGGTAATAAAATTATGACTAGGCTGAATGACTTATTTTTGCTTAGCCGATCATCGTAAAAAAATATCAAAATTGGAGGCAAAATATAAAACTTGTTCACCAAAGACCGTGATCGTCACGATTATAAACATTAATTAAAAAGTTATATTATGCGGTATATAATATTCATCGACTAGAATCAACATTGCTCATTTCATGATCGGAAAAACTAGAACGAGCACTCACTTTTAACATGATTAAGAACCTAACTAGGCAATCGAATATTTTGGCATTTTTTTGTTACTTTCATCATTATTGCCCTATCATTAATGCATTATCATCATCGTAACATCCATATAACGTCCACTGCAGGTCAGGGAGCTCCTGAACTCCAGAAAAAACGCGTGGTACTTACCTAAAATGCCTAAAGTACTTAGTCGAGAGGATTTACCATAATCACCACGCTTGTTAACATTGTTATTGGTGACCGCAGTTTGCACGATGGTACGCTACACAGAAATATGCTGGTGCCCATCCTGCGGTTCATAAGCCCTTAGTCGCCTCTTATGACACCCACGGGTACAGATGGGTTGGTACTATTCTTTGCCGGCACCACACGGCTTTTGTCCTATTATTCCGTTCTATATAGTCTGTTATTTAACCTAATATATTTCATAAGGGCACTGGTTTTTACACAGAGCGACTAGTAAGTACTTATTAGGATTTGCCTGGCCAACCTGACTGTCAGAGTTTTTAAACTGCAAATGGCTTTTGACTTGGCTTAGCGAATAATATTAGATACAGTTGCCAACCAACCGTAGCTTAATCAACGGCGCGGCGTTACGTGCCTTCCGAAACACAGAAACGCTTTAGTTATGTGTCACTAGCGGTCACTGAACTGGGTCCTGACCACGGTCAACGTTGCCTAATTTTATGGATTTGACTCGATACTCGACCTCTTTTATTTAAACCTCATTTTTATGTGAACGGTGGTGTCAACTGTTAAGGGTACGATCAAGGAGTTTTGATTCAAAATTGCAGATGTCTCCATTTTCGTATACCACTAAAAATTACAATATTTTGTAATCAAAATATCATGGTCAATGTGACGTTTTTATTTAATGAAATTGATTTTGCCGATTTGTGTTGATGTTAAGATTCGATTAAAACCAAAAACATTGGTGGCTGCAACTTCTTAAGATTATTTTTTTACGAATTTCTAAGACATCCAATAGGTTCCATGGGTTTTGAACCGCTTGTTCCCAAGACCCTATCTTGACTATATAAATCTATGGTATAATATTAATTAATTTATATAGGTAGGTAATCCCCCAACCATATCCTCTGTGTTTAGATTTTCGTCCCAAATATAAATTGAGCACGGTCTTTACCGACAGCTTCTTTTAGCACATGGTCTCTGCACATTACATCCAAATAACGGAACCAGTACATAAACAATTGACGTCAATACTACACAAGCGTATTGCAAGATTTGCAAGGCCTCAATATAAGCGAGCTCATAAGCGACGGTTCATTAATTGCAGAAGAAGCATGAAAGTAGAATTAATGCTGTAGAAATGAGAGCGTTGAGGAGTATGATTGGTGTGAAATTGAAGGACAGGATTAGAAATAGTGAGATAAGAGAACGTTGTGGCGTAAAAGATAATTTAGTGACTAAAATTAAGAAAGGAATGGTGTAAAGGTTTGGCCTAAGCCTTAGCTTGTCCTCTTACATAAGCAAAGAGGACGAATGAACGAAGATTGACGAAAGAGATCTTCCAGGCGAAAGTGAATGGAAACGATGGAAGGGGAAGACCTCGGCGGTTAAAAGTACCCTAAACCGACGAGCATGTATGAAAGGGTTGACAAAATATTTACAGCAATTTTTGCAAAGTTTCGTTATAACTAATGCGGTGCGGCGATGAAAGAGGAAGCAAGTTAAATTATAAGCGACAGCGGGAATGTAGAATCGTTATAACAATATACTGAACCAAGTGTTAGTACTTAAGCAATTTGACATCAGTGTATTCATTAGTAACCATTATGTATTATGTTTATACTACCAATACTAACTTTTATGTACAATGAAATGTGTCGAAACCAAATTCTAACAGCTCTCAATCGAGGTCATTTTCGGTACGAAACCCATGCGTTTACACGCATAAGGACCAATATTTGTTAAAGTTTCAATTGCAAAAGGACCAAAACGCATTAAGAAGAATAGTCAATACGCAAATAGACCAATTACATTTAAAGACCAATACGCACATAGACCAAAAAAAAAAAATAAAAATAAAAAAAAAATAAAAAAATAATAAATATTAATTTAAGAAGAAAATATTATAAGAAAATAATATTAGTATTTAAGTCCTATTGTCATAGATTCATAAGCATAATAAATATATGTATATTTAATATTGTATTTTTATTTTATATTTTTTTAAATTAATTAATTTATTTTATTTTTATTTGTATTATATGTATATTTAATATTGTATTTTTATTTTATATATATATTTTTTTTATTATTATTTTTTTATTTGTATTGGTCCAAATGCATATTGGTCGAAATGCGTATTGGTCGAAATGCGAATTGGTCTAAATGAGAATTGGTCCAAATGCGTATTGGTCCAAATGCGTATTGGTCCAAATGCGTATTGGTCATTTTATCTGTATTGGTCCTTATGCGTGTAAACGAACCCATGGCACACAAATGATAAAAATAACTCTTTTCAGTCGTTGTCAGTTTTGTACGGCAATGCAGGATCTAGGTCTAGTCTTCTTTTTGGCCAGCATCAAAACGCTCATTGTTATGATCATAAAGTTAAGAAACTTTAGCTGTAGCTAGGGGGTGATCGTGGTAATTTCAACGATTTTACCAAAACAAAAACGTTTGTCTCAAAAGTTTTGTTAAAGCCGCGATTACACCTGCTTGAATTTGACGACTGAATAAGAAATCTACCTAGGAGGCTACGTTGAAAAAGACGTTTGTGAATTCAGAGTTCTAGCTAGGAAGCTAAGTATAAAAAGTGCCTACTAATACAGTTGCTGAATAGTGATGTTCCGATAGCGATAGTTTTGCTGTCGGTAGTTAATCTTGAAATACAGTAACTCTGTTGAATAGCCTTATCGAAAATAATTATTGTACAATAAAATGCTATCGATTGTTAAAAAATGGCTGATACAACCTCAAGACAAATACAACCGATAATTGAAAGAAGAAAAAATTACAGACAAACTTATTTGCGGTCTTAAAGATGGGCTTTTATTGCTTTTAAAAATACTACAGGAATATCGAATCCCTCGAAGCGAGAGTCTGCCTCGCACTTGACCGTCTTTTTTAATATAAGTATATTTTTGTTCGATATGTTGAATTAATCATTCGCACTTGGACATCACTAAACATGCTAAGTCCCTTCAAGTAAAGGAGTTAGAAGGTTTAGTGATGTGAAAATTTTGCGAATGATTAATTCGAATCGAACAACTTGTCCATGCAAAATAAAAATAAAGCATTATCTTGGTTTAATAATAAGTACTAATAATAAACTTAAAAAAATCACTATAAAAAAATTGTATACGACTGTTCGGTTGAGTCAAGGAGTGATCACAGCTAGCTGGATTCAAAGACTAATTCGGCATACATTGCTCGTTGAAGTAAGGATAATGCAATAACATAACCAAGCCTCCCAGCAATGTATGCCGAATTAGTCTTTGAATCCAGCAAGATGTGATCGTGGCTTTAATAGGCTGACAATACATTTCCGTGATGTTTTTATTTTTATTTACCTTAAATGGACAAATGAGACCTGAACATTGCCGTGCCAAATCTTATGAATGAGAGTATTTATGATCAAACAAAAACAATGGCTGTGGTAAATGAAGTGGATGCATTTTTTCTCTTTTTCTAGTCTTGCAGGTGCACATAGTCATTCACCGTAACTGAACAACTTTCAGTAAATAAAACTATCAGCCTCTTCAATACTCTTCATATAAAATTGCAAATGGACAGTTTAGCCACGATCACATCTAGCTGGATACAAAGACTAATTCGGCATACATTGCTGGGAGGCTTGGTTGTGTTATTGCAATATCCTTACTTCAACGAGCAATGTATCCCGAATTAGTCCTTGAATTCTGCTAGGTGTGATCGTGGCTTTTTTGTGGAAAAGAAGATTATTTTAATATTTTCTGAAAGTTTTATTTACTGAAAATTATTCAGTTACCTTGACTGACCACGCCCTTTCAGTTTTCGGAAACCAGTCCCTTAGACCATGTATTGGTCAATTTAATTTCGATGCGAACACGGAATTAAATTAAAATTAATCATTCGCACTCGGACATCACTAAACCTCCTTACTCCCTTCAAGTAAAGAACTTAGGAAGTTTAGTGATGGGTAAAAGAGTTGGTGCTTCGGCCCATACAAGCGTGGATGTTAAGTTTACGAGCGAAATTAGTGTTGACGCAATATGCAGCCGCTGACTAAAATGGTTTCATTCAATTAAGTTCATCAACCTAAATCGAACAAAATTAATTGTTTTAATATTTAGCGTCAGATTGTTGGATTATTTTACTAAAAATAATCAGTTCAAATCATAGGGAGCCATCGGCCATATCATCCGCCATGCGTTCAAACAAAATGACTGTATAATCTGTGCGTTTGAATGACACTTGTAGTTTCTTCTCGTCTCGCTCGTATACTTTGAGACTGTTTACAGCAAGTTTACAGTAATAAAAAGTAATGTAATAATACTAAACCCCACGCATTATTGCTAAGAAAATAAAAAACTAAAAGCTGCAAGGTCCAGAAGCTATTTCCATTACCTAATTTTTGAGGTTATGTTGAGGTTCAAGTTTCTACAGTCCACCACTTCACACATCTTACAGAAGCAGATTCGCCAAGGGCTAAGGGAACTATTAGACTAACATTGAACTAAAATGGCATTGTTATCTAACTGGCAACGAGGAAATGTGGGTTCTGTGGATTGAAGATGGCATACTTTGTTTTGCCCTGCGTACGTGCCTCTATCTGATAATGCTGTCCTTGTGATCAGCATATAACAACGACGATGATACAAGAAGGAAGAAGAAGATTAGGGCAGAATAATCATCTAGATTGCAACCATACAGATCTACGCTAAGAACCATTGTCATAAAACTATCCAGTGTCTACACAAAGTAAGGTTGTCTTTGAATATAAGTAGGTAGTAAAAGCCTAAATAAATGTTTAGAATTAATTATGTCCTGTATTAAAGCAGTTTTTATAAAAAAATTAGGTATTACTTTATTTACCTACAGCCTTGATTCGGTTGGTCTTCAATGTGGTCTATGATCTTATGATTGAAGTTCATTTGCATGTCATAAAACAAAGTAATTATTCCCTGATTTGACTGTTATAATTAAATCTTGGCTACATTTTATTGATTCTTGAAGTGCTTGTGACCACTTTCTTGGCCGACCTCATCAACTTACTGTATAACTTCCTGTATTGAAAATCCTATACAACAGCAAACACTACTAAATATATACCTTACATATTAATACCTCCTTAATATTTTTTCTCTGCCACTCAAATATATTTACCATGGATATTTACTCATAGGACATGAGAGTAACTCTTTAATAATAGATGAAGAGCACCACAGATTAGATAATAGTAATCCCTACTTTACTTGTAAACTGGAGGATGGGCAGCAGCATCCTTCTGTGTATCATACCATCTTAATTAATGCGGTCACCTGCAACCGCGGTCCATGGTGCCAGCCGTAACGCTGACAAGCGAGGTGACTATGGTACTTCCCCTCCACATTTTTTCCAGCAAAAGCTAGAATTCTGGAGGGAGCTCCCTGTCCTGTAGTGGACGTTTCATGGGATGTTATGATGAATCTCTACTTTATTGCATACCAAATCGAATAGGTAACAACCAGTCTATAAAATAGTGCATCCTAAAAATAAATATAAAAAAATACAGGGCTGGTTGCAACCTGGCTTGTTTGGTACAGTCAAACAAAAAGCTTATTTTCGACCTTAGTAAGTAAATTGCTAGGTGCTAACTAATTAAGAAGTACCTATTGAGTGGTGCCAGCAAAGAATAGTACCAACCCATCTCTACCCGTGGGTGTCTTAAGAGGCGACTAAGGGTTAATGAACCAGAGGATGGGCAGCAGCATCCTTCTGTGTATTGTATCATCTTACACTCTGCGGTCACCAACAACCGCAGTCCATGGAGCCAGCCGTAATGCTAACAAGCGTGGTGACTATGGTACTTCCCCTCCACATTGTTTCAGCAAAAACTGGAATTTTGGAGGGTGATTCCTGTCCTGTAGGTACATGGCAGGATTCATATGTGCCTATACGACGCACAAAATAACTTTGGCCCTGATTTTTGACTACTGCGCATCAATGACAGGGCCAAAGTTATTTTGTGCAACGTGTACTAGAATACAGAGTTTTAGGACTACCTGTTCATTCCATCGCATCACTGACTGAGCATAACATGAGATAAATAAAATAAACTAGTTCTTTTATTATTATTACAAGTGCATATGGGTGAGATCACATATATGGTTTTTATGGTTTTCAAATTACAATATCTGCATAATTTTGCTCCCGCTGCTGGCTGCTATACCTACTTACTGACTTTCTCATAACCTCAGAGGTTCATGTAAGAAACCTGTCATAGAGTCCAAATTGCATGTCTTTTATAATGTTTTTCATTAACATTTAGGCAATAAAGAATATTACTTAAAGGAAACTGCTATGCTGCTGAAAAAACTCCTTTATTAGAAAATGTATGATTATTGATTGATACACTGGCAAGTAAATAAATAAATATAAGTTTTTATTTTCTCCACTTTTACAAAACAGTTTTTTTAAGAAACAATATGAGATGGTGGGAGACTAGAGCCTGAGCTAGGTCTGACTAATTGTATTACAGGTCTCCAGAAACCCAACAGCATTACATACAAATTAAACAACCAAATTAAAATTGAGTGTTTTGTTTCGGTAGCTTTCTGTATCTTCCTCCAAGTTCTGTATAGGTAGAGATAGGAACCTTGTAAAAGAGGTACCTCCTGTCACAGACTCTATGCTTTCTTAACTTTTTGTGTTTCTATATATTTTCTTTTGATCTGTCAGCCTTCAACTTTTGAACTAGTTACTCCTAATATAATTGTGTCCATCAATTTCTACTTATTTCACTCCTATCATCTATTGCTTGGTATTAGGTTGGGTCTACTTCAAATATTTGATTTGATTTGTAGGTACTTAAAGATCATTGCTATCTGTCATGACAAAAAAACAGCATCAATGGCATCTTTAGCCAAAAATACATGAAACACGGTCAAATACAATACTTCATGTCGTCAACAAGTGCAACGTAACCCATCATTCATGTAAAACACTGAGAGCTTTTAATTATTACACTTTATCGAGGTGTGTCTGTTGCAATTTTGATATTACTTCTTATTTTTTTTATAAATCAAAGGCGTATGCTATTCAAACTTCTTTGGAGAAAAAATAGGTACTTGTATTGTATATTTATTTAATGGCATCACATCTCATTACAAAACGTAGAAAAATTAGGTTATGTACAAACAAAACAAAGAAATTATTATGTCATGTTGACGGATGTGGATACAGTGTTGCCAGTAGTATAATCAAAAGTTCCGATATACATCGTGTTATTGCGTGTGCAGGATAATAAGGAGTTGTTTTTTTTTTTGGCGGGAACTCGACATGGGCGTTTGCCTGCTTAATTGAAATTTTGGTTTTTTGTGCATTTAGTGATTTAGTGGATAATAAAGATAGTGTGTTATGCAGTAAATTTACTACGGAGTGCGCAGCTGATGAAGATTTCAAGTGATCTCGTGTTTAAGCCCCGTTTGTGTTGTCCCAAAAAGTCACGAACATTTTCCTTTGTAAAGTTCACTATCGCTTTACGAGGACAGCAAAAAGAAAGACTGTTAAATACATCAGCCATGGCTGTATGGGCTTTGTACTCTTTGCCTTTCCGAAAGGAAGAATGAAACCAAAAAAAAAAAATAATAATAAGGAGTTTTCCTTGATGTTTGTCACCTAAGTCCTTTTATTGTCATTGTTCGTAATTACTTTTAATTGATATAAAACCTTTTTACAAGAAAATAATCACATATTTGACAGCATCAATCAACTGTTTTTTCACACGATCATAGAAACTTAGTAAAAATACTTTTTTCTTATTTGAGTTGCTTTAATATCAAATGAACTAAAAAATTCTGGAAAGAAATGTGGTGACTTAACTTTTTTTTATGGCGGACGCCTAACTAGGATTCTGAACTTGAACTGTAAATAGTTCATGAGAGAGAGTACAACCTCTTCTGAGTTCATGATTCAATGAATTTTAGTGTGAATCCTTTTTCACCCACCGACTTATTGTCACCGTACGTACATTCTACCGAAAATAACAATAGGTAGGTACTAAATACAATAAATAATACTTATTTATGCTTGAAAATTCGAATAAAACGTGAAAAAGATATTTACCGTAGAATAATAATATCTTTTTGGTATTTACGAATTCTAGTCATACTGATTACGTGATGGTGACCGTCCGTGACCATCCAGTATCACAGTTGCCATTTTCCATTTTCCCAGCTATAACTAGCAGGGTCATCTAGTTGAACTTTCAAAAGCTACCGGAAAACAAACACCCTATTTTGGCTCTGAACAATTATCTCGCCTCCCCCCACCTGCCGCGCTTGCCTGCACGAATATTTTTTTTAGTTCTGCGAATTAACGGTCACAGCCAGAGTTAAGTTAAAAAAAGAAAACATAGCATCCACCAATCAAAGCCCCATTTAGGACTCGTAAGTTCCTAAATTGTATTAAAAGTTCCGCACCAGCAACACTGAAAATAAAACAAGAGCTGGCACACTTTTTTTAGGGCCATACTACTAGCATATTTGCCATAAGTTATATGCTACGTTATTTGTTGTTTAGAGTAGAGAACACATAAAAATAATAGAAAAAATGATGAATGTGGGACAGTTTCAAAACTACTTGAACCTAAATAAATTAGCAACGATCCCAGTGTACCTACATCAAAATAGAGGTAAAACTCTATCTATAGGTACCTACAGGTAATAAAATTATGACTAGGCTGAATGACTTATTTTTGCTTAGCCGATCATCGTAAAAAAATATCAAAATTGGAGGCAAAATATAAAACTTGTTCACCAAAGACCGTGATCGTCACGATTATAAACATTAATTAAAAAGTTATATTATGCGGTATATAATATTCATCGACTAGAATCAACATTGCTCATTTCATGATCGGAAAAACTAGAACGAGCACTCACTTTTAACATGATTAAGAACCTAACTAGGCAATCGAATATTTTGGCATTTTTCTGTTACTTTCATCATTATTGCCCTATCATTAATGCATTATCATCATCGTAACATCCATATAACGTCCACTGCAGGTCAGGGAGCTCCTGAACTCCAGAAAAAACGCGTGGTACTTACCTAAAATGCCTAAAGTACTTAGTCGAGAGGATTTACCATAATCACCACGCTTGTTAACATTGTTATTGGTGACCGCAGTTTGCACGATGGTACGCTACACAGAAATATGCTGGTGCCCATCCTGCGGTTCATAAGCCCTTAGTCGCCTCTTATGACACCCACGGGTACAGATGGGTTGGTACTATTCTTTGCCGGCACCACACGGCTTTTGTCCTATTATTCCGTTCTATATAGTCTGTTATTTAACCTAATATATTTCATAAGGGCACTGGTTTTTACACAGAGCGACTAGTAAGTACTTATTAGGATTTGCCTGGCCAACCTGACTGTCAGAGTTTTTAAACTGCAAATGGCTTTTGACTTGGCTTAGCGAATAATATTAGATACAGTTGCCAACCAACCGTAGCTTAATCAACGGCGCGGCGTTACGTGCCTTCCGAAACACAGAAACGCTTTAGTTATGTGTCACTAGCGGTCACTGAACTGGGTCCTGACCACGGTTAACGTTGCCTAATTTTATGGATTTGACTCGATACTCGACCTCTTTTATTTAAACCTCATTTTTATGTGAACGGTGGTGTCAACTGTTAAGGGCACGATCAAGGAGTTTTGATTCAAAATTGCAGATGTCTCCATTTTCGTATACCACTAAAAATTACAATATTTTGTAATCAAAATATCATGGTCAATGTGACGTTTTTATTTAATGAAATTGATTTTGCCGATTTGTGTTGATGTTAAGATTCGATTAAAACCAAAAACATTGGTGGCTGCAACTTCTTAAGATTATTTTTTTACGAATTTCTAAGACATCCAATAGGTTCCATGGGTTTTCAATAACCTTTTAAATGTCTTATTTTTTGACAAAATTACTGGCTCACAGAAAATATTAAAGACAGGCAAACAGACAGAGACAGTTAAATTTAAAAATTTGGTTATATCAGTGTAAGTTATTGCTTTCTAGAAGGCCTGGCAGCCCCAAGCTAGAAAGCGAGCTGAATCTACGGTGTCTAAAGACCCCTTGCGCGAATGTTGTTTTTTTTTAATAAACGTAACTTGGTGTTCTGTTGACTAAAATATTCGAAAACATTTTAAAAAATTGTCTTATTTTTTCTGTCACTTTTCATTTCTCCCCTAGTCTTGGTTTAGTAGCGCAATATGCATCTAACTTCTTAGTTATGGTGTTAATAAGCCGAGAGGACCATTATTCATTGTTGTGTAAGCTCTTACAGGTCTTTCTTGGTCGAAAGAACGATTCCAAGACGTCCGATAGGCTGTCTGCCTGTCAGACGTCCAAGATATATCTTTTCCACCGCACGATCCTCTCTCATGCTTCCCACAACGCGGATCCAGTGAAATCGGACTGAAGCTGGGTTCGGCCACATCATCAAAACATCCCATGTCCACTACAGGACAGGGAGCTCCCACCAGAATTCCAGCTGTTGCTAGAACAACAGCTACTACTAATTTGACTCGTAGATAACATAATAATTCTATTGACATTTTAAGTATTGTTCTGATTTTAATTTTATTTCTATTTCTTCATAATGTCTGTATTACGTTGTACGCCCGGAAGGGGCACACTGTTGTAACTAAAACTGTTTTCTAAGACCTCATACTGTACACAGTGAACAATAAACTTTATTCTATTCTATTCTATTATTCTATTCTATATGGAGGGGAAGTTACTTAGCCAACACGCTTGTGAGCGTTACGGCTGGCACCATTGACCGCGGTAGTTGGTGACCACAGTACCTACGTAAGATGGTATGATACAAGGAACGACGCTTGCCAATCCTCCGCTTTATAAACCCTTAGTCGCCTCATATGACCAATCCCCAAATGGAATGGTACATAGTCGCCTCTTACGACAACATGGCTAGAGATGGGTTGGTATTATTCTTTGCGGGCACCACACGGGATACGGCCACATACAGAGTCTTTAATACATAAAACAGAAGCTAATTTACGACTTAAAAACTACACAGAAGGTCTAGTCAGCTTTGCAGTATGATTTCAATTCAGAAATTCTGCATATAATTGAAGGTTTGATTCTGAAGTCGCGTCACGATCTGTAGTTAGCATCTGTAATGAGAGTCAACTGTTCTTACCCATTCAGGAATACGCTAGTTGCAAACCTAGACATTAAAGCTCCTACCTAACCGTTTAACCGTCGGCTACACTGAAGAGCAAAGAAAAAAGATCAGTAGTTTTTCCGCCATACATTTACATATAATGATGGGCTTAAAGTAATAATCAATATCTTATCTAAATCTAAGAAAAATACGAATCTGATTCGTCAGATCTTTAGATAAGAACCTTGTCAAGTGTATTTCATCATTACATCCCATGAAATGTCCACTACATGAGAGGGAGCTCCCTCCAGAATTCTAGCTTCTGCTGGAAAAATGTGGAGGGGAAGTACCATAGTCACCTCGCTTGTCAGCGTTACAGCTGGCACCATCCGCAGTTAGTAAGATGGTATGATACTCCAGTTTATAACTCTTAGTCGCCTCTTATGACACCCACGGGTATGTATGGGATGGTACTATTCTATTGGTGTTGATGGTATTTCTGTGTGCAATAAAGAGTATTGTATTGTATTGTTTTGTATTGTATTGTATTGTATTGTATTGTATTGTATTGTATTGTATTGTATTGTATTGTATTGTATTGTATTGTATTGTATTGTATTGTATTGTATTGTATTGTATTGTATTGTATTGTATTGTATTGTATTGTATTGTATTGTATTGTATTGTATTGTATTGTATTGTATTGTATTGTATTGTATTGTATTGTATTGTATTGTATTGTATTGTATTGTATTGTATTGTATTGTATTGTATTGTATTGTATTGTATTGTATTGTATTGTATTGTATTGTATTGTATTGTATTGTATTGTATTGTATTGTATTGTATTGTATTGTATTGTATTGTATTGTATTGTATTGTATTGTATTGTATTGTATTGTATTGTATTGTTTTGTATTGTATTGTATTGTATTGTATTGTATTGTATTGTATTGTATTGTATTGTATTGTATTGTATTGTATTGTATTGTATTGTATTGTATTGTATTGTATTGTATTGTATTCTATTCTATTCTTATCTATGCCGGCATCACACAGGACAAGTGTAGTTATGTAAAGCTTTTTAAGTTCAATTTAAATTTAAGCCATTGATGACACATTTTTTTTAAAGGAGGAGGTGTCATCAATAAAAAGTAAAGAAAGTATGTATATTTAATAAGCGAATGAATTGGCTTGTTTTGGATAAGCTCGCACAGTCAAGAACACTAAAAAAATTATAAATGCAATTTTTTTTAAATGAAATAAATTCTTACTTCAATAATAGCTGTAGGTGCAAAAGTCCAGCTGCAAGTGTCAAGCTTGACGTTCTCTTGACTGCACCATCATCAACCTCAACTGCAACCTCATCATCTGTCCTGAGGACTAAAGTCGGAATAATGTAGCTTGATAAGAATGACGGCAGTGTGAGAGCAGGACGGAGCGATGCGCTACACATTGGAGTGACAGAGACAGTATCGCTCTGACCACTCTCATGCATAGTTTTGCTTGCGGTCATTCTAATATAGCAAAAAGCCCAAATAAATGCCGTACATCTAAATGCGTACATCTCTACAAATTCGAGAATCTCCATTATCTTTTTAACTAAAAAAAAAATTATATTTCCTACAATAAGTCAGGCCAGGTTAAAAGTACCCTAAACCGACGAGCATGTATGAAAGGATTGATGAAAGTTCAGGAAGCAAGGGAAGTATGTCAAGATCGTAGCAGGTGGAGAACTGTGGTCTCTGCCTACCCCGACGGGAACAAGGCGTGATGTTATGTATGTATGTAGTCACTAAGTTTAAAGCCCGTATTTTCTAAAAATCACAATATTATTTTATATCAATTTCCACTCTATGGTTTTGTGCTCGATAGAATTCCTAGGACGCTTAATTGTAGCAGTTCTAACTCTAACTGCGCCATTAATGAATGAAATTAAATTCTAAATTCAAACTATGTAAGTAGTTACCACGTTCAAAACTTTTGTTTAGGAGTATTGATTTCAACGCCGGTGTTAGCAGGATTTTGGTTAAGAATTATTTTACGAGGATTTTGTGAAATAGAATTTATCAAGGATGTTTGACTAGCTGCACTTTCTGGTAAGGATGGAGCCATAATAGTACGGCTTATCGCTTCTTTCGAAAAACGGACACCACTCTATTTAGCACCACCGGTGATCTGCTATCGCATGGTGCTAAAATAGTTCATACCACCCTACCCTATCTTCTACCGTCAACATCGTGGGGTGCCATCTTCAAAATGAAGTTTTGTTGTCAGCAGTCTTCATTGCGTGGGTATCGTAAATGGTGACTTATTAGACCAAGAAGCCCTAAATTTTGATTTCATATGCCAGTCCCAGACACTGCGCTCTTCTCTTTTTTGGTTTAGTGCATAAAGCGTCACTGTTGGACATAAAGTTGACTTTACAACCGAGTTATACTGGGTAGCTAAAACTGTGAGCTAGGAAAATTCTGACCAATAGGATCGTTTCATTCTTAAGCCCAGCTCTTAGCAAGGATGATTAAGTTATCATGTAGGAATGTTCTAGCTTACTGCTGAGCGGTTTAGCGCAGTTCTAGTTGTAAGTTTTGCGATCCATGTCACACTTGCCGTCGTGCCCTACTTCTCTAGTGTCCTGAACTCGAAGGGACATTTTTGAAGGAAACCGAAAGGTTGTTTTATCACTAAACGACTCGTGAGTGTTACACATTATTATACTTCAACGGATAAACTCACTCACTCACTGCTGACCTCCCTGAAGAAGATCCTCGAACAGGATTGAAACCTGTCGGTCCCTTGCCGTCACTATAAAACGTGAGTTTATCTGTTGAAGTACATAACCAAAGGTTAAAGGTTATTGACGTGGCCACGTTTTAACTAAGATTTTGTAGTCGCTTTTTGCTGTTTACTCGACAAGAAGACGTGGAAAGCTACCCTAAACTCTATAGGCTGTACTTGCGCTAATTTGAAAATATGCAATGAAGAAGAAAATACAAACAAATAAACGATAAGGATGATGTGTCCAGTCCTACGCATATAGTTAAATTAACATCCAGTCCTCCAGTGTAGGTTTAGATAATTTCTGAACTATGAATAAACATGGAACCCTACATGATTTCACCTCGGAGTAATTAACGCAGTTAGAACAATACCCCGTTGTGGGCAGTAGGGCGCTGAGTCGAGTGCTAATTTGTTACTCCACAATGTATTTCATACTAGATAGTAGTTTGAAGTGCAGCATTATATATTCTGTGGTGCAGCGGTTTGGTAAGAATTGATCATCAAAACATGCCATGAAACGATCACTACAGAACAGGGAGCTCCCTCCAGGATTACAGCTTTTGCTGGAACAACGTGGAGGGGAATAATTATAGTCACTACGCTTGTTAAAGTTGCGACTGGCAGCATGGACCGCGGTTGTTGGTGACCGCAGAGTGTAAGATTGTATGATTCACTAAAGGATGTTGCTGCCCATCCTCAAGTTCATAATCCCTTAATCGTAGAGATAGGTTGATACTATTATTTATCGGCACCAGTAGCTAAGCTGTGAGCTGGGAAATTCAACTAAACGTCAGTAGTATGATCATCATCATCATATCAGCCGAAAGACGTCCACTGCTGGACATAGGCCTCCCCTAAAGATCTCCTTGACGACCGGTGCTGCGCTGCTTGCATCCAGCAGCTTCCCGCGACCTTGACCAGATCGTCGGTCCACCTTGTGGGGGGCCTACCAACGCTTCGTCTTCCGGTACGTGGTCGCCGCTCTACTATTTTTACCTCAGTTTACTATTATTTAATCTGTGCCACTAGACTGCTTGATTTGTCAGTGCATTTGACAAGCTAAATAAATTTAGCAATCTTATTGGTTTGAATTTTCCCAGCTACAGTTTAGCTCTCTCGCACAGCACTGCTTGAAAACCAACCTTATATTTAAAAAGTGACAATTATTTTTGTAATTTCTGTGCAATATTTTTCAATTCGATTTTCACCTTGCAGGCAGGGATAGTCCGTGGGGATAGTTCTTGGTAGAGTCGTTTAGCCTGTATAGCCCTATGTCAAAATTCGTAGGAATCGAAAGAAAATGTAGTTATTTACGCGATAAGGCATAATTTTACATAAATTGCAATATATTTTTCATAAATTTTCCATTTTCCGGGAACTCTATAGGAAATTGACATAGGGGTCATATGGCAAAATGTTCCCGGTTCACGTGTGAATCCGCTGGGCTACTAGTTTCAAGGACATCCCTTGGTCTTGTTGGTGGTGATTGAGACTCTTTCCTTTTTAGCGTTCCGAACGAAAATTATTTTTTTTTTTTTCTTTTTATTTATTTATTCTACAAAAACGTAACTTACAGACTAGCCAAAACGTTACATTTTATCAAAGGTAAAAGTTGGTATATACAATTATTACATAAATCAACGCATAATAGAGAAAATTTCATATCAATTGCCTTCACAAATGTTCAAAACATTCCTTTTTAAATTAGACCAATCATCCACAAACACATCCAATTGAGGTTGACAGATGAGGAGCTCATTCAGAGTTTTGATGGCTCGACTGACTGGAGAGTATTGTCTCGCAACGGTGCGGGCATTAGGTGCAGCAAACAGGCGCAGAGATCCCAAACGAAATCTAGTATATTTATCCGGCACATGTAAACGGCATACTTGGTTATGCAGTTCCGGTGCATCGAGGCGGCCACGCAATAGCTTGCAGGCTGTAATAACCTGGTCATAGAGTCGCCTCGTTTCAAGGGAGTTGTACATTAAAGTTCCTTGTAGGAACTTCGTTGGGTACATAAAGGGGTAGTACCCATATCTTTGTTTGTAAACAAAACGCAGGAACCTTTTCTGTACCTTTTCCAATATTAAGGTGTAGGTCTTTTCATGTGGATTCCAGACGCATGCACCAAATTCTAATTTTGTTCGTACAAGGGCCGAGTACAGAAGCTCTGTTACTTTAGGGTTATCAAAATCCTTGCAATTTCTGGTTACAAAGCCCAAACGTTTATAAGATTCAACTGCAAGGCTTTGCACATGATCATGGAAATTGAGTTTAGGATCAAAAATAACTCCCAAATCTTTGACGCTGCACTTTCTTTCAATCGGCGTGTCGTTAATAGAATATTGCGCCATGATTCCCTGAGGAGATCTGGTAAAACTCATTATCGAGCACTTTGAGGTGTTTATGTACAGATGGTTCTTATCACTCCAAGCAGCGACCCTATCAAGATTTTCTTGCATAATACGACAGTCAGCTTGCGACTTTATCCTAACTACTATCTTGAAGTCATCAACATATAAAAATCCCATACAATCATGTAGACAGTCAGGTAAATCATTCACCACGATTGCAAATAAGAGTGGGCAGGAGAGACCCCTGACTAACACCTGACTTAGTGTGATATGGCTTTGAATCAAAACAGCCCAAACGCACAAACTGCTTTCGACCTCTCAAGTAATCAGCAAAGAGATGGAGAAGCCTAGGGGTGAAGCCCATGGAACCAAGCTTTTTCAGGAGAACATCATTGTCGACCTGGTCGAAGGCCTTTCGAAAATCCAAGTAGGCAACATCAACCTGAATGTTCTCGTCCAAGCATTTGGCTACCTGTTCTACAAGACCTAGTAAGTTTGTGCTTACAGAACGACACTTCCGAAATGCATGTTGCGCTTCGCTGAGATTTGGCTCAATCTGTGCATAGATTTTTTCATGTAGAATGCTTTCGTATACTTTTGCGAAGGCAGATAGGACAGCTATAGGACGATAATTATCAGCCAACGATTTATCACCGGTTTTTAAAATAGGCGACACGCGGGACAATTTCCACCTTGATGGATACAATCCTGCTTGAAGTGACAAGTTTAGGATGTGAACTAGGGTCACAGCTAGATCTCTATTGAATGCTTTTATTATATATGCTGGTATATTGTCAGGTCCAACTGCACTGCGTGGTTTTAGCCTAGAGATTGCATTTTCAACATCCTGATGGGTAAATGATCTTATATCCACATAATAATTGTTCGCTACGCCTTGGACTAGATTTGCATCCAGGTTAGGTTCTTGGGACAGAAAAACGCTACTAAAATAAGTTGCAAATGCATCTGCTGCAGCTCTGCCATTGTGTTTTTGTCCATTGTAAGTAATAGATGGTTCGAAACCACCTTTAGACCTTAGACTCGCAATATGAGACCAAAAACCACGAGGATCATTGACCAAATTCATTTGAGCACGCTCCTTAAAAGCGCTGTAAGCCATGTCAACCCTGTTTTTAATGTCAAACCTGATAGCACTAAAGAAACTGTATAGGTAAGGATCATTTGTCTGTTTCCATAATGCGTGCAAATTTCCCTTAATTGCAAGATCTTTAATAATGTCTTTAGTAAACCAAGTGGGATACCTTCGCGCAGGTTTCTTAGGTCGCTTTTTTTTAGGAACACACAAGTCAAAAACAGCGTATATACATGAATACATTTTTTCCACAGCGCTGTCCAGATCGTTCTCAGACAACACCGGGCTCCAGTCCGTCATACTCAATAACTCATATAAAGCATCAAAGTTGGCTTTAGTGAAATTCCAGTCTGTCGCTGGGTCAATGTTAGTAGGTTCAAGAGGTATGTCTGGTCCCGATCTACCAAACTCAACGGATATACTCAATGGAGGATGGTACCGATCGATACGTTCAACTAGGCTATCTACTGCAGCTTGCACAGTTACACTTTTTTCACCTTTACGGACCAGTACGGTGTCCAGTTTGCTACCATAGTCATTAAAAACCACATTATGCTCTGTGAACTCACAATATGTCAAAAAATAAGCCATGTAGTTGTTAATACTAATGGTAGCGCTGTTTAAATTAGTATCACCCATTACTATCACAGTTTTCCCTCGCTTAATTTTAGACACATTATTTTCAACTTTTGTGAACCATGTCATGTAGTCAGAGTCTGTGCTGGTTGGTTTCAAATACACAACACATATATAACACTGGCGATCCCTGTAGTTCATTACTGCCCACAAATCTTCACCATTTTCGGTTTCAAATTCTGGACATCGGTGTAAGCAGAGACCAGGTCGTGCAGCCAGGAGCACACCACCACCTCGTGAAGCACGATCTCGTCTTAGTATAGTCCATCCTTGGGGTGTTACTTCGCCGTCATAAATTGAAGGGTCCAAGTTTGTTTCTGTTATGGCTATTAGGTCAACTTGCATGAGTGATACATTCCGACGCCACGCTGGGAGTTTAGTTTTCAAGCCTCGGACGTTTTGGTAAGTAATATTGACGGCTAGATTTTTCAAGTGTTTACTTTGACGCTGTTTCTGGGTTTGCCGTACCACTTCTAGTGAAAACTCGACCGGACGCGCGGTGACGACGGACTCTTGATGCACGCCCATTATAAACCCTTATGGTGCAACTTCGTCCGTCTGTCACACCTGCTTATCTCAGCAACCATTCATGCTATCGACTTGAAATTTGGAATCGTTTTAGAATATGCTTGCCCAACTTTATTGCAAACAAAATAATAAAAAAATGTTTTTAAAAATAGGTTTCTGTATTTTTTACAACTTAGTTTTGAACTTGGTTTTGCGGTACTAAGTATTGACTTAATTGCTTCTAAAAATACTACAAGTATATCGGAACTCTCAGCACGCAAGTCCTATTCGCACTTGACCGATTTTTTTTAATGTAAGAGCACTTTTCCGAACAAAGATAGTAATGCAACACAAAGGCTTGCAATCGCAAAGTCAGTTCATTTACTAGAATCGATACCAAAGGCGATCAGAAGGCACAGCTCTAACGATTCTAAACGAACGGTAGGAACGAACTCGATAATTACAATTAACGTTCAAAGGCTAACTGTCGTGAAACTGGGACGAGACGTGACTGAGGAAAATTAGTGAGAAGTAGTTGTACCTACCTAATTGAAAATTACCACTTTACGAGTAGAAACGATGGGAGGTGGAGCTGCAGCTAATTTTTTTAAGAAATCAAGAGTTAAGACAGTTTATTGCAGTCACATTACAAAATTAATACACTTTATTGTTTTCTTTCCTTAAATATTAATTTACAATAACATACCTTTTCAACATATGGTACATAAGGCTAAGGTTACACGCTCAATGTTTCATCATTCAATTCAGGGATATTGGTCAATATGACGAGAGAATGATCATCTACCCATACACTAATGGTCCAGTCTAGACTGATAAAATTAAAATTTGAGAATAATAATGTCAGTTCATTGTATTGATGTTTTTATGGGTTAGTACGTAATGCGTTGGTTAAGAATACATTCGTTTTGCACCTGATTTTCTCTAACAAATACAAATTTAATTCAAAGTCATTTTAAAACAAGCAATTTTTGTGTCAAGGTTGACACTAAAATGTTTTTACTATTCACTAGCAGTTTTTTAGGTTTTCTGCCTGATGGGACCATATTTCCAGTTATAGACTATTGCAACAAAAAAAAAACATAAAAATACGTAAAAAGATCATCCAAAAGTAAGTAAATAAACGATCTATCATCGATCTATCTTCTCCGAATCTTTAAGAAGTAAAAGCTCAGAAAAGGTTAATCAGTTGTGCGGTCTCAATACCGATAAAATATAATAATTATTATGATGACATATAGTAACATTTTAGCTATGTCTTAGTGTAAATTACCTCAAAACTGACCAAATAATATTGAATTAAAACTTTATCGAATCGGATGCAAATTAACAAAGCCATTCAGAACTGGGAAATAGTGAACTAACCCGTTTCTATCAGTCTTGGATTGACCGTGTAAACGTGGTCCATCACTCTGGCGTCAGTCGATAGTCCACTTGCATGATGAAATTGATTGATGGAATACGGAGTGTATAACCTTAGTATTACATTTAACACCTCAATATTATTCATCATTAACAACATAAATACCTAATGAAAATTATAATAAATACGATTGCAACTATACTTACTAATGAATTCGAAGAGTATAGAGCATATTAAGCAAAGTTAATTGTAATAACATTAAAATTATACGTAATTCACCTGTCTTATACAATAACTGAAACTTTATCAGCTCCATCTAAATCTTATTGAATAAGTTAAGTCCTTTGAAGCATAATTATATTGGTATTTTTCAGTTTAATTGTTTCTCTGTGGCTTAAACACTGATGCTGTGGTGTTTAGAGTAATCGTAGTATCGTCAAAAAATTAAAAACTATAGTTTGTCAAACTATGACTAAAGTGTGATACAGATTTTACTTTCGATTCTGAGTAATAACTTTCTCAGTGCTTGTTCGCATAGTAGACGCAATGTATAATATTATAGGTAATCATTATAGGTATTATAAGCAGAGCCAAAATGCGAATTCATTCTCTCAACCTAGACTTATCATATTCCTTAACTAGACACGCTGCCAAGTCCACAAATTCTAATCTCTAATTTTGATAGAACATGTAACTAATAATTAAGCACTAAAAAATCTAAATGAAACAGGTTCATCTAATTTCTCTAGATGGTGCCACATGTAGATTAGGGGCGGAAAATACTGAGTGGTTTGGATGTTTGTTGTAATGCTGTTGCCTGCGTTTGCGCATTTATTTTCAGGCGATGCATTTTTGAGAAGATGTAAAAGTTCTTGACATTTAAATTTGATTTATTTCTTAACCTACGGTATAATTTAATAACACTTTCAGCCTCTTTAAAAGTTAACGTGCTAATATCATACACTCAAGACTATTATTTTAAAATCGTAGGCTATCAATATGACCACAGTATTGAAGGAATATGTAATTACAAAAGTAGTAACTTACATCCTATCAAAAACTTGCAATTTACTACATGTCACACATTCGAGCATAAACATTAAACTAGGAAATATAATTAATGATAGTATTCACCTACCAAATGAATAGGGCATTCAATATCGTACAATATATATTGACCGTCTTTGGTTTGCCGCTTTCTATTCAGTTTATTAGGAAATTATGCTTCTTTAGAACTAATTTATAACGTACAGCTGGCAAGCTAAACAAAATTAATGCTATAGTACACCATCTCAATAGGTCATCTATCTTTTCACCATCTTTCTACCATATGGGATGCAATAAACAATTTGACTTTGAAATAGATGGGATTCCAAAACAATTTAAAAATAAATTCGCATAAAATTAAATACGATATTTTAATAACACAAGGACAATAAGCGATAGGCCTGCCTGCTTAGCACGCTCCCCAAGAGAAAATATATCTCGGAGAAATGTCACTTTAATTGGGGAATTATGTCATCTAATCTATCACTTCCAAGCGCGAAGAAATGTCAATGGAGGAAAATGTTTAGCAAATTTACAAATTACGTTTTTGATATTTTAGACAGAGATAGCTTTATACACTAATACATGTAGCCATCTTTGTCTTTCAAAATGTGTCGCACTGCTCGGCTGTTAAAAAAACGTGACCATGCTTAAAGTCTTTAGTCTATGGGCCTAGATAAACTGACAACTGGAGCGTGCTAAGTCGGCTGGACCGGTGCGACGCGAAACGCTCCGTATTGGACTGAACGGACTATACAACGTGTAAAGGAAAGGTGTGGTGTGATGATGAAACTGAACAACTTTCCCAAGGAACATAGGTCGAAATACGAAAAACCAAATTTGAACTCACATACAAAATGCGCCCCGTTGTTAATTCAGTTTCTATGGGAGGTCAAAAATTGATTTTCGTATTTCTACCTATGTTCCTTGGGAAAAGTTGTTCAGTCATTTCTATACGTTGCTTCACCAGGCCTCATATACATTTTATGGTCCGTCACGAACATTCTCGAGTCTAACTGATCCAGGTAATACTTATCAACAGAGTAAATGTTTTATAATTATCTAAACATCCTGAAACTTAAATTTAGGGGATCGAAAATTATCGTTGTATAATACGATACGACGAAAAAACTCAATTTTACTTAAATTATACAAACCACATAAGAAAGTAAATTGTTTTATGATCAATTTCCCAAAAAATATATAAGCGGATTTGTAAAACGTGGCTACTGCGACAGACGGATATTACGGGGGTTCAACTTTCTCCCATGCCCCCGATTCTAATGTTTTTCCTTCAACTTTATAATATTTATTGAAAGCATGCTCTTCTTATAGTGAATTGACAAAATTATTGTAATTTTTAGGGTTCCGTACCTCAAACTAAAAAAAAAAACGAAACCCTTATAAGATCACTTTGTTGTCCGTCTGCCTGTCTGTATGTCTGTCAAGACCCTTTTTCTCACGAACGAGAAAAGGTATCAGGTTGAACGAATATTAAGGTTCATAAACCACACAAGATCTGAAAATTATTTTTTTTTACAACGACGCAATCAAAAGATACCTATGGCTTTTTATGTCCTCATCTCCATACATTTATGCAAAAAAGCAAAACCTACAGGGTACTTCCCGTTGACCTAAAATTATGAAATTTGGCAAGAAGCTAGGTCTCACAGTACAAATAAAGGGAAAAGTCTAAAATCATTAAATATTTCAATTTTTCTCACAACTTATATAACCAATTAAGGTGAGCTCCCGTTTCAAGAACTTTTCTACAAAAGAGGGGTCAAGTTGGATGGTCGCGGAGTTTTTAAAATCAAAGAGCAAAAGCTTTTAGTATATCATATGGTAGATAGGTACGGAACCCTTAGAGAGCGAGTCCGACTCGCACTTGGCCGTTTTTTTTACATTTATGTGTTTTCGTTTCTATATTAATTTTGTTGCCCTGTTTTATTCAATTAATTACTTATTGAAATTCAGAATAATCATAAAAATTGTGTGAAATTTTATATATCAGTCTTACATCACAATAAAAAATCATGTATCTATAGATTGTTAAAATAACCTAGACTTACACCTAGCGTTGTGCGCACAGCGAGTGATCTCGGCCTCGTAGGGATCCGTAGGAGGTGTCTCTCCATTCTTATACGGAGGCCACGTGCTCGTCGTCGGGGTCCGGAGCACGTGAGTATGTGCCCTCATCAATCCAGACGGAACCCAACCATTTTGCTGCATAGCTGCGTACAGTTGTGGCATCGATTGTCGTAGCATTTGCAGCTGCATCTGCTGTTCCTGAAAGCTTAAGTTTTGTGGCCTTGGTTGTAATAGGGACCCCTGCTGTGGAGGGCGATGGTGCTCCATTTGTGACTGCTCTTGTGTATGCATGAACGATCTCATTGTTTGCGGTCCTTTCGGTTGTGCTTGTGTTAATTTATCTAATCTTTCTTGCTCTTGTTTTCGTTGTTCTTCTTGTTGCTGCGCCCATTGTTGCTGCATTTGTGCTCGCACCATAATTTCTATATTTGGCGGCAGTTGTGTATTCCTTGGCAACTGCGGCTGTTGTGGCCTTTGTGGCTGCATTTGTGGAATATCTTGATATCTTTGTTGAGGTTGCATTTCTAGCTGCATCTGTGGCTGCATTTGTGGCTGCACCTGTTGCTGCATCTGTGACTGCATTTGTGAATTAATCTGAAATCGATTTTGAGATTGTATTTCTATCTGCTTTGATGGCCGCAACATTGGTAGTATACCTGATTGTGGCTGTTGTTGCATTTCTAACTGTGGTGGCCGATATGATGGCTGCAGCAGCTCGTATGGTAACTGAGGTATAGGTCGATCAACTTGTAGTCTTGCCAAGTTAGACTGTCCGTCAAATCCTCTTTGAGGCCTTATGTTGGTCGCTTCAAAAATTTCACTTAAACAAATTAAAGCAATCAATTGGATAAAAATAAAATACATTTCTGCTTTTGGTTATGGGTACTATGATTATTTTATCACTAACACTTTTAATATAGTTGTTATAGTTCTGCTTCATGGAGCGTTTATGTCGATAAAATGCAAGATTACTAAAATCAATATTTTCTCAGTGCAGCTGATGAAGAAAAGAATAAATAATTCCAGGTAAAACGTCTAAGCATAAAATCGTGAGAAAATACAAATATCTTTTAATAAACAAATAATAACAACCAATACCAAGTACCATTCCAAAGTGTCCGTTTCGTGTTTTATGTAGAGTATTAGAAATCTTGTGTATTTGTTTCAATATTTTATTTTACCACTTAGTCGGCGTGACCAAGTTGGATTCCCATACCAAATAACAGCTTTCTAGTACTATTGGTTTGCTGGGTCTCTGAGCTAAACTGCGGACAGACCGACGGAACGAAAAAACTAAAAGGGTTCCTTGTTGACAAAAAAGGGTGAACCCTTATCACGATTTAAATATTGCAGACGAATGCAAGATTGTTTATATATTATATATGTTACGGCTAAAGATAGGTGTGAACATAAACTTAAGATTAGCCGGCTAAAACTAGGTAATAACTAATTAAACTTAGGTTTATCTTCGAGAAGCGGCTAAAGTTAGTTTCTTCTATCATAAGCCGGCTTAACTTAAGTGTAACCGCAGGCTAAAAATGTATAAGTAAATGAAAAAGGAAATGAAAGGTAAGGTTAGGTTCCGCCACCCGATATGTCCCGCCTTGTCGAGGCGGGGAGGCTCAGTACCCCGGGCGGGACTGCTCCTCCGGGCTTTGGTCTCCAAGTCCGCTCTGGAGCGACCTAGGGCGGTAGGTTGCGGTAGTGTATGGGCGTTATCGCAACTGAGGCGGACTGCGGTATCGTATGGGAGGCACCGCAGCAGTTGAAGTGTAGGAGCCGCGGCGGGATAGGAGTGTTACGTTGAGCAGCTCTCCTTCCGCGGCCTCGGCGGGGTCGCCGGGAAGAGGAGTGCCGGTGTTACATTGTGCCGCTCTCCCTATTCTCACCCGTCACAAGGGACCTCGGGCATTCAGACATGTGGATGTTTGGCACCCATCTGGCTGGGTCCTCTATAGGCCGGGCACTCACGTTAATTACTGGTTCCTTGTCGGAGGGGCGTGGAGGGCCCGCCGTGAAGGCGGGCGGTCGCCGGTGTGGGATTGGAAGTAAAGGCTCTGCCGGTTTCCCAGTCCCCTGCCACTCAGGCGATGCGGGAGTGCCGCTGGGTCGTTTTAGTGGGTGGGAGTCGCACATACGCCTCTCAGTCCCCGATGGGGGGAGATGCATAAAGCAGTTTTTCCCAGCGTCTACAAAAAAAAAAGGTTAGGTTAGGTAAACAAAAATATTGCATCGTGCGCACATCCGCCCCCTCAAGCGACAAGTTCACCCTTGCGAGTCCATCGAATACATTTTTAGCCGTTTCGTTTCGGTTTATGTGCACATTAGCCGGCTAAAGACGGAAATTCACGACGCAAACTAACATGATATCGAACTTTAAAACCTACAGCGCCATCTGTTGGCGGGTAGCATAGCTTCTTCACCCGATGATAATTCAAGGGTATATTAAAGAGTGAAGCTCCGTCGGCCAGGTACTATTATATTAAGGCTCGTTCCGTACAATATTAGAAACACACAACGCAGTCTTAAAGTTTTAGTGGGTACTCCTTAATAGGCTGTTATAGTGTATTATTAACCGAATCGCTCTCCCTGTATGACTTGCGTATAAAAAAATAAAATTCCTGGATGACCAAGCTTTGCTCTTAATAGTCTTAACTAAAGCCCACAAGAGATGGCGCTGTACGATTTCTAAAACGCGCTATTTTCAAGAAAGGCTAAAGAAAAAGAACAGGGAGAAAGAATTTTCCAAGACATGAGACTCAGCTAAATCGATATTTTGCCTCCAAAAATCCCCTTATCGTAATTTTTTATTTTTAAATTACCAAAAACTGTAAGGGCATGCTCAGTCAAAGAACTTGAACAATTTTCTCAAAGATTTTTTTTTTATTTGACCTCTCCATACGAATTGCTATTTTCGATCTAAGTTTTTGTACGGAGAAGCCATTTTTTTGTTTATCATTTCTCAAACTTGTTATATTTCGTTGCTAGAACACGCCTTCTGCAAATATTGCTCGTTTAATAGTAGGTATAGGAAGAAGGTACCACACACCATTTTTTACACTATTATCTCACGTAATTCCGTTTTCCTTCTTCCTTCTTCGTGTGGTGCCGGCAAAGAATAGTACCAATCCATACATACCCGTGGGTGTCGTAAGAGACGTCTAAGGGTTAACTGGAGGATGGGCAGCAGCATCCTCCTTTGTATCTTAAATCTTACTTACTGCGGTCACCTACAACCGCGGTCCATGTTGCCAGCCGTAACGCTAACAAGCGAGGTGACTATGGTATTCCCCTCCACATTTTTCCAGCTACAGCTAGAATTCTGGAAGGAACTCCCTGTCCTGTAGTGGACGTTTCATGGGATGTTATGATGAATTCCTTCTTCCAGGCGTCAAATAACTCTAACTCCTATTTGCATTAATTATTTATTTATGCTCATCAAATTGCCAACAAAGACGCAGTGGAGTTTTATTTTTCTTTGTCAACATTGAGTCACCCGGATGGATGAATCAACGTTAACTAAGGATACGAGTAGGTTGCACCATCTTGAATATATGCGTCTTATTCTCTCCACCCTATAGAGAATAAAGATTTGTGATTTGAGAGCAAGGTATACTCCTTATGAAAAAGCTGAAGTCTGGCAATTGGCACATATATTATTTTTATGAGTTGAGAATTCGTGATGACCTCATTTATGACAAATAATAGTAAATATCGAAGTAAATATAATAATAGTAAATAGTTTATATAAACATCTATGACAAATATAATAATAGTGAACTGTCAGTATATAATTTATACTGACAGTTCTGTATAATTTCATCATCATCATATAAGCTGAAAGACGTCTACCGCTGGACATAGGCCTCCCCTTAAGATCTCCATGACGACCGGTCCTACACTGCTCGCATCTAGCGGCTTGCCCGTGACCTTGACTAGATCGTCAGTCTACCTTATCGGGGGCCTGCCAACGCTTCGTCTTCCGGTACGTGGTCGCCACTCTAGAACCTTTACGCCCCATCTGCCATCGATTCTTCTTGCGATGTGCCCTGCCCACTTTAGTTTAGCGATATCAGTTATTTTAGTTCTTCTGCGAATCTCCTCATTTCTGATTCGATCTCGCAGAGCCTCCGAGCATAGACCTTTCTATAGCCCTTTGGGTGACTTTGTAAAGCTTGCAACCAATAAAATTTTAATGGAACTAACGATAATTAACAGCAAATTCCTCACTTACGACTAGAAATATAAATAATAAATTGTAGGATATTAATACTGACCATTCCGTAAAAGTCAAAAACAATCTTAAAACAATAAACACACTAAACAACTAAGACAAAAAGGTTGTTGCTAGAAACAGTTACACTACAGACATCTAGTCTTTAAGGGTTACTATATCAATGATATCAGGACCGTCACAATCAAAGTTCAATGACCCACGACGTGCGTGTAATAACTATGCAATACACAATCTAAACAGCGATGTAATAGCCATTGAAAGCACCCATGACCAGATTACTAAGAACCCTTAACACCTATCTAAACACTGCGAGAAGATCATAAGTTAGTATGAGGAGAAGGGTGAGGAAGATCAGAATAAATTGGGTAGTCAGAATAGCCATAGACGACCATTCGATTTATAACATTTCTAAGAAAGTAAACGGACTTCTAGGTATGTCTGAAAGACTTCTTTTTGTTTAAATGTTGTGTTGTTATAGTAAAATACTCCTTGTTTCTTTTTCATTTTGAAGTGTTAGATCAAAAACTGACCCAAGAAGAAAGCTTATGGCACTTATTAATAACCTTCCTGTTTATATTTATTAAGAAAATAAAGATTTTTTTTTTAAGTTTGATTCTTACTGAGTTGCTGATTTATAATTCGTCTTTAAAAAACTTGTCTTTTTATACAAATTTGACAAATCGGGTAGTTGCTGTGAGATTTCTTTCTACGCAATTTTCCAAAAATCATGAAACAAAAGTTGAATTTGACCATTCGGAGAGTCATCATAACATCCTATTAAATTCCACTGCTGGACAGGGGGAGCTCCCATGAGAATTCCATAGCAATAAATACGTGTTATGCTTTGGATGAGAAGTACCATAGTCACCACGCTAGAGGCTGGCACCATGGACCGCGGTTTTTGCTGACCGCAATATTCATGACGTGGAGGTCTAATTTCCTTCCTGCTGCCCATCCTCCGGTTGAAAATCCCCTATAGACGCGGCGGTACTATTTATAGCCTGCATCAAAAAGACCAATAATTAATAAAGAACAGGAACTTAATGCAATTTTAATGAAATTCTGTATTATTGCGATTTCAGTTTGAGTAGAGAATAAATAAAGTATAAATGAATAAGTCCTAAATACTTACCTTACATTTACATACATGACAATATTCCTTACAATACTTGTAAGTTAATGTGACCCCTGTACTAAATTATAAAATTTATGTACGCGATAATGAATCTGCGCAAGAAACTCAGTCATTAAGAAACAATAACGTCGTACAGATAAATCTAAACGCAATAATCGTTAAACACTGATTTATATTAACAATAAAATTTGTTCTGACATAACCAGAACAGGAATTAATCACTTCAATATAAACTTTACAATTGTAGACACAACAGATACAACACTCAGCATTGTACAACACATAGTTTTCAAATAAGTTTGATTGTAATAAGTGTGTTTGAAAGCCTACATTATTGGACAGAATATTCAAAATGTATTTATTCCTATCTTTGTTTTATTACAAACGATTGACTCAAAGCATACTTTCAAGAGGCTGTCTGTTTCAAATGGAATAATCGATAACATTGGGTTATTTTTGGTGCTATATTATATTACACTTTATTTAATCGCCATTATCTTACTTAAAACTGTAAAGTTGTTAGTGTTTTTCTGTAAATGGCACACTTAATAAAAAAAAAACTTTGCATTAAGGTATTTCTTTGATAAGAACTTACACTCTTTCTTGTATGTTTTCAATATATAATAAAGATTTTTGAATTAAGCATATTGTTATCCAATTATACTCAGTGCAAATAACGAAACCTTTAAACTTTAATTACTTATGTAGAAAAGTTTGATAACATAATAACAAAGGCTCAAAGAAAAAAGATGAAATGGCGTAGTTTTAATGAAGAGGACAATAACATTACTAGTAAACAATGATATTACTGTGAAAACACTGAAGCATTCAATACAGTTAGTAATAAAAGCAATTTCTCAAAGGGTTTCTTTATACAAGACGACATGTGCAAAGTATGATGAACGACCTGTCTACGATTTTGCAGCCAATTCCATGATGAAAGACTCATTATAAAATACCGTTGAAAGTTCAGTGTTAGACTCAGTTAGGTCGCCGACTCTGGAGTAATGGAATAATACTAGAGAAATTATATCCTTTTTAAGGTTCCGTGCCACAAAAGGAAAAGTAACGGCACCCTTACAGGATCACTTTGTTGTCCGTCTGTTTATCTTTCATGACCCCTTTTGTCACGAACAAGTGAATGTATCAAATTGAGATTGATATCAAAAACATATAAAAGTCTATGAACCCTTGAAGGTGTGAACATTTTAAGATTCTAAGACAACACAATTAAAATATATGGCCATTTAAATGTGCGCATCTCCATACATATTTATGAACCAAACCAAAACCTATAGGGTATTTACTTCCTGACGACCTAAAATCATGAAATTTGGCCAAAAACTAGGTCGCATAGCACAAACAAAGCATAAAGTCTAAAATTAGGTAAGCTCCCGTTTCAAGTACTTTAGTATAAAAGAGGGGTCAAGTTTGAGTGGACGGTAAGTTTTTAAAATCAAAGTTATAAATCTTGAAGTATATCATGTGGTGAAAATGTACGGCACCCTACGGGCGCAAATCCGACTCGCACTTGGTCTTTTTATATAACAATGTCTAATTAATATTATTAAACATGGATTACAAAAACTCAATCAATCAATCAAATATTTATTTGCTTTAAACAGGGTATACATACAGAGATAAGGAATTGAAATTAATTGTTCAAGCCTGTGTAGTCGGTTAAAAAGCATGCAAATGCTAGTTTTACATAACAATTACAATAAGAATTAATTTAATCAAGAACAATATTAATAAGTCACAAAGTAATAAATTTACTGGTATACGATGTAATCGTGTCGTCAACGTATAAAACTTTCACACGATAGTGCGTAAAGTAAGAGCTTGTATGACACTTCGGATCCGATAAGAAAGTCAAATGCCACGTCAAGATAATAGTTGATGCCTTTGTCCGGTGTTATGCAAATTTTATCACCTAAATAAATATTGTTATGTTATTTGTGCATATTATATTTTTAAATAAATATGTTTCGTCCGTGTGGTGCCGGCAAAGAAAAGTACCAACCAGTCTCTATACGTGGATGTCATAAGACTGTTTATGAACCAGAAGATGAGCAGCAGCATACAGCTTACATACTGCGGTCAACAAAAACAGTGGTCACCAGCCGCAACGCTTACAACCATGGTGACTTTGGTTAATCCCCTCTTAAATACCACGCGTTTTTGCTGGAGTTCTAAATGGAACTATGTCCTGCAGTGGTCGTTTCATGGGATGTTATGATAATGATGATGTTTTCCCTTTGAAATCTACTTATGATTCCTTTACATAGACGTCAGAAGGAACTACTTACCAACTTATCGGTGAGTACGGATAGTTGATTATTGGAATCAAACTCATGACCTTTTGAACATGGATGAGACTTAGAGAGTAAAAGACTGAAAAAACATAAATGATTTATCCGGGGTGCCGGCTGAGAATTTATCCGTGGGTGTCATAAAACGGTTTTAAGGGAATTCAAACCAGAGGATGAACAGTCCTTTTGCTTAATTGTACTATATTACTTACATACTCCGGTATGGTGATTATGGTACTTCCCTTCAAAAATTTTTATAATCCTAACATGTGTCGTATAGAATGCGTCTAACTCAAGGCTTTAAAAAAGATAACATAATATTGCTGGCTCGAAAATTATATATTTTAACACTTTATCATATTATTATTAGCATTATAACTACATATTGCTTTCTACTTCTTCTTCTTTCGTGTCGGCAAGAACACAGGCTAAATCTTACTTGCCCAGAAAGCGGCTACCGTGGTAGCCCTCTGGTTACCGTCAAGTAAGTCCTCACGCGAGCAGGTGGTCGGGCACGCGGGACAATTAGTGAGGTGTGCCATGGTTTGCAGGAGTTCTCCACATTCACAGCTGGCGTCTGCGCTACTTAGGAATCCCCACCGGCATAGGTTATCCTTGCTTCGGCCAACTTGGGACCTCAGCCTATTTAGACTTCTCCAGGTTGGCCAAGGTTTCTTATAGCCAGGAGGCAGGTTTTCGTTGGGGGGGTACAGTGAATGTGGGTATTCACTTGCCCAAAGTCTGCACCTCACGTCGGAAGGGTTTTGGTCGGTAGGCTGTGTGGATCGCAGGAAGCTTTTGCGGCTTCGCAACCGACCTGCGGCGGGAGAGAGCCCGTAGAGTGGATGTCTCGGGTCGCTTTCCTGTTTTTGTTTTTTCTACTAAAATATCGAGAAATGCTCAGTACATAAAAGTTGTACAAAGTTCGTACAAACAGCATTACAGTTTCTCAAAATAAAACGTCATAAAACAAGTCCCCAATTAAAAGTTTACCTTCTGAATAACAAAACTTGGAATATTTTGTCGTTGAATATTTCCGATAAACTGTTAAATTGTCAACTGACTTATACTTTAGTAACTAGGTAAGTTCAAGCCTGCAACTTGACGATATCAACTTTGATAAGTGGATCCTTTGGTTTGCTAAGTTATTGATTGCTGATATTTGTAATGTCGTGGAAGGATTTAGTTGGTGTAGTCCGCCAAGTAAGTGCGTTACCTGACCTGATAGCTTCATATTGTTTGAAAGTTTCGTGGTCAATAACAGTATCATAATAAATAATGGGTTCTTACTACGATACTGGATTTTAATGAACTCCCGATATTTTGGTGTTGTTACAAGCACCACGACTACACGTGAACTAGAGTCTGCGGGGAGTTAAATTGGCAGACACAATAATTAATATAATACAATTAATATAATTAATATAATATATCTTATAATGTCTGCCTACGATATTGAGATTATTATCTGTCTACCCTACTTCTCGTTCATTAAAATCCTGCATTATAGTAAGAGCCCGTTACACTATTATCATGATAATGAAAGCTTCATCTAGAGAAAATATGATTCGGAGCTTCAGCTTTCAGTATTATTACAAATAATGGTAAAAGCTGAAATATGTTTCTTTGAGAGACACAGTCAATAAGCAGAGTTTTTTATCCTCACATGCATGTGAGGAATTCATTTCAGATCTTGTTTAACTCGCCCAACTTTTGGAGTCATTCATCCCGTTGGGTTTTACATATGCAAACAAATTTTCTTCCGGAAGTCACCTTTTTACTCAACGCGGCACTAACTTTACACCTTAAACGCGAACACCTCATTATTCGAGCCGAAACAAAGGAGTGAGGAATCCCGACTTTTAGACAATGCTAGTTTGTAGTTAAGGCGCTAGGGAGCACGTTAATCCGACAAGTAACGAAGCACAATGGCTTGGCCTCAGGCGGGCTTATTAACGGCCTCTGTCACTTTGCTGGGTAACTTTCAATTAGAAGCCAGGAGATTTAGCTGGGCTGGTTTACTTGTAGTTCGAGCTAAACTGTATTTGAGGTTACCGGAGATGGAAAGAGAGTTGGAAACTGATACTAGTATACGTTTACTATGTACCTGTCAATTCAGAATTTTATTCGACCAATAGTTTGGTAAGATCTAGTAGAACAATGTCTTTGGTATTAGTATATCCAATTTCATTGCAATCGTTATTGTAACATTCATACAATTGTTTTGATGACAAATTTTGTTCCATGGTATTTTAATATGTATAACAAACCTTTATTGAACCAAAGTTTATGTACCTACAGCTTACTCGTCCAGATCCAACACGTAGATCGATAAGAAATCGATTCCTGGTAACTGTACCGCAAGATTTATTTATTCAAATCACATCCTTGTAGATTCATCTGATCGATACATTTTAAATGGATTTTTCGAACTGTTCAAATATTGAGTTTGGTCAAATAAACTTATTTGATCTTCTCTCGATCAGAAGTGGCGTTCTTGGAAAAAACTTGTTGGAGAAAATAAATATCAAATAGGCGTGTGTGGTTTTGTCGTCTATTGGAGTATAAAATGTGTTTGAATAGAGCTGAAGTAGGTTTAAACAAAGAAAGTTTATGGTCTTATACAATATGGGTAGATTGTTTTTCCAAAGTGTCGATAATAATAATTAACATTCGGTAATTTTATTATTTAATGACATATAGATTTTTTTTTGCTACTTGGTATAAAAAGGAAATAAAGATATCGATCTCGTCTGGTATTTTGATGATGTTGATAAAGGTATACAAGTTCATTAGTACGTATTAGTAGTAGTATGTATTTCGAAGTTTCGAACATTCCATGAAACGTCCACTACAGGACAGGGAGCTCCCCCCAGAATTCCAGCTTTTGCTGGTACATGAGGAGGGGAAGTCCATAGTCACCATGTTCGTTAGCGTTGCAGCTGTCACCATCGACCGCGGTTGTTAGTGACCGCAGAATATAAGATGTTACCATACATAGAAGGATGCTCCTGCCCATCCTCTGGTTTATAATCTCTTAGTCGCCTCTTACGATACCTACGGGCAGAGACGGGTTGACACTATTCTTTTCCAGAACCACACAAGCGATTATTGGCCGGCACTACACGTAAAACACGTATATTAAGTCCGAATATCGCTCGCATATTTCGTTTTAAGTACTACTACTTAAAAGTTGCGCTTTAAAAACAGTTTAGTAAAAAACACGGTAGGTCCACTTGCCTAGTTGCAATAATTCTCAGAATAAAATATTTCCTCCTATTCACCGATCACACACATTCATAGATCACATCAAAGCTTTCGCCAACCTAGATCCGTAAAATTTGTATTTTTATTATCACAAAGCTTCAGATATTTCATCATATTACTTCTGTAAACAAATTCCAGATTGTTTACCTTCGCACGATCAAAGGGCAGGTGGTTTTTCCTGTATCTTTCTTTTTAACTTTCACGTCTTACATTATAACGTGAGGGAAATAAATATTTTGAGGCAAATACGGGAAAATACTATAGTTATTATTGTTGTTGCTGTCTTGCAAAGGGATTCAGTTTTGTTTTGAAAAGCACTCGTGACCTAGCGTATTTTTAGGGTTCCGTACTTCAAAAGAAAAAAACGGAACCCTTATAGGATCACTTTGTTGCCCGTCTGTCTGTCTGTCTGTCTGTCTGTCTGTCAAGACCCTTTATCTCACGAACGGGAAAAGGTATCAGGTTGAAATTAATACCATATATTAGGATCCACGAACCACACAAGATCTGAAAATGTAAATTTTTTACAACGACGCAATCAAAAGATATGGCATTTTATGTCCTCATCTCCATACATTTATTCAATTATGCAAAACCTACAGGGTACTTCCCGTTGACCTAAAATTATGAAATTTGGCAAGAAGCTAGGTCTCACAGTACAAATAATGGGAAAAGTCTGAAATCATTAAATATTACAACTTTTCTCACAACTAATGGTAACCAATTGTGGTGAGCTCCCGTTTCAAGAACATTCATATAAGAGAGGGGTCAAGTTGGATGGTCGCTGAGGCGATTTTTATTTTAGTTCTTTTTAAAAACGGGAACACTTACAAACTTGAAAATTGGTATGTTTATAGTGCATAAGCTATAAAATAACAACAAATAATAAAATTTGGTCAAGCGCGTGTCGGACTTAAAAAATCTAGCACATTAACTTACTGAAATTTCAACTAATACAATTATGTTTATGTAGTGGTAAGGAACCCTCAGTGCGCGAGTCCGACTCGCACTTGGCCGGTTTTTTTTTCTCAATCTGCTAATCCTATACTATTAAACGAGCAGTATGTGTATATACAGTCTCTCGAAAGCGGGTTTAACTATTTCGATAAAATTTTACATACGGGGGTTTTCGGGGGCGAAAAATCGATCTCGTGATCGGTCTCATGTCTGAGAAAAAATCTTTTCTCCATTTTTTAAGCATTTTTTAAATACCGCGTTTTAGACTAAAACCTACAGCGCCGTCTGTTGTCGTGTAGCATAGCTTGCTCACCCGATGATTGAGGCGACTATTTGATTATAGAGCGAAGCTCGGTCGCTCAGGTACTTCTATCTGAAACTAGAATGCTCTAGCTGCTTTAAGCCTCAGAATAATCCTTTCTTGCTCCTCTTGGGTAGGTAAAGAAAGACTCGTGATGATGTAAAATGTCTACCATAGTTAGGAGCATGATAGACATTGCCGTGAAAATTTTTGATAATATCAATTAGTTTTATTGTTACAGACTTAAGATATATAACTCTTTCATAATCTTAGTTAAATTTTAATCAAACGGAGCTATTCTTAATCTCAATAATTCCAAGTTGCATTTCAAGTTTCCATTATACAGCGATAATTTGAATAGTTGAATGTTTAAGTTTGCTGTCTAAGCTAGCCAAAGTTCAGTCTGTTCTTAATATTATTGAACTTGTTAAGTAGTTTAGTTTAAGTTATCTACCGTACAAAATTTGAAAGTAATGAGATTCAGGGTCAAACTTAGAAATAATGTTGAAATGTAAAGGTTTTTTTAGACTTGTTCAAAATTATAGTTATTCACGTATTGATTGCATATAATGCATTGATAATTCAGATATTGTCCATATTGATGTCAGTAACAAAATTATTACATTTAGAGAATTATAGGACTATAAATATATTTTTTTATAAAGGGCTAAATCTCAAAGTCATACATTTTTCCTCATTTCATACCATTGTTACACATAAAGGTCTTAAAAATATAAACAACAAACATGGATCCGGATTGGGCATAGCAATTTAATAAAGTTGGGTATATGTATCTATGCTTTATATTTCTCTCTTTCTCTCCCAATGCTACGTATGATGTGACTATAATCATTTTGTTTGTTTAATATTTGAATTAATTAATAGTGCTCAATCGAGAAACTAGTCAGTAAGACAGTCAAATTGAACAACCATTAAGGAGAAGAATGCAGAATTGCTGAGTTAAGAATTCCAAAGAAAACAATTATTTTTTGTTCAAGTCATGTATGAAAACTGTGTATTAATTAATTTAATTAAAATGACAAAGTTGAACCAAAAACTAAAGAGGTAGCCATTATACAGTGATGACAACAAATCTCTGCATAAGGTAGTGGATGATGAAGTAGATGATGTGGTGAAAGTAGGAAGCCACTAAAACAGCGCAGCGTCACACGACAACTGCAATCAGTGAGCTAAGGCTGGGCTTGGCTTGGCTCCACAAAATAAAAACTGGATTTGGAAGCAAATTATTTCAAATCAACTCTATACACAGGTGAGAACAGAATGAACAATTTTGAGAGAGAAGAACAAAACAGTGATAATTTTGAATTTTAACAGGATACAAACATACAAAACACTTTAAAGACAGCATATATGTTGAAGATGGCACACTAATTCAGCATACATAATTTGTTTTTGTAACAAATATCATTCCTTTATATGTCAATTGTCAATACAAGGTATAACAATCATGGATAACAACCCTTATAATCTGTAATAGGAAAACATTTTCAGTTACATGAAAAAATCACAGTTACATTGTTTTGGCATATTTTACCTATTTGTTACACCTAATATTTATACTGACAATAAGACACGAAACTTCTTTAATATCAATATGATCAGGTGCATCAACTTTTTTTCGTGCAATCACAAAACTTTATTAATAGATGTTGTTTGTGTAATTTACGGGATTCCTTAGAATAACAGGGGCGGTAACGGCCTCTTATTTAACGGTAACGGTTATTGATTATGACTTCAGTTATTATCGGTTATTATCTTTTGGAAACACAATGTGCTTAGAGGAAAAGATTATCACAAATCACTTTTGTATAAAGGTATCGAGGAGGGTTCTTTTCAAATTTGTACTTGATAGAGATATTTTGGGTTTCTTTTATAAATCACTTTTATAGGCAATTCAGCAGAGTTGAGGGTCATCTTATTTTTCTATTGTTTATAATTAAATAAGTTCAAGCATATAAATGCTTAAAAATCTTTTGACGTAGGTCAATGATATTATATACAAACAGACGTAGGTATGATCCTTAGAGAATGTTTTTCTGTTTCTTGATCTGAGTAACTATTATCAGCTTCAATTAAATTTATTTCTTTCGTAACTTTGTTGTAGTTACTGTCGTTGTTTTTTTATAATACTTTTTAATACCCATAATTTTATCACATCTTCGTAACCTTTGGTGCACAAATATTGTCTTTGACAGAAGCGCATCAGTCCAAACTCAAGGTTTGCCAGCATGCCATTGAGCGCAGCACTTAAGAGTCAGGAGAACAGATTGCATACGGGACACCACTCTGCGCTTCAAAATCAGCATCGCAGACGTTAGTAAAATGTTAGAAAATCTAAAATAGAACTGGGCAGGACATGTCTCTTATAAGGTGGGCCAAGTTGGCTACGAACTGTATCCCGGAGGACGAGCGACGTTGCCAAGGTCGTCCCTGAAAGAGATGGAGCGACGAATTAGATGCATTTGTGACTGACTGGCAGTTAACATCACAGGACCGTTACAGATGGTGAAAAGAGAGTAAGGCCTATGTCCAGTAGTGGGACACCCCACAAGCTACACTTCTGGGCAAAGGCGTCTCGTCCATGTTTTGAGCCTCCAACTGCCAGTCTTTCAGAAAGCTGTCTATAGGTTATCGAGCCATTGTCTCTGGATTTGGCTTCGACGGTTGGTTATCTAAATATATAAAATAATTTCAATCTATAGTGTCGCTTAAAAATATGATTGATTTATTTCAAAACACTATATCTTCCCCTTAAACTCACGAACGCAAGACAAACGATAACTGACATGACGGAATTAAGTCGCTGAGTTTATTTAGAGTTGGAGCAATTGTTAATTTCCTTCAATGAGCTAATGGGGCAAATCCTCTTTCGGAGTTTGTAATTGGTTGATTGGCCCACCGGCTGGTGAAAGCCGAATTGGTTCAATGTACTCTATGAAGTGCTTTTGCTTTGGGTATGCGTAGTAGGTAGTCGGTAAGTAGGTAGTATATTATCGCCTATTTTTCTTTGCTTATATTTTTTTTTATTACGCAATTCCTGAATACAGGTTTTGAATTAAAAAGAGATTTACTCCAAATAAAGTTTAAATGAGCAAGGCAGTTGAAAAATATAGTTTCTAATTTTAGTAGCTAACTGAATCTATCAAAATTAGGTAAGAGAATGGCTAAATCACTATGTTTTAAATGTAAATTTAAATTTCTATGCTTTGTTTGCATTATAAAATAAACTATGGGTCTTAATGGCCTAAAATAAAATAATTTTATTTTGTTATTTAAATCTAACAAAGCTCTAGAACTGGTAAGCTCACAGCAAAATAGTACAGAAAAAGTCTGGAATGCACTATAGTCGTATAATTGAGAAGAGACTGATTTGGACAAAAACATTCTTATATTTGCCATTTCTTGATCCTAATTTCCCATTACATTTGGTTTTGTAATTATTGTAATTTTAATATTTGCCTTGTCTATAAGTGTTGCGTATTTTTAAAATTTTGAGAAAGAAGGACGACTACGATTATGACGATTACTAAACTAATGCTCGGAGCTAATGCAACAAAAGTATTATTTTTAACAATAAAGGAGTTTCTCTATTCTCTATTACATATTGTTTCTTACATTTCAAACTAATTAAAAACTCTTTACTAACATTATATCAAACATGTTTTATTTATGTTGTATGTCAATAAAATAATTAGAATCTTTTAACTACTTTATATTTATGAATTTGTTTAATTATTAGTGTCAATATCTCTTATCTACACAAAACTCCTCAAATACGGCTTCTATGATAAAATAAACAATCGCAATGAAATTGTGCATCCTAAGTATAATAGTTTAATTTTATTACATTTTAAAAACCATCCTACAAAGCATCAAAAGTTTTTTTCGCCTCCTGTAAAATTGGGTTTTTGTAGGATTTGGTTCTTAAGGGGGTTGCTGAGTGGCAGCACCTTACTTTTAGAAATAAATTTATTGCGTCGCAAAAACAAAACTTTTTATTAGTATTGTTCGTTTGGCGGCAATATGGGGTAGCTATACGTGTTATAACCCATAACATCCTAGCTTAGTTTATCATTTATAGCTTTGTATTGGTAAAGTGCTAAAAGTGGCCGTTTTTGGCACTTTTGGAATACAAAGCTATTCACGATAAGCTAAGGTGTGAGGTGATGGATAATAAAATATAGAACTACCCCAAATTGCCGCCAAACAAACAATCATTATAAAATGTTTTTTATTTATGACACAATAAATTTATTTACACAAAGTGGCAGCACCTCTGCTCAGCAACCACCTTAAGCGTCGATATGTTATAATCAAGGTTCAAACAAAACAGAGAACCAAAGAATAGTTTATTTACCTTTTGAAAAGTCAGCATTCAGCAAATAAGCTAAAGCTGAGCCATGACAATTGATTCATAACAAACATAACCTAACATGTTTTGTTACCTGACATATAATTTACTGCTAATAATTACAAATCTATGCAAAATACGACGTGGGTGGTCTTATTCTCAACTCAAAGCTGGCTTAAACGATTTATAAAGGAAACTTACGACTGGGAAATATCTAACCTTTTCTATGGAGTAGTATTTATTTGTTATGTTATTTCCATTCATGCTATAGGTAGTTTATAAAAGACCATAAAACTTTAACTGCGTCGAAATAAACATGGTGTAAGGGACAAGTTGGTATATTTTGAAATTTGAAATATTGAAAATTTTCAGGCAACGAAAAAAAGATCCGTTTCTTCATACAATCCAATGTCCAATCAAGTTTGCGATTTGGGATTGGAAGGACGATTTTTTTTTTCATTTCCTGGAAACTTTATTCTCTAATAGTTGTTCAGTTACGTTGACTGATCCTTTTCAATATTTGCCAACCTATTAGGTAAAGTTATTTATGTTTTTTTACCAAGGTTATTTATGTTACTTTTACCAATGTACCGATATTTATTTATTGTTCATATTTAGATTGTTTTAATTGATAATAATTTTACTTTATTGATTACACGCTTTAAGGGGTACGGCGCACACTGTCGATGACTAAGACTTACATTTTTACTTTTTACCTTTTTTATAGGATTTGTGCTATATCCATAAATAAACGATTCATCTATCTATCCTTTCTCGAAGATTTACAGCGTATTAAACCAGTTTCAATCGAGGAATCCGGATTGGTGCCATCTACCCTTTTATGGACGTTTTAGGATGACAATAATGCTCCTAAAAGATCTCTCATTAGCCAGATCTATTGGTCGTAAAAGCATTGATAACATTTCCATTAAATCTGTTTTAGAGGTACATTTCGAATCTGATTGTATGTTTAAAGACAGGTATTGATGTAACTTTGCACTCTGATATCTTTACAGAGACCCAATGCTCTTGGAAAAGCTTTTTAGATTTGTTTTCCAATAACATATAAAAAATTACTAGGAGTCAAAAAATCACCCCTTACCTATACAGGAACTGTCAAATATTTTTAACTCTTGAAGTTTTAGAAATATTTATAAGCTAAAACCTAAAGCAGAACTAAATAAGAGTAAATTAACGAAAAAAAAGCCGGTCAAGTGCGAGTCGGACTCGCGCGCCGAGGGTTCCGATATACTTTTTATATTTTTGGAAGCAACAAAGTCCATTTTTAGGACCGCAAAACTAAATTTGTTTGTAAAGGTTATTTGCAGATTTCTATAAAACTGTGCAACTTAGAAAGTTCGTTTTATAATTGCTGTAATGTTTACATAAATTTCTGTCAACTGTAATTAATTCAGATTTTTCCTTTCACAAACTTCGGAGATAAGGGGGGGGGGATGGTATTTTTTTTGTCATTTTTCATCATAACTTGAAAACTAAGTAACATAAAAAAAAAAATATTTTGGAATGTACAAGAAAAGTTCTTTCATATGATACCCGACTTGACCTAGTAGCGTCAATTTGAAATTTGGCCCCCCCCTATTTTAGTCCCCTTTACATTAATAAACATAATTTTTTCACAATTCTTTCATGTGCAATTAAGTTGGGCAACCATATTCTAAAACTGTTCCAAATTTCAAGTTGATAGCATTAGTGGTTGCTGAGATATAGAGGTGTGACAGACAGACAGACGGATAGACAGACAGACAGACAAAGCGACACCATAAGGGTTCCTTTTTTTACCATTTTGGTATCGGAACCCTAAAAATTCTTTGAATTATGTTGCGGACTGTCAGATAGATAATTGGTTGGATACGTCAACATTAAAATGTGAGTGACTAAAGAACGGGATCTGTACATTAAATTACTAATCTGGGAACGGGATCAAGAAAAAAAATACAAATTGCTCGACACGCGTGTAATACTCGTATTATTGTCAAAATCCTATACTATTAAACGAGCAATATTTGTATATATATTTGTAATCGGTTTCTCAAAAACGGCTCTAATAGTAAGGGCGATGAAGACCTAATTTCTATATGTCATGTCTGCCTCTTTGACTGATGTAAAGGAGCATCCTCTAGAAGATACAAAAAATATTGGCGGACATCCACACCCCTGCGTTTTTGAGCAATTAAATTTTAACTAATGTGAAATTTTGCAATGAAACTTACACCTGGCAGACTGTGACTATCTGATTAAATACAATGTATAAAACGCCAGAAAAATAGTCTGCCACCATAATAGCCCTGCGTCGTAAAGTTACAGCTCTTCAAAATGCAAAAAATTATTACTAATTCGTCCCGTGATAATGCAGAGCCCTGCATGTCTGCCTCTTCGATTTTCAGAAGTATTCTAAACAGGAGCCACAAAGGCAGACAAAAAAACATTATTTGGTAAGTATCTTATTTTAATTTTTTTTGCTTTAACTCAAAACCGCAGCGACGCACAGAAAAACTTGTAAGAACCTAATCGATTCGTATTGAGCTGATCTATTATCCCTATTAATATGAATCATGAGCAAATCATATACCCAAATTGCAGCCAGCACCCTAACTATAACGATTTCGATGAAATTAACCAGACGGGAGTTTTTGGGGACGCAAAATCTAGCTAGGTCTCATGTCTGGGAACATTCATTTTTATAATATACCGCGTTTTAGACAGAAACCTACAGCGCCATCTGCTGGCGGGTAGCATAGCTTGCTCACCCGATGACATTTAGCTATTATAGAGCGAAGCTCGGTAGCCCAGGTACTGTTTACAAAAAATCCTATATGCTATGATGCATGTTGCTGGCGTTGCTGTAGAATTTACTTATCATATTAAACTAAAAAATGAATGTAAATAATTAAAAAACATGAGCAATTACTTAGGCCTTGGCGCTTTCGGGAATTATTTTGGAGCAGACTACTTTATACACAGAAAGTAGTATGCATCGTACTGCCTCATCCAGTAATGCGCTTCTTACATATTCAGCGAGTGGCATGATGTAAGGTCACATATATTATGCATACAGCTCGACCTGCGGATCGGAATCAATCCGAACTGTTTGGAATAATGCGATCCAGCCAAAACAAACAAAAAGTACACATAATGAGTCGAGGATAAATCATGTTTGTTTATCCTTTATGATCATTAACATCCCATAAAACGTCTACTCTGTCTTGTTGGTGACCGCAGTATGTAAGACGGTTCGATACACAGAAATACGCTGCTGCCCATCCTCCGGTTCATAAGTCGCCTCTTACGGCACCCATGTGTAGAGATGGGTTGGTACTATTCTTTGCCGGCACCACACTCTTCGGATTCTTCTTTGGCGTTACTTTTTCCTTCTCCTTTTGGTAAGGTTACGATACTTGACAAAAGTGATAAAACATTTTTGAATCGCTGACATTGGAGTTACCTAACACTTATGCCTAATATATGACTTCTCGCGTGGCTAATTTGCTGTTTGTTTTAGATCACGAAAGTTAAGTAAAGTAAGCCGTGGTCGGAACCCGGATGGGTGACCGTTTGTGGCACACCGATAAGAGCGTTTCGATGATTCAGATGGCACATTAATATGGGTATGGATATGGGCCTGATCATCTACTGTCAATAAAGAAAATTTGCAGGCAAGCCGAAAACCATTTAATTTTGAGGATAGCTCCGACAGCTAGGTTGGCCAGATCCCGGAGTCACCCGTTATGCGCCGAGGATGGTCACCGGGGGGTTTTAGTCAGTAGAAGTCTGACATAACCCGGCCGCTGCCCCGAGCGACCGGGTATCTATGCAGGATTTGCCCTCGTCAAAAAAAAAAAAGAGAGTTGGCCACTAACCTGGAAAAGTCTTATCTGGGATCAGACCTGGTTTTTTACAATTACAGCATTTAATAATAATTACAACAAAAATACTAATAATTACATTATTATGTCAAGAACGTCAGTTTACTTATATCTAATCCGTTTTAAGTAATTAAGGCACTTAGTTGAGCCTCTCTGGTTTGCTGTGTCCTTACAGAGCGTAACCTGTACTTTTATTATAATGTAGCATCTATCAACTTGTGATTTTGCAATAAATAAATTGAAGTATTTACTTTGCCAAAGAAGAATCGTTAATTTGTTGGTTCCGGCTGCAATCATAGGCCATTTGGTTGCTTGAAAACTCTAAACGACTGTGGTATAAACCCTGCCCCAATTTTGTAAGTACTTTTTAGTTCATTTTGTATCACTTATCGTACCAAGTTTATCAAATAATCATGTCACAATAAAAAAAAAGTGGTCAAGTGCGAGTTGGACTTGCGTGCCGAGGGTTCCGATATACCTATAGTACATTTAGAAGCAATAAAGTCCATTTTTAGGACCGGAAAACTAAATTTGTTTGTTAAGGTTTTTTCCAGATTCCTAAAAAACGGTGCTACTACTCGAAATAGAGATCGTTTAATTTTTTTTGTAATATTTTCATAAACCTCTTTCAACTATAAAAAATTCAGATTTTTATTTTGGCAATCTTCGGAGGGGAATGATATTTTTTAAACATTTTTCATCGTAACTTAAAAACTAAGAGTTGTAAAAAATAAAAAAATCTACTTTGGAAAGAACAAGAAAAGCCCTTTTCTATGATACCCCACTTGACCTAGTAAAAACAATTTGAAATTTTGACTTACTCATTTGAGCCCCCTTTACAATAACAATAATAAATATTTTTGTAATTCTTTAATTTGCCGTAAAAATAGGCAGTCATATTCTAAAACAATTTTGAATCTCAAGTCGATAGCATGAGTGGTTGCTGAGATATAAAGGAGTACAGACAGACAGGCAAAGTCGCACCATAGTGTAGGCAACGAAGCAGTTGATCCCAATATAAATTTCTCAGTCAGATTTTATTTGACAGGATGATGAAGAATCATGAATTAAATGTAAATTCAAAATATCAAAAAAAAACACAAAAAAAAAATTTCATACATTTTTTGTAATTTTTGTATGGAAAAATTGAAAGTACCGGTTTTTGTTTGGATTTTTTTATAGAAGGTTTGTCTCATGTAGTGTAATCAAAGCAAAGTTTCATCGACTGAGGATTTAATGCAGGTGTCTTCATACAACGATCCGCTTCGTTGCCTAGACTATCCGTTTTTACCATTTTGTTTTGGAACCCTAATAACAAATAACGGTCCTGTATTCTTACAATATTTTAAGCCTCTCAGTCTTTATCCAAAGCTTTCAACTGCTGACTGTTTATCTTGCATCTTAAACAACGGAGCATTAAAAGCTGAATGTAAGGCTTCGGAAAGTTATGAGTCAGTTATAGCGAACGTCCAGTCATCATTGTTTATTCACTGTAATAGGATTGGCATTAAGTTCGTTAGAAGAGACAACTCCTTATGTGGAATTGCAGGATGAGAATGTTCTCTAGGATCTCTCTTTTCGAGGTATCTATTGCAATTATGAAAAAAATTCGGACATTCATAATGAAGTGAGTTTGCATGTGAAGTCGAATTAGGTATTTTTATCTTATTAAAACAATACGTTCTTGCGTCACAACTATGCTGAAATTTATGGGTTTATTTATTTATTATTATCAGTCACAATATAGCTAACAGCATTCGCCAAATTATTTTATAAAAACCTTAGACTATATAATACTAACATGTCATATACAAATGTAAAAGTAAACATCTACAATTAATTTCAAATATTATTAAGAAAAATATAACATTGTTTAACAAATATCTTAACACTAGTGGTTCCATACAGGTCGGCATTAAGTAACTCGGTCAGTAAGAATGAATTTTGTGTGTTTACCCGAATATGTAGGTTATTCTTAAACGCACTTGCTCATTGCTCTTGAGTTAGCTACGTATTTGAACAAATCAAGCTATTTCTAAGTATTTTACTTACCTAGCTTAGGAGCTACAAAAGAAATACTACGATTTTCTAGCTTGCACGTAGCAGAGTTTTTAACGGAGCACAAAATACCGAATTTACAACACAAAGCAGAGAACTTGCTTCCTACCAGCTATCACACTACGAAGCAATAAAAGTAGGCAAATAATTTGCGATACCATTTACATTTTGCAAACACGCGATCCAACCATCGCAGTCGTGCAGTGATCCCTCGTTACGGAAGTCCATTAATGTTTTTGCTCGCTTGCTTACGCTCCTATCTTAGATGAAACAGCAGTGAAAATGTTTCAAGGCATTTTGATTGTTATTGTCGTTTCATGGTAGGAGGGTATGGGATCGTAAGCATCTGCATTAGGCGTTATCAGGCCTTTATCTCCCTTGTGTACGGTCTAGCGAGTATGTTCGCTAATCGTTCCATCGGTTCTACCCTTAGTGCTTCTATAGATAGCAGGGATGATAAAATGTACGATTAAAGTGATATTGGTGTTTACATTGTTGTTTCAGTTTGCATTAACCAAGTTGTTCGTTTTGTGATCTTTCTATCAATTGTAGTTATATGCTTATTTTTATTAACGTTCATATTAACTAATAAAATATCAACGGTAATCGTAGTTTTCGTTACTAAAAACTTTTTTAAATTTTTTTGTTTTATTTTTGGTGCGATTATTTGGACTGTCTTGCTTTTAACCAGGCACTTACAAGTACAACCTTTAGCTAATTAATTTATGTCTAACGCCTTTTTATTCGCTAATATAAGATAAATTTATTTATTTTCGACACATTTGCTCATAAAACAGCTCTATTTCTAAGGTCCATAATCCAGCTTATTAAACACCCGTGTTTTTGCATTATATTACCGCACTAGTGTTCTTTTTTTATCTCGGCTAGGAGCAAGGAGATTTTATGCTAATGAGGTTAGTAAATTTTTTAAGAATTTAAGGTGAATTCGAGAAAATATCAGAAATAAATGTTCATGTTATGAAATTATTTATATTAACTAGCTGTTGCCCGCGACTACGTCCGCGTGGGGTTCAGAAAAAGTAGCTAATGTCTTTTCCCATGGTTCAAACTATCTTCGTACCAAGTTTTTATCACAATCGGTTTATCGGATTAGTCATAAAAGCCTAACAGACAGACAGACAGACAGTGCAGTTCTCGCCTTTATATTATTAGGTATACAGAGTACCGATAATACGTTTTTTTGTAAGTAAATTAAACACCTCTTGTTTACGTGTGGACTGTAAGGTCGTACACTATCCTCGTAAGTGTAAAATCATAGTCGAATTCCACCCGGAGTAACTATGATACGGGTTTTGTTATTTCTTATACAAAACAAAGCCTCAGTCACTTTAGCTTCTGTGGCTACTGAAAAAAGAGCGGTACAAAGTCCAACGTGTCTAGCTTCACATGCTTTTAACTCTACATGTACCTACATACAAAACTGTTGGACTTCACTTCCGTGCAATCTTTGTAACTTATCTCTCCCCTTAAAAGACAATTCCTAAAAAACAATGATTCACTTCTCTCTTTATTTTTTGAAGTGTTTCGTTTATAAGTACCTACTTCCTAAGTTTTCAAAACTTTAGAACTTTCATTATTTTTTTTACATTAGTTGCACCGCCATGCCGAAACAGGATTTTTTTTATTATTATTTATACAATAAAACTAAATCTAGATTTGACTAATCTTTAGCTGTACCCACGACTTTTACACAACTGGACCGCATCAAACGGAATTTTCAACAACGTATTTGGCTTTCTTCCGTACAAAATTATAAACTTGTTTGATTTCAGCTCGGTTTCACAGCTTGTAACTTTGAACTCGCCTGTTATTTGTTTGAATGAACCGATTGGAATAAAATAAAACCGGCCAAGTGCGAGTCGTACTCGTGCACCGAGGGTTCCGTACCACCACATAATCATAATTGTATTAGTTGAAATTTCAGTAAGTTAATGTGCTAGATTTTATGAGTCCGACACGCACTTGAACAAATTTTATTATTTGTTGTTATTTAATAGCTTATGTACTATAAACGTACCAATTTTCAAGGTTGTAAGTGTTCCCGTTTTTAAATAGAACTAAAACAAAAATCGCTTCAACGACCATCCAACTTGACCCCTCTCTTATATGAATGTTCTTGAAACGGGAGCTCACCGCAATTGGTTACCATTTGTTGTGAGAAAAGTTGTAATATGTAATGATTTCAGACTTTTCCCATTATTTGTACTGTGAGACCTAGCTTCTTGCCAAATTTCATAATTTTAGGTCAACGGGAAGTACCCTGTAGGTTTTTCATTTTTGAATAAATGTATGGAGATGAGGACATAAGATGCCATATCTTTTGATTGCGTCGTTTTAAAAAAAAAAATTTTTCAGATCTTGTGTGGTTCATGGATCTTAATACCAGGCCACTCAGAAAGTATTGCGAAAAATAGTTTTTATATATGGGAGACTGGCCGGTCAGAATCTTTTTCGAAAATATGATTACTTGTAAGTAAAAATATGTGTGTTCCATTTTCAAAATTTCCCTCCACATTTTTTGCGAGCCAATTCAAAGTATCGTGTCTTACTGAAAAATGGATCTGCGCCGGGAACATTTTAGAGCTATGATTTTTTACGATTTCAAGTGTCGCCTGAAACCGGATGAATCGTTCGATAGACTTCAAATGGCATTTATGGATGAAGGCCCCTCCAAGGCAACCGTGTATCGTTGGTATAACGAATTTAGGCGCGGTCGACCAACCTTGGGGGATGAAGAAAGAAGCGGTCGCCCTTTGACGGCTATTACGGAAGAAAACGTGCTAGCAGTGAAAAATTTAATCCAAGATAATAGGCGAATTACATATCAGGAGATTCAGCACATATTAAAGATTGGATCGGGAAGCGTTCACGAGATTCTACACGGGCATCTTCGCGTGAGGAGGATAGTATCGCGCTGGGTGCCGCACTACCTCACCGACGCTCAGAAGCAGGCCCGGGTGGAATGGTGCCGTGATATGCTGAACAAATTTGAAGCAGGCTCGTCTCGGCGTGTTTACGACATCGTAACAGGTGATGAGTCCTGGATTTATCAATACGATCCAGAAACCAAGCGCCAGTCGACAGTTTGGGTGTTTCAAAATGAACCAACGCCTACCAAAGTGAAGCGATCTCGAAGCGGGGGGAAGATTTTGATCGCCAGCTTTTTTAATTTGACTGGCCACTTGGCCTCAATTCCCTTACGAGATCAAAGAAGCATCAACGCCGAATGGTATACTACCAAATGTTTACCAGAAGTTTTTTCTGTTGTGAGCAACAAGCGACCAAACACAGGGCTCCGCGGACTACTGCTCCACCACGACAATGCGCCTGCACACACCGCGCTCAAAACGAGGGACTTCCTGGACAGCACACCAGTCAAACTCCTGGGTCACCCTCCTTACAGCCCTGATCTAGCACCGTGTGACTTCTTTTTATTTCCAAAAATAAAAAATCAGCTCAAGGGGATACAATTTTCGTCGCCGGAAGATGCGCTGGCTGCGTTCGAGCAGGCTGTAAACGAGGTGTCTACGGCGGACTGGAAAAAGTGTTTTGAAAACTGGTTCAGACGCATGAATCTTTGTATAGAGGCTGGTGGAGAGTACTTTGAAAAGATTTAATAAAAATATATGTACCTGTAGAACAATTTTTTTTAGTGTCGCAAATATTTCTGAGTGTCCCACGTATATGGTATTAATTTCAATCTGATACTTTTACCCGTTCGTGAGAAAAAAGTTCAAATATTGCACGAAAGCAACCCAAATACGTTGTTGAAACCCCCGTTTAAGTCGTTCAAGTAGTTTGTGAGGTATTGGTGCGGCCGCTTAAAATTTCGCGAACCTTCTGTCTGAGTGAACCGTTTGCAATGAAATAAAGCTTATATGTTGCCCAAAAAGAAGCTCGACGCGTCATTGAAAACCTTGTTTGACTTTGAACCAGTGCAGTAGGTGAGTTCTTGGTTCTGCAGCATGAAACTTTGCATATGTTCTGTCAGAGTGAACCTTTCGCAATGAAACTTATCTTATTTAATGCACAGGAGTAAGCCAAACGCGTTATTGAAAGCCACGTTTGAGTCTGCTCAAAAGTTTTTGAATTATTCGCGCCTTCGCTTGAAACTTTGCGTAACTTCTATCTAAGTGAACCGTTTTCAACTAACCTAAGCTTATATGTTGCATGGAAGTACCTAATCTAAGCACGGTATGCAAATGCCAGTTGGAGTCAGTACAGTAGTTTGTGAGCTATTGGCGCCGCCTATTGAAACTTCGGGCATTTTCTGACTGAGTGAACCATTTTCAATGAAAGTAAGCTAATACATTGCAAAGAATTAAGCTAAACACGTTATTGAAAACCCCGTTCATATCCGTTTAGTAGTTTATGAGTGATTGGTGCCGCCGCTTGAAACTTAGTGTATTTTATGTCTGAGTGAACTGTTTGCAATGAAACTAAGCATACATGTTGCTTGGAGTAAGCCAAATACGTTACTGAAAACCTCGTTTTAATCGGTTCAGTTGTTTGTGAGATATTGGCGCCTCCGCTGTACATTTTGCGCACCTGTCTGAGTGAGCCGTTTTCATTGAAAGTAAGTTAATACATAGAGTAATATAATATATGTTGCAAAGAAGTGAGCTTGACAGTTTATTGAAAACCCCGTTTGAATCCGTTCAATAGTTTGTGAGTTATTTGCGCCGCCGCATGAAACTTAGTGAATCTTCTGTCTGAGTGAACCGTTTGCAATAAAACTAAGCATACATGTTGCACGAAGTAAGCCAAATACGATACTTAAATCCTCGGTTTAATCGGTTCAGTTGTTTGGGAGTTATTGGCGCCGGCGCTTGAATTTTCGCGCACCTTCTGTCTGAGTGAGCCGTTTTCAATGACAGTAAGCCAATATGTTGCAAAGAAGTAAGCCTGATAGATTATTGAAAACACCGTTTGAATCCGTTCAATAGTTTGTGAGTTGTTTGCGCCGCCGCATGAAACTTCGCGTACCTTCTGTCTGAGTGAACCGTTTTCAATGAAACTTAACTTTTATGTTGCAAAAAAATTTGCCAAACTCGTAATTTAAAACCCCGTTTGAATCGGTTTGGTAGTTTGTGAGTTATAGGCGCACAGGCAGTTTGTTATTTTAAATTAGTGTAGCTTCTGATTGAGTGAATCGATTTGAATGAAAAATAGCCTATATTTTGCTCAGAGCTAGGCTTAATCTACCTGCGAAAACCGCGTGAAAATCCGTTCAGTGGTTTCGGAGTTTATCGAAAACATACAGACACACAGACAGACAAAAAATTTTAAAAATATATTTTTGTGTTCTATTAGTCCTTTTTTATCGCCCACACTCATTTTTTTATAAATTCATCAAAAGTACAGACACACGATTTTTACTCTTTTATTATATGTATAGATATATGTATAGATTAACAATCAATTTGTCATTTACGTAACAAGATATTCAATTTTTGATAATTTATTTCAAGGTTAATGGAATATGCTGTTTGGAGTGTTTAGTCTATGCCTCTCAAATACGCGTATAACCACACCAACAGCATATTCCAAATTACTTGCGTATAACCTGTGCCCGCTTAAAAATAAATAATGCGCGTCATTTTACAAATACTTATTGGTGTTAGCGTCTTTATTATAGTAATTATTTCTTAAATTGTCGACTTCTATAAATAAAAAACTGTTCCTGAACCGTCTAAAATACACATACACGAAATACAATTTTGAATGTTGTGAGAATCAAAGGAAAACACCAACATATGCAGCCGACAAAATGTTCCGGTGGACGTTTGTTGGACATAAGGTTAGCAAAGTTTAGTATTTTCATTCGTAAATGTGTTGAAAAACGTCGCAAGATGCACGTGCGCATTGCCATTACACTCTCGGCTCCATTACGCCCTCGCCTGCGGCTCGGGCTGCAATTTCTGAGCCTCGTGTGTAATGAGCAAAACAGCGCACTAACATCTTTATGTACTATTATAAAACTTAGTCTAATTACACATTCACTTGGCCTAATTTATAATACAAACACGGATTAATAATGACGAAGATTCCTTAGCTAAGTAATTTAATACTTGTATGTCAGGTACAAGCTGTTATGGTGGTTGAAGAGCAGAAGTGCTGCCACTTTGAGAAATAAATTTATTGCGTCATAAATACAAAATATTTAATAAGTATTGTTTGATTGGCGGCAATTTGGGGTAGTTCTATATTTTATTATCCATCACATCACACCTTAGCTTATCATGAATAACTTTGTATTGTAAAACGGCCACTTTTAGCACTTTACCAATACAAAGCTATAAATGATAAGCTAAGCTATGATGTCATGTTATAACATATATAACTACCATATATTGCCGCCAAACGAACAATACTACTGAAAAGTTTTGTATTTGCGACGCAATAAATTTATTTCTAAAAGTAAGGTGCTGCCACCCAGCAACCGCCTTATGTTGTTCTCAAATTATTAATTTCTCTTATCTTATCTTTTTATTTGCTGTGGTTTGTTTGTAATAATAACTATTTGTCATAGATTTTTAGCATTTCCAAAATAGTCTTGATATTCGATTTCTTTCACTTGCTTAAAAAAAATCGGATTGAGAACATTGACTAAAAATAAATAAATCTGGTTCTCTCTGACAATACAGTTTCTGTAAGATATATAGATACTATAACAATAGTAAGTATTAGAGGTTTATATAGTATACGGATTTGAAGGGAGTCCAATCGAGATTAGGAGCAATTTGCCATGAACTGCCAAAATAAGATACAAACTTGAAGGGGCTCCTTTAATAGGGTCGCATCGATTTTGGATTGTGATGTTATCGGTCAAGTACTGTATTATAGATCGTTAAAAGTATGATAAAGTAAAACAAGTATGTTTTGAGACTCACCGAATCCACTCTGCAAAAAAAAAAAACATTAAATCCCATGAAACGTCTACTGCAGGACAAGGAGCCCTCCTTCCAGAACTCCAGCAAAAACGCGTGCTACTTCACCAACCGCTGTTGTTGGTGACCGCAATATGTAAGATGGTACGAAACATATCAAGATGCTGCTGCTCATCCCCCAGTTCATAAGGTTTTAGTCGCCTCTTACGACACCCACGGGTAGAGATGGGTAGGTACAATTCTTTGCAGACACTACATGGTAAAAGCTTTTTTTAAGCTTTTTTTTAAAAAAAAAAATTAAATTTATGTGGAAATAAAATAATACGTTTAACTTATAGCGAAAAGCGGGTCTCATCTACATCTTAAACAGTGGTTGTTACGTCCTGTCAGCCAAAGGTACCTTAAACATTCTTAACAGCACGGTTATTATTGTCTACATATTCAAACATTGCATGTCCTGTGTGGTACCGGCAAAGAATAATACCAACCCATCTTTACCCTTGGGTGTCGTAAGAGGTGACTAAAAGCTTATGAATCAGAGGATGGGCAGCAGCATCTTTCTGTGTATTGTACTATTTTACATTCTGTGGTCACCAACAACAGCGGTCGCTAGCCACAACGCTTACAAGCGTAGTAACTATGGTAAATCTACTCCAAAATACCTAAAGTTTTTGCTGGTGTTCTGGAGGGAGCTTTCCCCCACAGCTGTGATAGATAGCTAACGTATGAGCTGAAAAAATTGCAACCTATTGGTTCGCTCCATTTTCGAGCTCAGGTTGCTATCCTAAAAACGCCAAAATGCGCGAGAAAGAACAACTCAGATGTTTAATATCTTGCTTCTCATATTTTTTGCTTAACAAAATTTGGATCTAATAATGTTAGTTATACATAATGTCTCATGTCTAGATCAACATAAATTAATCATTGAAATCACATCGAATTGAGTTTTCGCTCACACAATGACATAATTTAATATTCATTGGACCCTTAATGTAAAAAAACCGGCCAAGTGCGAGTCGGACTCGCGCACTGAGGGTTCTGTACCACCACATAAACATAATTGTATTAGTTGAAATTTCAGTAAGTTAATGTGCTAGATTTTTTTAGTCCGACACGCGCTTGACCAAATTTTATTATTTGTTGTTATTTTATAGCTTATGCACTATAAACGTACCAATTTCCAAGTTTGTAAGTGTTGCCGTTTTTAAATAGAACTAAAACAAAAATCGCCTCAGCGACCATCCAACTTGACCCCTTTCTTAAATGAATGTTCTTGAAACGGGAGCTCACCACAATTGGTTACCATTAGTTGTGAGAAAAGTTGTAATATTTAATGATTTCAGACTTTTCCCATTATTTGTACTGTGAGACCTAGCTTCTTGCCCAATTTCATAATTTTAGGTCAACGGGAAGTACCCTGTAGGTTTTGCATTTTTGCATAAACGTATGGAGATGAGGACATAAAATGCCATATCTTTTGATTGCGTCGTTGTAAAAAATTGAAATTTTCAGATCTTGTGTGGTTCATAGATCCTAACATATGGTATTAATTTCAACCTGATACCTCTACCCGTTCGTGAGATAAAGGGTCTTGACAGACAGACAGACAGACGGACAAAAAAGTCATCCTATAAGGGTTCCGTTTTTTAGGGTTCCGTACCTCAAAAGAAAAAAACGGAACCCTTATAGGATCACTTTGTTGTCCGTCTGTCTGTCTGTCTGTCTGTCAAGACCCTTTATCTCACGAACTGGTAAAGGTATCAGGTTGAAATTAATACCATATATTAGGATCCACGAACCACACAAGATCAGAAAATTTCAATTTTTTACAACGACGCAATCAAAAGATATGGCATTTTATGTCCTCATCTCCATACATTTATTCAAAAATGAAAAACCTACAGGGTACTTCCCGTTGACCTAAAATTATGAAATTGGGCAAGAAGCTAGGTCTCACAGTACAAATAATGGGAAAAGTCTGAAATCATTAAATATTACAACTTTTCTCACAACTAATGGTAACCAATTGTGGTGAGCTCCCGTTTCAAGAACATTCATATAAGAGAGGGGTCAAGTTGGATGGTTGTCGAGGCGATTTTTGTTTTAGTTCTATTTAAAAACGGGAACACTTACAAACTTGAAAATTGGTATGTTTATAGGGCATAGGCTATAAAATAACAACAAATAATAAAATTTGGTCAAGCGCGTGTCGGACTCAAAAAATCTAGCACATTAACTTACTGAAATTTCAACTAATACAATTATGTTTATGTGGTGGTACGGAACCCTCAGTGCGCGAGTCCGACTCGCACTTGGCCGGTTTTTTTTCTTTTGAGGTACGGAACCCTAAAAATAGTAAAAAAGTCACAGTTTTTATCGATATTACTATTCTTTTGAAGACTATTCATGCGAAAGCTTTGTCAACACATTAACATTACCGAAAGGTGTTTGAAGTGGGTCATCATATTTGCTCGTTTAAAATAAGCATACTCAGGTGTTTTGTGAGTCAATTCTTAAAACCTCGAAACACATTCTACGTACAGTCAAAGGCACGTCAACCTATACATACTGGAGTCTATACCATTCCTATTACAGTCTTCTTGTTAGCTAAAGTCATTGCGAGTGTCAAACTTGACCTGCTCTTGACTGTACGTTATTTGAAGTCTTTTATTTTAGTGGCTTTCATATTTGTATGGTTGAACATGCTTACGCCATTTATTTTACTATTTTTAACACGTTAACGTCTTTGTAGGAGTTCGTTTGAATATTATCGTGGATATATAAACGTCTGTAATAAACAAGGCCAATGATGATGATGGAGAGTATTGCGATGAAGGTACAAAAACGACAACATTTAAATTTAGACCATCAAATGATCTTTTATTTGATGTGCACAACTTTATCCGGAGTATTGCGAATCAACTCTTAAGAAAGCAGTAAAGTTAGAAAACTTTCGAATATTGACGAGTATTTCCATAAAATTACTAATCATACATAGGTAAACATATAACGTGAAATATGTTCCAGAGCCTACTTTGCAAGTAAAGAACAATCCATTGATTGTTCGTTATGGACAAAACGCAATACTTAAAATAATGACTGCAAATACTGATTCATTTATTTTTAGTACACAAAGCTCAGTGCATTGTTTTGACGATTTTCGATGTTTAAGTTTGGTGTAACTTATAAAATGTAGCGAAAAATTGTTGAAACGTAATCTGCGTTTCAAAAAGCATGTTTTATCTGTTGTGTGATTAAAGACCACTTTAAAAAAATAAAGCAATGGAAATGAAACATAATAAGATGTTACTTTAGAACAGTTTGTAGTTTATTGGCAATAGATTACTCGCTTAATACTTAACATTTTACTCACACCAAACTAATTGGTTTAATTTTTTTTATTTGCAAAGGGTCTTTAAAGTACTACACTTTACTAATAGGAACTTTAGTTCCTATTAGTAAAGTGTAGTCACCTTTATTATCATCGAAACAGAAAGTGATACGACTCGACTTGTACTTTCTCTTTGATTTGTTTCATAAAGTTTATCCTCAGTTGGTCCCTTCCTCTCTTTCCCTCAATATTCCCTTCTATGATGTTCTTAATATATGAATCGTGTCTTATTAGGTGACTTATCATACTTCCTCTCCGGTTCTTTATAGTTTGCATGATACATCTTTTTCTTTAACCCTTTCGAGTACCCTTTTATTTGACACCACTTCTGTCTAGCTTATATCCAACACCACATCTCGATTCGGTATTCTACTTAATTAACATTAAAATAAACATTTGTCGCTTGAAAATATAATATCAAGCAAAATCATCAAAATTTGCTATAATTCACCTACGTGAGAAATGACTTAGTAACATAAACATTGCACTTTATAAACTTAACTATGTTTACACCTTGGTATTATATCTGATGTGCATAACACATAATGTACTACCCAAAAACAAATTCAGAATCAAAACAAATATGTTTTTTGTCGATAGTTAACGGATTCTACAAAGCACACTTTTTTCTTGACTTATACCAAACACGCCGGATGCTTTGTTATGGCGATTTTCATTGTTAGTGATTCAATGAGCGTAGTTTTTTGAATTGATTCGTTGCGAAGTGTTGAACGTACGTCCTCAATGATTTATTTTTCTGTTCAACACTTTTGAGTGCGTGATTTCGACTACTGTTCACAAAGGCAAGGTCTTGTCTAAATGTTTGTTGGGAGTTTGATTTATGATCAGTCGTGATGTAATAGTTGATAGGTACAGAGAAAATACTATGGATTAATTTAATTGATTATACCATTATTAGTGGTGAAGAGAATAAGTTTCGTAGATGGGTATGAATTATGTTATTTTTAACATAATTCAGAGCATCAATTAATTGAATTTAATAAAGAATTTAATGTCTGGATTATACATATTTCACACAGTGTCTGTCTGCGCTAAAATCTAACAATGACACAGCACAGACAATGATGAGTCTGACTGATTAAAAATATAATATAAATTGGCAGAATATTTTATACAAATTTGGGGAAATAAAGGTTTGCTATTAGATGGCGTTAGTAATCACACTTTGAGAAATGGCCGTAATATTTATAAAAAAATTGTGCTTCTTAAATGTAAACAATGCAAACTTAAAAAAAGGTAAAGTAATCCCTCATTCACCAAATGAAAGGGGTTTAACATGGGAACATTATCGAGTGATCACATGGGGGCTAGATTCTAATAAGGGTAGTGGCTCCATGATTTTAAGTTATTTGTAAAAATATATAAATTATAGCATCTGCTGGCAGTGAAAAAAATCTGGCTACAGGAGGCTCTAAGTAGATTAAATAAAGGCATAAAGAGAGGCCTTTTCTCAGTAGTGGGACATCGATGGCTATAGATAAAATAAGACTACCATGTATTTATTTGTTTATTTGTATGACTACCATACATATATTACAGAGAGTGGTCTATAAGCCATGCCATAGGTGATTTGGTTGCAAATTTCTCGACAAGTGAGATAAAGTAAGAACTTCTAAAGAAGCCCGTTTTGAAAATCAACACACAGGGTTCATTATTCATTAATGATTATAATTTTTTATAAGTTTGACAGATGTCAAAACAGATTTCTTATGCGATGGCTTTACTTTAGTCAAGCTAACAACTGTATTGACCGTGCCTTCACAAAGCTATAGCTACTACTTGGTCATTTTATTACCATAAAATGTAACAATGATTTAAATTCAAATAATTAGCAAAGACGAATAGAGCAATATAGGAGAGGCGTTTGTCGTTATAGTCTAAAAACAGATTACTTGCACAGTGTTAAGGATGAATTTATCCTTAGGTGGTAAGAGTATTTTGTTTTTGGTTATGCTATTTATTTATGTTGTATAAAGAAACGTCGATCGTTAAATTAATAAATTTCTCAAATCAACTATCGACATCGCCTTGCCCATTAAAAGCCTTACAATAACTTACTTCGTACCAATAAAATATCAACAAATCCATGGTCATCCTACTTTAAGTCTATTATCACACTACTAATCGATTTGAACCCTGCTATTGTACAAGATCGAACCATTCAACCATTTTATTTTATTGTAGTTACCCACACTTTGGCCCCACTTTCAACTATGCCACAAGTGTTTAAAATTCACCCGGTCTCACCCGTATATCCTTTATATTAAGAATCAAATTGTTATTTTCAAATTTTGTTTTATAATGATGTTGCAATTGTTTTGTATGGAAATCAAATTGCGTTACCGTTTTGAGTATCTGCATAAAATTAAGGTCCATTTTTGCCTATTTAGGTTTTAATAGAAAGTTGTAAATTTTGGGAACAGTATGCAGAAGTTTTGGCAACCGATTCCATAATGAATAGTAATTTAGAAAAATAGAGTCATCGTTGTTAATAAATTGTATTATTTATGGGGTCAGTTCCCATGAATTATGATTAAATAGTGCATGGAAAATTGGTAGCAATTAATTTTAATAGAAATCTTAGATGACAACATAAAATAGGTCGAGTTTGTAAGATAGTTTTGCATCGTGTTTTTACTTTGCCTAAGTATTTTAATGCAGATAAATGTATGAAATTGATAAATATAGATAACAAGTTCATGTAGATTACAAAAATACAAGAAAAATTTTTTCAAAAGATAAAATGTTACAGAAACAATTCATGAATTGATACGAAATCGTTTAATTAACAAAAAAGTTTTCTTCATTGAAATTTTGAATGCATTTTAAATTCAAATAATATTGACAAGGCGGTTCATGATTCCAATTGATTAATCAATCGTATATTTAATACCACTATTGAAATTACAAGCATTAAAACTGGTGAATTAAATTCACGTGCAAAATACAGTTTCTGCCACAAAATTTTGGAAGCAAATCATTGCTAAACTGGACACCAGAGCGCAAAACCAGATCTTCATGCATAAAATTCTAATCCAAATTTCGTATTCCAAACCCATTTTCCACATAAATATTAAATTTTATACTGACTAAAATCTAGCAAAGCTCTGTAGAATCCCGACTAGTTTTTGAGCCGCTAAATGAATTAAGCCCGGTAAATTCCCAAGCTGAGAATATTCTGGCCTGCATAAAGTAAGCATAAATATCGCACGTTCTATCGATGTAGGGTTCTTTGTAGTACTGAAGCAAAAGCGGATAGATTTTATTTTTGTTGAAACCCAGAGCAACATCGTTAAAAAGTTTGTTATCTAATGATGTTGACCTATGAAAGAATTTCAAGAAAAATATAGCAAACATTTATAGATAAAAACTTCATACTCACAAAGTAGACTATCTAAAGCAAAAAGCTAGTCTAGTCGTCTGGTTTTAATATCTTAGTCTTCTTTCACGATATTAGTTATTTTTATGCCTTACATGGAAATTGGAGGATACAAGGAAATTACCACTTTAATGACATGAACTGATTAAAAAACATATGTTTCTAAAATTTCTTGCTTACATACAATATAATGTGCAGAATGCCACAAACCAACCTTATTTCATAGAAGATCTAATGCCCCGACACGAGGATTCCATTCATCGCCATTTCTCGAAGAATTTACGATTCCTAAAATTTAATCGCTTCTCTTACTAGTAAAGCATCTTCCTGTTCCCCACGCTAGGGGTTTGTCCGTATATTTCACGGGCGGTCTGCATTTAATAGCCTGGCGGTTCCCCGATAATTTTATTATTGGCGGCTTTTTTTTATTATTTCCTCTCTCGCTCCATCTCCACTGCCGATGACGTCGCTTTATTCAAATAAAAATAATAGCACTAGTTCTCTGTTTAAATCTCTTTGGGGTCCAGCTTTTGATGGGATTCTTTGAGTGTTCATTATGTTTGTTTTTTTTTTTGCACGAGTGCAATTAATTGCCGATTTGTCGGTTTTTTCTTTTGTTTAGGGTTGAAGATCGCACGCGATCGTTTAATTTTATTCGGTAAATATTTTTATTACACCGGGTTTTATAATTAAAACTCTCCGAAGATTCTTTTGGACTTGAAGGCAAAATCTTTTGCTTTTCTTTTTTGCACAAGCAGTTATTTATCCAAAATTTTGAGAACGACTAACGTTGCGTATTTTATTATATGTGGCTTAATTATTATGCACATACATTTTAGAAACCTATTATTGAACATTTACCAAAAAATGCATCTCAATTTTCATTTCATTATTAACATCTATTACTACTTACTATTGTTATTCATCTAAGACCAATTTTGAATACAGTGTTTGGTTCATGACTATCAATACACTAGATTGTGAGCTATGACCACTATTAATATCCCTAAAGAACATTTAGATATCTTCTCAAGAATTTCCAAGTTGTACAACTCCACTGAGACCTTTCCTCTTGGCATTACCATTTGTATCTGTATCACCTTCATTGATGTCCAATAATTCATCATTACCAGTAGCAGACCGAGTTACGGAAGCGAAGTGGAACATTACAGTCGATTCTTAGTTGAACTGGTTGTCAGACTGGTATGGCATCAGTCTGGTGAAGATAAGATAACGAGAATAGATGAGTGTCGAGCGTGAAATGGAGGATAGATGACGTTTTTCTTGCTTTTTAACATTTTCTTACCTTTTATTCAGAAAAATATTTTTAAAAGAATCGTAGATATTTTATTACCTTAGACTTGGGAAGTGATTAAGAACGCACGGCAGCAAGAGAAAATAAAACCAGTATAAGCTGAACCAGCGTCACGCTACAAATGGCCTAGACCAAAGATCTGCTCACGGTCAACGTGTTTCCACCGACGTGCGCCCGTATGTACTAACTACAGAACAGAGAATATTTTCTTGCTCAGAGCGGTCACCACGAAAATATATATTCTAACTAATACTTAGTTTAGTGCATTCTAAGTAAAGTACGTAATTTTATGTAACATTTGACAGCACAGTGCATTTTGGTCTCTGCATCTTTGCGTATTTTTTTGGCAAGTCAAAAATATTTTTAACCTGTACAATATAAAAGTTTACATTAAGACCTTGCTCAAGTGTTTCTAAACTATCTTTGGAACAGAATTGGGGCAAGTAAATGAATATTGATCTGGAAGTTTAAACGTCAGGTCGGTGTAAATCCAAAACTGGGTCAGGTTGAAATAAAACTGGCTCTCGCCTAGTTTTATTCTGGTTAGTGGTTGAAGACCAAGTATTATATGTATCTTCATTTTAATAAATAACAGTTGCTGAAAATCATAAAACATAATTCCGTTTTTGAGTATATTGACTGCTAAGATTAACAGTGCGTTCCTTGGAGAAGTTAACTCAGTGTCGTTATTCAAACAACTTTCCCCATAAACCCTATGTCAAAACAAAACAATTCCATACTAACTGACCAAAGCTTATCATGGGAAGTAAAAAAAATATTTTGGGAAATGAAAAAGAAATTATCTTAAAGAAATTAATAATTTATGACACTAAGTTACCTCTTGAAGAAACGTCCACTGCAGGACAGGGAATTTCCTCCAGAATACATCAAAAACGTGTGGAAATTATCATAGTCACCACGCTTGTAAGCTGGCGACCGTTGTTATTGGTGACCGCAATATGTAAGATGATACGATACACAGAAATATGCTAGTACCTCGGACTAACCTCAGTCCGAGGCTGTTACCCATCCTCTGGTTCTTAAACCCTCAGTCGTCTCTTACGACACCCACGGGTAGAGATGGGTTGGTACTATTCTTTGCCGGCACCACATGAACGAGAGAAGCATTACGATCATTTTATGTTGAATTGTAGAACTGTGCACTGTATATACTCTTTTGGTATACTGATGAATGAATTGCCGTTGCGTTGTCAACAACACGCAAGAAAGGGTTTTTAAAATTACCAATTTATTAGGAACAAGTCGGAATCCTCAAAGCTATTTGATAATTTCCACTTGTGACAATGCTCAAGACGCTGTACAATGTACATAGACAAAATCACCTCCCTTTCTTACAAAGGACAGAAATGCGCGAGCTAGAACAGAGCAGATTAGCGCTGTTTTACGTTTTTCGCTCATTTTTGCACTTTTCTCAGCGTTTTTTTTTTATAATTTTTTTTATTGAATACACTCAACACATTGAAAAAGTGGTCTGTAAAAACTAGATTTAATAAAAGGCTTTCTAACACAGCTAATTTTGAATCGATATTTATAATGGTTTTTAAGCGATTTCGTTTATAGTTCGAAAAAAGAACATATTTCAATAAAAATATTATTAAGCAGAAAAATAAATATTGAAATGAAGATGTACATATAAAAAAAATCACGTTTGAGGTAATTGTACAAGTATTTTATTTATGGTATCTAAAATGCTACTTTTGACTGTAGATTTTTGACAGCACCTCAATGATAACGCTTTTTTAAACTGAGTCACATAATTAGTTACATAAAGTCTTCCCCTCATTGTTTCAACTTTCTCGAAAAATCAATTCCAGACTGGTCAATTCTCTCTGAAATTTGACACCATTCCACCCCCACTGTTTACCACACATGATTCATCGACTACCCTCAGTATCGCACAAAAATATACCCACGATATTGGATGACTAAAAATACGATTTCCACTAACGCCCTCCTTCAATTGGGGAATGAAAAGTCGTCGTCAATTAATTAGAGCCTAGCGGCGGACCGTGAGAAACGGGGGATTTGAGGACGTTAGCTAAGAGCGACAAGCGATTTTCATAAAAGCATAAGCATTTCTCCATGTAAGTGGGGAAAAATGCTTTCGTTCGTGCTCTGTTTTATTTTCCTTTACGACTAATCTATTCGAAGTATTATAGCTACTTTGATAACATTGAGTACCTCAGATAAAGCGGAATGGTTCTCTGATATTCCAGCGCGATGACGACTCAAGAAACCACGTTATCTGCCGCAGCCGAGCTTAGTATTTAACTTAGCCGTCGTGCAAGGCAGCTTCTTGCGCCGCTTCTTTTACTCTGCGACAACAAGAAAGAAAAGCGGTTGCAGATGGTAGGATATGACGATAATCAGTAAGCATAATTAATCTTTGTTAGAAAAAATTATCTGTTACCACAAAATATGACCATAGTAAGAAATAACCCCAAAAAAAATCGTAAACGCGGATGACATACAGGTATGACTTTCTATAGAAAGTTAAGCGAAGGTACTCGGAAACTCATTACATAATGATTTTAGATTATTTTATTATGATTATTTAAAGAAAGACAAAGATATTTTGCCTAAAATTGTACAAGATTTTCTTTGTTTATACTCACAGCGTAGTCAATAAGGTTAGATTAAATTTTCGATACGTAGAAGAAGAATGTAAAGAAGCATGACTCCTCAACGTGACTCTACTCCGTAATAATCAGTATATATTTTTTTTATTTATTAACCTGGATTTGAAGTCTGATATTGTGTGTTTCGAATCAAGAATACATATTTTTGTTATTAATTATTTGTTAATATAGAATGTGAAATCTCAACCTCCTCTCCCCTTCACTTTGCGCCACCCCCTACTGTCGCCCTTACCAACTCCATAATGAGTTTATTAAGCCTAAGCTTACTCTTTCTCAAGATAATGCTGATTGGAAAATTTTTGATTGGGCTTTGTAAAGTTTCCTTAATTCAGGGTTTCGAAGATTAAAGGAACATCTGAATTAGAGTGGTTTAAACCCAGAAGCGGCTCGTGCTAAAGAGCACTGGTGCAGTGCACTCCCTCTTTCACAAAACTCAAACTTAGGATGTATTACCTACCTAGTTGTTACATACGATTACATACCTATTTTCATAACCCTATACGTTGTATACATTTATAATAGCCTAAGAAATAATTACGCAACAAATAAGTAGTCAAAATGTACCAAGTGGCGCGCCCATAGAGGAAAAAAATCACTCCGTGGCGCGCCAGCGATTCCGCTCCTATGAAGAAATCTTCAGTACAATTCCTTATACAGAATGCAATGAGTGTGAAAGAGAAACATCAACACGCTCGAGCGCGTGAAACAAAAGATTTTTTATGAGAAATTAGCCTAATCAGGAGCGCTGCTCTATGCTACGTTGCCAGATCGCGCGCGATGCGCATGCATTTCGGTGACAAGGCGCTGTTGCCGATCATACGTAAACAAACTTTTCGTATACAGCTTTCAGTTACTGTTCGCAATTTTGCTTGAAAATTTAGAAATAATTGTTTTTAATAGTGTACGTGCTTAATTACTGTAAAAATGGACGAATACAGTGTCGTTCACATTAAAAAATGCGAAAAAGACTTTACAAATACGACTTGAACTCAATGAAAAGGGGCCGCCATAACCTGAAATCGCGCTAGTTCAAAAATGTAGTACAAAAATTCACTTTTAATCGTGTTTTCAAACCAGAACAATATTTAAAAACACCTTGGATGTGCGGTTATAAATAAATTGTTTTGTTTCCCGTGTCTGGTATTTGGAGCTGGCGCTGGCGCGCATAATATGTAGGTAACAATAAAGCCATAAAAAATATTTCATCAATAAATGGTAAGTAAGTAAATGTATTTAAGTATTTAATTTTTTTTGTGCACACCCATTAAAAAATGTCACGAGCCGCCTCTGTTTAAACCTATTGTCAATATTAGATGATTTGGCCAATTTGTACTTCATGAAAGTCAAAGTTTTGTGACGGCTCATGTATAACAACTAAACAGTTTAATTAATGGCTACTTCTTAGCCACTGGTCGATTAGTTGTTACAGAGTCCTTAAATTATGTGGTCAAAAAACTTTTGGCAACAAATTCAATCAAGCCAGACAAGCAATTATACGATGATAATTGTAAGATTTCTATACAACATGCTAGATTTTCCTTTCGTATCCAACAACTTGCTGCTAATCCACAGCTATTTGCTGCTGCTCAGTGTAACACTAATGCTGGCGTACATTCTCCAATGAGGAGTATTACTTACACTTAAAACAAACATTTCACAGACATAGATCCCTTTTCATTATCTACTCATAGATTTAGGAGTTTGCTGCTTAAACAGTTATCTAAATAAGTCGAAGTTAAAAAATTATAATTTAATATTGTAACATCTTGTTTCTTGTTAATTCTGAAGTATGTACTTATTAAGGACTAGCTGTTGCCTGCGACTCCGTCCGCGTGGGGTTCAGAAAAAGTAGCTAATGACTTTTCCCATGGTTCAAACTATCTTCGTACCAAGTTTTTATCACAACCGGTTTATCGGATTAGTCATAAAAGCGTAACAGACAGACAGACAAACAGTACAGTTCTCGCCTTTATATTATTAGGTATACAGAGTACCGATAATACGGATTTTTGTAAATTAAACACCTCTTGTTTACGTGTGGACTGTTAGGTCGCCCACTATCCTCGTAAGTTTAAAATCATAGTCGAATTCCACGCGGAGTAACTATGTTACGGGTTTCGTTATTTCTTATACAAAACAAAGCCTAACTAAATCTGAGGCTCAGTTACTTTAGCTTCTGTGGCTACTGAAAAAAGAGCGGTACAAAGTCCAACGTGTCTAGCTTCACATGCTTTTAACTCTACATGTACCTACATACAAAACTGTTGGACTTCACTTCCGTACAATCTTTGTAACTTATCTCTTCCCTTAAAAGACAATTCCTAAAAAACAATGATTTACTTCTCTCTTTCTTTTTTGAAGTATTTCGTTTATAGTACTTATAGTACTTTCAATTATAGTTTATATACCTACTTCCTAAGTTTTCAAAACTTTAGAACTTTCATAATTATTTTTACATGTGTTGCACCGCCATGCCATGCCGAAACAGGATTTTTTATTATTATTTTTACAATAAAACTAAATCTAGATTTTACCAATCTTTAGCTGTACCCACGACTTTTACACAAACAACTGGACCGGGTCAAACGGAATTTTCAACAACGTATTTGACTTTCTTCCGTACAAAATTATAAGCTTTGTTTGATTTCAGCTCGGTTTCACAGCTTGAAACTTTGAACTCGCCTATTATCTGTTTGAAGGAACCGATGGCAATAAAAAAAGTTCAAATATTGCACGAAAGCAACCCAAATACGTTATTGAAAACCCTATTTTAGTCGTTCAAGTAGTTTATGAGGTATTGGTGCGGCCGCTTAAGACTTCGCGAACCTTCTGTCTGAGTGAACCGTTTGCAATGAAATAAAGCTTATATGTTGCACAGAAAGAAGCCCGACGCGTCATTGAAAATCTCGTTTGACTATGAACCAGTTCAGTAGGTGAGTTCTTGGTTCTGCAGCTTGAAACTTTGCGTATCATCTGTCAGAGTGAACCTACCTATCGCAATGAAACTAAGCTTATTTATTGCACAGGAGTAAGCCAAACGCGTTATTGAAAGCCACGTTTGAATCTACTCAAAAGTTTTTGAATTATTCGCGCCTTCTCTTGAAACTTTGAATGAATGAATGAATGAATCTTTATTTGCATTAGACAAGGTAGGTACATTAGGTGTTGTGATAAAGATAGGAACAAGCGAGTCTAGCTATGTTAAAAAGCATGCAAATGTTCACAATCAATAAACAAAATAATATCCATAATATTACAAAATTAAATGTCAAATGATGTGAAGACAAGTTTATAAACGTAAAACAATTTCATGCAATGTCAAAACAAAATTAAATAATATGTCACTAAGCACTACTACAAAACAAAATTGATACCACCCAACCTATGCATTTGTAACACCAGAATTTGTCCAATTCAGAAATTCGCCCACTGAATAAAAAGTATTCTGAATCAGCCACCTGCGCAAATTACTCTTAAACTTGTTAAAAGGTTGTTCTTTAATATGTTGAGGAATTTTATTAAAGATTTGTAAACACATCCCAAAACAATTTTTTTGATAACGCGTGGTTTTTGGGACTGTAGTTGATACTAGTCTATTAGGATATCTAAGGCTCCTCTGATCAGTGCGAGTACTTTCTGCGTTACTGAATAAATGAAGGTTCGTCCTAACAAATCTACCTATTTCGAAAATATACAGACAAGGTAATGGTAATATGTTTAGCGATTTGAAGTAAGGCCTACAGGAAACGTCAGGAGCGATTCCACAAATTGCCCTCAAGCAGCGTTTTTGAGCAATAAATACCTTTTGAATATCGGTCCCATTACCCCAAATTAGGAGTCCATATCTCAGCACAGATTCTACATATGCGTAGTAGGCAATTATTGCAGTATTCCGGTCTGTAACTCTAGTTAACTTATAAAGTGCAAATGAAAAACTGTTTATTTTATTGCAAACTTTATCAATCTGCTCTATCCAGTTCAGTTTTGGTGTTATAATTAAACCTAAAAATGTCACATTATTGATAAATTTTATAATTCGTCCATAAAAATTAATATGAGTCAATGGATTTTTTTTCAGATTATTGAAATTAACGAAATTAGTTTTATCAAGATTGATTTTCAAATTATTATTGTTTAACCAGTCAATAAGTTGGTGCATAGTTTTATTTATGTCCTCTATGTGCTTGTCTAGAGAAAGTTTATTGTTAGTAGTTACTAAAATAGAGACGTCGTCAGCAAACATTATTGTTTTAAAATCAAATATATCAGGGAGATCGTTGATGTACATTAAAAACAAAAGCGGGCCCAATATGCTGCCTTGAGGTACTCCGCTTCTATTGTGTTTAAAATCCGATCTATATGTATTGTTAATGGAATTTTCATCGAGCTGCGAAATTTCGACACATTGCTGTCTGTCTTTCAAATAAGACTCAATCCAGGCGATTGCAGGTCCCCTAATACCATTAGCTTCTAATTTTTTGCGTAACTTCTATCTGAGTGAACCGTTTTCAACTAACCTAAGCTTATATGTTGCACGGAAGTACCTAATCCAAGCACGTCATTGATATGCCAGTTGGAGTCGGTACAGTAGTTTGTTCGCTATTGGTGCCGCCTATTGAAACTTCGGTCATGTTCTGTCTGTGTGAACCGTTTTTAATGAAATTAAGCTAATACATTGCAAAGAATTAAGCTAAACAGGTTATTGAAAACCCCGTTTAAATCCGTTTAGTAGTTTGTGAGTTATTGGTGCCGCCGCTTGAAACTTAGTGTATTTTATGTCTGAGTGAACCGTTTGCAATGAAACTAAGCATACATGTTGCATGGAGTAAGCCAAATACATAACTGTAAACGTCGTTTTAATCGGTTCAGTTGTTTGTGAGATATTGGCGCCTCCGCTAAAAATTCCGCGCACCTGTCTGAGTGAGCCGTTTTCAATGAAAGCAAGCTAATGTGTTGCTAAGAAGTAAGCTTGACAGTTTATTGAAAACCCCGTTTGAATCCGTTCAATAGTTTGTGAGTTAATTGCGCCGCCGCATGAAACTTAGCGTACCTTCTGTCTGAGTGAACCGTTTGCAATGAAACTAAACTTTTATGTTGTACAAAAGTAAGCCAATTTCGTAATTGAAAACTCAGTTTGAATCGGTTTGTGAGTTATTATCGTACAGGCAATTTGATATTTTACATTAGTGTAGCGTCTGATTGAGTGAACCGATTTGAATGAAACATAGCCTATATGTTGCTCAGAGACAAGCTTAATCTATCTGCGAAAACCGCGAGAAAATCCGTTCAGTAGTTTCGGAGTTTATCGAAAACATACAGACAGACAGACAGACAGACAAAAAGTTCAGAAAACATATTTTTGAGTTCTATTAGTCGTTTCTTATCGCCCACACTATTTTTTTTATAAATTTATCAAAAGTACAGACACGCGGTTTCTACTCCTTTATTATATGTATAGAATAGATGTATAGATATGTATAGATAAAAATGTTGTAAGTTTTATTTTTAATTTGTTTGTAAGTTGTATCTTATTTTTAAAATTCTTAGCAATAATTCATAAATGAGCTTTGTTTGTGAACTACCAACAATTTGACACCACTGGTGAATAGTGTAGTTGGCTGTGTATTTATTTTATATATTTATAATATGTTATGTTATTCTTGATTATAGTTTAATACACAGTTGTTTACTATTCCAAATAAATAAAAAGAAAATAAAAAATAAAGATTATAAATTAATTAATTCATTAATTAAATGCCTGCGCTTGACACTGCCGGCAGCATTATAATATGTATGTTATCATTTCTAAACCTAGAATATACATATTATATATCATCATAGTAATCAATTAATGAACGATATCGTGTATATAAATAAAAATGTAAAATAATTTTATATTCGTATTAGGGTTTACGTTGATGACATATTCAAATGCTCTGACATAACTGAGCGTCAGTGTAAAATTGATCCTGTCTCGATCCTGCTGTCGTGTCCTATTTGTCAATGTTTGCAGGGTAGTCTATTAAACGTAGCTTTATTATTCAGCGGGGCTACGCAGGTGTCACAGATTACCAACACGATAGCCTGGGTGCGTAGTTTCAAACCATGAGCTGGTTTGTATCGAAGCTCATAGGAATTTTAGTTAGGTTTGGCATTGTAATAAGTACGTACACCGACTACGATGTTCTGTTTAATTTACACATCTTACGTTTTTCAAAATTCTGCTTTAGATACAACAAGACCAGGTAGAGATTGAAACTCTTCGTGTTAATTTAAATTTATGTGGCGATTGAAGTAAAAATTATACAAAATCCAATGTGTCGAGCTTAACGTGTCCTTGACTTTAACACTTTGGTAAAACTTTATAACCCATATGAATTATTGTGTCTCTTATTTATTAGTTAGATGTTGTTTTGTTTTTCTCTTCTTCAGGAGGTAAGAATTCAGTTATGTGCTTCTTTTTATTAAAGATTTTTCGACATAAATATTTAGTGAGTTTATAGTACAGCACACCAAAAGTTATGACTTTGTTTAAACCTTAAAATGACAATCTATGACAAAATAATGTCATATCCATTACAATACAATTATAACCATTTATTGACAAATCAATCAATTTGCCGATATGCAGAAGCTAAAAGATTATTTGGCTACAGAAGTTACCAAATACGCACCAAGTTTGATTAATGATAAACTGTTGTAGGGTTTCAGAGATTATGTAGATAGCCAAGTAACGAATTCATTTGAAAAACTAACAAGCAAGAGTATCCTCAATATTTATTCGAATAAAGCTCATTTTATAAATTGAGTAACAATAATGTTGAATGTCGAATTTCACGATCCGGTTATTGCAGGAGTAAGTAGATTTGATAGCGATCAACTAATGTATTAGGGTACTTACTTGATTGGCATTTATTTGAATCTGTAATGTGAGTTTTCAAAACTTCATACTACTAAAGTCCGTACGGTAGCATTTGTAGGTATTTGGTTTGCATTGCATACTTAAACAATTCGTCTTTTTCTATCGTCAATGGGCTATTGGACTGGCTCTTGACCTCAATCTAGCCTTGGAGACAATGGTTGACGATGGAACGAGCTTGCCCAGAAGAAGCTTATTCCCTCGCGACTTGAATAGCTTCGGGTTATATGAACTCGAGATTACAGACGCAGGCAGAAAAAGCAAAAAAAATCTGTTGCAAAGCGCTTTTTTGTTTTGCAATCTATCGAATCAATTGCGGCTAGTATTTGTATTTAGAAATATAGAAAAGAAACTTTCTTTATTTTTCTTCATCAATTGCGGCTAGTATGTATTTGACTGGGCCATTTTAGATTTGACAACAATTGTCCATGAAATAAAAGAACTTGTGTTTTATGTAAAACTGCCGCAGTTTAGCTTTGACTCAATGTTGGCGCCGAAGTTCAGGTTTGAACACAACTTCATTCCAAGAAACTCAAAGATGTCATTAACAGATACAAACGTATTTATCTCCAAATGTAGGAGCCAGATTTCATGGACCACTTAGACCAGAGAGGCTTGTGTTTTAGTGACGTTAAATCTCACTAGATTTTGACACCCCACTTGGAGACAAGATTACACTACCATAGCCTTTCTCGAAGAACGTAACTCATCACTGCTGGTTTTTGAAACGGCGTGCTCAGTCAACGATATTGAACGACTTTCACAAAGAAACATTTTTGGGAAATGAAAATAAAAATTGACCTCTCAATAAAAATTGCTAATTCTGACCGAAAAGTTTGTATGGAGAGGTCAAATTGTTTTTTATTTCCCAAAAATGTTTCTTTGGGATAGTTGTTCAGTTTCGTTGACTGAGCACGCCCTTCCAGTTTTCAGTACACCCTTTATAATAAACGCACGACAAGACTATCATCTGCGTACCCAATAATACCAGAAACAAGTGGTGTGATGTGGTGCAGCAGGGAAAGAGTCGCAGAAAAACGGACTGATCCTGCACACGTTTATTTTGTGCCGTTTGGTAGAAAGAAATATTTTTCAAAATATTATGGGCTAGTAAATATGTATTGACATTTAGGTTATCATCTCAATTAGGCAACTTTGATAGGACCTTATTTACTGTATTGAGAAATGGGGTTAGGCGGCGTAATCATAAAGGCTATCTAAGACATTATCTTTAACCCAACCTCGAACTCTAAAAGACCTCATAATTTTGAAACTGATTGATTTGTTTATTGCTATATCTTACTTTGTAACTAGAATAATGTGAAGTTTATTTATTTAAATTGCTTTAAATCTGAAATTGCCCGTATGGCAACAAACAGTGCCAACCTATCTCTACCCGTGGGTATCGTAAGAGGCGACTAAGGGCTTATAAACCGAAGTATGGGCAGAGCATCTAACTGCGGTCACCAACAACAGCGGTTGCCAGCCGAAACGCTTATAAGCGTGGTGACTATGGAAAATCCCTTCCAAAGAACCACGCGTTTTTGTTGGAGATCTGGAAAGAGCTCCCTGTCACAGTAAATACATAAGCTAAAGCAGTATGGAAACTCCTAAAACTGGCGCACTCACACATGCGCACACCGCTACAGGAAAATAAGCAGTTTTCGCGCTGAAGTAAGTCGTGGGTGCCAAACCCATAACACAAACAAATAGGTACATATAGAGTCCCTATAAGTATGTTCCTGTCCTTGTGCGATAAAAGGCGACTAAGTATCTTAATCTGCCCTTGTGTCATAAAAGGCGACTAAGTGTCTTAATCTGCCCTTGCGTGACAAAAGGCGACTAAGTCTTAATCGTCTTAATCTGCCCTTGTGTCATAAAAGGCGACTAAGTGTCTTTGTCTGCCCTTGTGTCATAAAAGGCGACTAAGTGTCTTTATCTGCCCTTGTATAATAAAAGGCGACTAAGTGTCTTTGTCTGCGTTAAAAAAAAAACTGGGTTACATACAACCCTGACGCTCCGACACAGTATAGTTCTTTTTTTCAAAAAAGGGCCCGAGTTTCCATACTGATTTAGTGTATATATTTACTGTGTCCCTGTCCTGCAGTGGACGTTTCATTGGATGTTGTGATGATTCTGAAATATTATTACTAAAGTAGGTAGTGCAAAAAGGCTTTTATTTTTTTTGTAACAAATATAATTTCGTACCAAAAGAACTTCGATTGAAGCCATCACACTAAAACCCAGGCTGTCAAAATCGTCACGTATCTTGAAGAGGCCACGTGACCTGCACGTGGCTTATGACGTCATATCACACTTGTAAAAAGCACGCGCTATGTCAAACTGCTTATTAGAAAAAACTTTTTTTTAAGTTTAAATTGTAAGTTACACAAAAATTTCCCGGATTTTGTTTGCGTGTTTCAAGTATAATAATCAGAAAGCATCCTTTTTGGGGATCCAAACTCAATTTTTATTATGAGACTAGCACCGAAATTGCTAAAATTATAATTTGTATAATGTATGGAGCACGTAGAAGAATGTTTTTTGGACAACATATAAAACTTGTATTGTGATAAAACAATATTCTTCAGATCCATTAAGTTGAATTTGAAAAAAAAAATCCATGGTGTTGAATTAAGTTTCTCAAAACTGTGAATTATTTTTTGTAGTTAACCTTCTAGTGCTTAAACCCGATCCCTAAGAAAAAGATGAGGATTCCCATAACGTTAACATCTAAGTGTTGACTCAAAGATGCAATTTTACATATTTATATCTTACGAGGCTATGGGAAAAGATAGATGTTTGACAGTGCGCGCAGTCTTTTCGCTTGAAAGAAAGGGATGAAGTGCGCAATCCGCAACGCATTCGATTGCGACAGATATACTGTGCGTGTTACCAAAACTAAATGACGTAAGCGCCTGATATAAAATATCGACATTTTGTAAAAACTAAGTAATAAAATAAAATTTTAGGTTGGGCAAACCCTAGCAACTACAAATACCATTCTGTATACTTATTTTCACTACTTAATATACCTCCGATTCCACAAAAAGAGGAATAAATGAAAATTGAAGAGGCAACTTTGGATTTTTATTTTGTCGAGTCGATTTTCACTAATCATGTTTTGGTCTTGGTGATGCCCTCACTTTAATGGTCAATAAATACATACCTGAAAATCACGGCAAGATATTGGGTAAATATAAAGATATTTCTCTTTAGAATATCCAAAAAAACTTACATATCGCCTTACTATCTATATATATAAAAGAAAAGGTGACTGACTGACTGACTGACTGACTGACATATCAACGCACAGCCCAAACCGCTAGGTCTAGAGATTCCAAATTTGGCATGTAAGCTCCTTATGAGGCCTAGGGGTGCACTAAGAAAGGGTTTTACAAAATTCCACCCCTAAGGGGGTAAAATAGGGGATGAAAGTTTGTATGAAAGTCCGTCAGTTTTGAAGTTAGGATCTTCAAAATTAGTATTTAGGCTGACAACTAAAAATTATTATCTACGTGTCTCAGGGTTTTTGAAAATTCGACACCCTTAAGGGTGTAAAGGGGGATGAAGTTGAAAATTCTTTATTTTTAAAGTAAAATCTACATTATTTATTATTTAGGCATTAATGATGTAATTCTATGCAACGTTTATCACTGTTATTGAAATTCCACCCCAAATTCAACCCCTAAAAAAGGGAAATGGGGTGAAAAAGTCTAAAAACCAATATGGGTATCGTTTTTATGGTTTATCGGGTCGCTGATTACGAAAACTACAACAATTTTGAAATCCATCGTGGTGGACGTTAAATACCATCATTCCCTTGGGATGGGGTTGGGGTGCGATAGGGTTGAAATGTGAATATGGGTGTCGTTTTTATGGTTTATTGGGTCTCTGATTACGAAAACTACAACAATTTTGAAATCCAACGTGGTGGACCTGAAATACCATCAGCCCCTGGGGATGGGGTTGGGGTGCGATAGGTTTAAAATGTCTAAAAATAAATATGGGTTTCGTTTCTATGTGAGGGATAGCGGTTAATTTGGCGTTAGGGGTACGGATAGGGGTAGGGATAGGGAGAGGTAGGAGAGGTAGAGATGTAGAGAGGTAGAGAAGTAGAGAGGTACAGAGGTAGAGACGTAGAGAGGTAGAGACGTAGAGACATAGAGAGGCAGAGACGTAGAGAGGTAGAGAGGTAGAGAGGTAGAGACGTAGAGAGGTAGAGAGGTAGAGAGGTAGAGAGGTAGAGAGGTAGAGAGGTAGAGAGGTAGAGAGGTAGAGAGGTAGAGAGGTAGAGACGTAGAGAGGGAGAGGGAGAAGGAGGGGAAGGGGGAGAGGGAGGGAGAGAGGGAGGGGGAGGGGGAGAGGGAGGGGGAGGTAGACGTAGAGAGGTAGAGAGGGAGGGGGAGGGGGTGAGGGAGAGAGAGGGAGGGGGAGAGGGAGGGGCAGGGGGAGAGGGAGGAGGGGGAGGGGGAGTGACAGAGGGTCGGGAAGGGGGAGAGGAAGGGGAAGTGGGAGAGAGAGGGTTTCAGTTTTTGCCAATTACTTCTGCGAATTGGCTCTGTTTTGAAATATAACATAAAGGTGTCTCTCATCTCTCTCTTTACATTTGTTAGGATACTGCTGCTAAGTTCCTCTGTTCTGAGTAATTTATAAGTAACGTCTGTATATTATATAAAATTCAGCTGGATCTTGAATTATACTCATTTATTTGCGCAGGGAAGTCCTGTTTTTCCTTAGTTTAAAATTACCCCGAAATGACGGGAAAATATCTCATTGCTTCGGAAAACCGGTAACAACATAACTACGAAATCCACGCGAGCGAAGCCGCGGGCAACAGCTAGTAAATAAATAAATAATTTAAAATTTTGTGTAAAAACTTGGGAAAATATTGTTTTAATAAGACTGTCAAAGTGAAAATAATAGGGATTACGAAAGAAAGGCGTTGCTAGTTAGAAAGATGTCACGTTGGAGATCACATGTCATGCGTCATAACATAACGCGCGACGTCACTAGTGTTGCGCTATTGTTAACAAGTATTTTGGATAACTGTTATTTTATTTACTGACCGGGGGGTACCGGTATCTATAGAATAATGCCAATTCATCTCTACCCGTGGGCGACTAAGGGATAGTTAAGCAGCATCTTTCTGTGAATCGTACCATCATATAAATAAAGGGTGTAAGGGACGGTGTACCAAAAACTGAAAGGACGTGCTCAGTCAACGAAACTGAACAACTTTTCCAAAGAAACATATGATGGGAAATGAAAAAAAATTTTGACCTCTCCATACAAACTGTTCGGCCAGAGTGGGCAATTTGTACGGAGAGGTAAAAAAAATTTTCCATTTCCCAACATATTAGGTCTTTACCTATGAAATTGCCGTTTTGTATGGCGAATTTTAGGTAAACTCAATTTTCAGTACTAACATTTTTGAATTTTTCTTAGGAATTATAAATCCAATTTTCTTTGTTTTTTTTTAAGAATTATTGGGAAGACATTAAGCTAACACAAACTTAAATTTAGTTTTCGAAAAATATTATCTGTAAAAAAATATAACAAATCAAATGATAAAATCGGACGACATTTAAGACGAACAATTTTCAAACCTTTAATTTTATATATCAAACTAAAAATATAAACTTTATTTTATGCGTAAATTGATGAGTCAACTTTCAAATATAAATCAAATAAAAAAAATAGCATTAGAATTTAGAATTTTATAGGAATTATGATCTCATTAATGTGTAAGAAAATTTCGGCAATTTCATAGGTAAAGGCCTATTATGTTTCTTTGGGGAAGTTGTTCAGTTTCGTTGACTGAGCACGCCCTTTCAGTTTTCGGTAGACCATCCCTTACACCCTGTATACCAACAACAGCGGTCGCTAGCCGCAATGCTTACAAGCGTGGTAAATCCCCTCCAAAGTACCACGCATTTTTGTTAAAAGATTGAGCGAGGAAGTAATGTAAATTTTTTGAAATAGTTTGAAATAAATAATTTTTTTTTCTAAGAATAGATTTCTAAACAAATTGCTGGTTTAAAAATATGTATCAAAAATTATTTATTCGTTTTGATTATTGCGGCTTTAACTCATATATACAAAAAATACATAAATATTTTGAAGTGTTATTTTAGTTAAATATGACTTAAGAGCGCGTATAAAGCCAGGAAAAAATCCGATTTCACCCGCGCGTCTTGCATCCCCCGCGCCGCGCAGCGGGCAGGAAAAGATCGCACGGCGCTCGACACTTATTATCATAGTTCGCTCGATTTCATACGACGCGCATAGTATAAGCAAAAAATAAGAGGAATCTGCTAAACTGTAGGATATTTCAAACGGATCACTACGGGTAGGGTTCATATTTAGCATTTTGTAAACATCATACACGCAATCTAAATTTAGTAAAAATAATGTTTTTAGATTATTTGAACAACCACAAACAACAACATCTAACGTAATGAGCTATGCCAAAAGGAGAATAGGCATTTTGGCCTATCGGCGGCCATTGATCTTTCTGGTACTGTTCTTTCTCTTGGCAGCTCGTAACAATATTATTATAATTTATTTTACCGGGAAAATGTTGTAATCGTAATAATATTCATTTAAAAAAATGAAAAATCATTGGTCACTAAAATTCGGTATCGCGGCTGACCCTGGTAAATGCCAATCTATTATTTTAGGTAGTTCATATTAATGTTGGTAGTACAATAATAATGTTAATGAACTCTGTAAAAGCGTGAAGGATCTTGGCTTAATTCTTGACAACACCCTCAGTTGGAAAGACCAACAACATTAGCCGCAGGGTCATAAATTCTCTTAAACTTCTTTATAGATTTAAAAACTTCCATCCAAATCTTCCAAATGAGACAAAGCGTATGCTTGTGCAAGCCCTCTGCGTCCTGATCATTTATTATGCAGACACATGTAGCCTCGATCTCAACTTGGGGTTTCTGTTTTTTTTTTATTGTCAATGGGCTTATTCTTGACCTCGATCTAGTATTGAGGACGGAGATGAGGTCGACGATGGAACGAGCTTGCCCAGAAGAAGCCTTTTCACTCGCGACTTGAATAGATTAGGATTATATGAATTCAGGAACACAGACGCAGACAAAGAGTACCACTCTTTAGCAGTGCGCATTACAAAATATGTTTAAAAGCGCTTTGTGCGAATGTGCAGAATATCAACCAAGTATGTGTGAATTCCCGCGGTGCGTCTGTACTCCCGATGGTAGAAGGGAGATGGTGGAATAAGCTCGTATAGCTCTCGAGCATACTCTCCGAATTACAATCTATAAAAGACCGACAGACATGCGACGGTGGGCCAGACTGTGAAACTTGGTTTTCACTAGCATCTCATCACCAACGAGCTTCCAAAAAAAAAAACCGCCAAAAGCCGCCAAAAAAACACGTGTGTATTATTTTTTCATGTACTCAAACCACTTGAACATTGCGTTTTGTGTGGGAAGTTGAAAAAAAAAGTGTATTTGAATGCATATTGGAACTAAAAGAATATATTTTCTACGTTTGTTTGCTGCAACACTTTATCTAGTTTAAAAACTGGTATAAAATACGAAATACTAGTTAGAAAATAGCAAGTAATTCCCAACAAAAGCACCGTCACGTCCGCGCTAGAGACGTGGCAATTTGCGCGACACATACGGAACGGGGGGATTTTTGCTGCTTCTGACATTTCGTTTTGGTTATTGAAACGTTTCGGGCAAAGGGGTCTAGTAAAACTTCTGCTTATATGTTCGAGGCATGGTTTTAATTTAATGCTCCAAAGTAGAATAAACCACCTTGTTACCTTACTAAAATCAAAATTTTAGACTTTTTAAATAAACGTTTAAATTAAACATCTTATCCATTATTGTTTTGGTCATAAAATGTACATACATACATAACATCACGCCCCTTTCCCGTCGGGGTAGGCAGAGACCACAGTCCTCCACCTGCTACGATCTTGACATACTTCCCTTGCTTCATGTACTTTCATCAATCCTTTCATCAATCCTTTCAATTATTGATTAAAATACACTTAAGTATTTTATGTGTATTGGTTTACTTTGACATTTTTCACTTATTTTGACATTAAATATTATAATTACAATTAATTTGCTTTGTTTTACCTGTCTTTTGACATACTTTTATTTTGTTTGAATTATTTTTATTTTATTTCCAATATTATTGACGATCATATTATTCATTGACATCTGAACAATCTATGTAATTTTGAATTTGATAATATGAAATAAAGAAATCTAAATCTAAATCTAAATCATACACGCTCGTCGGTTTAGGGTACTTTTAACCTGACCTTTATTCAGAACGTCTCCCTATCCCTTTTCCGATTTTGGTCACTACGTCTTTTTTTACGCCACTCCGTTCTCTTATCACACTATTTCTAATCCTGCCACTCAATTTAACACCAATCATACTCCTCAGCGCTCTCATTTCCAAAATGTAATAATACATTTAATTTACAATGCGTAGATTCAATTTAAAGCTTAATTCAGTTCTTAAATACCTGTCTAATCTTAGAGGTCATCAGATAATACAGGTGACGATAGGTACAAAGATTTAATAAGACAAAATAAACTACCTATAGTTGCAATAGTCAGTTTTGGCATCGAAACTGTTGCATGAATCTGCGTATTAATCTTAGTTTTGTCTTATTTTTCACGAGACTCGGCGTCATTGTCAACTTTCCTGTAATATTCATTAAGTTTTGACCTCTTCAGACTTTCCTCGGCCAAATTAAAAATTTCATATTCTTGAGTTAAAATTTCCTGTCGTCCAACATAACGCGACCAAATTGCATTCCCTCCCGAACGATACAACTCAATTATCACGCGTGACAGCTTATTTCAGCTACATCGTACTAGGTCATGATTCTAGTGGTTCAAAAAATGGAAAATAACGAAGTGTAGTGATTTTAAAGGTACGGCAAGGTAAGATAAATTTGGAATCTATAAGCCTATACGCATGTACGACAAAAGAAAAGAGAGTCAATGAATGTGACGAAAATGGTCGAAAGGCGAAGAATCTGGTGTTTGCCTACCATACGGGCTTGCTTCTTTTTGTGCGTATTTGATAGTAAGTGCTAGGGCATATAATACGAGAAAAATATAATCAGTTGCAAGAATTTATTCAGAAAACTATTTTCAATTACTAATCAAATGTTTGATTTGCTACTTACCGCATAACTTATAGTGCTCATGAATACCTTTATTTTTAATAGTTTAAAATTTTCAAATAAGCAAACTACGGTAATAGTTTACTTAAAGTTAAGGGGCATTATTATAGGTGCACGACGCTCTCTATCAAGAACGAATCATTGTCTTTATTCTCCTTTCTTAAAATCAACTTATCATGTTAAAGTTCTACGAATCACTGTCAATTGTTTAGCAGAATTAAAGCTCTGATACTAACATTGGTGTTAGAGGCTACTTTTGATTGGGGTGTTTGTCAGTATTCCATTTCATTTAGCCAGTTTCCAATGTTGACGGAACAAGCTTGTTGATAGCTTGCTATGCGAATTTCGAAAACTTATCTTTCTCCTTCATTCTTAGGCCAGACATATGTTACATTCGAAATTGCAATAATTGCGGTATAGCTGCACTTTTGGTATGTTGTTTGGGTCTACCTAGATAGTATTTATCCAGATTTGCTGCAGTTTTAAATCCACGGGCGCCGAGTTATTGCTGAAAACCGACATTTTTTTCACTTTTTTTAGTTTTGTGCAAAAAAAACGACATAGAAAGGCTCTAACGAGAAAGGTCACTATCTCTTTTATGATATCGGCTGTAAATTTAATTTCTCCCTTTCTTTCTTTTTCATCATACCTGCTGTAAGACATCTACTCCTTTGTCACGGTTTTTCTTCTGCACAAAGATCAGTCTTGCGTTATTGACACAACTTATTTTGTGCAAGTGTTCATGGCTGAGTGGTAGTTTCACTGTTTTTTGATCACGATAGTAGTCGGTAAGCCTTCTAATCTAGGGTTGGGTCTGGTTTTCCCTCTGGTTTGCAGGGGTCAGATGGCTGTCACTCTGAATAAAACCAGTACCCTTGTTAAATCTTCTAGGTTAGGTCACAGATTAAGTAATAGTAAACGCTGGTTAGGTAGCCAACTCCATAAAAACCATTGGTTAAAACGGAATAAGGTTAGAGCAATAATTAACTCTGTAGTCTTTTTTGTGGGGGTCCTGCTCATTCTAAGGTATTAAAAAAAGTTGTGCCCGTAGCTGCCAGATCTTTGAGCACTAAGCCTGTGCTACTGTCGCTTGAGAATATTGTATAAAATATAAAGAGTAAAAACCAATCTATGCTTAATTCGAAATATATTTTCTACTTTTAAGAGCTGTAACGGGCTAAACCAGGCTAGAAAATTTGGAATATATGAGAACTCATACGCACTGGAGGGCTTGGAATGGAAGCCTGGTACCAAAACATAGGTATCAAAAAAGAGCAGCGAGTTCCCCACAATATTGCTATCATACTTTCGGATCACTTTTTAATTAAACCTCCTATGTAATTCTTAAAAAGTCTAAACAAACATATAAAATCCGTCCATAAATCTAGACACAGACATCCAAAACAAACAGGACACTTTAAAACAGGGGAGACAAACTGATTTGCATATGGGAAAGCGTCACACATGCGGCCAGTGTTTGCAAAAATCCACTTTACGATCGATAACCTCTGCACTGACCATTTGTAATTTTTCTTTTTATTCATTTGTAAAAGTACTTCACTTAGTGGTTTTCAAATATTTTTTATGTAACTATAAATTTAATGGTTTTGTAGAGAACAATTTGCGCGTTTAAAAGTAAAAGTGTTTTAACCTACAATGGTCTTTAGTTCTCTGAGAATGTCATGTCCATATTTTATCATACCTTATAATTGTACGCATTACACGGCATCAAGTATGACATGTAACACCATAACCACTACTTCCATCGCAAGTATCACAACTCAAACCAACATATCTATAATTAGTAAAAAGTATATCAAACCCCAATTCGTTATACCAAAGTCACAATCATCAGGGGGATGTATAAAGGCAACACTTCATATTTGTTATTAGGAACGCCGCGCGGGAGGGTTCCATTCATATTCAAATCACTTTCAAATCTACAACTATTATTATCCCGGTCGCATTGTGTTGCTCCTAAGGGACCTATATCATTATTCCGAAGCGTCCTTCAAATCATGCCCCATGTAAAAGTATTGTTGTGTTCCAATCCTCTGGACGCCCGCGTGGGCCAAATTATTGTCAGAAGGGCGATTCGAAAACACTTTATATCACTTTACTACCTATTTACCGTCCTTTACCATTCTCGCCAGAATTCATTTTACCCTTTGTCACCTGATGTTGATACATGTTATTAGTTATTACAAGACAGAATTATGCGCCAGAGTTTAGATCCTCATAAGAATTTCAAGCTGTGATTTACCGACGGGATATTTAAATTCGGATACAAATTATATACCTGTATGGAGGTTAATAAATTCGACTCAAATTATGGAGTCCACCAACATCCATTTGTAATAAAACACAAAGTTATAGATCTAAGAATTTCATCGGCTCTTTGAGGGGATAATTTATGTGACGGTAAAGTTTTTTTATGTTCCATTAAAGCTAGATTCGATTTCGGTATCGGATTGTCTAATGTGAGTGGCGCCAAAATTCCGTCGGGCGGACGTCCTCGATCATAAAATTTTGGTCCCAAACAAACATCAACTTTTAGCGCCCCCAACCCCCGGCTTTGTTTTTTAAATAAGCATGTTCAGCTATGTTGGATCGACTTTGGTAGTCTCAAAATATTTACTCAAACTGTCGACGATGTGATGGAATTTCAAAGCTATCAATTACAACAATAATAATTTCTTTGGTGTTATTTAATGCCATTACACGTACTAGAGAGAAAGTACCTTTACTTTAAAATCAAAAGATCTTATTAGTCAGTTGTGATTCAATATGCAAAACGGACAGTTAGAATAGATCCCTTACTTCACGAAGATGGCCCATACCAATAGTTACGGGGCAAAGAGGCTATACAGCCACATTATAAACTCATATCACTTCTTCCGCTGATGGCGATAGAATGATAAAATCCGGATATGACAATAAGCACCATTGTTTCAAAGCAACAATGACGAACAAAAAACCAGAGGTCGAAAAGACGAATAAATCTAAATGACATTTGAAGGCACTCAGAAACTGGTCTACGATGGTTTTGGTTTTATTTTGAGTCAGGAATGTGACTGGCATAGGGCTTGATGTTCGAGTCGAAGACAAAGAAGTTTGATCGCCTTTTAAGCCTTGATAAATTATTTATTAAAAAGTTTCATCAGAAACTAACTTTTTGTACGTCTGAGTTGTGCTTGCTTTGTTGCTAGGATACTTTTCGCTGTATCATCTACTTAGTTAGTAGCAAACTGTTCGCCGTGGAATTCATTATACTAACTGTTAAAAATTATATTACAGCGCAATAAGTTTTGAGAAGTATTGACAGTCAAGAACAGGTATTGAATATTGATTTAAGGATGGATCAAAATCCAATGTATTAAGCTTTATGTGCTGTTGACTGTACCATAGTCTGTGTAATGTCCTATGAGGCGACTAAGGGCAACAGCGTCCTAACAAGAGTCCTCGTTGTGTTTGCTAATAACTAAGCCCTTGTTACTAGCAAGAAGCTTCGTTGTCTTTACTAATAAACTATGTATTCGTTACTAATAAACTATGTATTCGTTGCAGCTGGCACAATATACCGCGGCAGTGGTACGTTACACAGAAGGACGCTGCTGCCATTAGTCGCCTTATACGACATCACACAGACATCACTAATAAAGTGTTCTTAACGTTGGTTTAAACTACAAACTATATTGACAAGATCATTAAATACAACCGTGCATTAAGTGTTTGGTTACAGAAAAATGATACGCAGAGCTTCGACATAACAATATTTGTAAGAAACGGTACGCAGACATTTTTTGAAAGCTAAAATAACTTTATTCCATAACCTTAAAAAGAAACAAAATGTCGACTTGGAAAAGCCAATCATGGATCCACCAACCTACTAAAATACTTTAACGTATCTACTAATAAAAAATGAGGTATTGTTTTTTACAATGTTTTAAAGCTGCAAAAATAGGGCCTGCCTTACAGGACAGCGGAATAGGTGATAAAAATTCCTCCGATAGTAAATAAAAACATCCACATGACCCTTTACTTTATGTACAGCTGTATGTAATCAAATGTAGTTGCATAAAATTCGATTACCGCTTAGTGTGGTGGTAAATATTTTATAGCATCCTGTTAGAGAATTAACATCAAAATATTTATGATCAGCTGGCAAACTTGTTAATATGGTGCTTGATAGATGAAGTCAACACCATTAATTATTTCTAAGTTCACTACTTCTTTTCAACGAAGCAGATAAATACACAAATATTATTTTGAATGAAACTTTTGTTTATAAAATATTTGAGAAAAAAATAGAGAAATTACAGTCAAATAAAATAACAGTCCGTTGGCAAACGCACCGAAAATGGCTCAATTGTTTTGTTGAATTGAATTTTAGAGTTTGTGGCCAATAGAATGAAACTATGTACAATAAATTAGTGGTAAGCCAACTTTAACAAGCAGCCAAAATTGCCGTTAATATAATTATAACTATCGTACCTGGGTATCGATTCTTGAATATCACCGAAGGATTTATAAAAATTGAGAAAAGCCTGCCAAACTCTTAAAACGAATACCATTATAATGAAAATTAACAATTAAACATTACTTTCGACGAATAATAGGCTTCGCTTTTGAAAAGAAAAACCTGTCACTTTTTATTATATTTTTATCACCCAATGATAGTCACGAGTAGAAAGTGCTTTTTAAAGGAACAAATACTCAAACAGATGCAAAAAAATTATCAGTCATTCACTCCAGAGCAGTTTTCAATTAAACCCGTTGAACCAGTGATTTTGACACTGAACGTGGCTTATCAGGTGTTTTGACCATATCTCCTAAAAGCCATCAGCCAAAGTGCGTCCAATTATACACGAGATATTAAAGCTTTTACTGTTGTTAGCAGCTTTACTTTTAGTGCTTTAGGGAAAATAATTAAAAAGTAGATAACTGAGGCTATTTTTCATTACTTTTAGAGACAATATTTAAATAATTAATGTTCCCAATAATGAACCATTTCTATTTAAACAGAAAACCTTTATCATAACTGTGATAAAAGTTTTCACTGTTTAATTGGTTGAAGATAGATTTTTTTTGAGTCATCACGACGATGCTTACCTTAATAATTACCATTAAAATCTTTTTCTTATTCTCTCACTCAATCACTGTAGAATGCGCTTGAATATTTATTAAGATGTTTTCATTTATTAACATCAAGATAGTCTTGTCAAAAGCCACGCTGTTTCTCGAGATGACCTTTCACTGTGGGTCGTTCCATTACACGGCGGTGACTGATGGAGTTGCTAGGCATCTTCTGGATGTATAAAATGTTTATATATAAACAGCAATCAACATGATCACACGATAATTTTATAAGATATTCGACTCACAATCAGCGGTAAAATTTTCTTTAGAATGTGGGAATGACGGTGAAAAGGTAGCCTTCAATTTCAGTCAAATAAGCTCATTGACAGTCAAAACAGATTTTTTAAATGATTTTTTTAAAATAAAGACGTCTATATTTCTTACTATCATTAACAGTATTAACAGTTACTTAACCATATTATTTTAAAACAATACATTTAAATGTAAAATTGTTGTATTTTTTATGGATATTGATTGGGTTTTAAATGAGTATTTTTAATAATTATAATATCAGAATTATACCTTAGACCTAGTGAACTCACGGGTGAAATGTGTTACTATTTAAACTAAGTAAATAAATTAACAATGAAATATCTCTACAACTAAGCTTAAATCAATGAACAGTTTAATTTTACTGCTTAGCAACATAAAACTGACAATGTCCGATGTCTTACGACTATACTTTATAGTAGGTGACTAGATTCAAACAAGGTTGTAACAGAAACTGCATGTTTTATACGTGCTATAACCATTTAAGATTAACAATTAAGATGATAATATGGACGATGAGATAGCTAACCGCTCAAGTTTATAAGCTGTATGCACATTGAAACAAGCTGGAAGCTTGGAGTTTGAAGATAACAAGCAGTTGTGTGTGATGAGTAAAACTTTAACCGCGAAATTATATTTTACGAAAGAATCTAGATGCCACCGTTTGTATTTTTTTTAAACAAAAAAAGTGTCTTTACTTCATCATCATCAACATCCCAAACGCCCACTCCAGAATAGGGAGCTCTCTCCAGAATGCTCAGCTATAATGCGTGGTACCATATGGAAGAAAGATACCATAGTCATCACTCTTGTTAGCGTTACGGCTGGCACCATGAAGCTCAGTTGTTAGTGACCACTATAAAAGGTGTAAGGAACGGTGTACTTACCGAAAACTGAAAGGGCGTACTTAGTCAACGAAAATGGACAACTTTCCCAAAGAAACATATATTGGGAAATGAAAAAAAATTTTGACCTCTTCATACAAATTGCCTACTCTGGTCGAACAGTTTATATGAAGAGGTCAATTTTTTTTTCATTTCCCAACATATGTTTCTTAAGGGAAGTTGTTCAGTTTCGTTGACTGAACACGCTCTTTCAGTTTTCGGTACACCGTCTTACACCCTGTATACACTGAAGGACGCTGCTGTCCATCCGTTTTAATTAATTTGTTGTATACGAGTATCATCATGAAAACAAAAACATCGCAAACTTACTATGCTTGCAGAATTAATAATAGGGTAGATTTTCTTCGAAATTTTTATTACAATAATGTTACTGCTCAATATCTTCTTCATCTTCTCACTCTTCATTTCTTAATGTCGTGTCTAACTAAGTAGATTCCTGTTGCTTTCGAGCTATAACTGACTCTTGGACGGTGATTTAAAGACATCATTTCAACAAACGCTCAACAAAGTACTGCGGTACGCAAAGACTGGACATATACGTACATTTTTACCTTCTGTCTGGTTTGATGTAAAGTTAGCTACTTAAAATAATTTTGATACTTAAGCTTCTAAATTAATAACCACAGCAGTTTAAAGCTTTATGCACACGCTCTGTTGGAGAACAGCCCGGAAGTAATTGCCTCATAAACCGTCAGGTGTTGCGGGTGTTGCACTATATTTATGAACATGACAGTTTACATGTTTGATTAGGGTCGGGCTAACGGGCTATGGGAAACTGACTGACTGATTTTATCAGGTGAAATAATGTCAGAGTAATATTGTTTTTGTGAAATAAAATGTTTCTCTTTTCTGTAAACTTCAACTAGGTATCTAACACATTATTGTTATCCTTGCTTGTTACTTGTTGGTTCCCAATTAATTTATTACTTTAGTAATCCTTATACATGCTTTTATTTCAATGTTATACCGTTATTTTATTACGGAGTGGGCTACTGATTTAACGACAGAACTGGTTTTTCAACAGAGTGACTGCCATCTGACTTCCTTGACCCTGATGGCAAACCAGACCTAATCTTACATGAGGTTTTGCTAGGTTTGTTGCCAACCTGGCTGTCCAATGTAAGCTTTCCAACCGCCAATTGGCCTCTGATTTGGCTTCACTACTAACAGGGAAAGTTTCCTGGCCCAATGTTATACGTACATTCCGAAGCGCAGAAACGTTCTAGTTGTTTTATTACTAGTGATCACCATCCGGGTTATGCCAGTCTGCCACTATAAAGCGCTTATTTTTAGGTTTAAATTCAAGTAAAATATTTCCCAGTATGTAAACCTTCTAATTCAGGGAGCCAATCAGGAGGCTAACCTGACTATGTCATATGTTGTTATCAAGCAACCAAATCAGTTCCTACAAACGAACCTGTTTTGTAGCGATAAAGGATTTCCCTAGAGAAATTTTTACCTTACCATGTAATATAGTTGAACTAGATACGGCGTGCGGCGTATGTGGGGTAATTTATTCGTCTTTGGTTTGTTTCCCAAAGGATGCTCATATTATAGGTAGCTGTGATTACTGTTCACTGAAAATACTTTTTGCAAAGTATCTCCGGTTATAGTTTTCTTTGGAACATGTACCCTCGGTTTTGTTTATTGAGAATTTTTTTGTTATTTTACTACATCTTTATCATAGTACTCTCGTTTTACAGAATCGTTATAAAATTGTTTGTAAGTAACGAAATTCCGTGTGGTGCTGGCAAAGAATAGTACCAACCCATCTCTACCCGTGAGTGTCGTAAGAGGCGATTAAGGGCCTAAGAACCGGAGGATGGGCAGCATCATCATTCTGTGTATCGCACCATCTTACATACCAACAACAGCGGTTGCCAGCCTTAACGCTTACAATCGTGGTGACTATGGTAAATCCTCTCCAAAGTACATAGTTAAGGTGATCTGTTGCGGCCAGCTTAGCCCCGAACGCAACTAGATGGAGCCACTGCTGCAAATATAAGGTTTTATTTTTTAATGCAATAAGTACCAACCATATATGTGCAAAAAGTTGATTCGCGTAAATTTCATCGTTCAACTTCAACGCCTAACAACAATTTCGATAAGAAAAATATCTCCATATGTCCACTAAAGTCAATTACTCTCGTCAGTCCGTGTTTACATGAGTACGATCACTCACACATGCACACAAAGCACAACCGTACAGTTTTGACCGCACGCCCACAATCGTAATATTGAACCAAAAATTGCTAACAAAAATAGTACTTTCATTACATTAACTGTATTTTTGTATTATTTAGCGAAAAATTTCACTAAAAATAGCAGTATTCGTTCATTTTTCAACAGAATTTTATGTCCCGCGAAAGAATGCAAGTCATTTGAATTTTTGTATGGAAAACGGATCACCTTAAGCATGCGTTTTCGCAGAAGTATTGGAGGAAGCTCCCATCCTGCAGTGGACGTTTCATGGGATGTTTTGAAATTTGATTTTCAGTCAAAACCACATTAAGCTTGACCGTAAAAGTTCTTTTATTAATAAAATTTATGTGTTGTAACAAATCCATCTTTAGAGTAGGTCTAAATTGTAGTTGTTGTTACAAATTCACTTCAAGAATTTCCCGCTTCCTAATCCTGTAGCAAAATTATGCATATTTTATAATCATGCCAACAAAAACAGACCAACAAAAGTATGCCAATGACGAAACAAAAGAAAACAATGGCGATGGCTGTAAGATAAACGGAACACACTGCGCTGTATGCATAGATGACATTGGGTCTTAATATGAATATGAGTAGGTATGTTTTATTAGTTGATAGTCATGCGGTTAAAACTGAGATCTGATGTGTCAAAAAGAAAAAAAATAGTCATGGATTAAGTATTGCTGCAAATAAGGATAACTATAAAAAACAAGGGAGATATTTTACATAAAGTCATTATATAATCTCAAACTAGACAAAGCCTGTAATCATAAGGTATAAGTGACGAAACAACACAAAAAAAATTAAAACAATTACACACTAAAACACAACGATATAACAAATGGGCGATGATCGATGTTACGTGAATTGTGAAATATAAAATATATTTCTAATAAAAGCAATTTTAAATCGTAACACTCTGTGTAGATGTACTTCGTCGGCACCCAAGAAAGATGCTATGATAACCAAATTATAAATGCCACATGGTCTACATGGTGATATGAATGAAGATAAAGATACCGCTAGACTATAAAGTGAGGATATAAGAATAATAAAAAGATAAACATAAAAGGAAGTATTGTCCCCACAGTGTTTAAAAGACATATTTCACTTACTAGATGTATTACCTAATGGGAATCGTCGTCAGGCCAGTAGCCCATAAGTACTAAACACACAGAAAGGACACTATTCGCGCCGCACCATGTTCGATCCAGTCCGTCTGTTCACTAGGGTGCGCGTACGACGACGAGGACACTATCAATTCGGCAAAAAATTCAACAGAAGGTAATTTTGCGCGAGCAAATGGAGTGTCCCAGTACGTAACCCCGATATCAAGAGTTGTAAACTGCTAAATGCCCTAAATGGTCTTTGACGTAGCTTATCAACTAGTATCTAAAACAAGGTACCAAATTTTTTTCAAAGTGCTTAAATATGCTCGTTGATAACAACATTTAGTGGTGGCACATTTGGGTCCTGAGCACAGCCGACTTTGCTTTACTTTTGTGATCGAATATAAAAAAAACAACAACCAATCCACCAAGAGCCCTTAGTTTAATAATATTAATAATAAGAGTTCACATCAGTCTCCAATGTAAATCAAAATAAATAAAAGAATATAAGAAAAAACTCGCCAGAATAATGATCTTTCAAAAACTGCCCTTTGGCTGGATGAGGAATTCCAAATTTAAAAGTATAATTTGGTAAAATACGTCGTGGATTTCTTGTTCAATTCCACACTCCAAATTGAGAACGATGCAGTTCGCACGCGAATTCTAATTTCGTCATCTAATGAAACCTTTCAAGGACTACTTTTTATCTTTATGACTATCCTTAAAGATTCTCAAATAAAATTTTTGAGTTCATAAAACATATACTTAGTAATAACAGGTATTGAAAAAAGCAAACTGATATAGTTTTGATTTAATTTGAGAATTAGAGAGAAAGATACAGAGAATAAATCAATATCACGAGGTAATATCACTTTTAAGATAAAGATGGCATTCTTCATAATGTTGTAAATAAATAAGAGGAACCAGCCTTAAGATAAAGTTTCAGGTACAAACTACTTATTAAAATAAATTTAATAACTTACCTTCAAATTCAACAAAATTTAACAACCTGGCAATACCAGACGGTTCACATCAAACACCAGACTGCAGGTAAAAAACGCAGGGAGACGTTATAAAAATGTGCTCGCCGTTATAAATATTCATTCGTCTTGGAGCTCCCAAGACCAGAGGGGCAAGTGGTAGAAATATGGGGTTTGTCAAATAAAGAGGCAATAATAATTTTTATATGACGAATTCTGCGAATATGGAATAGGGATGCGGATAGGGTTGCGTTCACAGGTAGATAAAACGTAAAATATCTTCTTTGATATATGAAAGAATTTGCTTTGTAGTTATTATACAAAAATATTTATTTCTCATAACTTAATTACAATATAACATTGTGAACATTCTTATTAGAGAAAATTATGGTATAAACACCCAAATCCTAGTTTTATCATATCACACACACTTACTAATGGTGCCACTTTGTTTATAAAGCGACGTAAATGTAACTGACGTCATTAAAGTATTTTTAATATCCTACAATGAATAAAGAACGTTGTTTTCTAGATAAAAATCAATAAAAAGTATTTTATGTTAAAATATAATGATATGGATAATAACGGATATAGTCTTTTTAGTGCTTGATACTTGGAGGCTTGATATATGTATTACTAAAAACTCGTATCAAATCTCACGAAAATAAAATATAGACTTAATTTGAAGCTAATATGAAACCAAAATCAAACAACTCAAATACTAGATAAAAGTTAGTAATTAAAGAATCCACATAGCTTTAGTTATAAATTATATTCCCTATAAGGTCAAATACTAGGATATTCAATTATCTCAAGCACAGCTCCTAGTTATGCAAAATGGATCTGTCTGTAAAATTTACATGAAAGAGCTGACGAATGCGAAGAGGCATATGAAATCACTTGCTCTGTACAGAATTGCGTGCAAAATTCCCTTTCTGTATGCGCTGTGGCTAAATTGATGCTATATTTTAACACCATCTAATTTTGGGTAAAAACTTGAGTGATGGGTTGTTTACATTTGGGTAGACTGTTTGTGAAAAGGGTAACCCAGATTCAGAGTAGGGTTGTGCTATTGTTCTATTATTGATCTTTGGTAGATATGAATTGTTGCAATATCATAAAAGTTATTCCATTTGCAGTATTTATTCTTTACAATTTTCACCTTCTGTACTGGTTATGATTTTCAACGTTATGAAATTTTAAATAACAGGCATAGAAAAATAACGAATAAAGAGATGAAATCAATATAAATAAAGGTTTTTAATTAAGTAGCTAAAAATGAACTTACATATTTTCAAGAATGTTTTTTTCCGAAAAATTATAAATCCTAAAAATATACTAACAGCAGAACAAATCGGCTACATATATCTCTCGAACAGTGATGAAAAGCCAAAACTATTATCTAAATGAAGATGAAATAAACCCCAATGGAAGACACCGAAAACGGTTAAGCAAAAAACAATACCCTACTAAGTTTCTCATAGATATGCCATAAGGTTCAATCAATCAATGTCCCTAAAAATAAAAAGGTGGGTACCAAATACGACCCACGTAAACTTGGGGGATTGAAAAAAGTTTAGCTTGTATATTTTGTCTGTATTTTTTGTGACGCAGCGGTGGTGTGGAATTGTTTCGTTGGTCTATTAGGACTGGCTTGAAAGTTTCTATTTTAAGAACTTGATGTTAAAATACGAAAACAAACTCTGCCTATTTTGACCGAGTCAACTGGTGATGTGAGCTGACAACAACATAAATATTAGGAAACAGGACTTTTGTACTCTAAGGTTTGTATGACAATTTGCTATATTGTTGTAGGTATTTTGGTAACCTTATATTTCCTTTTTTTTATCTTAGTAGTGGTTTAAAACTTAAGTTTTTCAAGGCTTCCAGGGCAATCAGTTCATTTGGCTGTATATTCTCTAATTCAGTAAATGAGTTCATTTGAAAATAAAATTACAAAACAAGGAGTTGAGCAATAAATCTCACCAAATAATTGTAAATTGATAAGGACAGCAAAAGTAACGTGTATGTTATATACTTAACATTTAGAAATTCTGAAAAATGTTACATAAACTATCTTCAAAATTCTGTAATTTAAATAATTTGTTAAAAACTTTATCAATGCACCCATCTTAGAATATCAAAAGCTCTGAACCCAAAAACTCCCAAAGATTGTAATCGTACCTTTGTATTAATTTCAAATGAGAACCAAAGCAATGAAGAAAATATATTTTCGATTTAAATTTCAATGGTGTTTAATGACCATAAAATATACACATAGATTCATGAGAATGGCGTTAATTAAGACTTTTCTCAGGAAACAGACACGGCTTTTTAGTATAATTGTAGAATCGTAACGGGAAGCGCGAGAAATAATGAAGATAATAAGGTATAAATGTTACAAATTTTAGAGCGTTTGTCGCTTCTTTGAAACAATGAATAAACCTGAGAATATGTAAAATTGTAATACATATTAACTAGATTATCACACAAACTGTTGAGTTTTAATTTATTCGATCAATGTTGTATAATATTTTTAGCAAATTGAAGTCAAACCCAGGCTACATGGAATATATGAGACTTCGTGGTATTCACAATATACTCTTAGAGCTAAATCAGCCAGCTCTCAAGGTGATTGGTCAATGCTAATCAATAATAATATCTCTAGCTTGACTAAGAATATTCTGTCTCCTTGTCTATCGTTGTTCATCTATTACTATCAAATTTTATTGTATGTTCTAATTGTTTGATTTCAATTTCTAGATCCCAAATAATTCCACGGTGTTTAATATTGACAAGCCCGTTGGTGTGGTTGGTAGTGAGCCTGCCTAACACGCCGTGGGCCGTGGGTTCGATATCCGCCCAGGGCAAATAATTGTGTAATGAACACAAGTTTGTTCCGTGTCTCGGTGTATCTATTTATGTATATACCAGGCCACTCAGAAAGTATTGCGAAAAATAGTTTTTATATATGGGAGACTGGCCGGTCAGAATCTTTTTCGAAAATATGATTACTTGTAAGTAAAAATATGTGTGTTCCATTTTCAAAATTTCCCTCCACATTTTTTGCGAGCCAATTCAAAGTATCGTGTCTTACTGAAAAATGGATCTGCGCCGGGAACATTTTAGAGCTATGATTTTTTACGATTTCAAGTGTCGCCTGAAACCGGATGAATCGTTCGATAGACTTCAAATGGCATTTATGGATGAAGGCCCCTCCAAGGCAACCGTGTATCGTTGGTATAACGAATTTAGGCGCGGTCGACCAACCTTGGGGGATGAAGAAAGAAGCGGTCGCCCTTTGACGGCTATTACGGAAGAAAACGTGCTAGCAGTGAAAAATTTAATCCAAGATAATAGGCGAATTACATATCAGGAGATTCAGCACATATTAAAGATTGGATCGGGAAGCGTTCACGAGATTCTACACGGGCATCTTCGCGTGAGGAGGATAGTATCGCGCTGGGTGCCGCACTACCTCACCGACGCTCAGAAGCAGGCCCGGGTGGAATGGTGCCGTGATATGCTGAACAAATTTGAAGCAGGCTCGTCTCGGCGTGTTTACGACATCGTAACAGGTGATGAGTCCTGGATTTATCAATACGATCCAGAAACCAAGCGCCAGTCGACAGTTTGGGTGTTTCAAAATGAACCAACGCCTACCAAAGTGAAGCGATCTCGAAGCGGGGGGAAGATTTTGATCGCCAGCTTTTTTAATTTGACTGGCCACTTGGCCTCAATTCCCTTACGAGATCAAAGAAGCATCAACGCCGAATGGTATACTACCAAATGTTTACCAGAAGTTTTTTCTGTTGTGAGCAACAAGCGACCAAACACAGGGCTCCGCGGACTACTGCTCCACCACGACAATGCGCCTGCACACACCGCGCTCAAAACGAGGGACTTCCTGGACAGCACACCAGTCAAACTCCTGGGTCACCCTCCTTACAGCCCTGATCTAGCACCGTGTGACTTCTTTTTATTTCCAAAAATAAAAAATCAGCTCAAGGGGATACAATTTTCGTCGCCGGAAGATGCGCTGGCTGCGTTCGAGCAGGCTGTAAACGAGGTGTCTACGGCGGACTGGAAAAAGTGTTTTGAAAACTGGTTCAGAAGCATGAATCTTTGTATAGAGGCTGGTGGAGAGTACTTTGAAAAGATTTAATAAAAATATATGTACCTGTAGAACAATTTTTTTTTGTGTCGCAAATATTTCTGAGTGTCCCACGTATATCAGTCTCTGATACCCATAGCTAGTTTGGGATTAGCTGACCTTGTATGAAATGTCCCCCAATATCTATCTTTATCTCATGAATCAACCTTCATAATACCAGAAAAAGCTTGATTTTCAGAAAAAAAATCTTCAAAACTATTACTATTGCACAATCGATTCCAATTTAAAATAAAATAACAATCTTTCCTCGGCCACTATATTACACAATATCGCTTCAGGCAGCTAAAAACCAAGTGAGATATACCATCAAATATCCAATAATAAAAACATAAGCGTACACGAAGGCTTGCTTGGTTGGTTGGATATTTTTATCTTCAGAACCCCGAGCACTAGGGAATCGCGCTATTTATTTATTTACTCCATGCCGAGGGCGAATCTGGTTGTATCTTGATTTTGTTACGTTGCGTCTTTTTGATTTTTTTTACTACGGCAGGAACTTGATGATACATGAATGTTATGTTGGTTGTAATGTTTGTTCTATAGGCATCGACTAGTGACTTCATCGTTTTAAGGGCCGATATAGACATTGAATTCATAATTGAATATTTTGTTTGAGTTCCAGGTTACGGAGTTTTTTTTTTGTGGTAGCTAACCGTCAATGTCTTTTTTATAGATAACAGTCATTTTGTGTCTGAGCAATGCTTGAATATTTGTTTTTAAAGCTACATTCTTGCATATCAAGTTTGTATTATTTTACTTAAGCTGCATTATTCCAACCAGATTCTCCGCATTCAAATGTTATTTTCTACCTATATGTACTACGAATATCATCTTCAATAAAAGCTACCTCGTGATCGCTTTAACTACTTTAAGTTAGCATAATTTTACTTACATCGGATACCAAACCAGCTTCAAGTACTTTCATAATATCAGTCTAATGTCAAAAGCCACTCTGGGCTAAGAGTAGCTCAGTCTATTACGCGGCTATGTCCGTTGTTAGTACAACCGTTAAACCTTTGACATCTTATGCAAACCTGGTACCGGAGCTATTTTCTAAATTAATGATGGTTGGATTATGTAAAATTTTGATGTACAGTTTATTAATATTATGACATTTATTATTAACTTTAATGTATTTTGTATATTCAATTCTTTTATTTAATATGACTGAAGAAACTAGTATATTACGAGGAACATGCAACAACACAACAAAAACTTTCTCTATGAAGCTAAGGAATTTTCAAGGATTTTTTTTTTTTCATTTCAAAACAAACCTTGAACAGCACTGCGTAGGAGTAGTTTTGTATAAGACAATCGAAAAATGTTCGACGAAAATTATTCTCATTTTTCGACCCCTGTTTCTTTGGGAAAATTTTCCAAATTATTGTTCCGAGTAACATACTATTTGGCTAGGAATAAAAAAATAACCCGATAGATGTAATAGTAATAACCACTTATCTTATTCCATTCAAACTATTTTCCTGTCTTTGCATTGACAAGATTTACGACTCATAGCCTCCGGAAAAACAACAAAGCTGGTGAAAAATAGGGACATAACGGTGTGTACGTGACGGTTGGACCTCCCTTAGGGCATGCAGTCCTGGTAGCCCATACGCCCTTTGAGGAAATAGGCCACTCAGTCAAGAAACGCCCCAGCGATTTCAACTTTAGTCAGGGTCACGATGTTTATCTAAAATTTATCTATAAAAGTAGGCATTCTGGTAATGGTTTATTTTTGCTGTAAAAGGTTTCGTTTATTTTATTTAGTGAGTGCCATCCATCTCACAAGAAGATATTGATTGTAACTCTTTCTTTAACTTGACATCGTATTGCAAAAATCCGATATGTGTACTAGCGCATTTAAATCAGGTATGGTTTTAATTTTCAAGAACTTGAAGGTGTCATCATAGCCCTATATTAAAAAATTAAATATTTCCTTTTGTAGGAGAATTTCAGATACAGGTATCCCACCGCGCGCTACCAGACTTTATTCACTTAAATTATTTCTGCTATAATGTTTAAATTAATTTTTAAATGTTTATTTTTTTAAATCAAATGACAAGGCACATACAAAATTCATGCCGATTCGTATTCCGCTTAACTTTTTATCTCTATCTTCTATAGCAAAAATGAATGTGTTCACGTCAAATAAAACATCATTCATAATCTCCTCTCCCGCGGGAGGCGGTTAAGCTGAAAATATTATGATTTATTAAAGTGAGGAAACAAAATACGCGGTGTTTTACGCGAAAATATCATTTTTGGGCTTATACATTCGTTTCGTAATTGAAATATTTTTCGTAAAATTGACGTCTCTTTTTCTACATTATATAAGCGTTTTATTAAAATGATAATCGTCATATTTGGTACGTTTTATAATAATTCTTAAGAAGATACGTAAATATTTTATTATAAAGAGTAGGTCGAACCGATTAATCTTAAATAGGTAACTATTATACCACTGTATTTTTCAACGAAGTAGAAATTAAATTAATGTATTTAACAGGTTTTTATCTTTAAAATAAATTTTTGTATTACTTACAAAAGTAAAGGTTTTTTGCTGAATTGTACAGAAAATCAACAATAACAACTTTATGACGTCAATAACTGCCGACTTGTAAAAGCACCTTAACTTTCTTTTTTAAGTGACAACTTTACTGTCTGCAATTTCAAGCATCCTATTAACCCACTCATTTGTTTAAAGATTATCATCTTCATAATGATGGGATTAATTTCAGTCATTTACGTTTCACTTTTAAAGTGCCGTTTGTGTACTTACGTTATTTTACAGTTATTCGTCCGAAAATTAAACATGGTGTGAAAAAACTCGTACTTAAGCACAACTTTAGCGTGTTGCTCAGACCGCTAAACTGAACAACTTTTCCTAAGGAACATAGGTCGAAATATAAAATATCAACTTCCTGCTGATTGCGCATTTTTTATGAGAGTTCTTGGAATGTAATAAAACTATTTCATTACTCAAGATATAATATTGGGGGACATTTCACCTTCTGTGAAATGTCCCCATCTGATCTCAAACAAGGCAAGCCTGTACTATGGGTACCAGGGACTGATATACATACATCATCATCATAACATCCCATGAAACGTCCACTACAGGACAGGGAGCTCCCTCCAGAATTCTAGCTTCTGCTGGAAAAATGTGGAGGGGAAGTACCATAGTCACCTCGCTTGTTGACGTTACGGCTGGCACTATGGACCGCTGTTGTAGGTGACCGCAGTAAGTAAGATACAAAGGAGGATGGTGCTGCCCATCCTCCAGTTAACCCTTAATCGCCTTTTACGACACCCACGGGTATGTATGGGTTGGTACTATTCTTTTCCGGCAGAGAGACTAATATACATACATAAATAGATAAATAACACTCATACACAGAACAAACACCTGTGTTCATCACACAAATGTTTGCCCTGGGCGGGGATCGAACCCGCGGCCCACGGCGTTAAAGGCAGACGTTAAACCACTCTAAAATATCAACTGATGGGTTATTTTTGGGCCTTTCAATACCTATGTTACACTAAAGCCCGCGTCACACAGAGGCGATAGCGGAAGCGTTCCGGGGCCGGTAATTTTTGTAAAGTATGAGTTCTTATGCACCCTGTCAAATTGAAAAGCGGTCGCGGCGCGGTATTTTGTTCCCGCCAAACCGCCCCGGACCGCTTTCGCAATCATACCGCCTCTGTTTTCACTAGGTCAAAGAAGCATAGGTCGAATATTTTGGTCGTTTAATGCAAAGGTGCCTATTGCAAGTACAAGGATAGTATTGTAAGGATTGTAAAGCTTACTATAGATTAGATGACTATATGAATGACAAAGAGCTATGGTGCTCTGATATTCTAGCGAAACACAAGAAACACATTGTAAAAAGCCGACTCTTAAAGTAGGCCGTGCTGCAGTAGTTTCTTGTCGTTTCTTTTACGCTGCCATAGCACGATCCGAAACGGCGTAGACTCGCTCTATTTGCATTGTATTCTGCATGACATTCAATAAGTATTCTGTAAAGAATCTACATTGAATAAAATTATCTGAAAAAAAACGCGTTTTTCGTGTTTTGAATAATATACGAAAACTTGGCTAAAAATTACGCAGTATATCTGTCTCAAAAGGCACGTTTAATCGTCGGACCAGATAGCACTGTATATTGATAACAGTGTTAATTATTCTACCCACTAGCTTTACATTGCTTTTTTTTTTCAATAAAAAGTACCTGGGCAACCGAGCCGCCTCAACATTAAAATATCATCGGGTGAGCAAGCTATGCTACTGGCCAACAGATGGCGCTGCTAAAGGTTTCTGTCTAAAACGTGGTATTAAAAAAATACTTATAAACAAAGAAAAAACTAATTTTCCCAGACATGAGAACTAGCTAGATCGATTTTTTGCCCCCGAAAACCCTCTATGGTCTATTTCATCGAAATTGTTACAGCCATTTTCGAGAAACCAATTACAAATACAGATACAAATATTGCTAATTTAATAGTATATAAAAACTGTGCATACTTCGATTAATTATTATACTATGATAATAAGCGAAGTTGTAGCCAGCTGACCTACTAAAATTAACGATAAGCGTTTCGGTACTTAACCATGTCATTGATTTTATACGCCATTTACAAATGAGTTAGATGAAGGAGGAAGAATATTGTAAAATGGACTTGAACGGTATTAAATAACTGGTTTTAAAACGGGAACGACGGCAAAGATGGTATTTTGTACATTCTAACTGGAGTCAAATGTAAAGCTTACCTAACTTTCAAGGTTTATGTCGTATTCATGTCAAACCTTTAAGGGTTGATTGGTTGATATTCCGCACATTCGCACAAAGAGTAATGCGAACGGCTAAAGAGCGGAATTCTCTGCCTGCGTCTGTTTTCCCGAGTTCATATAACCCGAATCTATTCAAGTCGCGAGTGTATTGGCTTCTTCTGTGCAAGGTCGCTCCATCGTCGACCTCATCTCTGTCCTCAAGACTAGATCGAGGTCAAAAGTAAGCCCGAGACAATAAAAAAGAGTTCGTTTTTGATGCAATTTTTTTTTGTAATTGTCTTTGCCTTTGCCTTTAGACTTAATTTTTTTTGGGTAAGTTGTTCAGTTTCATAAATCGACTTTCAACCTACATGTTGATAATAATTATTATACCCATTCTGTTACACCTTGTAGAATGAATTCCAACTAAATAAGAGATTCCCGTAGGATATAAAAGTGGCACGAGACTTGGTTTTACTGTGTATAATAAAATCGCATGAGCTTCGATCCTGTAGCTTGAATTTATAAAAGATCGTCTTTTGCGATATAAACTGGGTATAAAGATTATATTTACCTGTAAGTCAAAGTCGAATTTGCGCTCTAAAAAGTCCGTAACGCCATATCATACTTGTGTGTATAAATCATCAAACTCTAGTCCTCGACTTGACTAGGTATTTTTTTAATTTTTTTTTTCACGCCGCATTTGCGTGTCATTTTGATGCTTGCATTTTTTGAAACCGTTCTTACAATAAAGTTAAAAAGCTTGTTCCTTTTACTTTACTTATTTGTAGATTTTTATTGCTTCTATATTATTTGAGGATGAGGAGTTTCTTTTTTCATAGTTTATATAAAGATATTTCCGTTCAATGAAAATCTTCCATGTAAACAAGGAAACAGGAATATGTTTACTTTTAGCGAACCTCAAATTTAAAATTGATGCGAGCATACCATACGAGTAATTCCTTGGGAACAAAACCTCTGAAAATCTTATTATTCCCGGCTTCAGTCTATACCCGTTTAATTGTGTCATCAAAAATGTAAGGGGTTCTTTGTGCCCTCATGCGAGCATTTTGTCGGCGGCTGAATTATAAACTTGGAAGCTTTGTATCTTGGCTGTGGTATGTAGCGATATATTTTGTGATTGCCTTGGTATAATGACTTTCAATTTGCAAAAATTACAAGACTTTACAAGTAGCAACAGAAACTTCATGTCAACCCTAAAGGATGTGAATTTACCACTGAAACTGAACAACTAAGTATTAGGAATAAGGAAGACAAGTCGTACTATGATTAACAAAAATAACCTCCCATAAAATGCGCTATCAAAAGATTCAGTTTCTATAATTCTTAGTCGTTTCCATGCAAAAAATTGTTCAGTTTTAATGGCTGATTCGTTTCCGTCAGAATTCTTAAATTACTTTTTTACACGTTTTTGCAGTCACTTTTCCTTTTGTTTTTCATTCATTTCCATAATTACATATTTATCATAGTTAAAAATACATTTAATCCATTTTTCACTCTATTGATTATTTATGAAATTTTAAATTATTTATTAACTCAATTTTAAACAATGATCTTATTTTTTTTTTTTCATTTTTAGCTACGTAGGTAGATAATTCTGAAACGTAAGACAGTACTTTTCAGAATTCATATGTCAACATTTGTACATTTAATTATTACGTCTCTAAGTGTTATGGCGAAAAATTAGGTAACAAAAGTCCATAAATGAGCTTTACTTCCAAATATTCCTCTTCTTAAATCAGCAACATCAGATGTTGATAAACCTACTTTTAGAACAAGTCCATTGACGACCCTAAACCAAGAATATTGTCGGGAGCCTTATAAACCAAGGGCCTCAGGCTGGATGCCCTCGTGAGCTACCGGTGCGGTCGAGGCACGACGTCATTTGTCTACGGCCCGCGGCCTGGCTGCAATTTGCATCCTCAACCACGCCTTCGAGCTTCCACACTACATTATTCTCTATCTGTGTAGTCTATTGTTTCTTGTGGTCGTGTGGATCTACTCTTTTTATATCTATCTCCTTTTTTTATTCGTTTGTGTTTTAGTCAGGTTCACTTTAATTATAGGTATGACTCTCTTATCTGTACATTTTTATCTTATAAGGATGTTGAGAGTTAATATTATTTTTGTTAACTTACGGGCAATCTAAAATTATAAAGCAAAAATCTATATTGTAAAAAAGTATCACTGATTTACTCAAGTTCAAAGAGTTTGTACGGAGTGAGTGAAACGACAAACAATATTGCCAGCACTTTTTCCGTACATGAATCTACTGAGAGGAAAGTTTTTATGAACTTCATTGCTGGATTGAGAAATACAAAAAAAAAACACGGACACGCGATAAAAATAGAGGAAAACATAGCAGTAACAAACTATTTCTCTACAACAATAGGACGAGGTGAGAATGCCGGCAAAAACGCCTAAATGGAATCTTTCGACGTCGATTTATCGAAGTCACGTAGAATATTAAGCCCTTCACAAAATATATAAAAGACTGGCTTGTTCTGCCTTGGCACGAGTTGGTAGGTTCGTCAACATCGTCATATAAGCTAGTTTGTTTTATAACAAGGTAGAAATATGCATCGTTTTCGACGCTGCTAATACAAAACTTGAAAAAATAATCGAAATGTTTTTTGAAAGAAATTGTTACACGTAATGGATCACTAAAAGAGTACCCTACCATTCTTTTTTGGGATGAGATGCTATACATATTTATACTAAGATACCATACTATTGATACTGTTTGATAAATTAATTTAAAGTTATAAACAAATGATTACTTATAAATCAAAAATACCTAAGAAACCTTAAGAATCTCAACGCGTCGAATATTCCCCGAAATACGATCACAAAATAAAAAGATCGAAGAACAAACAAAGTAAAAGTTAACGAAGTAAACTGGTATTAATTCTTCGTGTTTAAGTTGTGTGAGCGATGGGCTAGCCTAAGGCGGAGTCAACAGCTCGGATAATTTCAAAGTTGCAATGTTGCTTGGGCTGTCTGAGGTAGCAAATTTAGAATTTTGTTTTTGGACTAGACTTTTTTTTTTTTATTGTAAATGGGCTTACTCTTGACCTCGATCTAGTCTTGAAGACAGAGATGAGGTCGACGATGGAACGAGCTTACCCAGAAGAAGCCTATTCACTCGCGACTTGAATAGATTCGGGTTATATAAACTCGGGAACACAGACGCAGGCAGAGAATTCCACTCTTTAGCCGTGCGCATTATAAAAGATGTTTCAAAGCGCTTTGTGCGAATGTGCGGAACATCAACCAAGTATGGGTGATATCCTGCGGTGCGTCTGGACTCCCGATGGTAGAAGGGAGATGGTGGAATAAGCTCGTGGAGCTCTAGAGCAGACTAGATTTGAAAATCTGCTTAAATAATTTAAAACAACCAGTTAAGTATTTTCTTCTATCGGTTCTGTAAAAGTTACGGAATTCTATCGAAATATCAAAAGGTCCACTGTCTAACCATATCAATTATTTGATACGTTATAATCTATAAACGCATTTCTTTGAAGATGAAGAAAATACAGTACGAAGTTTTTGATTAAGAAGAAAATCGTTTACATAACTTACAGAAACATTGTCTAAGTCCATGGTATTCGAAAAAGAATCGAAAATGGCACTGCACGCTTTTACAATAAAATTTTATGTTATAAGCAACTCTGTACGGGTTATCACAAATCAAATATAATCAAATATTGTACAAGCCAGTTTTAAGGAAAATCTTGTTTCATTTGAACAAAAAACATAAGAAAACATATGAAATCAGTAGTTCGTTTCCTTTTTTCATCTTATCTTAAATGACTATTAGCCTAATGATTCAAATTTGTACCTAATTCCAGTTACTATTGTTTGAACTATGCTACCTCTAACACTAAAACGGTATTTGTAAGTAAGAACCATTTCTGTTTAGAATAAAGGAACTGCATCATTTTGTGGACGGCAATGAAAACGAAACGAATGATGAATACAAAATACAACAATGAAAGCACCCTGGTGCGGGGTGTGGCTAAGCCATCCACTGCGGTCAGACCCTTTGGTGAACAGCTTAATTAGCAAAACAAGGGAAGCAATCAAGACTTCCAATTATCTTCAAAAGGAACGCTTAGAATACGTATTTCAAAATCTTATTGGAAGATAAAAAATTAATGGTTTCACTAAAATAATAACTTTCCTGATTATGCCAACACGATTCTTCTGTAATCATCCCTTATTTAATTATAGTAAAATTAGATGCTTTTTTCCATATACTTTCAAAAAGATATAACTTAAGTTCCTACAGACACAGAAAAAAATTTACATAATAAATTGTAAAAGTTAACAAACTTTTACATAATTTTTCACTTCAAGTTCCGGAAATTAATAAACGCCACCGAATCGTTTTGGCCTTATAAATACCATATAAAAAATTACTACTTTATTTAAACGATATTGAAATTGTAGAAAGCTAGGTGATTTACAAAGTTAATTTTGTTCATCAAGATGCTATGGAAAAAAATTGTAAAGCTGATATCTTTACCTTATATGAAGATTGCAATCAAGAGCGGGTAGACGCATATGGTGTGCAGTTGTGTTACCAGTAGCGCGTGACTGCCAAAAAAATTATAGTATTATTAACTAACTCCGACGATTACCTAAGGCTTTAGGATGTTAATATTATGGCGAATTACAAAATATCTGAAGCCGTAGTCTAGCGGCTCTCTACTAGTAAAACTAGATCTAGATTAAACATAAAAAAAAAGATTAATCTATATTAAAAATATGTGGGATTGATATAAGGTATCATTTTGTTTGTTTGTCCATCCCAAAAATTTTCGTGTTATTCCACTAGGAAATCTTTTTGATAATAGAAAGCCATTTGTCTAAAGTCCCTGAAATAACTACAGCATCGAACAATGTTTTTAACAAGTTTATCGCAATTATCAACATAATTTAGCAAAACAATAATACATTATTGTCATTGACCCAGATAATTGTAAAGCTTAAGGAATATTTACATATTTATTTAGAGAAAAGAAGCTTCGTGGATGAATACAATGTTATTTTTCATTGGTTTTGCTACCGAACTTCAGTGATGATACTCATGAAAATTTTTTTTTAGGAAATATTGTTTGTTTTCATGGGTAGAATCACTGCGGAATTCGGAAGCGAAATAGATGAAACATGGTATAAAAAAAGCTAAATTAGAAAAAGAGAAAAAAGAAACTGTACAATTTTACCCAAGCAGCACGAAAAGAGTTTCGATCTCTATATTGAAAATTACAAGTTTTTATGAAAATATGATACACAAAATTTGGATTCAAGCTAATGATAATAAAATTACAAAATAATATTTAAAAATTGTCGGTGAACTTTGCTGCGGCATGAATTTTTTTGATTCTTCTTTAAAGAAAGACGCTTGAAGGCTGGATTTAAGTTAAGCACTATAAATTAAGAAACACGAGTAACAGCATTCATAAAAAAATATCCATAAGAGGGTGAAATGTGGGATGAAAGTTTGTATGAAATTCCAATTTTTATACTTAACGTACAAGATCCAAGCGAGCAAAGCCATGGACAAAAACTAGTAAAGTTTGCAAAATAGATTTGCACACAATATAATCACGTTTTGTTATGAAGTGGTTAATTTACAAAAAAATAAATAGGATGACTGATAAAAAAATAAAGGCAAGTAAACTATATATATATATATTGTGACACTTATTTTGTTTATACAAGAGATTGATAAATATGTCGATCTGTAGTTGTTTGTACTTACGATTATGAAACTTAATATTATAAGGGTATTTTTTCACCAATAAAGAAACCCCCACCATCAACAAACTATTAAATCAAAAGAATAAAGAATTAAAGCTGAAGACAACAACACCACGTTTACAAGCGATCTCATTCAAAAAGCTGTCGAAGACATCGTTTGTCTTAAAGACCTTTTACACTCGCTTGTAGAAGAGAAAGATTTTAAGAACGATGTGAGACGAAGCGACGTCGATGACAGATGACGGGTAAACTCCAGGGTGTCGTTGAGAAATGAACCGTCGGCCATTACTCATTACCGTGGGTGACTCGTAAGCGTGAACGAGCCTTTTATTTCAAGTCTAAAATACACCTAAAGTACTGCCGTGCTGCAGCATGTAAGAAGTTGTTATTTTGTGATTTATGTGTTCGTCGCGTTGATGGATAGTTGCTTGGCTTTTGTTGAGCAGGTGTAGGTCAAAACAAATAGTGACGCAAGGTTCTAACCTAGTTCCTTTGCTATTCAATCTTCTTTACTTTATTCTTTAGTTAGATCGATGTCGTAATCGTAATCAAGGACTGCAATTAACTTAACAATTGACATAACAAATTAAAATACAGGATGTGTGATGGTGTACCGAAAACTGAAGGGGCTTATTAAGCCTACATATTTGTACCTTTTTCCAAAAGAATCATTATTATTTTACTTTTCCATACAAACTGTTAGATCTGAGTGAGCAAATTGTATGGAGAGGTAATTTTTTTTATTTACCAATAATGTTTTTTGGGAAAGTTGTTCAGTTTTGTTTAATGGGCATGCCTTTTCAGTTTTCGGTACATTGTTCCTTACACGTTTTATTCCAGAAAAACTAATGTGAAATCTCTTATTTAACCAGATGCAAAGGCTTTACAAATATTTCTCGAAATTCTATTAAAGTGGCTCAGATGAATGTGAATAATACTTCAAATTAACAATAAGAAATATTTGTACTCCAGTTAACGGTACGCCTTCCAAACATCTGTGCATTAAAGATCACGGTTTGACGCCAAAAGAGATCCCCATCCATAATTTCTCTCGTATTACTTACTTCAAAAGTGAGAGAAATCAAAGCCCGATAAACGATAAGGTAATAACAGGAGCCGATCCTATCTTTTGTGCTCTTTTGTTCGGTTAGGGACACAATGCAGTTGTAAATTTTTGGGTTCTTAACTCCACAATGTTCCCGTCATTAATCTATGAGAGTCCGTTGTAACTTGAACCGGGGTTGGGCTTTGTACCTGCTTCGTCCTTTTGTGCAGCCCCTGACATGTGCGGGACAAAAACCGCCTTGCGCAATATTGTCTGCCCTAAGACGTCTCGGATGATGTGAAAATAATACGGAAGAATATAAAATGCAATATTCCACGGGCGGGCAGCTCGTATTTCCAATTTCACGACGTCTGGCAAGATTCTAATCTTCAGATCCTCTTTTCTCCAAACATACTAAAATGTATTTTTATTTTTATTACCAATCAATCCGAATGTCTGTCTCCATGTTTATTGGGAAGTATTTTTAAAAATGTCACCCACAAACAACTTTGGTTTAACTTTTTCTAACACATCGTTTCGACTAAGCCTTGACATGCATTAACACTTAGAGCTGCGGTTTGTTTTTTTTCAGTTCTACCAGATGTGACGTGACTGCATTGACTCTGGCTGCATCATTAAAATCTTCTATAGCTCCAAAAAGATCAAAAGTTATCTCCTCGGTTGGAGAGGTACCCCCTTCGCCCCTGGGTCCCTTCCCCCTTCCCTATTTCCCCTCTTGTTTGTAGCGGTCGGCAGACGGCAGTCATACCGCGACGCTGGTGAGGGTCGAACGTTAGTTAAGTCTCTCTTGTACCGCTTCGACGTCTCTCGCGTACGTAAGCCACGAATCGGTGGAAAACGGTTTTCGTTAGTGTCATTTACATACGTGGAGTGAAACTTGTTTCCAATTTGTACACGAGTGATGTGACAACTGTTTTACGGATTTACTAAAGCTGAGGATTTGCTTTTAATTTTTTTACGAAACCCATGTGTTTTGGATTTTGGTTTCACACTGTAAGTTGATGACTTTTATGAAAAAAATATTACTATCGTCAAAACTGGTGCGTTACAAACGTTGTTTTTTTATTTATCACTTTGATCATACAGATAGTGTAGCTCTGCGAATAAAAAACTTTCAGAATTTCACAGATTCAGAAACATTAAATCAGTCACATAAAGTTGCATCACTTTCTTCGTTATCTTTGGACAAAAGCTTTCTTATCTTCCTTTTTGTTTACAACAGCTTTGACCTGCATGCTTCGATAGTAAAGATTTATGAGCTTTTGCGGTTGACATGAAAATTGTTCATGAAATTATCGGTATCTTAGTAGGAACAGTAATTGTTACAACGATCTCTATACTGTTTTGTGATGGGTGCCTCTGAGATCAGATAAAAAGTGAAGCTTCTCCAAAAAATAGGCTAATGTTGCTCCCCATTACTCTGTTTTGTCACGTGTTGAAGATAGTTTAAGAGATTAGAGAAGAAAAGGCTGTTACATTCGTTTTGTAGCATTCGTAAGTAGATTTGTTTTGGCCGAACTAATAGGCTGCCTTGGTGTCGTAATCGACTGCGTATTGTATTTTTTTTCCTTTTAGTGATCTAAAAGTTTCTGTCTAATGTCTGTGGCTTTTGATATATATAAAAAAAATTCTACGACTTTGTTCAAGTGAAGTTTGGGCTTTTACGGATAACACAAAAGACTAAACCATTTCAAACGGGATTTTTGGTAATCTAATAGGCTTACTAGAAGTATAGGAGTTGTATAGGAGAACCAATAGATAGATGACAAACAAAGGATGACAAGGGTGTTTTTAATTCTATGTAATTTTTATTGTAGTTTTCTTTTTCTATAGAATAAATGCTTTGTGTTTGTATTTTGTAGTTGTACAAATCAAACTGCGGGTTAAATGAGTGTTTATAGGAAGTTTTTACTGCCAAAAAACTACTGTACAGTTTGGCAGGTATATAAACTGTTAGTTATGTAATCGAAAATAAACGTATTCATATTTTTTTCATGTCATTACTTTAGTGCAATAGTTTTTAAGTTCACTTGTTTATGAGTGAATCAAAACTACGCTAATTGCGGATAAAGAAACAAATAAACGTACAAATAGACAAAAATTTCAAAATGTCCCTCTAAGTTCTATTTATACATATATTTTTAACTTACAGATTTGGTGAGTTTATAGTTTTATTCTACGTACTATTATAATCTATTACACTTCATTCTTTCTGTTAAATATCTATCTGACCTTAAATACTTCGGCGCTTCAGTTAATTGATAGGCAACCGTAGTAATCTCTACATTTATCTTTATCGCAACTTCAAATCTACCTTAATGAAGCTTTTAACTTTACAAAGAGCTTCGGTCAATGACATTAAAGAACAAATTGATGGTTCTTATTAATAAATTAAGCACGTTTTTTGATGAAGATATGAATTATCTTTATTATCTGACTATGAAGCTTTAACTATTTGGAAGGTTTTCTCTAAAAAAATCTGCATGGCACAGCTACAATCTAAAATCTACACAGCTACAATCTTATTAAAACTTAAGTGTGAGCTTGGAAAGTTTTCGTGTGGCGCTGGCAAAGTATAGTACCGACCCATCTCTACCCGTGGGTGTCGTATGAAGCGACTAATAGCTTATGAACCGGAGGATGGGCAGCAGCATCTTTCTGTGTATTGTACTATCTTACATACTGCGGTCACCAACAACTGCGGTCCATAGTGCCAGCAGTAACGCTAACAAGCGTGGTGGCTAAGGTACTTCCCCTCCACATTGTTTCATCCAAGAGCGAGTGAGCTGCCTAACTTGCAGTGGACGTATTAGGTATACATAGCTCGTTAGGTTGTAAAGGCTTAAGAAACAAATCTAATTTCATGACAAACATGACCTTTCATACTATCAGCCTTCAACGAGTATCTCCTTACATCAGAGTATCGTAGAGTAGACAAAACCCTTCGTGACCTTAAACAAACTAATTGAATGTATGAGTTAGGTAGATACACGATCGGAACAATGAATTTGAATGAATGCATTGAATAGAGTTTTTGGATAATTGGCATGAATATTCTGTACGTCGTTATTCGTGTTGAGAAATGTTTGAAGCATTAATTTAATTGTCTAAATGTCATGACGTATTGTAATCTATTATAAAGATTTCTTCAGTACGTTTTCTAGTCTTGAGTAATAAACGTATATCTCTAATCTGCAATTATTTTAAGTACACAAATAATGTTGGTTGGTTTCTCCGTTTTTGACACAAAAACAGAGTAACCGATCGAAATAAAAAAAGAGCCGAAGATAAACAAGGGCCGGATTCAGAGTGACCCAATAGAAAAAGAATAAGGACGCAGAGCAGAATGGACCAGCATTAATATTCCTAAATATTGCATAAACAGGGTGTAAGGGACGGTTTAACGAAAACTGAAAGGGCGTGCTCAGTCAACGAAACTGAACAATTTTCCCAAACAAACATTTTTGGGAAACAAAAAACTATTTTTACCTCTCCATACAAACAGTTCGATTAGAATGAGCAATATAATTGAAGATCAAAATTTTTTTGCATTTCCCAAAAATGTTTCTTTGCGAAAGTTGTTCAGTTTCGTTGAATGACCATGCCCTTTCAGTTTTCGGAACACCGTCCCTTACACCTTGTATATTTCCAGCAAACGTATATATCTTGTTGGATTTGTTTCTCTACTGTAGTTTCTGTGCTATCCGTCCGTATAAGCATCAGCGCCACAACTCTTTGTGATCCAAGGGAACGACAGTGTTGAGTCAGACTCTTTATGACTAAAACCCAGTGTAGTCCACCTCTAGCACATAAGTTTTTTGGTTCCCGGGAATTACTATTGACAGACATCCAGAATCCTCCGCCCTTTGTCGCTGTTTAAGAAGCGGGAAAAGTCAATCATAACCTGATTCGCCCTTTATGCCTATGCACAATTTGGGGTAAATCCAACTTAGAGAAAGAGGTTACTCGTCGAATCCGACTCAGATGGGCAGCGTTCGGGAAGCTCCGCAATATCTTCACGTCTAAAATATTGCAGTGTCTCAAGACGAAAGTCTTTGACCAGTGTGTGTTGCCAGTGATGACATATGGCACCGAGACGTGGCCGCTCACGATGGGACTTATCAGAGAGCTCAAAGTCACCCAAAAGGCTATGGAAAGGGCTATGCTCGGAGTCTCTCTGCGCGATCGAATCAGAAATGAGGAGATCCGCAGAAGAACTAAATTAGTAACTGACATAGCCCTGAGAATCGCTAAACTGAAGTGGCAGTGGGCAGGGCACATCGCAAGAAGAACCGATGGCCGATGGGGCGTGAGGGTTCTAGAGTGGCGACCACGTACCGGAAGACGAAGCGTTGGCAGGCCCCCCACAAGGTGGACCGACGATCTGGTCAAGGTCGCGGGAAGCCGCTGGATGCGAGCAGCGCAGGACCGGTCATCATGGAGTTCTTTAGGGGAGGCCTATGTCCAGCAGTGGACGTCTTTCGGCTGATATGATGACTATTTTGGAACGACACGGTATAGACTTCCCCTAGGACCTTTTCGGTTCCACTGTAACCCACTGCTACTGTGCGTTACCGTTCACTCTCGTTGGTTATTCTCGGTCCCTACGCTAAGAAACGATTCAAAATTTCAACTTTTAATCACCTCTTACGACAGGTAGAAAATACTGTTATTCTTCTAGGACCTGGCTGACATGGCATCGGCTACACCATCATGCAGATAAATAGGAACCTTGAAATAATTCTGATCTGTGTAAACGTCTCTTGGTTATACCTAATCACACAAAGAAAATGAAGTAATCGTAATAAAAAATAAATTCTTAAAACAAGCTTTTGTTAGATCTAGAAAAAGAACTAAAACGTTGTCATATCCAGGGACTAGATAAGTACTATACGTACAACGTCATATCACAGTCTCAGGTTTTTAAATGAAAGCGTTTACACCCTCTTTTTTATTTCTCTTGCTATTTGTAACACGAATTTATTTAATAACCTGAGACTGTGATAAGGATAAAGTTTTAGTTCTTTTTCTACATCTAATAAAACCTTGCTTTATAAAATGATATTTTACCATAATTTTATTTTTTTGTGTTTATCATGTCAAATACTAAAAACAACTATAAAACGTGTTAACGAAATAAGCGAAATTGAGAAAATAGTTTGTTCAGAATCGAGAGAAGAATCAATTTCACGGGTTTTGATAGGGGTAATTGTTTTAATTTTTATTTTTAAATTTTTGCCGCTTCTATTCCAAATATTTCTGTGGGTACGCGCGCTGGCGGCGGGCGGCGGCGTCCGCGCGGATCATGAGCGGTGAGGAGGGGAGGGAAGTTGGCGTGGCGCGCGCGGACTAGAACAACGATGAAACTAGAACTATGATGAAACTTTAAGATAACAATATCCAGAAAAAAATAATCTTTTCTTAAGATTTTTTTTACGGGAATGGATTTATTTTGATAAAAATCAGTTGAGGTGTATGAGGGTTTCGCTTATTCCATTAACACGTTGTTTACACACCCTAGAATCAGACGAGGCCAAACCTAAGATATTTTTCTACATACACCCAACAGCACGTCAGTAGAAACACTTTTGACTTTATGGCATGGTAATAGAGTTGCAAATCTTCCCATTCACGTGCGATTGACCGTGCGTAAGGTATGGTTAAATTAGGAAGTCGACATCAAAAAACAGCGCCTCTAGTATGGAGTAGAAAAACTACAGTATCATACAACAGTGATTGCTGCATCTTGCACGGAAAATTAAGTCATTGCTTTGTATGTAAAAACTTAAAGAAATTTCCACAAAAGGCCTAACTTAACCAAAATTTTTTGTAAAGGAACCTTCCAGAGTTGTTTAATCAATAAAATATTACCAGGTGGGCAAGCCATGCTGCCCCACAACAGATGGCGCTGCAGGATAGACGATTATATCTTTACAAAAAATAAAATTTAAAAGTTTAAGTGACACCGAAAAATAACAAACTTCAAAACTAACTATTAAAAACATGAAAATGATAAAACTTCAGATTTGTCGCACGAGCGCAGAAAAAGCTTGTAAAATGCGGATTCGGTTAACTTTTAGCTTTCATGATTGAAAAAGAAAACCGGTCAAGTGCGAGTCGGACTCGCGCGCCGAGGGTTCCGATATACCTATAGTATTTTTGGAAGCAATAAAGTCCATTTTCAGGACCGCAAAACTAAATTTGTTTGTAAGCTAGCTGTAAATCTTGTGTTATGTAACTTGGAGGAGCGAGGCATTCCCACTACAAGTATCTCTGATTACTTACAGGGAAGCCCCGGTATATGTATGTTTTCAGATTTACCTAAATAAAAATATTTTTAATTTTTTTAATTTTAATTTTTAAAGGTTTTTTGCAGATTTCTGAAAAACTGTGCAACTTAGAAAGATCGTTTTATTTTTGCTGTAAAGTTTACATAAATCTCTGTCAACTGTAATTAATTCAGATTTTTCCTTACTCAAACTTCGGAGATAAGGGGGGGGAATGGTATTTTTTTGACATTTTTCATCATAACTTGAAAACTAAGAAACTTAAAAAATTAAAAAAAATATTTTAAAATGTGCAAGTAAAGCCCTTTCATATGACACCCCATTCGACCTAGTAGCGACAATTTGAAATTTGCCCCCCCCCCCCATATTGGCCCCCTTTACATTAACAATCATACTTTTTTCAAAAAAAATTCACGTGCAATTAAGTTGGGCAACTGTATTCTAAAACTATTCTAAATTTCAGGTTGATAGCATAAGTGGTTGCTGAGATATAGAGGTGTGACAGACAGACAGACAGACAGAGCGGCACCATAAGGGTTCCTTTTTTTACCATTTTGGTATCGGAACCCTAAAAACACTCTTGTAGGCATTATGCCTCAAGCATTTCTGAGAGTAAGACGGTATAAAATTACGTTTGCTAATGTAACCCGATCAAAATAAAAACATGCATCAAGAGAATGTTTCGTATTTAGAGAGCTTCTACGGTGTAGGTAGGTAATACCACTACAGTAGTTCCAACGTAAGATGACCGTTTTGACGTTTCGTTAACACCAACGCTCAGAGTTCATTTTTCTTTGGAGTTAATAATTTTTAATACGTTTGACAGCAGTCACAAAAGACCTATTACGATGGCCTTGCTTTAATACGTTGTCATCAAGTATTGCGATAGAAAATTAAACGTTTTATTTTTACTAGTAAGAGAAAGCTCAGAAGTGCGGGTGAAATATAAGGACAGCCATACATTTTGCCTGCAATCCTGAGCTGTCGCATTAATGACTTCACCATGAAGCTAGAAGAATTTGTATTTTTAATTTTAGTTTTGAATTGCTTTAAGGTTTCTATTGATTCTAAGAAAAAAAAACCGGTCAAGTGCGAGGCAGACTCGCGCGCCGGGGTTCCAATATACCTATAGTACTTTTAAAAACAATGCAGTACATTTTTAGGACCGCAAATTTAAAAAAATCTGTGCTATTAGAGAGATTGTTTTATTTATCCTGTACTATTAACATAAATCTCTAACTGTAATTAATTCAGATTTTTCTTTCGCAAACTTCGCAGATAAGGGGGGAAATCAGGGTGTCTACTCTCAATTTTCGATATATCGATACGATACGACTTCGATACAGTCGAATTCATAACTTCGTTCAATGACAATAGAGTACAAATTGGTTGGATGAATTTTCAAAAAGGCAATGATGAGCATTCGACCAATATCCTACTCTATCGTCAAGGGACGAAGTTTTGTATTTGCATGCTTCGAATAGTATCGTTTCGATATATCGAAAATTTTGAGTAGGCACCCTGGCCCTTTCATATAGACCTAGTAACGAAAATTTAAAATAACACAACACCGCCCCCCCGTACTTAGGCCCCTTAACAATGACAGTAAATATTATTTTTGTAAAGCAATCATAATTCTAAAACTATTCCAAATTTCAAGTCGATAGCATGAGTGGTTGCGGAGATAAACAGGTGTGACAGTCAGACAGACGGACAAAATTTGTTCTGTTTTACCATTTTGGTTCGGAACCCTAAAAACTTCACAAGTATGCTGAAATAAGTAAGAGAGTAAGCCCATTTTCAATAAAAAAAAAAAAATTAGTCCAATACCAACTTCAAATGTCTTGCAAATATAAAGTTGAACTTGTTTACAAAAGTCTTGGAACGACGGAAGCAGCTTATCTCAAGTAAAACAATGTGCCCGGGAGCGCTACTTGGCATCTCGGCGACTTACAACAGTAGTGGTAAGATAGTCCTGATAGTAGATCTAGCACACTACTGCCTTTGGATATTAAGGTAGAGAAGACTAAGGCATTACAATATTATGTTCTAATCACTTGAAAAGTTTTCCTACCTAAAACTTACACAAACTCTTGAAAATTATTCTTTATTTAATGACAAATTTTCTTACTTTCAAGTTAAAAAGTAGATTACGCAAAATTACAAAATTTTGGTATAATATAAATAATTTCAAATATTAGGACTTTCACAAGTGAAAGAAAAATTCCTATAAATAATTTTGAAATGTGCACTAAACGGAGTGGGACAAACATTTTTCAAATATTTCTTGCAGAAGGTACAGCCCACATTTTGTTGTAAAACTAGTTAAAATAATAATCAATATCAATAAAAAACAAACAAATATAGGATCGCAAGGGTAAGAATAAGTACAAAGGGCCACTCCGCCTGCGCGCACAGCCTAACAAGCATGGACACCAAAGCTCTGTGCATAAACCACGCTTTTATTTGAATAAAAATTAAATTATCTTTACAACAGAGAATACCAAATTAAATTTTAATTATTATTCAATAGAATTTATCAATCTTCTAAAATTAAATTGTTCTCTTCGAACAACTTTATAATTTGTTGTTCCCAACCTGTGTATTTAACTCGCGGGGCTAATGATTGTACCAAAGTTAAACAAAATTAAACAATTTTGTCGAGTTTGCTGTGTACAGTTAATTACTAGCTCAGATTTTGAGTTTGATTTATTTATTGTTCGATCCGAGGTTTAACTGATTATCTTCCAGTTCTGTTTGGTGAATCAATATTGCGTCGTTAGCGTTTTAGTGTACTGTTGTATTTGCTTACGGAATGTTGGCTTGAGCTTACTTGGTATTTATTTTGAGATTTGTTATCTCAACGGCTTTAAGTTAAACAATCTATAGCGGTAATGGTCTTGCTAAATCTTATCTCTTATTAATGTCAGTTTCAAATACTGTGAGTGCACTGTTGTTTGGGTGTGCTTAATAGAAATTGCAATGGGGATTTCACGTTAAAGTCATACGGGCATATTACAATACAATACAAAAAACTTTATTATTCTCTCACATAGATAATTTGTACAGTATGGATAAGTAAGACACACTAGTAAAGTTCATCAGATTCAGATTCAGATTCAGATTATTTTATTCAATGTAGATTCTTTACAGAATACTTATTGAATGTCATGCAGAATACAATTCAAATAGAGCGAGTCTACGCCGTTTCGGATCGTGCTGTGGCAGCGTAAAAGAAACGGCAAGAAACCACTGCAGCACGGCCTACTTTAAGAGTCGGCTTTTTACAATGTGTTTCTTGTGTTTCGCTGGAATATCAGAGCACCATACCTCTTTGTCATTCATATAGTCATCTAATCTATAGTAAGCTTTTTTATATAACGTTTGCTTTACACATTCTTTAAACTTTCTCTCAGGTAATTGCACTATATTGTCAGGTATTTTGTTGTAGTATCGTACACACAGACCAACGAAAGATGTATTGACTTTAGTTAATCTAGTATATGGTTGATCAATTTTGTGCTTATTTCTAGTATTAAAATTATGCCTGTCACAAATTTTAGGTAATTGATGAATGTTCTTTCTAGCATACATAATATTTTCATAGATATACTGGCATGGCACTGTCATTATGTTGATTTCCTTGAACAGTTCTCTCAGGGAATCACGAGTCTTCAGGCAATAAATTGCTCTTATAGCTCTCTTTTGTAAAACGAATATTGAATGTATATCAGCTGCTCGGCCCCAAAGCAGTAAGCCATAAGACATAATGCTATGGAAGTAGCTAAAGTAAACCAGCCTTGCGGTAGCTACATCAGTAAGTTGTCTGATTTTTCTGACAGCATATGCAGCCGAGCTCAATCGACCAGAAAGAGCCGTTATATGAGGGCCCCATTGAAGTTTAGAGTCTAGTATTAACCCTAAGAAAACTGTACTATTTACAAAATCTAATGGTTCATTATTCAATACTATGTTATGTGAAGTAGACCTTACATTTGGTAGTGCAAATTTAATACATTTAGTTTTTTTGGCGTTTAGGACTAAATTGTTAACAGTAAACCATGCATGAATCTGTCCAAGTGCATCATTGACTTCGTTATAATTTTGTGATTTTCTACTTACATTGAATATTAATGAAGTATCATCAGCAAATAACACAATCTTTGACAGATTCTTCACTACAGTAGGGAGGTCATTAATATAAATAAGGAATAAAAATGGCCCCAATATGGACCCTTGAGGTACGCCAATTTTGACAACAGATCCCAGTGTGAAAGACTGGTGCCTATACTAGGAGACCTGTATGACAGACACCAGCCTCTCCTAGACTGAACCGGGAGCAGATACAGACTTAGTGAGTACTTACAAGCAGTAAGTATTGACATACAAATGCTGATCAGGTGAGAGGAATGGAATGGATTTAACATTGTTATTCCCATACGAATTTTGCGAAAATCGCTAAAAATGTAAGGAAGCACGACGCACTAAATGACTCTACTGCAAGTTATTAGGATACGCTTCCATGATCAACTTTTACCACACATTTAGAGAAACAGAGTGGATGGTACGAATTTATCCAATACGGCTTAGAACACGGCTTTCTTTAATACCGACAAAATTTAAAAGGTTATAAAAGATGCACTATTTGACATTATATGAGTTGGTTGGTTGGTTTTATATTACTGGATTATTTTAGAGATACTCCTTGCCTCTATTTACAAATTTGTCCATTTTTATATAGTATAAAATAATACGCAATATGGAATTGCAATTTAATTGGTATCCTTATAAAATTATTACTTTCTTAAATTCTAAGTAGGCTGACTTTTAAGTTGTACCAAGACCTCATAAGCTAATGAGAGTCATCATGTCTGATAATTAAGAATTTTGCCTGCAATATTCTAAAATTCCTGTGGTAAGTGGCTTACTGTGATGAAATTTCCCTATTACATCTGCTCGCTCAGGCACCAGGCTCAGCAATTTTACGATGAAGCTATTTTCGTTAAAATTTTCAGTTTATTTGTTGCAATGTTTGTTTTTTTTTTCATTTAAGGGTATTAACCTTATCTGGACATGAATATTTATGATGTCTAAGCGTTTTAGTTTTAAAGCTTTTAAATACAAATAATTTATACTGTTTTTTCGACACATTATTTATCACGGATAGATTTCATTACAACTTTAGGATCGTGCTTTTTGTAAAGTAACGTAAACAAACAGTGCATATATCTCTATTCTCTACAACGTGACCTATTTTGCTTATCCTACTTTATTTTATCACGAAAGGAATTAATATATCTAAAAGCACATTAACATAATCCGGGTAATCATAGATAATCCTACTGTGATGAGATTTATCAGAAATTTTATCACCGTATGTACGAGTACCTTCGTAAGCTATGACAGCTACTGTATCTTAATGGTACTTATAACTTTTACAAGGGTTTTTATTAAAAACCAGTATATTCTGAAATATTTTTATATGTAGTTGTAATGATTTGCTGCATCATCAATTTTATTACGTTGTTTATTTTTACGCATTATATTTACGTGTACCCACGATTTTGTACGCGTGGATTCTATTACGTCACATTTTATATAAGCCTAAATGAATTATGAAAATTTCCGTTTGAATCCCGCTTAGCATTCGTAAAAAGAACTTTATACTGGTTTTATATTAAAGACAACATTTCGTTTGGTACAACTTTATTACCATTATGAACTATCCCATCGATAGGCAGCGATTGAGCTAGTGTAATAACCCCTTAGCGTGCTTTCACGTACTCAAACAGTGGTATTGTTTTAGGTGATGGTCACGCGGGTGTGAAGATGGCGAGGGGGAGGATCGCACTCCTCGTCCTATGGGTGGTCGCTGTCACCGCGAACGACAAACATGGTGAGTGCCTTTTCCATTTTTTCCTATGGTTAACGGGTAAAGCTGCTTTTACACGTAATTTAGACAAAATGCCCAGAAGAGAGGTTTAGTTATTTTATATTTTTAGATTGTTTAGTAAAATATTATTGACGGATAATCCTGTATGGTAGGGGCCGGACACACATCAACATGCGAGCAAACACACATGCACACGGACAAATAAATATACCTAAACTTTTTACTTGGATATCTGCCCCGAAGGGATCCGAACCTGGAACCTTGGGCTACTGCACCACCAAGGTTATTAAGTCGGATAACAACCGGCTTTTGAACATGCTTTGCTTTTTTAAACTTAAACCACAGATTAAATAATAGTAAACTTTAAGCAGAAGTTTTTGAGAACACTCACAAATTGCAAAATTTTTGTATTAACGAACTTAAAAGCTACCTAAAAACTTGCCCATCAATGGGAATCAAGTGGTTGGTTGGCAAGTCCCAACTCGGTTGAGAAATTTGACTCAGCTAAAAACTGTACAAACATAGAAGTATTCATACGTGCTTGCAAGCATGCAAACTTTAAATAATAAAAGAAGAATATTCTTAAATAAAAAAATAGGAAGTCAAACCATGACTTTGACATAAAAGGCTAACTTGAATTTATTATCATTAAGCAAAGTCAAATGAGACATCTATTTCCTCCGGAAGTAGGACAATGCGTGATCCACTAAGGAATATCCTTCATCGAAGCACTTAAAGCTAAAGTTATGCAAAAAGTTCTAACATTATCAACCTTTTATCTGTCTCAAGTGAAGACTCTGAGAGGGTGATAAAAATTACCAAAAAAAACTCTTTAGAGCGCACCTAATCTTAAATCAGATAATACACGTAAAAACTGTCGCCGCCTTCGAAAATTGTGAAGCAATCCGGCTGGAGGAAAAAAAGCGAAGTTGACGATAAAAAGGGCGATACAGTAATGGTGAAGAACTAGCAAAAAACGCGTTCGTCACGTTTTGAGAGCTTCTGGACGCAAAACACGACTATACCATTAAAAGCGACACAATAAGAAGATGATTTGAGTGAACGTTCAGCTGGTGCTTAAAAAAGTACACAGTCTTTATTTTCTGTTTGCCTTACGTATCTACAGGCAAAAATAACCAAAACAATATTTGTTGAAATAATACTTAACGTGTTATACAAGGTTATTTTTTTGAACCTAATATGCATAATAATATGCCCATCTTATTACACAGGTCAAAAGCAACAAATTTTGTTCTATGACTTTGCTAACAACGCACGAAAAATTTTCAACTTCCCATACAAAATGGGTCGGTCACATGACCACTTTGGTATGGGGAGTCGAAGATTTTTTGTGCGGAGTTAGAAAAGTCGTAGAACAAAAGTTGTTGATTTTGACCTCTGTAATAAGGTGGGGATATGCATATCAGGTCCAAAAAAATAACCTAGTACGTAAACTTGTGCCTAGGTAAGTTACACACATAACATAATTTCTATAAAAAAGATGACACACACACACATAGCTTTCTAGAAAACACAAGACAAGATAAAATCTCAGCTGTGGTAAGATTTGTCACAGTCCTAGCCGTGATATTCTTTAGAATGGCTTTTACATTAAACTGTCACTTCCATCTAGAGATAGTGACCAAAGACCAAAACCCAACCCTGAAAGCTAACACATCGTTTCAACTCGCGACATTTCACAGAAGAAAGTGTCACAGCATATCTAGAGACATCTTAGCTTAGTGCAACGTGGGATTTAGGCCAATTTCACTGACTGAATGTAAATATAAACTCAATTGAACAAAAAGTGTTACTTGCCTTAAAAGGCTGAGCTTTTAATGGTCCAGTCTGTTTGACTATCAATCAATCAGTTGTCGAATATTCTCGTTTCAGTTCTGTCTTGTGTAGAAAGTTTGGATTACAAATTCACGATGTCATTATGACAAATCCGTAATTACAAAAGCATGAATCAAATGTCTCATTAGTTTCCATTTAAATATCACTTACAATAGTAACTTTGATAAATTGAATTACTAAGGAATGAGAGTACTTAAGTTGAAGTTAATTTTAATTTTGACGACAACAAGTAGAAGTAAAATTTACATAGAACGGAGGCATTAAAAGGCAGCACACTCAAAACATCGCAGGCAGACTACCAACTTTCGCTCGATATTGAAATCCCATTAACGGTGAAATAGGAAACGCGCTCTTGAACACACCTCGCAGCTGCCTCTGTGAATGAAACGGAAAATAATGGCGAAAGACTCCCAGGAGACGCCATTATAACTCGACTAACAAAGGGATTATCTTGTTTGGGAACCTCTTGACTGGCTCTCGACGTCTCTTTGTATGTATCGTGTTACAGCAAAGGTGGCCATTCAAACAGTTTTTGTGGGTGTGGTCGGTTTTGTGTTTTTGCTGCACAGGGGTGAGAATTTGTCGGTGCGTTTGTGCAGACCTTTATATTTTAACTGCACCTTGCTAATGCAGTGTATAAATAGGACAGTGCGCTTGGTCAGTTTTTTGAAGAACAATGTCTTTCTGTTTGTTGTTTATTATGAATCCTTGTTTTCACTTTGTACTGTAACCGCTATTGGTTTACTTTGGTCGTATTGTTTTTGTATTTTCAATTGAAATTACTATTAAACTTTTCTGTTACTTATTAGAATTTAAATTATGTTTAAGTAATTGCGCCTGTGATACTATGAATCACTTAGAGGATTGTCACTTTCCTAATAAGACTTAACCGCCACACTTGCTTACTATCTCCATAAAATATAGCATCCCCCGAAGCTTTTATAACCTCTAACACTCACCACATGACTCATAAAGGGACACTTAAGCATCCATCGGCCCACGTGTCGTTTTCTTGATTTACTATACGTTTCTCTGAATCCCCACCCGCGCACCCATTAACTAGATCGAGTGCATCTTTTTATGTCTCTCTTTAGTGCTAAGTGCATTTACATTGTACTGTAGTTAAAGAACGTGCCAGTTGTGAGCAGTTATTTATTTTTCTGGCCACTTTATCATTGTAAACTTTTTTCGTGAATTTATAGGTTAATTCTATTTAATGCCAGGACATCATACAAGTACTTACTGTGTTAGGGCGCGTTTACACCAAACGCATCTTGAGCCGCCGATTGTATGTGAGCAACAAGCTCACTATGAGCCCAATGTGAATGTGAAACCAAATTGCCGTTTTTGTTCATACTGTACCTACAGAACGCAGCTATTGCGTACAATCAATCGTAGCCTATCAGTGTCCATGACACATAGTGATACTAATATTCTAGGCACAGGAAAATGTATCGGCTGCCGAATGTGCAACTTTGCATAGCTTTATAAATCGCCTACAGTCTATTGGTGCTATTGAAAAGTTGAATTTGTATGGAAAATTTGTAAACTGCGTAACGCTTAACGCCCAAATATCAATAAGGAGAACGCAATTTCAATACAAATATTTCTTGTTAAATAATGTAGTAGCTGGTTGAACTGTTCGACAATATAAAATATCTATCAACGGGTTAGCAAGCTATGCTACCCGCCAACAGATGGCGATGAATGTCTTAAACGAAGTATTTTTAAAATGTGCTTGCGGAGAAAACAAATTTTACCAGGCTTGAGACATAGCTAGATCGATTTTTACCCCTGAAAACACCCTATGGTACTTTAGAGCCTTTTATACGACGCACAAAATAACTGTGGCCCTGTCATTGATGCGCAGAAGTAAAAAATGTGCAAAAATGGGCCATTTTTTTCTTCTGCGCATCAATGACAGGGCCACAGTTATTTTGTGCGTCGTATACGAGAAACCAATTACAAAAATAATAACAAATATTGCTCTTTTAATGGTATAGGATTTTATCAATGTAAACGAGGCTCGGGCTAAGTGCAATCACGAGTCCATGCAGTCTGTGTGTTGTCGAAGGAGCAACGGATGCGCTGTACTGCTCCTGAATGTTTTATTACGCTTGCCTCTTCTCCGAACAGATTTATTAGGAACATTCATTTATTTGTATAGTTTACATTAATAGTATTAAACGTACAATATTTTTAGGGTTCCGTACCCAAAGGGTTAAAAACAGAACCCTATTAATATGCCGCCGATGTTTGTCTGTCTGTCAGCGGGCTGTATCTCATGAACCGTAATAGGTAGGTACAGTTGAAATTTTCACAGATTATGTATTTCTATATAGCATAATAAGAGTAAAAGAAATTTCCCTACTAAAAACGTGTTTTTATAGGCAATTTTTGCTCGATTTTTGTTTTAGCTCTATTGTAAAAACGAAAACACTTACAAGCGTGAAAATTGGTATGATTATAATGCATAATCAAAACAATAACAACAATTAATGATAAAAACTAGTCTAGCGCATTTAATACATTTCTTCATTTAATACATTTTTACTTTAGTGGTACGGAACCTTCGGTGCACGAGTCTGACTCGCACTGACCGATTTTTTTGGTACTTTTCCTTCATACTGTACCACGCATTTTCTGCTGTAAAACTCTGGAGGGAGCTTTTAATAGAAGTTTGATGATGGTGTAAACATAATGTACATCGAATGAAAAAAGGGTATAACATCAATTCAAATATATTGCATTACACATTTTTCCACACCTTACGTCTTTATTTATATTTTGATAAAATCATATTCCTATAAAATATTCCACACATGTAATTTCTTCTTTCAAACAAAACGGACCTACTATAAATACAAATTATATCATCACACAATAATTCTGCAATGTTACTGAGTTAGTCCTAAATGCGTCATGCAGGAACAAATAATAAAATAATATTTCAAACGAAGCTGAAAATTAATTACTATCTTCAAAGCTATACGCAGGATATGACAGGATGTACCCAACGACCACCTTGAAGTATGTAATACCATGTCTTATTATAGTTATGCTAGTTTTTAATTTGTGTAAAATATTTTAAGGTCTTATAGTCTAAGAGCACTAAAAAAACTTCTGCTTAACTTTTTTTTGGATATTCGATCAATAAAATTGTCAGAAGGGCAATTTAAGTTCTTTGTTTACCAACTGTTAATTATTCAAATGTACTGCATATAGAAGTTTTAAACCTTACAGATTCGTCCTCAAGTGATGTAGGTGTCCAATAAGGAGGTACTTCCAGATTTTCAAATCATAAATAAACAGAGCTGGAAAAACTACGAGTCAAAAGTCTAGTCATCATAACATCCCATAAAAGGTCCACTACAGGACAGGGAGCTCCCTCCAGAACTCCAGCAAAAAAACTCGTGGTACTTGGAGGGGATTTACCATAGTCACCACGCTTGTAAGCGTTGCGGCCTGCGACCGCTGTTGATAGTACGATACATAGAAAGATGCTGGTGCTTGTTCTCCGGTTTTTAAGCCCTTAGTCGCCTCTTACGACACTCACGGGAAGAGATGGGTTGGTACTCTTCTTTGCCGGCACCACACTGTCCAAAGACTAGACGTGTAAGGGCCGGTGTACCGAAAACTGAAAGGGCGTGCTCAGTCAACGAAACTAAACAACTTTCCCAAAGAAACATTTTTGGGAAATGAAAAAAAAATTTTACTCTCCATAAAAATTGCTCAGTCTGATCGAACAGTTTGTATGGAGAGGTCAAAAAATGAAAGGACAGAAATGTTTCTTTGGGAAAGTAGTTCAGTTTCGTTGACTGAGCACGCCCTTTCAGTTTTCGGTACACCGTCCCTAACACCCTAACATATACATTGAGTAAAGTTTGGGTTAGTATCGTGTCGGATACATTTAATACAAAGCACTTATGAACCTTTATCTGTATGAAGAACAGACGGGTGTAACAACCGATACAAACCGCACCATTCGAGATGGAGTTTATTGGTTCCGTATTCGGAACCACTTAGAGACGGTTGCACAGTGGCTGTTTAACTTCACGTTAGTGGTTTGGTTAGCTGTGTTACAAAGCTTTGTGTGCAGACTGTAATTTAAGAAGTGTAGTCTTGCTTGTATTCGGTTACCACTACTAAGGTTTACAATACAACTGTTTGAAGTTTATTAGCTTTGTGTATATGTCTAGGTAATTTTGTTGTATGTTAGGCTATTGGGTTTTATTCTTAAATATAGATCAAATGAATTTAATGGAATGATTCAATTTTTTAAAGCAGTACCTAATGTACATATTTTGGACAAAGACCTTGCTAATGTTCTAGTGGGATTTGTCAAAGTTGCTAGATTTGACAAGGTTTGCAAGCGCAGCAGGTTTTTTTTAAAGCGACTAAGTTTCATACACATAAAAATGCTCTTATAGATTTACCTTATTTATTTTGCTTTACTTTGTTTACCTTGTTTCTTTCAAGCTGCTTCTTCTTCTAAAAACAATAAGATATTCGAATTGCCCGTGTCATGCATGATCTATGCATCACATGATAGATTCAATATGCACCAAATGGTTTTATTGCTTATTGTTGTTTTGTAATTAGATAATAACTTCGTCATCGTCACCCAAACAAACAATATCTATCATACAAGTTAGGAACTGAAAAAACTAAACGCAATACTATTCAGTCAGCTTATAGGTAAAAAAAAACCGGCCAAGTGCGAGTCGGACTCGCGCACTGAGGGTTCCGTACCACAACATAAACATAATTTATAAGTTGAAATTTAAGTAAGTTAATGTGCTAGATTTTTTGAGTCCGACACGCGCTTGACCAAATTTTATTATTTGTTGTTATTTTATAGCCTATGCCCTATAAACATACCAATTTTCAAGATTGTAAGTGTTCCCGTTTTTAAATAGAACTAAAACAAAAATCGCCTCAGCAACCATCCAACTTGACCCCTCTCTTATATGAATGTTCTTGAAACGGGAGCTCACCACAATTGGTTACCATTAGTTGTGAGAAAAGTTGTAATATTTAATGATTTCAGACTTTTCCCATTATTTGTACTGTGAGACCTAGCTTCTTGCCAAATTTCATAATTTTAGGTCAACGGGAAGTACCCTGTTGGTTTTTCATTTTTGAATAAATGTATGGAGATGAGGACATAAAATGCCATATCTTTTGATTGCGTCGTTGTAAAAAATTGAAATTTTCAGATAATTTGTGGTTCATGGATCCTAATATATGGTATTAATTTCAACCTGATGCCTTTACCCGTTCGTGAGATAAAGGGTCTTGACAGACAGACAGACAGACAGACAGACAGACGGACAACAAAGTGATCCTATAAGGGTTCCGTTTTTTTCTTTTGAGGTACGGAACCCTAAAAATGTTAAAAGGATATTAACATCTGACTGACATAACTTTTATCAATCATTTGGTTTTGGAACATTTAATGATGACTCCAGTAGTGAGTGACTACTCGTATGTTTTAACTATATTATAATGTAACCAGCTCCTTATGATGTTATTTCGAGCATGTGTAATGTATTAGAGATAAAAACGTGTGAGTTTGGTTAATCAATTTTAAGAGCCGCTTCATACAAAGCCTTATCACACTTTTAATGTGTCTGTTCTACTTTTATTTCAAGTGTAATAAAATGTTATATTAATAGCTTTTAAGTAATGCAGACGCTTTTAAGGGGGTCTTTAGAACTTCGGAGGAATTGAATTGGTTTTCTAATAGTAAACTTTAGACTCTTAGTAATTTATGATGTGCTTTATTGTAGAAGGTTTAAAAAGCATAAAAATATACACAAATACAATTATTACCAAAAAACCCGGAATACACACACATAAAGACAAGAAACACGCAAAAAGTTTTTTACGTACAGATATAGGTTACAAATTTAGAGTTACAATTTTATGTTATTTGTGCACAATAAAGAATATATAAGTATAGGTATATTCAGATTTACTACGACAGCAAAGTAATTTTACTGAAATTATTTCACAACAAGATTTGTATATTAAAAAAAGTGTTCAACTCTTGAGATATGTCTGGTCTTTTCAATTTATTTTTTACCAATTAGAATCGTGTTTGAATAAAAAGAAACATAATTAGAAATGCCACGCAGAAAAAGCAGAACAGAAAACTAGTAAAATATACCTTAGAATCGAATAAGGCGGAATTCTGTGTTTACCATCAACACCAAGCTCCTGAAACCCCATGCCACCTATTTGAGCAAGCCAATTACGACCGAGGTCTATGAAATCCTGTTAGTACCGCATCCATTTAGTACGTCCCCCTGAGATCCCAACTAACCTAATTCGGTAGTAATGCATCACCTACTATCCCAGAAACCAGGTGATCAATCACTTAGTACACTATTAGGAAATTCGTCTTGCGGATCACGAAGTTTGGCTGATTTCGTATTAATTATGAACATATCGATTTATTTGTCTCTGATTATGTTCTGCGTCTGTTTTTTTTATTATTAAGCTACATAAAAACGCGTTTATTAACGTGAAACTGTTTTATTAATAATGCCATCTCATCTTCATTAGCAATAGCCTATAAAACAAGAGTCTAGAATAAATCATAATGAAAATAGCAATAAAAAGCAGATTTTTATTGATTCATTCATCTTTGTCCATCTTTAGGTATCTGCCCGTACCAAAGCAATACACATTTAAGTCCTGCCGTACAAAAATCTTTTTGAGGTAATCTATAAAATCTCTTGATTTTTAGGGTTCCGATACCAAAATGGTAAAAAAAGGGACCCTTATGGTGCGACTTTGTCTGTCCGTCCGTCTGTCTGTCACACCTATATATCTCGGCAACCACTCATGCTATCTACTTGAAATTTAGAACAGTTTTAGAATATGGTTGCCCAAGTTAATTGCACATGAAATAATTTAAAAATATATACGAGTATTAATGTAAAGGGGGCCCAAATAGGGGGGCCAAATTTGAAATTGTTGCTACTAACTAGGTCGAGTGGGGTATTATATGAAAGAGCTTTACTTGTTCATTCTAAAATTATTTTTTTTTTACGACTCTTCGTTTTCAAGTTATGATGAAAAATAACAAAAAATATGACATTCCCCGCCTTATCTCCGAAGTTTGATGAAATTTATGTAAACGTTACAGGAAAAATAAAATGATCTTTCTAAGATGCACAGTTTTTTTTTTGTGATCCTAAAATGGACTTTATTGCTTCCAAAAATATTAAAGGTATTTCGGAACCCTCGGCGCGCGAGTCCGACTCGCACTTGGCCGGTTTTTATTTATAAACAAAAACATTCAAAATAATCAATTAGCATTTATTACATACACATTTTATGTTACGATGAATAGTTTATAATTGAATAACTATGCAATAAAACACACACAACAAAGACAAAAAAACCTGAAAAAGTAATAACATTGTGGTTGTATTCAATAGAAGCTAACCTAAATAACAAAACTCTGGAAGGTACGGACGTTGATAAACCATCAGCCATCAATAAAGAAGACTATCGGGAATAGCATCAATATATATCATTCCTAGCTTTAATTATTCGAATACCCGACAAAATGACAGCGGGCGGCGTCTTTTCAACTCCCACTAGCTAGGGATGTTACAATTAGATCGTCTTATCCAAAATATTATCTGAAATCTTCTAATCCAATTATGCTAGGAAGTGTTTAAAACCATTAAAATTTATTTGATTGGCTTTTTAAAGATAAGAACTCTGAAATCTGTTACCTACTTACGTCAAATTTATTAAAATCTGATGGAGAAAGCTAAATGGTAACATGGATTATTTTATCTTACAGATTGCAGAGACGATTTAGTTATTTGATAAAGAGGCAGTATGTCTTTAAAGAACCTGACGACAATCAGCTCATGCTGTGGATAAGACCTGAAAAGTGTAATAAAACTAAAAACATAAATTTGACTAAATAGCTCGACACAAGCCCTAACGACGACATCCGCGGGATGACGGCACTTGGATGAGTTTTCAGTTTGTTTTTAGATCTCGTTAGCAATCGCCTCAGGAATCCGGGCATTCATCAGTTCAGCCGTTCCTCGTGTGGCGATAAGGCATTTCCCCATTTACATTCATTTCTCATCTCCTTCACCCATGAATTTCTGGTTTAAAACTAAAACACTATTGGATGACGATTTGATAGTGGTATTCTTGAATGAGCCGTTTGTAAGAATGCATCTAATGATGTGTTTTGTATGTGTATTGGCTCCTCCAAGTGTGTTGTAATTAGAAGTCCAAGTTAGAAGTGTTAACACGACGGACATGCATTGCTGTAAGTAACTGAGTGACCACGTTCATAATTGGTTAGAGTATATTTTTATTTCAACATTTCCTTTGTTTACATTTTTGTTTTTATTAGATCGACAATCGACATTATATAGAAATAAACCTACGTCTCCTCCGTGGCTTACAGGGTTTATTAATTCAAATAATTATTTCTTTTTTCTGAGCATTATTCAATTCTTACCGTGTTGTGATCTAAGTTTCCAAAATCAATATATTTTCTTTAATTGTTTTAAGATAATAATTTGCCGTCGTTGTCTTGTCTCTCATATCGACAGATCTTCCAATTAAAGTGTAAGGCAAATAAATTTATACACTTGTCAATCTTCTACTTGACCTTTATCAACATCACCTATACTAAAATCTACGCCTCACTAAACCTTACTTACTACTACTAATTACTACTCTAGGATTCTCAACAAATAAGAATGCACTGTCCATGTCTCCATTATCTCGAAGATCAATAAACAGTCTTGTCACATAGTGACGTAGGTCAATTACGTATTCCGTTGGATTGCCCGTTCGATGTACTTCTAAAGTTAATTCGAAATGCGTCGAGGCATTTGATTAGGACCCGTTTCCGATCCACATTTAATTTCGATTGTGTAACTGAGGCGTCAAGTTTAATTGGTTTTTAGGAGCTTTGATTGGTAGGTAACAGGTTTGTGCGTGTAGTTGGGCGTTCGTGTTATGACTGAGTGAGGTGACAAGCCTGTCTAACTTTGTTTGATTTGATTAATATTTCCAGATAATTTTCGAGTCTGAAAATAATCTTTGCAAGACGAATGCCTTTTAAATAACCGACAAAAGCCAAAAAAAGAGAAGGTACGCAAGTTGACATTTTTAATAAATAACCACATTATACTTTTTTTTTCGAATTTACATACATACATAACATCACGCCTCTTTCCCGTCGGGGTAGGCCGAGACCACCACCACCTGCTACGATCTTGACATACTTCCTTTGCTTCCTGTACTTTCATCAATCCTTTCATACATGCTCGTCGGTTTAGGGTACTTTTAACCTGGCCTTTATTCAGAACGTCCTGAATTTACTGTTCTTTTGAATGAAAATGCTAAAAATAAAAAAGAATAAATTTACAGTGGTATAAAATTACAGGTACGACTTGAGTAATTTCATCAACATAGTCTTTTAGTTTATGAATAGTTTAAACAGTTCTTTATCGCAGCATTTCTCAATCAAACACAAAGTGCAATACCCTCAAACACCTCTAACTTGAATTACACGAACAATTTCATTTTACTACGGAAGCGTCGCAGCTTTTGTCCCGAATTTTAATTTAATTAACGTGTTTGATAGATTTTATCTCAGACTGTCTCTCGGCTCTCATTTGGAGTTGGAATGTTTCGTAATTGAGGTCGTCCTTTATATCAAAGTGACTGAAGAGTGCTAAGTGTTATCGGCGGCGTGACGAAACTCCATTTAGAGAATGTACAGTTAGATTACGAGATGTATGCAGTCACGATGTGGTGATTTGCTACCAATGATCACATATGTCCCAGAGAAAAAATCGTTTTACTCACATTTTCATGGACGCCATAGTGGCAAACGAATTCGATCTGATTCGCAGGTTTTGAGTTGAGACTTCAGTAGATTACTACAAGATCTAAGGCTTAAAAACTGAAAAGGCTTATTCAGTAACAGAGTTGTCTTTTTCCCATAATTGTCTTTTATATCCATTTATCTTCAATATACCAACAATCAAAAAACTTTCTACAACATCCAATCGTTTTAGTAAAAGATACTTCGTATTATAATTATGAGCAACATATTTTTAGCCTTGAGTTACTCTCTATGAAATATAAACTCGGTGTTTGCTACTTATAAAGTGACTGGCCCCTTCAAGTTAATTTCGTTTATAAAGTCCCGCTTAAAAAGTTATGTAAGTTATATGAAATTCATTATTAAATAAAACAAGTCAACATTCAAATATACAAACAAGTACTAGTACGAAACGTTTGATGAGCAAAATCTCACAAAAATAGCCTGGAAAACCTCCATAATTACTCAAAATATTGGATTTTAATGATAACGATTTTAATAAGACTGCTAAGCATGAACGAGAAGGAAAACGGCAAAACAAATCCTATTAAGGAAAAATAGATCCCCGAAGAAACATCCCCACGAAACTCGGAAATAGAAATAAGGAACGGAAGTGAAACTAATTATGTTATTCTCAGTCCTTCGCTGCGGTTTATTTTCGTATTTACTGCTTCCAATAATAATAGTGTTGGTATTACTGTCAACAGTGACTACAGAGTAACATACACTGATGTGTTGATAGCAATTTCTAAGCGAAATTCTGGTAAGGGAGCTTAAAATCTCTTAAACGATTCCAATTGGATTGTGGAACGTTGAAATACGGTTGATTTTGGTCTGGCAGAAGAAGATATTCATAAAATAGGGAGAGTGGTATCCAAATATCTATGTTTTGCGAGTAAATAGGCACGAGTGAGGCGTCGAGCCAGGTGTAGAGAAATCGATGTGTAGGGTACATATTATTATGACAGTTGCCGTTTATTTAAACTGACGCCGAGTATATTTTAAATGAACACGAATTTAAAGGAGTTTAAAAGATCAGTGAGGCGATTTGTCTTGTTAACTTGAATTTCATGCGTGTCAAGCTGAAAAAAATACTGGCAATTAATTTATTTAGATTTCAAAAATATAGAAATATAACAAAGTAAAAGTAACTAGCTCAGCAACTTCCTGTCCTGAAATTACAACATGGATATTGTAGGTTAATTGATTTCTATTCTTTAAACATGCTTAAATATATTGTTTATTTTTTGTTTCAGAATCCTCCAGCACATCTGAACCCGATCACAACACATCAGCTCCCACACCACCAATACCTCTCCGACCAGAATATGCCCACCCAGCGGGAGTGGAAGCTCTAGACCCTTATAACTCAGAAAAGAACAATCCTCCTCCTCACAGAGACTATTTAGAAGAAGATTACGACCATGATCACAAAGAGGAGGATCACGAACATAGCAGTGACGCAGATGAACTACCGTCTTTAACTGGTGACCATTTGCTCCAAAGCTCCACTGACGATCTTCCAATGTTTCTCTTAGAACCTCAACACGTATTCGTAGTGAGAAATAAACCGGCGCTGTTGAGATGTCGTGCGGCAAATGCTTTGCAAGTATATTTTATGTGCAACGGTGTTCGGTCGGTTGCTAGCACGCAGTTCGAGTTCGTGGATCCGCAAAATGGCGTGAGGATTGTGGAGGCTGAGTGTAATGTGACAAGGGATCAACTGGAGGAGTATTTCGGGGACGATCGGTTCTCGTGTACTTGCTACGCTTGGAGCAGCCGTGGGAATATTCACAGTCAGCCGGCTGTTGTGGAACTTGCTTGTGAGTATTATTTTTGTTTTCTAAAATTGCAAGTATTCCTTCCATCAATGTATCATTTTCTTGTTCTTTATAATACGTATAAATAATATTCGTTCATTCAATCTTCAAAATAATTTGGAAATCAACAAAGTAGCGCATAAGTTTTTTGTTACATACATATAAAAGCCAAACTATCTTTTTTAGTAACTTTATACTAGTTATAACCGATAGAGCCGTATTATTTATTTCATCCAGTAGTGTAATCAGAACCAACGACGCAGTATCATATTTTCAGTGTCCAAAAATATTATCGATAAATCCGTATAACAGCGCATCGTTTACTATAAACACGTCAATGCATTCAATTTTAAAAACCAGTTTCGAAAACCGATATTTCCGTTGGAGCGTGGCGCAACATTTCATCAAAAGTCATAATTTCTGAGAGTTTCCGGAGGTAAATATAGAACAACCCAGATAGGAGTGGTCAACTTGTACAACTCTGTGGTGATCCGTCAAAGTTTTAGTTGCCCCTTCAAAAGTTTGTGCTGGTTGACCAAACATAATAATATTATCTTTCATTGTTTTCGTTTTTCAAGGTAATGTTTCAATTTAAAGTACTTATTTAGAAAAACTATATAAACCGTGTTTATGATTTTTACTTTCGAGCGGAGCGAGAAAGGTATTGTATTCGTAAAAAAAAAGTTTTTCAAATTTTCTCAAAAATGTGTTCTATATCACTTATACATCATAAAAAACAAGTCTCCCAAAAATGTCCGTCCGTCGGTCGGTCGGTCGGTCGGTCCGTCGGTCGGTCGGTCGGTCGGTAATTTCATATAAGGGGTGTTCCTGTACCACCAAATCGTAAATATGTGATTTACCCAAAATTGGTTCCATTGAGTTTACACTGGATATTCTTTATGATTTTTTGAATAAAATTTAGTACAGGGTGTACCAAAAACTGAAAGGGCTTGCTCAGTAGACTAAACTGAACAATAATCCATAAGGAACATGTGTTGGGAAATTAAAAAAATCTCCATGCAAGTATCCTACGGTAGTATCTATTGATCTTTGAAAATTCATATAAAGGGTGTTCCAGTACTACAAAAGTTAAACATGTGATTTACTCGAAATCGTTTGATGTTTGTTTGTTTTAATGTTTGACAATTTGAATTCTGAATTGATCTGTATATTTCATTCGAACATTGTTTTGGAAAAACGTAAATAAAAGTTTGTATTTCCATACTATGTGTATGGCATTACAAATTTAAGTTTGCGGTTGATAGTTTTTCCTTGAGTATTGCGAGAAAGTAAGTGCAGTGCTGCTGTACCATTTATTTTATTGTGTCGTAAGTATTTCTTCCCCCTCCTCTTACACTTTTCTTTTTATTATGTAGCTAACAACTCATTGGTACACAGATAAACTCCGTGAGGTTTTCATTGTACTAACTTTAAACATAACCATCTCTATAAAACTTTGTTTTGAATAATTAATAATTAAAAAGCAAAACAAGAAAATGTCTTAATACTTCCATACAAAACTCTTCCTTGAAAATGTAAGATTGTAATGTAAAAAAGTTACATAGTTTATCATAATATTATACATTTCTGCTGTAGAAGATTTGTCACAGGTAGACATAAACTGGACGAACAGTGATTCCTTCCAAACAAAAAAGTTTTTCTCTTCCCGCAGGGAAAAGTATGAGAAAAAATACTCAAGATTTAATTTTACAAGCTTCATAAAGCGTGAATTTCGTTTGAATATCTGTTACGGAAAACTTACAATTTTGACGTTAATGTTTTAATGGTTTATATTCATTTAGTCAAGTTAAATAGATATGAGTTCTTTTTTCCTACTTTGAAAGTTATTAATATTATTTTCGTATCCGAAAGTTAATAATAGTATTTATTTCACATGGGTTCGTAAAGTGAATGATTTTTCTTTTTAGGATATATTATCATCAGTTTAATATGCTTTAGCTTTATTTTCTTAGGTAAATATTTAAATTGTAAATGTTTGAATATTTCGCTCATTAGATAGGTTTCTCGGAAATATCTTATTGCATTGTGCATTGGTTATTGTAATCTACTTTAGTTATTTTTTTACGTGCAATGGGCTTGACTTTTGTGTTGTATTAATTTATTTGTCTATCTAAATATTTTATGTCTGTTTGACTATGTGTCACTTGTTGTTATATTAGCCACTGCTACAAACACTTGAAGGTCGCGGAAGACCAGTATTACATTACAGCTACGCAAGAGACTGTATCATTAGCAGAGTGGCTATCTTTTTTATTTTAGCTAAAAAAGGATTTGTCTTCTTTTTATATTCTTGGCATTAATTTTTCAACAAAGAGCCAACATTACTTGCCGACTATGCAATATTAGCGTTTCTTATTTCATTGTTTAGTACCTGGGCGACCAAGCTTCGCTCTATAATAGCCGCCTCAACCTGAAAATATCATCGGATGAGCAAGCTATGCCACTCGCCAACAGATGGCGCTGTAAGTTTCTGTCTAAAACGCTGAATTTACAAAATGCTCAAAAACACGGAGAAAATTAATTTTCCCAGACATGAGACGTAGACTATTTTTTGCCTCCAAAAACCCCCGTTGTGAAAGGGCATGATCAGTCAACGTAACTGAACAATTTACAGCAAATAAAAGTTTCGGGAAATGAAAAAAAAATCAGCCCCTCCAAACAAACTGTCCCATCAAGTTTGCAATTTAGTATGGAGAGGCCGATTTTTATTTTTCATTTCCTGAAACTTTTATTCACTGAAAGTTGTTCAGTTACGTTGACTGATCATACCCTTTCAGTATTCGGAAGGCTGTCCCTTACACCCGATATACAAATATTGCTTGTTTAATAGTATAGTATAATTCGTTTAAGTTACTTAAATCAAATCTAAAGTTGCATAAAATACTCGTAACATTACAATTTTATCTCGTAGTAGCGACTACTAGTTAGCATCGGGAAAGCAATTTTCATACCATTCGATATCATTCGTGTTTATTTGAATACGAATACAATTTCATTTCAATATTTCCTCCACTAAAAAATAGCAAAGCGGGCTTGCGACAGAAATATACAATCAAACCTTCTTAAGTATTCAATTTGGCTGCTTACAGCCTTGTTTTGAATTAAAATTTATGATACACAATTTGTTTATGTACTCACATATTTCGTTAAACAAAATAAAAAAATATAGTTGATAGACACTCTATATGTAATAATGATATTCTCAAAACTGATAACGGTAAAAAACTCCATCCAAACAAGTAAAATTCTGAAATATCCAAATTATTACATGCTTCCGCCTACTGAAATTGCAAATATTAATATAAATTTCTCCCGCGTGGTGCCGGCAAAGAATAGTACCAACCCATCTCTACCCGTGGGTGTCATAAGAGGCGACTAAGGGTTAGTGAACCAGAGGATGGGCAGCATCATCCTTCTGTGTATCGTATCATCTTACAATCTGCGGTCACCAACAACCACGGTCAATGGTGCCAGCCGTAACACTTACAAGCGTGGTGACTATGATACTTCCCCTCCACATTGTTTCAGCAAAAGCTGAAATTATGGAGGGAGCTCCCTGTCCTGTAGTGGACGTTTGATGGGATGTTATGATGATGATGAATAAAAATTTACACATTGTTAAAATCCCAAGCTTATGTTTCAATCAAAAGTAATAAATGGATATATATAAGGTCCTAATGAAATAGTGAACATAATTTAAGTATGTTACTCAGACCATGAAACTGAACAACTTTCCTCAAGGAACATAGGTCGAAATACGAAAATCAATTTTTGACCTCCCATAGAAACTGTAACAGCTGATAGCGCATTTTGTATGGAAGGTCAAATTTGGTTTTTCGTATTTCGACCTATGTTTCTTGGGGAAAGTTGTTCAGTTTCATGGTCTGAGTAACATACTTAAATTATGTTCACTATTTTATTAGGACCTTATATATATTCTTATTTCACAACTTAAAAAATATTAAAATCAACCACTTTAAACGGGTATCAAACTTATGGTGATTATGAACCAAATTTGGCTTCTTTAATGCCGTTTGAATTCTTTTATAACGAAGACGTATTACCGACATTAATAACAGTAAATAATATTGTGTTATTGTTCATAAACTCTTCTCTGGCTCGATTAAATTCAATGACTGTTGTAGGTCAATCTTTTATGCATATTAAACGTAATATATAAATGTCCATTTCAACTTTTGATCGATGTACGGCCTTTTTATAGCCATAGTTACTCCGAGGGATCCAAGTTCGATTCCCTCTAAGTAAGGTGAGCTCCTGTGTGGTGCCGGCAAAGAATAGTATCAACAAATCTCTACCTGTGGGTGTCGTAAGAGGCGACTTTATTTTTCTTTTTACTATGTATGGGCTTACTCTTGACCTCGATCTAGCCTTGAGGACAGAGATGAGGTCGACGATGGAACGAGCTTGCCCAGAAGAAGCCTATTCACTCGCGACTTAAATAGATAGAGACTAAGGGACTATGAACTGGAGGATGGGCAGCAGCGTCCATGTTTGTATCATTATACCACCTTCAATACTGCGGTCACTAGCAACCGTAGTCCGTGGTGCCAGCCGCAACGCTAACAAGCGTGATGTCTATGGTACTGCCCCTCCTTACTATACCACGTGTTTTTAGCTAATTCACTGGAGGGAGCTCCATGTCATGATGAAGATGACCTCCCTCCTATTTCAAATATAATTTTTTTAAAGGATTTGAGGTAAGATGAAAAAAGGACGTTTTAAGTGGCTGTTGCACAAAATGCTACGCGGGACATCAAACACGCAAATACACAAATAGTACGTGAAACGACGTAATTTAAGAGACGTCGCTAAGAGATTGGTAATAGAATACAATGAATGCATACGAAGTCGCAGGCAAAATCTCGTATTTTATAAAAGAATGGGACCAATTATTGTAAATAATATATAAAATAAGTAAAGCAACTACCGGCAGGCATCGAGTACTTGACATTAATATGTACAAACCATTTAAAGTATCCATTAAAACATACCCTACAAGATGTTACCTATAAATACGAAAAGTCGTGAACATCCCATCCAAATGCACTTATAGTAAATCTTGTAGCAAAAGACATACAACTGACACTTTAATAGTAGCTGAAGCTTTTCATGTAAATATAAATTTATGGATTGTAAATCTACATTCTATTCTTGTTGTAAATGTGTGTGTCAAAGGTCTTGGGGAATAATGTCGTGCTTAGCTTTGCTTAAATACTGGGTATTAATTTGAGTTCTTAACTAATTTATTTTTGCACTATGTATACTTAAAGTTTACTCAAAGTTTTTGCATTACATCAATTGGTCGTTGTAATTCCGCTTTTATTATTTGCTAGTAGATAATGAACGATGATATAGAACTTCAAATGATAAAATTTTTGCAAGCGCAGCGGCTATATATTTTCACTTTTGCATACAAAGTTTGAATAAAACGTTAGATTTTTTATTGAATTTTTTATATTTGTAAAACGTAACGTTTTTTGACCGACTTGTCATAGTCGACTAGGAGACGCTTTACACTTCACTACATCATACAAACTATGTATATGACCAGGCTATTGTGCTCCATTTAGATGACGGACTCTATATAGTTTTTACTCTGGGGTTTTGTATAAAGCATAAAGGCATAAAGCCGAAGAAAAGTACCAATATGTATAATCTAAAATTTCGAGTTTATAATCTAGTTACGGTTTTGGTACGATTTATTTTTAGTGTTTGAACTCAAAAAAGATCATAAACCATTTATGTCTAATATTTTCATATAGGTACTTACATAGACGACTAATAATAATCAAATCAAATCAAAAATCATTTATTTCAGGCCAGTGACCCATACTTAATTATACAAACAAAACAAATGTCAAAATTTAAATACAAAATTAAATTAAAATTAATTAATAAGACTGACAATCCCCATAGGTACCAGAAAACGTAACCCGGAAAGGCATAAAACCCATGGAAACTAGATGGCGCTTTCAAATAATCTGGAAATTAATTATGGTCTACCGAGTATTCTGCCAAAAAATCATTCAAAATTTCAACATAGTTTCAATGTGAAGAAACGCTAAACTTGAAATTCGGTTTATTTTTTTAGCAGAATACTCGATAAATCATAATAACTTCCCGGAATATTTATTAGCGCCATCTAGTTTTATACTTCTCCGGGTTACGATTTCTAAAAGGGGATGGTCAGTCCTTGTTCGTCCATGATAATACATAGAGTAGAAATGTTGATTCATATGCTTTATGTTAACTGTTTGCTCCAACTTTGTACTTCCGCCTGACACAGCTTTTTGGGACAAATAAATTATTATAACACACGCACGTTCGTAGAGTAGGCATGTAATGGCTTCTTGTATTCCAAGCTCTTAGGGAACAATTAAAACTGTCAAGATGGAAATTTAAGGCGACGCTGTACACAGCTCCGCACAATTACGGGAATGTCTCTCTCCGTGTATATTTAGACATTTATGAGTTTCACTTGGGAGTTGAGTAGAGATGTTTGTAGAACACAACAATAATTTCTTATTCACTTAATTGTCTTTGGTGCCGGTTACGAATACTTCCGCGGGTATCTAAAAGGTGACTAAGGAATTTACAACCGAAAGATGGGCAACAGTGTCCTTCTGAACATACTGCCTTGCATTCTGTACTACCAACAACGTGGTCCATGGTTCCATCCAGCCACAACGCAAACAAGCGTGGTCACTATACTGAAAAAAAAAAATTGCTGATTCAATCAAGATTTTGATAGTTTCAAACAAGCATCTTGACTCCATTTGACCTTGCAAAGACCTTATTGGATTGTTTCAATTTATTGATTGAATTAAAGATCACAAATTTAGATTGACTCTAGCGCTTTATTGAATCTTTCAATATCTTTTTAGATTTAATCACTAAATGTCAAACAAGAGAAAATTTATCTTTGTTGGCTCTCCGTTTTATCAGTGCATGGTACTTCTCCTCCAAATACTGCGCAATTTTGCTGGGATATTATGAAAGTAGCTTCCTGTCCAGCGCAGTTGACTTATAATGGGATGATTACAGCTGGCATCATGTATCGCGTTGATTGGTGGCTGCAGTATGTAAGATTGTATGATACGTAGAAGGACAATGCGGCCTGTCTTCCGGTGAACATTCACTTCAATACCCGGGTAAAGGTGGAGTGATAATTACAGTCAAGACCACTTCGAGTTAGACACATTGGACTTTGTACCGTCCTTATTTAAGTAGCCGTAGAAGGTATAGTCGTGGTATAGTCGCACTGCGAGTGTCAAGCTGTGACTTGTTCTAGACTGTACCATTCTTAGCGACAACAGTACACGGACAAAGCGATACCAATGGACATCATTTTATTTTATTTATTTATTTTATTATGGCAACAAACAGTCATATACATCGACAAAACTTTTATAAAACTATACATTGTATACAGGGTGTTAATTTCATTGCGTGCCATAGCTTAAGGGGTGCTTCAGTTACGATAAAGAAACACAAAAAAAATATATTTAAAAAATCCTACTGAAAAAAAACTAAAACTCCATTGGAACTTAACTAACGCGGAGCACCGCCCTATCACCGAGCCAGCGCGCGGCAATCAGTGGATAAGGGTTCGCGCGCTTTTAATAGCGCGGTGCTCCGGGTCATTGCCCTCCGCGTTAGTATATTTTCAATGGAGTTAAAAAAAAATTAAGAAGGATTTTTTTAAATATTTTTTTTTTAGTTCCTTTATCGTTACTGAACCACCCCCTAAGCTATGGCACGCAATCAAATTAACACCCTGTATATAAATACAGACCTTGAGTGCCAACAATATAAATATAAATACTTAATAGCAAAAAACAGCAGTTCTAGGTTAACAAAACGGTGAGCAAAAAAATCATGAGCGCTTTTTGTGTTCATTTTTCACTTTTACTATAATCCCTTTCACGAGTCAATACCAACGCTTACCAACACATTTTGAAGCTATATCAATAGTAATCAGCTAAAGCTGTCAGAAAAAAAACCGGCCAAGTGCGAGTCGAACTCGCGCACCGATGGTTCCGTACCACCACATAATCATAATTGTATTAGTTGAAATTTCAGTAAGTTAATGTGCTAGATTTTTTGAGTCCGACACGCACTTGACCAAATTTTATTATTTGTTGTTATTTTATAGCTTATAAATATACCCATTTTCAAGTTTGTAAGTGTTCCCGTTTTTAAATAGAACTAAAACAAAAATCGCCTCAGCGACAATCCAACTTGACCCCTCTCTTATATTAGGTCTTTACCTATGAAATTGCCGTTTTGTATGGAGAATTTTAGGTAAACTCAATTTTCAGTACTAACATTTTTGCATTTTTCTTAGGAATTACAAATCCAATTTTTCTTATTTTTTAAAGCATTATTGTGAAGACATTAAGCTAACAGAAGCTTAAATTTAATTTTCGAAAAATATTATCTGTAAAAAAATATAACAAATCTAATGAAGAAATCGGACGACATTTAAGACGAACAATTTTCGAACCTTTAATTTTATATATCAAACTAAAAATAAAAACTTTATTTTATGCGCAAATTGATAACCTTGAAGTAAACTTTCAAATATAAGACAAATGAAAAAGATAGCATTAGAATTATAGGAATTATGATCTCATTAATCTGTAAGAAAATTTCGGCAATTTCATAGGTAAAGACCTATTATGAATGTTCTTGAAACGGGAGCTCACCACAATTGGTTACCATTAGTTGTGAGAAAAGTTGTATTTTTTTTTAAGTATTTATTCAAGTCACATACATAGTATCTTATCTATGACAATCGCATCCACTGAAACCTAGCAAGGTTTATGCGTGGTGCGCATATTATCACTCGCATGCAGCATATACATATATATTTTCTTTACTATCTAGGTATTGCTCGGATCACACCGCATACTCAAATAATATTGAAAAAGAAGTTTTTTGCGTTGTTTGGAATTACTGCCCAAAATGCGTTCTACCAACTCTGTTATTTGGTAATACATATTTAGGTACATACTCTAACTTTCTTAACTTTTCATTTCTAATTGTTGATATTAATTGACTTAAATTGTTGTGTTAATTAAATACAATTTGCATATTAGTTTTATCAAACACAGAGATTACACGAAAATACTTAATGATTTCAGACTTTTCCCATTATTTGTACTGTGAGACCTAGCTCCTTGCCAAATTTCATAATTTTAGGTCAACGGGAAGTACCCTGTAGGTTTTGCATTTTTGAATAAATGTATGGAGATGAGGACATAAAATGCCATATCTTTTAGAATAGAATAGAATAGAATAGAATAGAATAGAATAGAAAACGTTTATTTCACCACATAGCACAAAATGTAGAAAAAAAAAGTACTTTAGAGTAAGACCTGTAAACTTACAATAACATTTCAGCAGAAAGTACAGATATTATTAAACATTTTGAACTGTGCAAAGAAAAAGGTGCTAAACTCAGCATTTTGTTACTAGTATGAAATAGCAACACTGATTTTCAGTCAGCACCAGGAGCTGCGCACAAAAACCTCATATAAAAATTACATTCGGATGGAAGCAGAAACTGTATTAAGCTCAAAAAAGATAAACAAAACACACAAAGTGACGAAATATGACAATATACAATCGACGAAAAGAACATAAGAACATAAAAGGCATGATATAAATAAATAAAATATATTAACATGTATAAAATAACAATAAATAAATGTATAATATAACATATATAAATATTTACATGTATATAAGTAAAACAAGAATATGTGTGAGTAAAACTTCAGCCACGAATAAGTTCATAATTTGCTTTTCTGAATGGAAATTAAAAACTCACGATATTTATTTTTAAAATTAAATTTGCATACTATTCCACGAATTGGGGGAGGAATATTATTCCAACATTTTGAGGCTCGGTAGCTGAAGCCACCCCGAAAAACAGCAGTTCGATGACTTGGTATATTTAAGGCTACAGAGCAGGATCGTCCAGTGTACCTGCTACCAGAATATCTCCAAGATAGCTTCTTATACAGGTATTGTGGCTCATTAAATTTAAGAATGTCATGTAATTGACACGCACAAAAAAGTGTAAGCCGCTCCTGCATCCTTAGTAGACTTGCCTTATTTAGGAAAGGAGTTACATGAGTGCGGGGAGGAATGGGAAAGCAGTATCTTGCACAAGCATTTTGAACCCTTTGAATTAGCTTTTGAGTTTTATTGTAAAGACAAGGTCCATAAACTGTTAAACAGTAATTGAGTTTCGATAACACTAAAGTTTCACAAAGTTTAATTCTTAAATCTGTACTAATGAACGGTCTTATTTGATACAAGACTTTAAGCCTATAGAAACAATTCCGTACTAAGTCAACGACATGATTTTCGAAACGCAGCTGAGCATCGAAATTCAAACCCAAATTTCGAGCTTCCTCAACAAACTCTAGAGGCTCACCCATTATTTTGACAAGTGGTCTTTGGGTTTCAATTTTAATAACTTGTTGCTTCGATCCTACTATCATGCACTTCGATTTTGAAGCATTTAAAACAAGACAATTATCCTCGGACCATCTAAAAACTCTATCCAGATCTTCATTTAACTCACCAACGGCAGCATTGATGAAATTGAGGTCAACTGGAACGTACAGTTGAATATCGTCAGCATAAATATGGTATTGGCAGTTTTGAAGACATTGAACTATGTCTGCACTATAAATTATAAAAAGAAGAGGCCCCAATATGGAGCCCTGTGGAACACCTCGATCAACTGGTAAAGGTGCGGATGATAGATATTTACCGTTGGGTTTTCGGATGATAACTTTTTGATAGCGACCACTCAGATAACTACTGAACCAACGAAGAGTAGAACATTTGAACCCATAAAATGATAACTTAGAAAGAAGAAGAGAGGAATTGATCGCATCAAAAGCCCGCGAAAAGTCAAGCAAAGCTAATATAGATCCCTTGCCTGAATCTGTATGTTTTAGAAGGTTATCCACAACGTCAAGTAAAGCAGTGGCAGTACTACGTTTTTTTCTAAAACCAGATTGAAATTCGGGAAGAATGCTATGTGACTCGCAATAAGCTTTTACTTGATCATACACGATTTTTTCTAATATTTTTGATAGAAACGGTAAAATACTTATAGGACGCAAATCTTTTAGCTCAGAAGCATTATTTTTTTTCGGCAAGGGTCGGACGAGTGCAAATTTCCACAGGTCAGGAAAGGTACTAGTAAGAATGGACTTGTTGACAATTGCAGTAATTACGGGAAGAGTTTGAGGAAGTGTGAGTAAAATCATGTCTCTAGAAATATTGTCTACGCCTTTCGCGTTAGAAGTAATACCAAGAATGACCTTGGCAACTACATATTCATGTACTGGTTTGATACTAAAAGTAGCATCACTATGTCGATGATACTCAAAATACGTCATTTTAGAGATATCAGCGAGGATTTTTCCCGGCACTGTAAGGAAGTACTTGTTAATAGCGTCTGGGTTGTCAAAAAAGCTAGGTAGCTCAGAGGAGGTTTTAAAACTGGGTAAAATAGTAGACTTTAAGTTTTTCCAAAGTAATTTATCATTTTATTTTATCAATTTGATTGCGACATTGTAAAAAATTAAAATTTTCAGATCTTGTGTGGTTCATGGATCCTAATATATGATATTAATTTCAACCTGATAACTTTACCCGTTCGTGAGATAAAGGGTCTTGAAGACAGACAAATGTATTGGTAAGCGTTTGCATTGACTCATGAAATGGATTATAATATCATCATCATTGTCCTAGCCTAATTCCATTTTTACCAATTTTCGGGGTCGGCTACTTAACAAGAGTATTTGACGAGGGTACTGGTTTTCACACAGAGCGACTGCCATCTGACCTCTGCAAAGTAGAGGGCAAACCAGACCCAATCCTAGATTAGGTTTTGCCAGGTCAGTGGCCAACCTGTCAGTCAGAGTTTTTAGGCCTCCAACGGCTTCTCTGACTGGGCTTAACGACTAAATCATTGACAATAGCTGGGACCAACGGATTAACGTACCTACCGAAGCACAGAAAAGCTCTGTTTGTTGTGCTACTTGCGGTCTCCAATTCGTTGCACAACTTTTGTGATTGGCAAAAAAGGGCATCTAAAACTCGGCCAAGAGTGCTTCTTAGTTCTTACTTATGGGCTTCATTTGTTTCCATACTCGAGATGTCTTGTGATGTTTGTAAACGCTGAGAACACCACTAGACCTTTTGCTTTCTCTTGTGTGTTTACGATGCCTAGTTTTGTTTAGGAAGCTATTTCATGCCACTTTTGGTCGGCTGCCGGCTTCCAGTTTGATGTGTAGGTGGCGCCAGTGAATGGGCGTTGTTATTGTAAAGCTTTTCTGTCCACAAAATACGTACAGTCAAGTGCACGTCATGTTTGACGATTATGCTGCTTTATCGGTCTTATTTCAGTCAACGTTGGAACTGGAGTAGTACTGCAAAAGTATTTTGACCGCACTTCTTTCTTTTTTAAATTGTAAATGGGCTTACATGGAGACATGCATCTTTGTGAAGGGTGGACAACACTGTGAAACTAGGTTTTCAGCCGCATCTCATCACCGACGACCTTCTTGGCTCTGCGAACTGCGACTGAGTCAAGTGCGTTAGTTGGAATTTAGCTGAGCCATCCCAAAGGTGACAGCAATTCTCGATGCAGGATCATACTTCCCTGTATACACCTAAGTGAAGAACTATTTACTCGTTGTGTTTTTTTTTTCTCCTTTGTTGGTTGGTATGTTATGCTTCTACTGGGCAAAGGCTTCGCTCCATGAAGAAAAAAAAATGTGAATGTGTAAGTTACTAAATTTTATATCAGCCGGCACCCATAGTACGTTTTGATTACTAATTTTTTTTTTCCTTCATGCTTCGCTCCATTCCCGCCACTAGTTTCTACATTAAGCCTTTTGTAAATTTAAGAACCGAGCACTACTTGATCATTATCATAACATCTTATGTAATGTCCACTACAGGACAGGGAGCTCTCTCCAGAACTCTAGCTTTTGCTGGAAAAATTAGAAGGGGAAGTACCATAGTCACCTCTCTTAACACCCACGGGTATGTATGGGATGGTACCTTCTATTTTTTGCCGGCACTACACTGCTTGATAACTGCCAAATATTATTATATACATTTCAGGAGTTTAATAGGGCTAATTTTATTTTAAAAGTTTTGAAATTGGTGATATTCAAGAATTGGTACTCAGTACTCCGCTCTTTCGTATAATTATTATTGAGCAATTAAGCTGAATTAAGTTATTCTTTATGATCAATCTATCTACCAAGTCTACCAACTAATTATTGATCTCTATAACGCGTCGCACATAAAAAGTGCATTGTGACGCGTCTTCAAAAATTACACACGTTTCATGAGGCTTGAGTGAGGCCCCCCTGGTGACTCATGGAAGTCATTAAATCAGGAAGACACAACAATAGCGCGTTTCAATAACCTAGTGGCGGCACCTGTTATTGACAACAAGATCATCTGTTGTTATATAGGATTTTAAATCAAGTCAAAAATTGTATACGATTTTTAATGTGCCACATAAAATGCGTTTACACCTGATTAGATGCAAGTTTCTACGGGAAGTGGTTTTTAGGGTTCCGTAGTCGACAAGGAACCCTTATAGATTCGTTAAGTCCATCTGTCTGCCTGTCCGCTGCTTAGTTCAGAGACCATTAGTACTAGAAAATTGTAATTTGATATGGACATAAATTTCATCCACGTCGACAAAGTGGTAGAATAAAATCTTGAATAAAAACAATTTTTTGTGTACCTCCCCTACATGTAAAATGGGAGTGATTTTTTTTCTTGTCTACTCCATCGTGTGGGGTGTCGTTAGATTGCTCTTTTAAAAGTAAATGAGTCTATGCCTTAGTTTATGCATATCATTTTTCGATTTAGGGATCCGTTTGCGAAATATTTAGCTTGGAAGTACCATTTTTACTTTCGAGCGGAGCGAGAAAGGTATTGTACTCGTGAAAAAAAAAAAGTTTTTCTAATTTTATCAAAAATGTGTTCTATATCACTTATAAAGTTAAATTAGGTTCGTTTTGGTTAGGTTAGGTTGCTTTTTTTTTTTTTATTCGGTGGTGGGTGGAGATCTCTCGCTGCCGGTTGTTGTTCAGGCAATGGTCGGCAGCAAGAGGTCTTGGGAGGCCATGGTCTCCTTCTGTGAGTCAGTCATCTCGCAGAAGGAGGCCGCGGAGCGGGAAAGAGAGGATAATCCCCTGTCTCACCCGCTTCGCAGAAGGCGCAGGGGGCGCAGGAGACGGGAGTACGCCCGTCCTCCGCCCGCTCCGTAGGCTTGCGTGCGTCGGGCCGGGGAGCCCGTCGCTCGCTCTAAAAGGCCAGTGAGGGGGCGACGTCTGATGTGTGCTCAGACGTCGTCTAGGTGAGGGAGCCTCTCCAGAGGCTATCGCAGGGTGGGTTGCGAAAGTAGTGCGAACGTACAGTGCTCGTGACCCACCCGAAATGCGAGAGTGGCACACGGTGGAGTTTTTAGTGGGTGCAAGTCCCACATAACCGTACCATTTCCCCGAACGGTGCGGCATGCGTATGCATTTTCTCCATCACAAAAAAAAAAAAAAAAAAAAAAAAAAAAAGGTTGCTTTTATTACTTTGCCCAAGATTGGGCGGGCATTATTCATAATGGCTGGTCAAAGTGATTAATAATGCTGTTTTAATCACATGGCCCAATTGAGTCGGGCATTATTAATACAGACCGGTCTTTATGAATAGTGCCCGGGCTTATCACATTGCCCGTAACATAGATATCTGCTGCGCCATTTATTCTTGCCAGCTTCTGTAACTTTGTATTATTTCAAAATAAACCTTTAGAGTTAATATGTATAATTGCAGTCGTCTATAAGCAATAAATAATTTATTCGTCCATGCAATCCCTCGAAAAGATATTCATAGATTTGTTAAAACGCTGTACAAAGAAGTACCCATAAGAACTAGGAAACTCTAGCCACCCGCATCACTCGACGCTTTAAATGTTCCCAGCGACCAAATGAAATGCTAGATCTAATGACCTGTGCAGACTGCAGCAGTAAATAGTCCCACAATGCAGATCAAGCGACTAATAAAACATAGCGCAAGACACAGGACGTGTGCAAGTAATGGACCGTGCACTAGATTTATAGCTTCACTCAGAAGTGTAGCCAGATTAACAGTGGCTTTTTCTGCTGTTTTTTTTAATGCCAATTTTTTATTTGTTTCTTCACAAGCGATTTTCATAAGTGTTAAGTAATTAGTATAGGTCACATAGAGTACCTACATGAGTTTTTGGCTAATAGTGGTATCCTAACTTTTCCGAGGGGTTTCTCCAAAGCGGACTAAATAAACCTTAATGTAAGGATGGGTACAGTGTTGTTCTGAGTATTGTTCTACTTAAACCATAGTATATACTGTATTTATCAATCATCACAGTTATCAACTACGGAATATACAGAATATACGAAATTGTTTGCTAACTATGAAAATATTTGAACGTGGCTGGCATTTGTACGGTCAACCGCTTGTCAGTAGAAACATTTTCGACTCTATTACCACGCCATAAGGTCCAAAAGTGTTTCTACTGACGTGCGGCCGTGTGTACAACAGAATAACGTTTATAGGCTGGGAACACAAATTACACTTACTTTCTGTTACAAATAATAATTCGATGTAGTTTTATATGGAAAAGGCGAATATCACGTCGGATCAGATAGTTAAGGAAGAACGGCAAGAACCTAGCTCTTTAATAACAATTAAGTTTTTCATTCCTTCCTTTTCAAAATATATTACTATTTTCTGCTGTAAATTCTGGAATGAAGCTTCTCCGTCTAAAGTGTCTAGCTACGGACTTTTAACGAGATGTAATGATGATGATATAATTTATTTTCATAGACTATTTTCTAGTCAGTTTTTCAAACAATACCCAGTAGAGGTAATAAAAACAACAGATTTAGATTAAACAGTTTTCAAGCCATCTGGCAGCACTCGGTCCAAACGTGGTTTAAACTACTCAGCGCTGAAAAGCTATTTCGCTAGAGCTTTACTTGTGCGAGAAAAAGCGAGGTAATTTGTTACTTTTCACGTCGGTTTTTGTCGTCAAGTGGAATGTGTAGAAACTGGACTGTAGCTACTAAAGTAGCACTTGCATTTAAACAATATTATTTTACTCCTCTACCTATACATATTGCAGGTAGCAGTCGCTCTATGTAAAAAACAGTGACCTCATCAGATCCCCTCGGTTAGGTAGCCGACTCCGTAAACCATTGGTAATAAATGGTACAGCAGCACTGCACTTACTTTCTCGCAATACTCAAGGAAAAACTATCAACCGCAAACTTAAATTTGTAATGCCATGCACATAGTATGGAAATACAAACTTTTATTTACGTTTTTCCAGAAAAATGTTCGAATGAAATATACAGATCCATTCAGAATTCAAATTGTCAAACATTAAAACAAACAAACCTCAAACGATTTCGAGTAAATCACATGTGTAACTTTTGGTAGAACTGTAACACCCTTTATATGAATTTTCACAGATCAATGGATAGTACCGTAGGATACTTGCATGGAGATTTTTTAAATTTCCCTACACATGTTCCTTATGGATAATTGTTCAGTTTAGTCTACTGAGCAAGCCCTTTCAGTTTTTGGTACATCCTGTGTACTAAATTTTATTCAAAAAAATCATAAATAATATCCAGTCAGGTAGACAACCAATCCAGGATTAATGTTATATAAAATTTTAATAAACTCAATGGAACCAATTTTGGGTAAATCACATATTTACGATTTGGTGGTACAGGAACACCCCTTATATGAAATTGCACTGATCAATTGATACTAGTGCAAGATATCTTACATGGAGATGCTTGATCATGCAAAGTTTCATCAAGATTCTATGAGCCGTTTTTGAGAAAATTTCAATTTTTCATTTTCATTGTATGACAGCTACCCTCAAAATGAGAGCCAGCAAGAAACCACTTAGAACCCTTCGATGGATTTGCATAAAACTCCTAAATTCAAAATCTGGTGTCAATCGGATTATCCTTTTAGCCGCTAGGCCAAAGCGTGACGGACAGACCGACCGACGGACCGACCGACCGACGGACCGACCGACCGACGGACCGACCGACCGACCGACCGACGGACGGACATTTTTAGGAGACTTGTTTTTTATGATGTATAAGTGATATAGAACACATTTTGGTCAAAATTAGAAAAACTTTTTTTTTCACGAATACAAATGTGCTATTCCAGGACCTATTCTATATGTGTGCCAAGTTTCATTAAAATCCATTCAGTAGATTTTGCGTAAAAGAATAACAAACATCCATCCATCCATCCATACTTACAAACTTTCGCGTTTATAGTTAAAATTATATATTATATTATATATTAGGTCTTTACCTATGAAATTGCCGTTTTGTATGGCGAATTTTAGGTAAACTCAATTTTCGGTACTAACATTTTTGCATTTTTCTTAGGAATTATAAATCCAATCTTTTTTATTTTTTTAAGCATTATTGGGAAGACATTAAGCTAAGAGAAACTTAAATTTGATTTTCGAAAAATATTATCTGTAAAAAAATATAACAAATCTAATGATGAAATCGGACGACAATCAAGACGAACAATTTTCGAACCTTAAATTTTATATATCAAACTAAAAATAAAAACTTTATTTTAAGCGTAAATTAATAACCTTGAAGTCAACTTTCAAATATAAGACAAATGAAAAAAATTGCATTAGTATTATAGGAATTATGATCTCATTAATCTGTAAGAAAATTTCGGCAATTTCATAGGTAAAGACCTATTATTATAAGTAGGAAGTACAAAATATGCTTTATAAAACAGCATATTCTTTTTGAGGGCAACACGCAAAAGAAAAGTATGATTTTTGGAAGCAATAAAGTCCATTTTTAGGACTGCAAAACTTAATTTGTTTTTAAAGGTTATTTGCATATTTCCAAAAAACTATGCAACTTAGAAAGATCGTTTTATTTTTTCTGTAATGTTTACGTAAACTTCTGTCAACTGTAATTAATTCAGATTTTTCCTTTAACAAACTTTGGAGATAAGGGGGGAGGAATGGTATTTTTTTGTCATTTTTTATCATAACTTGAAAATTAAGAGACGTAAAATAATACAAAAATATATTATAGAATATAAAAGTAAAGCCCTTTCAGAAGATACCCCACTCGACCTAGAAGCGACAATTTGAAATTTATTAATTATTGGCCCCTTTACATAATTTTTCAAAATTATTTTATGTGCAATTAAGTTTGGCAACTATATTTTAAACCTATTCCAAATTTCAGATCTATAGCATGAGTGGTTGCTGAGATATAGAGGTGTGACAGACAGACCGACAGACAGACAGACCGACAATCAGACAGACAAAGTCGCACCATAAGGGTTCCTTTTTTTACCATTTTGGTATCGGAACCCTAAAAAAGAAACAAAATAATATAATCATCATAAAATCCCATGAAACATCCAATGCGAAAGCTTCAGGAGCTCCAGAACTCCAACAAAAACGCGTGGTTCTAGGGAGGGGATTTACCATAGTCACCACGCTTGTATGCTTTGCGGCTGGCGACCTCTGTTGTTGGTGACTGCAGTATGTAAGATGGTGCGATATACAGAAAGATACTGCTGCTCATCCTCCGGTCCTTAAGCTCTTAGTTGCCTTTTACGATATCCACATGAGTAGAGATGGGTTGGTGCTATCCTTTGTCGGCACCACATGGATAAAATAATAAAAAAGAGCTAAAATAGCTGATCTAAGAAATGTAGACGAAGCCCAAAATGAAATAAATAAAATAGAAGAAGAACCTTCTTAAAACGAAGGTGAGGATTAGGTAACCACATAAAGCCTAGAATCAGACTGAAAGATTAACCTCTTAATGTTCCCCCACACACTATTTTCGTATTCAAAGCCAGTGCCACTAGTAAACAAAGAGGAGCAGGTAAATAACAAAGCACGGGTTTAAAACTACGGGTGATGGGCGTAAATGATAAGTGTTAGGTGGAGTTGGCGAGCCGGTAGCCGCTCGGTGCAGAGCCATAAATTACCAAGTACGTTTCATTTCCTCTACGAAATTCGTACCTACGTGCCACGTATGTAAAAACACTAGAAAGGTTTGTTGGAAGAAATTTGGTTGAAAGTAACAATATAGAGATTTAAAAATTGTGCATTTTTAAAAATGGTAATACCACGGAGCAAACAAAGGAGATTATTAGCTCTTTGCTCTGTGGGAAATACTTATTCAATAAAAAATTTTCTTACTATTCATAAGCTTTTGTATTATACCAGGCCACTCAGAAAGTATTGCGAAAAATAGTTTTTATATATGGGAGACTGGCCGGTCAGAATCTTTTTCGAAAATATGATTACTTGTAAGTAAAAATATGTGTGTTCCATTTTCAAAATTTCCCTCCACATTTTTTGCGAGCCAATTCAAAGTATCGTGTCTTACTGAAAAATGGATCTGCGCCGGGAACATTTTAGAGCTATGATTTTTTACGATTTCAAGTGTCGCCTGAAACCGGATGAATCGTTCGATAGACTTCAAATGGCATTTATGGATGAAGGCCCCTCCAAGGCAACCGTGTATCGTTGGTATAACGAATTTAGGCGCGGTCGACCAACCTTGGGGGATGAAGAAAGAAGCGGTCGCCCTTTGACGGCTATTACGGAAGAAAACGTGCTAGCAGTGAAAAATTTAATCCAAGATAATAGGCGAATTACATATCAGAAGATTCAGCACATATTAAAGATTGGATCGGGAAGCGTTCACGAGATTCTACACGGGCATCTTCGCGTGAGGAGGATAGTATCGCGCTGGGTGCCGCACTACCTCACCGACGCTCAGAAGCAGGCCCGGGTGGAATGGTGCCGTGATATGCTGAACAAATTTGAAGCAGGCTCGTCTCGGCGTGTTTACGACATCGTAACAGGTGATGAGTCCTGGATTTATCAATACGATCCAGAAACCAAGCGCCAGTCGACAGTTTGGGTGTTTCAAAATGAACCAACGCCTACCAAAGTGAAGCGATCTCGAAGCGGGGGGAAGATTTTGATCGCCAGCTTTTTTAATTTGACTGGCCACTTGGCCTCAATTCCCTTACGAGATCAAAGAAGCATCAACGCCGAATGGTATACTACCAAATGTTTACCAGAAGTTTTTTCTGTTGTGAGCAACAAGCGACCAAACACAGGGCTCCGCGGACTACTGCTCCACCACGACAATGCGCCTGCACACACCGCGCTCAAAACGAGGGACTTCCTGGACAGCACACCAGTCAAACTCCTGGGTCACCCTCCTTACAGCCCTGATCTAGCACCGTGTGACTTCTTTTTATTTCCAAAAATAAAAAATCAGCTCAAGGGGATACAATTTTCGTCGCCGGAAGATGCGCTGGCTGCGTTCGAGCAGGCTGTAAACGAGGTGTCTACGGCGGACTGGAAAAAGTGTTTTGAAAACTGGTTCAGACGCATGAATCTTTGTATAGAGGCTGGTGGAGAGTACTTTGAAAAGATTTAATAAAAATATATGTACCTGTAGAACCACGTATGCTAACTTTTGCTGGCCCAGGGACCAAAAGGGGATTTTGGCCTTCAACATCAAAACCAGTCTTACTTTTTTTGCACATCCTTGCGCCAAAAAGATATGCAAGAAGTTCCCCTTCTACTTGCAATTTGGACCAGGAATGCTGTGAAAGAGGACTTTTCTAGATCAGGTTCCCGTCTTCTAAGCACAGTTCTTAGTTTCTATTTTTGTTTCGTTGTAATTTGTTGAAGAAGGAATAACTTCCATATTTTTGTGAATCATAGCATCTGATCTTGAATAATTGCTCAGAAAGTTTGTTGATAACGTAGTATCTTCATAAATATTTTGTCTTCTTCAATCAAACAATTCACCACGCGTTTTAGCGAACGGGAACTCCCTGTCCTGCATTGGACGTTTTCATGGGATGTTATACAATCAAACGGTTTGCTTAATAATTTACTTTAATTTTGTAACGCTTCCAGACTCAAAAAGTTAATCTTTCGCAGCATAACACACTGCTGAAGTGTACGGTACGGATTTGCTGGCAGTTAACATTGAATTATTTCTCTGTCGCCTCCGCCTCCAGCCAACCTATCCTTCTATGACTTATACTTATTCAAACCGAGTCTAATTTTGGACAGGTCATTTTATCCACCGTGAATAAGATTATTGTTATGATCATATTGCCGCAGTTCTATTCAAATATTTTGACGTATATTATCTTGCGGATGTACAAACATTAGACTCAAGTTGATAACCCAATATAGGTGCATAAGAAAATGGTAAGGAATTTTCTACTTTAATCATAACCATTATTCATTTCGCGAGAGAATAGCTTTTTCTAGGCAAGCTCGTCCCATCGTCGACCTTCATCTCTGTTCTCGGGACTAGATGGAATTTTGAGAGCAAGCCCATGGACAGTAAAAAGAAATACAGTCTTCTCTAACTGCAATACTAAAAAATAACTATGGCATCTTTCTCCAAAAAAAATTAAAACATTTCGTTGTAACCCTAGTAAGGCCATAATTTCTCTCTCGCTTTTGCTTCGACTCTATCCTCCATTCCACTCCATTTCAGACGAACTTCGTCATAGTTTTCATGTAATACGTGTAGTACCAAGTTAGCCGCTATTTCATAATGTATGCGCTTTGGAGTGCACTTTGCGGTTGGTTGTTTACTAGAGATATGTAGATGACGTGAATATGAGGTGTCTGTGTAACAGAGTTGGAACTGGGAACAAGAGTTTACCTTGTGTAATGCAAGAGCTTTTAACTAATTAGGTTTATGTTTCATTGTTGAACAATGATCGCTGGAGGGAATGGACAAGGGATTCGAGTGTAACTTGTTGTCATGATCTTGTTCTTGGTTTCTCAATAATATTTAGTATGGAAAACAGAGAGATTTTCGTCAATATTTTTATCATCAGCTTCGGATCATGAGTGGGTACAAACAGTGCTGCACCTTGCTTTTTCGTTGAAACACCTTCAACGTATGAATCCTCTAGAGTAAGTACATAATCATATAAAAATTTACGTATTACGCTCCGGTCACATAGTTGTCTAGTCTTAAAAGTAATTCGAATCTGTTACAGTGGTTTCTTACGCCAATTCTTACGTTGCCTTAGAACGCGTCCCAAAGCATTCAAGGCTATAGTAGACTCGTTTTATTTTAATAACTATTGAACATGGTATGACGTCAGCGATTATTCTGTAAATAATCTTAATCTGTATTTCATAATTATATGTAAAAGTTAACTGTGAACCCTTACATACCCGTGGGTGTCGTAAGAGGTGACTAAGGGTTATAAACTGGAGGATGGGCAGCAGCAGCATCCTTCTTTGTATCTAACATCTTACTTACTGCGGTCACCTACAACCGCGGTCCATGGTGCCAGCCGTAACGCTAACAAGCGAGGTGATTATGGTACTTCCCCTCTACATTTTTCCAGCAAAAGCTAGAATTCTAGAGGGAGCTCCCTGTCCTATAGTGGACGTTTCATGGGATGTTATGATGAACTGTGATTGACTAATTTCTCAAAGCCACTGAATGGACTGAGCTGAAATCTGGTACACAGATAGTCATTTTGAAAAATTTATCCTCTTTATGAATCTAAGAAATCTAGGCGAATGAAGTCGCAGTCATTTATGTTAAAAGTGTAAGACATTATTGTGTATGAACACAGTGTATTATTTAATATTTTCAACAAACACGCCTCACAGCTGCACAATAAAAAACTCCGTTTTGTCTTACTCCAGGATAAAGTTGGGGTAATATAAAATAATGTTCCTATTTCGCGTCTGTTCCCGGTACCCGGTTTTAATTTCGCCAAGAAACAAAGCCGCTTATGGAAAGAAAGAGGCTCCTTGAGAAATGTTTTTACTACTCTTAGGTACTTATTTTTGTAAGGGGTTAGTTCTCCTTTTTCTATCTTAATGTTGACAACATGGAGGTTTCCTTTCAACTCTTAATCCATCCGCTAATGTTCTTCAATTGCCTTTTACAAAAATGTAATTTGAATCTTACTACTTGGGTCGATCAGCTGATCATTTTTGTATGCAAAGTTTGAGAAATCGAATCAAATAGTAGAAACAAAAGCTTTTAGGGAAGGACCAAAAATGTTTTCTCTTAGAAACTTGCCAGTGGCTGCGAGGGCTTCTTTAAAAAAATCTAATTTATTGGCGTTTTTGTACCCATATTTTTTTTAGGAAAAAAGTTAAGATTTTTGTTCTCACTCACCCCTAAAAAGGATCATTTTACCTTTTTCTTACCCTGTATTGAAAAGTCATCAATGATCAAATTGATCAAATATTTTTCAATCCAATCAGTCTAGGTTAAATTGTTTAATAAACGAACAATTACAACAGTGGGAGCTTAATGGGAGGAAGCATCCCAAATTACGTAATCGACGATCTCGTTATATTTTATTAAGAGTGACATGAGAAGACAGCTCTGTTTTGGTCTGAGCTTGAAACTTTTAGCGGTCCACTGGAAAAAAACATCCCACTAGTTTTCATTGCAGAATCTTTCTTAAGTATTTCTAAAGTGAATTAAATGTATATATAGCTTTTCACGTCGTGCCGGCGAGCATGTCAGGAAAATTGATCATGTTTTATTTAAATGCTTCGTGCCACTTAAAGTTAATCTTAAAATCCCGTAAGATTCAGGCTGGACCCCTGTGCAAAGGTCCTTAGCTTCCTCCAGAAATTCTGTCAGAAAATCAACGTCTCTATAGTTTAAGAAAGATAAAGCCCAAAAGCTCGACCCAGATTGGCGAAAATACCAAGCGACAAGCACAAAAAGCGTCGATTTCAACTTTGAAGGATGTTATAACAACGCAACCAAACCACTTGCAAACGATTAAAATCTATTTCAATAGACCAAAGTCAGAGGAAAAAGAAAATATAAGTTATAAGTTTTTGGCTCATCGATGCAGCAAGAGATGCATACAATGGAATTGTTAATCAGGCTTTAATACACTAACTAAAGTATTTTTTTGTTATAAAATTTGTATTATAAGAAAATATTTTAGTAAACTAGTTTCCGCTATTTTCGTTAATTTAAACCATCTTCCAGAACGTTGCACAAAGCTTGTGTTATTGATAAAACAACAATTACTGAATTAGTCCTTTTGCCAGTAACAACTTCATGATATGAGTGATTGTTATTGACAGTGTATGATGGTGCATTCTTTATAAGCTTTGTTGTATTGTCAAAACTTCATACAGTGGGTTCATTTTATATAGTACCTTGATACAATTGTTAAAGGTTTGAAATTCACATGTTCGAATAATACTTTTTTTTAACAAATATCAATTTTTCTCTTAAGTATAATATTAAGTGAAGTCGTCAACACAGCTGCCAAGAGATGTGGCTTTGACGATTCTCCCTAATTAATCAAATTTTTTGTCAATATATTTTAGCAAATATAAGCCGTTTTAATGCCGCTAAACTTATCTCAAAAACAAGAAGAAACAAATTTTTGTCGGAAAAAGACTTGGCTAGATCGACTTTAGTACATACCCATACATATCCGTGGGTGTCGTAAGAGGCGACTAAGGGTTAACTGGAGGATGGGCAGCGCTTCCTTCTTTGTATCTTACATCTTACTTACTGCGGTCACCTACAACCGCGGTCCATGGTGCCAGCCGTAATGCTAACAAGCGAGGTGACTATGGTACTTCCCCTCCACATTTTTCCAGCTAAAGCTAGAATTCTGGAGGGAGCTCCCTGTCCTGTAGTGGACGTTTTTTTTTTCATGGGATGTTATGATGAGATCGACTTTTTGAGCCTTTTGACCCCAGTATCGTCAATTTAGACGAAAGTATTAAAACCGTTTTGAGAAAGCGCACACAATTAATGTCTAACATTGCTCCCATAATAGTATGGGTTACTATGTTCTACATTATTTTTTTCTTATCATCATCTTCTTTGCTAACAGATCTGAAGAAACAGTTTACCGTCTCTCCATCTCCAACATCAGTAGAAGCAGGATCAGCAGCTTCTCTTCGTTGCTCGCCACCAGCTGCTGCACCTCCTCCAAGAATTACCTGGCTGAAACACGGTGCACCCTTGCAGCAAGATCACAATGTCTTGATATCTGCTGAGGGGAATCTGCTTATCTCTCGGGCTACATTGCAAGTAAGTTTATGTATTGTGTAGTCCATTATCTAGGCCTTTACGTTTTTTCCTCATATTCTTAAATCGTTGCTATAAGGACACTGGATTTTAAATGGAGAAACTATCTTCCGATCTTCCTAGAGAAATATGCATCCCTAATATCTTTTAGGGTTTCGTACCTCAAAAGAAAAAAACGGAACCCTTATAGGATCACTTTGTTGTCCGTCTGTCTGTCTGTCTGTCTGTCAAGACCCTTTATCTCACGAACGGGTAGAGGTATCAGGTTGAAATTAATACCATATATTAGGATCCACGAACCACACAAGATCTGAAAATTTAAATTTTTTACAATGACGCAATCAAAAGATGTGGCATTTTATGTCCTCATCTCCATACATTTATTCAAAAATGCAAAACCTACAGGGTACTTCCCGTTGACCTAAAATTATGAAATTTGGCAAGAAGCTAGGTCTCACAGTACAAATAATGGAAAAAGTCTGAAATAATTAAATATTACAACTTTTCTTACAACTAATGGTAACCAATTCTGGTGAGCTCCCGTTTCAAGAACATTCATATAAGAGAGGGGTCAAGTATTTTGTAATTAGTGGGTCATGTTTCATTCATCTCTCTAGTCTAGTTATTAAATACACCATAATGGTTTCAAAATTACGCAAGGCATATGTAAAGACGCCAAATGCTAGGATGCTAGATGCCAGATGCTTAACTAATTAAACTCGGAAAAATCATGCGTTTTGCTGTTGCAATGATAGATAGTATATCTTTCAATTAGTATAGTATATCTTAGGATGTTCAGAGACATTTCGCAAGCACGGTAATAAGTTAGCACTACGTTTGCCTTACATACGCCTGTAATAAGAAAAAACCGGCCAAGTGCGAGTCGGACTCGCGCACCGAGGGTTCCGTACCAACACATGTGTTAATTTTTTTGAGTCCGACACGCGATTGACCAAATTTTATTATTTGTTGTTATTTTATAGCTTATGCACTATAAACATACCAATTTTCAAGTTTGTAAGTGTTCCCGTTTTTAAAATAGAACTAAAACAAAAATCGCCTTCGCGACCATCCAACTTGACCCCTCTCTTATATGAATGTTCTTGAAACGGGAGCTCACTACAATTGGTTGCCATTAGTTGTGAGGAAAGTTGTAATATTTAGTGATTTCAGACTTTTCCCTTTATTTGTACTGTGGGACCTAGCTTCTTGCCAAATTTCATAATTTTAGGTCAACGGGAAGTACTCTGTAGGTTTTGCATTTTTGCATAAATGTATGGAGATGAGGACATAAACTGCCATATCTTTTGATTGCGTCGTTGCAAAAAATTGAAATTTTCAGATCTTGTGTGGTTCATAGACCCTAATATATGGTATTAATTTCAACTTGATATTTTTACCCGTTCGTGAGATAAAGGGTCTTGACAGACAGACAGACAGACAGACAGACAAACAGACAGACAGACAGACGGACAACAAAGTGATCCTATAAGGGTTCCGTTTTTTTCTTTTGAGGTACGGAACCCTAAAAATAACATTTACAGTAACAGATTTTTGCTTAATATCATCACCGGTGATAAGGTTAGGACCGGGGTTTTGCTTGCGCGGTTTTGGTCCCATCATGCTACTAAACTTCTCTGAATGACAATCCGTAGATCTTAGTAATTACTCGAGGACAAAATTATCCAAGTTAACCACGACTATCAATTCAACCCGTCACACAATGGGTGGAGTCACAAGTAGACGTGGGGACGTTACAACTACTCTTCAGTGGGTGATTACAAGCTGATGATAGCAATGATCGCCCTCGTGCCGACAAAAAATAGTACCAACCAATCTCTACCCGTGGGTTTCGTAAGAGGGGACCAAAGGGATTAGGAACAGCAGCAGTCGTACATACTGCGATCACCAACAACCGCGATGCCAGCCACAATGCTAACAAATGGTGACTATGGTACTTCCCCTCCTAATAGTACCACGCATTTTCGCTGGAATTCTGGAGGGAGCTTCCCGTCCTGCAGTGGATGTTTCATGGAAAAAAAAAGATTTTCTAATTTTCTCAAAAATGTGTTCTATAATGTCACTTATACATCATAAAAAACAAGTCTCCCAAAAATGTCCATCCGTCGGTCGGTCGGTCGGTCGGTCGGTCGGTCGGTCGGTCCGTCGGTCGGTCTGTCCGTCACGCTTTGTCCTAGCGGCTAAACGAATGGTCAGATTAACACCATATTTTGAATTTAAGAGTTTTATGCAAATCTATCGAAGGGTTTTGCGTGGTTTCCTGCTGGCTCTCATCTTGAGGGTAGCTGTCATACGACGAAAACTAAAAATTTTAATTTTCGCAAAAACGGCTCATAAAATCTTGATGAAACTGCATAACCAAGCATCTCCATTCAAGGTATTTTTCGGCAGTATCAATTGGTCTCTAGAAATTCATATACGGGGTGTTCCCTTACTACTAAAATTTAAAAATGTGATTTACTCAAAATCGGTTTCATTGAGCTTATTTTGATGTTCTACAATTTGGATCCTAAATTGGTTTTCTACCTGACTGCATATTTCATTAAATCATTTTTACATAAATCTAGTAGCTATAGGTAAGTTTGTATTTTCATATTATTTGTATGGAATTACAAACTTAAGTTTGTACTTATTTACTCAATACTATCCGCAGCCTTTCTTCTTGGTTCGACTCCCGGCGGGGACACTGTTAAACGATGACTCTCGTATATCGCGAGAAAGTAAGTGCAGTGCTGCTGTACCATTTATTTAAAGAAGGCATTCTGGACCACTCCAAAGAATCTCAGCTTATTGTTGACTCATAAAAATTACAAGCGCCATTCCAAATTCTCATGGCCCATTCCCTTCATCAAATCCTCTGAATTTCACAGCCTCGTAATATTCAGGACGTTTTACGATCCATAAATTACAGCTACATTGTAAGAACATACTTAACTGAAACCGCAAATTCAAACAATGGTAAGATTAAAAACACGTGCCATATTTGGGTCGACTATTTGTACCACCCATTATGATTCAGTTTAATTAAATATCTAAAGAGTAAATCTCCTAAAGAGTGAATATGTTAGAAGTTGAATATTTATTTTTATATTCCTCGTAACTAAAATTATGAATGCGAAAGTTACGCTTTTACGGCTGAGGAGCAGAACCGATTTTGATGAAATTTGGTGAGTTTGGTACGAAGACAGTTTAAAACACAGAGCAGAAACAAAGTTTTAAACCATGAGAAAGAACATACATAGGGGGCAATTTGTTTCTGAATTTCACACAAATGAAAACGCGAGCAACAGCAAGTGTAGCGTTTACTATTATTTGATCTGTGTGGTGCTTTTGGCCGCGATTTCGTTACTGTCATAAAAAAGGATTTTTTTATTAATAATGTGATTAGATTATCAATCAGTTTACAAAAAATGTAAAACATTGAATTCATTTTGTTCATACAACTTGCAAATTGCATAAAACGAGCAAAGCCCAGTAAATTGTTTTAAGTTTTAACGTAGCTGACCTGTTTCTATTTGACAAACACATACACGCTTCTTCCAGTCGAACTACTTACCTTAATTAACACATGCCTCATAAATTTTCACAGTTAAGCCCCGTTTAATTAACAAAAGGATTATCAAACGACCTTTAACGGGAAGGGTTAAATTTCTGACTGAAATTCTGACCACATGATAATGATACATCCTGGTAGTGAGTCATACTTGGTTTAACACGTGGCGATCGCATATGGTTTCTAAAAACACTTCAGTACATTTGTAAGCATCGTAATAATATCAATAACTGTGAGGCAGAGAGCCAAATAATAGCTTCTTTGAACCACAGCATATTATATGGATTCCGGACTAGGAAATAATTTTGCTTTGAAATTTGATCGGACTATGTTCATTTGAAGATCATCATATCATAACAATAAATTTCAGACAGAGCTATAAAATTAGTTAAGGTACATTAAAATTTGTATGAAGTCATATTTTAAAAGAAATGAGTTCATCATCAACAAAGCTAGTTCTTCATCAAAATGCGACAGTCTGTTTGTTTTTTCCTCATCAAGATCACATAAAGTATGCCAAGGAAACAAATCTTGGAACTAAATTTTCAGTTCCAGAAACTAATGAAGGGCATAAAAATAAGGACATTTCTCTAAAAGAATTTGGCAGTATTCTGGCAGAGGTCTACCCTCAGCCTAAGTTCCTTGCTCGAAGTCACATGATCGCGATTGCCACTCGCGCTCGATACTGCCAATTCTCCCGCTCTATAAAAGTTAATGTTGCTGGAAGTGAGATAAGCATTCGCGCTGCGCCCTAGAATGGAAATATAAAATCGAGTATATCGCTCGATAGTGAATCGTAGTAATGATTTTATTTTGAATCGGTTTTGAAGTGCTCGTAGTCGAAGGTAGTACGATTTGGTGGATTTCTGTAGATATCTATTGTCTCGATATGACGTACGGTTGGTGTCATTATGATGGTTCCGTGCTCAGGAAGATACTTTAAGCCGTTATGCCAAGACACTATCTACGAAAGGTGTTGTGAATGAGATGGCTCATTGGCCTTTGGTGGCTCAACTACTTTGTCTGACACTAGGATTTGAGAGGCCGGTCATGAAAAGGTCCGAAGTTACGTTTATGTTTTGAGGTTAAAGGGGCCGGGTTTCTAATTCCCAACGGCCACTGCGACCTGCACAGATCTATTGTAGCCAACCCTTTAAGGTCCGAAGTTACTGGATCATCCAGCATTGTGCTTTGAAGTATTTTTATCTCTTACGACTTTCGTACAACAACTGTAAATAATGATCTTCACTTCATATTTATTAGTAGTCCATTGAATTTTCTATGATATTATTCTCAGTTGTAACACTCTTTTCAGAGTAGTCGTGATCGTTACTGATGGCTTGTGTCACTAGCCGCCATTATTTTTAATAACTATCAAAAATTGCCTTAAAATATCCATTGTTCCATAGTAGTATGATTACTATAAAATTTTCACTCGAAAAACTTAAGTCGATCCACATTTCTGCAATCAGCTCTTGTCTAAGCCATAACACCACACGAGCCGATTATTCACTTAAGCTCTTTGATAAACGGGATAATTGAAAGCAATCTAACTTTTACTGGACAATAACATGAAAGCATCAATGCGTGTCGATTCGTTGCACCTTCACAAGTATCCGACCAGACAATCGCGAATCGCGATCGCAAATTTGCTCCATCCAACGCGACAGAACTGCGACTAATTAAGCAAGCGCGACGGACATTTATTAATTGCGACACAAGTTGCTGTCGCCCGCGACTTGTACTTTTCTTTTCCTTTTTTCACCAGTGTCCCGTTTCAAAGGCGGGCGTTGATAAAAGTGTACCTAACTCTGTGTTCATTTAACCCTATATTTCATGGCAGCTGGATTTGTAGGGGTTAATTAATGTCATTTTTAAATTCCTTCTTTGGAGTCGAGATGAAGTCTGGTTTTGCGAGAGTAAATTAACTGGCGACGCTTTGCGCGTTTATATCTATACGGTGTGGCACCGGCAAGTGAGCTTTTTCTAAGGACGGGTCATTAATGTGTTAAATGTATCGTAGTTTATTAACATAACCATGAGCGTAATTTAATTAAGAAACAAAAATTCCGACTTCACTAATTTTGTAACAAAATTTTAAATTACCAGCAATGTGCAGCAAAGTGATTCACTGTCTCAATATTTAACTCCTGTACCAAGTACATCAGCGATATGAATAACTACAACTACTTAGTACACCTAGTACCTACATGTAAAGTGCAGATTTACGAAGTTAATTGTGCAGTTAATTCACATAATTATGATTTACTAATACAAGCAAATGATTGCTAATGGAACATATTATCATAAGTTACAATAAATGCCCGCGAGCCGGTAACACACTGTGTATTAGGAATATGTTTAAAGTAGGAAGAATGTAGATTATGATTCATCAATTACCTGAAAATTGTTACACCATAATTTTAATTCCAGAAATAAGTAAAAACTTGATCAACCATGTACTAGATTAGAAAAAGTCAATACATCTTTCGTTGGTGTGTGTTTGATACTGAAACAAAGTACCTGACAATGTAGTGCAATTACCTGAGAGATAGTTTAAAGAATGTGTAAAGCAAACGTTATATAAAAAAGCTTACTATAGATTAGATAACTGCCTATATCAATGACAAGGAGACCAGGTGATCTGATATTCCAGCGAAACACAAGAAACACATTGTAAAAAGCCGACTCTTAAAGTACGCCGTGCTGCAGTGGTTTCTTGCCGTTTCTTTTACGCTGCTATAGCACGATTCGAAAAGATGTATACTCTGTTTGAATTGTATTCTGCATGACATTCAAATTCTGAAAAGATTCTACATTGAATATAATTATCGGAATTTAATTTTTTTGTTGATTCGCTACCACCGAAATTACACCACAGTAGAAAAGACTATATAAGTAAAGCAAAGGCTTTAATAATGTTTGTAAACAACACTTTGACCATGATCGGGTCTCTGGTTACAGGCTTTTGTAACGTTCCACTGGTTCAGCTTATACTAGTTTTGTTTCCACTTGCTTGCTGCCGAGCGTACAAATATATTCTTTGTATTTCAAATGCGCCAGTAAAGCCGCATAAGGCAGGAGTCACTTCAATTTACAGCAAACCTGAATCCAATACTCATCCAAATAGAGTTCCAAAACTACATCAATCAAACATCACTTGATATCCATAACCGTCATCCATACACAAAGCGACACAATTGCAAATAACCCATTCCATCTCCGGTTTCCGCTACACAGCACTCACTAATTAGGCAGGGAAGCCAGACATGGATTAATAGCTGCCTTTACTGTCTCTCGGTCTGTGTCCTGTACCGTTGTAAATAATGTTTGGCGGTTCATCGTTTTGTAACCAGTCTGTACCGATAAAGAAAAAAGGGATGCCATTTGATATTCTTTTGTATCAACAAGGCTGCCAAGTTGTATTACATGTGTTTGTTGTTTCATCATTTTGGATTTAGTTCCTATTTCTTGTTTCAAATTCCGTTGCACTTTGATAACAGGTTTTTTTTTTCATCAAAAGCAATTAATATACTTGAGTAGTATTACTGGTATAATGGTGCTTATAGTTCCACTAAAACCTGACTTCTAAAATTTGTCATTGTTGGATGACAAAATTTATAGTAGTTTATGCAACGGTACATAATGAGGGGTATAAAACTCGAGTGTCGGTTTATGGGACGCAGGCGAGCGTAGCGAGCCAAGTTCCATAATAGAAGACACGAGTGTTTTATACCTAATTATGTGGAGTTGCATACACAACTTTATCTACTCTCATATCGTGAAACCTAAAATAATGTGTTCAAAAACAAACCTCAATGTTTTTCTTTTTTCCCGGTGATAACTGCTAAGCGAAGTTCCTATAGCTGCTTTAAAAACACGTGAAGGCAAATCGTAAACAATCTTATCACTTATTTCATTACAAAATTAATAAAAATATGTAAATACAACTTTTGTTTACTGAGTTTTCCGTTATTGCAATGAAACCTCCTTGCAGCCACAGACTACAAACGTATCAAGCTGTCAATGGTGCGCCCAAAGATTTCGGACCTCCTTGCTTCGCTCGGAATAGATACCTTGCTAATTTATTTTACTATGGGATGACATCTGCCAACATGTCCCAATTTTTTATGTCAAATTATCAATGATCACTAGGAAATATTCAAAATAACCCGTCAAATCCATAGAACGACGCCTTCACTACCTTGTGACGAATTATTTCTTTAATCCTCCTTCTAAGTACCCTTATTTTTCTGTGGGTGCGCCTATAAAAATTAAAAAATTGCTTAATAGGTCTCCCGCGATGACTGTTAGTAAATTCAATATTGTACATAATACACTCCCACAGATAAAAAAGTGCTGCTTGGAGTGTTTCTAACAAAGAGATTTTAACCTCGCTGTGACCGAGCGTAGCGAGGTTCAAATCTCTTTGGTTTCTAACCACAGATTGACATTATGAAGATGTTAACCTACAATTTTTGAACGCATTATTGAGGATTAACGATATGAGAGTAGATAAAATTCATTATGCATTTACGTAAATAAATTTTAGTTTATTTTTTTATTGTCAATGGGCTTACTCTTGACTCGATCTTGTCTTGAAGACAGAGATGAGGTCGGCGATGGAACGAGCTTGCCCAGAAGAAGCGTATTCATTAGCGACTTGAATAGATTCGGGTTATATGAACTCGGGAAAACAGACGTAGGCAGAGAATTCCACTTTTTAGGAGAAAAGTAAAAGGTCTGTACGTGTGCTGAAATAAATTGCCCAGTTGAAATAAACAGTACCTGCTGAGTCGATTTTAATAAATAGGAAAAACCTATATTCAACCTTTATTAGTGTGCAATAAAGTGTTATTCATACATTCATTCATATTCAATATCATTCAAGCACAATATTTTACCGTGTACCGTGTGGTGCCGGCTAATAATACCAACCCGTCTCTACCCGTGGGTGTCGTAAGAGGCCACTTAGGGATTATAAACTGGAGGATGGGCAACAGTATCTTTCTGTGTCTTACAAACTGCGGTCACCAACAACAGCGGTAGCCAGCCTCAACGCTTACAAGTGTGGTGGGTGACTATGATAAATCCCCACGTAAGTACCAGGCGTCTTTGCTTGAGTTTTGGGGCGAGCTCCCTGTCCTGCAGTGAACGTTTCATGGGATGTTATGATGATGATAATATTTTAAGTCTATAGGACTACATTGCTTTTGTAAATAGCTTGTGAAAACCCCATAAACCTACCTGTGGTTGAGGTTATATTTAAAGTTTCAAAAGGTGACATAAAATTTGTGCTGCCTATTCCTTTGCCTATTTTTACAGTTAAGTAGCACCAGTGCTTGTACTGCTGCGTTTAAGTACAAAAGGTAGTGTGCCAGAGAAATTACTAGCACATGAAAAATTATATCTCAGTTCTTAGGGTTCGTGCTTTGCTGTCTTATTTGTGTTCGCTGTCTTATTTATGCCACATATAATACAGTCCTTAAAAGCTATGGACGGTGATGACAACATGTCTGAACTATTTACTTCATTTAATTTTTTTTTATCGTCAATGTGCTTACTCTTCTTACTTCTAGATTTCAGTTTTCAGTTTTCAATTACTTACAAATACCTGTATTCTTATAGTATCTTAATTATACATTATGTATTTTTGTTTCATTTATATTTTATTTTATCATAGTCTAGTTTATAACTGCCGTACCTGTACAGTAATTTTTTTAAATTTATTATATTAGTATTTACCTATAATTGTTATTTATGTTATTCCCTAATACAAGCAAATTATATATAAAATAATTTATTCGCCACATTATGTAAATTCCGCTCGCAATGGTTAAGCTGAGCTTGCAAAAACAGCGTCTAGTTCTTTTTGAGATCTAGACACAATGCTGAGTCGTTTCCTTTTTCATGGTTGGGCCACGATACATATTATGATGTAAAGAAGTCTTTTTTATTATGTTTAATCTGTGTAGTGTCACAAACTAATGAAATAAACATTATTCTTTCTTTCTTTACTCTTAATTAAACTGAATTTCTAAATATGTGTTTTTTTACTTTTGAAATGAAATCGTTGAGTAGATACCCTAAATATAGTCAAACAATTGGGTTATTTTTATTTATCTCATAAAATTTTTAAAAAGGCTATATTTTTGTTGTCCACAGGATATGGCAAACTACAGCTGTGTAGCAGAAAATATTGCTGGCAAGAGAATTTCCGAACCTGCGCTTCTAACTGTGTACGGTAAGTGTTTGAAACTTTAATGAGACAGATATAGTCAGTTCAGTATTATTGAGTACTTTGCCTTTCACTTTAAATCATAGTGCAGTTAATTTTACATTCAAGTCATTAGTCTTTATATTAGTGACTTCCTTAATAAATTTCTTGCTGCATTTCTCTGCAGCACTACTTTATGTCCGAACGTCGTCTTTGCAAGTTATTACCAACGCTAGACAATTTAATACACCTAACAAGCTTTCACGTTTCATTATTTCATATACAATTTATCGGGCCGACAATCCCCTGGTGTTTAACGCTCATTTCAGCCTCTTGTACGTAATAAGTATCTTTGGAGATCAAAGGGCATGCGCCGATGGGTTGTCTTGCGATGTCTTGCAATTATGCGCTCGCGCATGGGAGAGCCGGCGAGTCATTACCGCACCCACGCCTTAGAAATATGGCGCCTGTGACTTGCTAACTGATTGCAATCACCACCTCTGACTTAACACGTCCGAAAACCTCGTCTCTAAGATTATTTCATGTGATTAAGCGCGTTGCTTCGTGTTGATAAGCGTCTTGCACGCACTTGGTGTAGCGCCAGTCGTACATTTCAACAAAATTACTTGCAAGTATATTCCATTTATAGAAGTGTAGATTTATAATCTTGAAATAAAATCTTCTATAAATTATTTTGTTGTCTGCACGAAATTAATATCACTTTACAAGAAACGCATTTTAAAGAAACTACATCAGCTCATAGCACAATTGGTATGAGGGTATCTTATCTTCCATATTTTTTGATCTATGTTCGTTAGGAAAGAATTTTAAAAGCTTGTAGCTTCAAAATAAAATACTATTCTGTATTGATATTGGTTTTAAAGTTGATGACCGAAGCAATAAGCGTCATGTCATGACAATTTTTGGAACTGTCCTTAGATTCTATACAACTTTGTAGTATAGTTGCCTAATGGCCTGAAATTTGAGATCTAACATTTTATATTTCTCGATAAGAGAGGTTACAATTTTTCAAATGCGTGTAGGTGCATCAAAAATTTACACGCTAAATACTGTTGAAGAACTGTAATCGCGTGAAGCAATAAAACGCATTGTTAAGACACCCACGAACCATTGCGGCCATGTAGAAGGCGATAACTACAATATATTGCCCAATTTGCACCTAACTGCGACAATTTCTATGGCGCAAACACAAAGGGCCGAGTCCTCTAATAAAGGTAATTGGTGCAGAGGAACTGGAACCAATTAGAGCTCCAATTCTGTTTTTGAGGTTAACAACGAAAACTGAGATGGTGGATTCAGAGGTGGCTTTGTCGCGATCAAAATATCGATCTCCTTCTGTTATCTTACGCTTCAGAGACGCTGTTTCGGGGACTGAATTTTAAAACGATCCCGTCATACGTTTTTTAGAACGTTCACTGAGGCAAGAGGTAGTGGCGGAGTAAGGTACATTGAATTCTCACTAGGCAGATTACCTTAATGCAGTGTTGTGTGATGCGCAGTGGATGCGGGCTAACAGACATCACCCTGCCACATACTCCTGCCTCACTAACATCATTCTGAAAATTAAACCATAAATTTAGACCATGAAATTTTACAACTTTTCTCAAGGGACATAGAATAAAAACTAATACTTCCCATACAAAATGCCGAACTATGTGATAATGGAGAATTGAATATGAAAGAAAAAAATCTACCTGTGTTCCTTGAGGAAAGCTGTTCAGTTTAATGTCCATATTAAATGTCCATAAATCCACAGTTACAGTTTTCGGGTTTTCTCCTTCTCGAAACTCCAGCTAAACACTTGGTAAAATTTACCCCTTACTAGCGTTGCGGCTGGCACCATGAACCGCGGTTGTTGGTGACCGCAGTATGTAAGATAATACGATATGCAGAAGAAGGCTGCTGCCCTAAGGCGCCTCTTACAACGCCCACACGGCCAGAGAAAGATCGGTACTGTTTTTTGCCGGCACAACACGGACATCTGGCTCTATTCAACCCAAAGAAACCTTAGAACTCTCTTTATCACAGACCTAGGTCTGTGATTCTCAACCTGTACACCGTCATCATCATAACAGCCGAAAGACGTCCACTGCTGGACATAGGCCTCCCCTAAAGATTTCCATGACAAGCGATCTCCAGCGGCTTCCCGCGACCTTGACCAGATCGTCGGTCCACCTTGTGGGGTGCCTGCCAACACTTCGTCTTCCGGTACGTGGTCGCCACTCTAGAACCCTTATGCCTCATCGGCCATCGGTTCTTCTTGCGATGTGCCCTGCCCACTGCCACTTTAGTTTAGCGATTCTCAGGGCTATGTCAGTTACTTTAGTTCTTCTGCGGATCTCCTCATTTCTGACTCGATCCCGCAGAGAAACTGTATACCGTAATGGAATTTTAAATCTCGAACATCATTAGCCAAGTAGAACACTTCAGAACACAGCTTGTCCACAACTTCACCTAAGTGAGCTTCATAAGCACCATGAGCCATAATAAAGGGTGTACATCTATGTATAATCGCGCCGCTTTCCTAAATTATGCCTAATCGAGGCTCATTATGCTGCGAACATAAATTGTGTCAGAATTCACGGTGAAGCACACGTTACATCCAAATTATGTTAGGGCTGAGTGATTTAAAATTAACTGTTATAGTTTATTTTTAATCAAGTTTTAGTATAATCCGTGTGTGATAATAATGGGAAGGAAACTAGTCTAAGTAATTTAAAAAAGTAGGTAATAAAATAACAAAAAACCGGCCAAGTGCGAGTCGGACTCGCGCACTGAGGGTTCCGTACCACCACATAATCATAATTTTATTAGTTGAAATTTCAGTAAGTTAATGTGCTAGATTTTTTGAGTCTGACACGCGCTTGACCAAATTTTATTATTTGTTGTTATTTTATAGCTTATGAACTATAAACATACCAATTTTCAAGTTTGTAAGTGTTCTCGTTTGTAAAATAGAACTAAAACAAAAATCGCCTCAGCGACCATCCAACTTGACCCCTCTCTCATATGAATGTTCTTGAAACGGCAGCTCACCACAATTGGTTACTCTTAGTTGTGAGTAAAGTTGTAATATTTAATGATTTCAGACTTTTCCCTTTATTTGTACTGTGAGACCTAGCTTCTTGCCAAATTTCATAATTTTAGGTCAACGGGAAGTACCCTGTAGGTTTTGCGTTTTTGCATAAATGTATGGAGATGAGCACATAAAAAGCCATATCTTTTGATTGCGTCGTTGTAAAAAATTGAAATTTTCAGATCTTGTGTAGTCCACGGACCTTAACATTCATTATCAATTTCAACCTGATACCTCTACCCGTTCGTGAGATAAAGGGTCTTGACAGACAGACAGACAGACAGACAGACGGACAACAAAGTGATCCTATAAGGGTTCCGTTTTATTCTTTTGAGGTACGGAACCCTAAAAATCAAACTGACTAGAAAATGTAACTTAGTTTAATTTAATAACTAAAAAGGGAGAAATAACCGTTTGATAAAAAAAAATCTAAAGTAAAACAAAATTTTAGTGTGGGTATTTATCTCAGTAAATATGCCAATATTGTTTTAGTTCGGTACCACCATGAATATCCTATCCTACTAATATTATAAACGCGAAAGTTTGTAAGTATGTTTGTTCCTCTTTCACGTTAAAACTACTGAATGGATTTTAATAAAACTTGGCACACATATGGGTTAAGTCCTGGAATAACACATAGGCTACTTTTTACCGCGGGAAAACACTTCATTCCCACGGGAAAACGCATTTAATGTTAATGAAGAAGGTCTAGAAATTCCAAATTTGGCATGTAGGTTCCTAATGAGGCCTAGGGGTGCACTAAGAAAGAATCTTACAAAATTCCACCCCTAAGGGGGTAAAAAAGGGGATGAAAGTTTGTATGAAAGTCCGTCAGTTTTGAAGTTAGGATCTTCAATATTTGTGTTTAGGCTGACGACTAAAAATAAAGTTTTACCTGTCTCAGGGTTTTTGAAAATTCTACACCATAAGGGGTGAAAAGGGGGATGAAATTGAAAATCCTTCATTTTCAAAGTAAAATCCACTAAATTTATTGTTTAGGCATTAGGATTGTAATTCTGTGGAAAATATATCACTGTTATTGAAATTCCACCCCAAATTCATACCCTATAAAAGGAAAATGGGGTGAAAAAGTCAAAAGCCAATATGGGTGTCGTTTGTATGGTTTATCGGGTCGCTGATTACAAAAACTAAAATTTTTTTTAAATACAACGTGGTGGACGTGAAATACCATCATCCCCTAGCGATGGGGTTGAGGTGCGATAAGGTTGAAATGTCTAAAAATCAATATGGGTGTCGTTTGTATGGTTTATCGGGTCGCTAATTACGAAAACTACAACAATTTTGAAATCCAACGTGATCGACGTGAAATACCATCATCCCCTGAGGTTGGGGTTGGGGTGCGATAGGTTTGAAATAACTAAAAATCAATATATGGTGTCATTTCTATGTAAGGGATAGCGGTTACATTGGCGTTAGGGGTAGGGATAGGGGCAGGGATAGGGTAGAGGTAGAGGTAGAGAGGTAGAGGTAGATAGGTAGAGAGGTAGAGAGATAGAGACGTAGAGAGGTAGAGGTAGAGAGGTAGAGAGGATAGGTAGAGAGGTAGAGGTACAGGTACAGGTAGAAGGAGAGGGAGAGGGTTTTAGTTTTTCTCAATTACTTCTGCGAATTGGCTCTGTTTTGCAATATTGCATTAAGGTGTCTCTCATCTCTCTTTCTACATTTGTTAGGTTAAGGGACAACTTTAAGGCATAATACTGCTGCTAAGTTCTTCTGTTCTGAGTAATTTATGAGTAACTTCAGCTGGATCTTGAATTGTACTCATTGATTTGCGCAGGGTTAGTCCCGTTTTTTCTTAGTTTAAAATTACCCCGAAATGACGGGAAAATATCTCATTGCTTCGGAAAACTGGCAACAACATAAATACGAAAACCACGCGAGCGAAGCCGCGGGCAACAGCTAGTTAGGAATAAAACTACCACCGGAGGCCTGGTGTTCAGGGGCCCTCAATATTTATCGATTCTTAGCCTTAGCCTTTTTAGCCTATGTCGTTTATGCTGTATGGCAGTTTTTAAATCCTTTTAGCTAGCCTTTTAGTCTCATTATCAGAGGCATACTATCCATAAAGAATATATATTTCATTTAAAATTATAAAACTCTTTAAATACTGCATGCTACCGTTGAAGAAATCCAATACCGTTAAGGTCACGACACGAAAAAACTTACAAAAAATGGTTGGTGTCAATTTTTCGGTTGGGGTGCACAAAAAATGTTGAGTGTCAGACGAGTTAATTAACTCAATTTTTTTTGTATATTTTTGACACGCACATATTCAAACTTCTACTGGTAAAAACGTCGACATATGCAAAATATTACATTACTAAAGGATAGACTAAGAATAGGACAGTACCAGCACTTTCTGCTATGGAAGGTTTTTAAGGTTCTGATACCAAAATGGTATAAAAGGAACCTTTATGGTGCGACTTTGTCTGTATGTCTGTCTGTCACACCTGTAGGTATATCTCAGCAACCACTCATGCTATTGACTTGAAATTTTATGAGTATGGGTGCCACTAAGAATTTAAAAAACAATTATGATTATTAATGTAAAGGGGGCCCAAAAGGGGGGGACAACATTTCATATTGTCGTTACTAGGTCGAATAGGGTATCATGTTTAAGGGCTTTACTTGTACATTCTCAAATATATGTTTATATTTTTTTACTACTTTAAGTTTTCAAGTACCTAATGATGAAAAATGTAAAAAAAATTCTATCCCCCCCCCCCCCCTTATCTCCGAAATTTGTGAAAGGAAAAATCTGAATTATTAACTGTCGATAGAAGTTCGCACAGTTTTTTAGAAATCTGCAAAAACATTTACAGATAAATTTAGTTTTGCGGACCTAACAATGGACTTGATTGCTTCCAAAAATACAATAGGTATATCGAAACCCTTGTCGCGCGAGTACGACTCGCACTTGACCGTTTCTTTTTTTAACATGACCGTTCTTTCCAAAAGATTAAAAGACATATGCCTCCCCTTAAGGATCTCCATGATAGACAAACGTTTGTACGTCTTTCGCTCTTTTGAAGTAATGCGCATTTAAAATTTTGTGTTTTTTACGTTTCGCGTTTTTAGTCATTTTGTGTCCAAGTTGACTACTTGCGCTTTCAGCGGATATATGTATCTATTTTTTGATTATGAATGTAAACAAATAATGCTTCGGAGAGTTAAAAAACGAACTAAAACAATTTTTACCACCCGCGGTTTGTAATTTAGGCATTCCTGCTCAATAAAAAATGATTGCTCTATTAAATTGAGTTTGTTATTAACCTATTAAACGACTATTAATATTAATAAAGTGTTCTCCAATTTAAATAGGTAAAAGAAAATTAAATTATGTTGCTGTCAGAAACATTAAAATCTTTTGACACTCCATAGTAAATTAATCACGTGATCGACTCATTTTGTATCGGAAAGCAAAAATTTATTTCGAGAAAAAAAAATCTGCGGGAATGTTGCTATTACAGGAATTCGGGAGCAAAACCAATAAAAACATACGCTGTTATATTCAGTGGTTTTGATTCATATGTCAACGAGATAGCTTTTATTTTTATTTAACAGAAATCAAGATACGATTTTTTTATTATTATAACTACAAGTACCTATCCCCAATATCAACGAGTTACCTACCCTCAACGGTACCGATAATACCATTACGCTTGCCTAACACGCATGCTAACAGGCAAGCAGCAAAATTCTGCCTAGATTGTTAGGTCAGCCTGGATGCCTCCGCACGCAAAGTCGCGTGCTCTAACTACATGATCTTTTCTAAAGATAAAATAGGTAATAAGTTCTTGGAATGTGTTAAATTTTACATGTAAAATATTTTCAAATTATATATTATTAAGTTTGGTTTCGGAAAATTTGGTAACGGTTATTTAAGTAAATACGGTTTAGTTAGTAGATTATACAGTTAAAATCACCTGGCATGTTTAAAATAAAAAACTATCCTTACCTAACTGCATTTTTGGTCACAGATTGAGTCTCTTTCTCACCTTTTATATCACAAAATTCACATTAAATGATAATAAAATAATAATGACACCTAATCATACTTCTAAATTGAATTAATTAGAAAATTCTACCTCAAAAATTGTTTGACCTCATTATAGTCCTTGAGCCCGTGACAAAATCACTTACCTGTCATGAGAACATCTTAAGATGTATGGCAACAGATCGGCAAAGTGGTGCTGAGCAAGAATCAGTTACATTTGGCATCCGAAATTTGCCGGAAGTCCGAGAATTTCTTCCACTTCCGGTCAAAATTTGGGGGTGCAAGTTACGTGTCATGAGAACACTCTGAAACCCTCGGCAACATGTAGTCCTTCATTGACAGAGTAGAAAAATACAAGTCTGCCAGTTCCTAGTTTGCCGGAAGTACTTGGTAGACTGTCTCAAAGGATGGCCACCACCCAGTAAACAGATCTAAGTTTTTTACTATAAAATTAAATACGCATTAATAATCGTGCAAGTCTGCTACGGCTATGGTTTTTTAGTTTTACTAGTCATCGTAACTGAGTACTACTAGGGTCTGATGATGATCAGCTATCAAGCAACTGGATCTGAGGGCCAACTACACCCAAAAGCTCCAGATTTTAACTAAAATGCATTGTAGGTGGCTGCCGTTCCTAGACTTGCTGGCTCGAGAGTCTGATGATGACCAGCTGTCAAGCAACTGGATCTAAGGACCAACTACACCCAAGAGCTCCAGATTTCGACTCAAATGCTTTGTAGGTGGCTGCCGTTCCTGGACCTGCTGGCTCGAGGGTCTGATGATGACCAGCTATCAAAAAAGATTAATTTTTATTGACAATTAGGTATCATAAACAAGCTTAGCTTACCTTCATATGCCCAGCCATTGGAATCGAACGGTCAAAATTTTCTTAACCTTAATAGGGCTCATCATCAAATCATCCCCTTTTTGACCCTCTTGAAGAGTGGTTTTTCAGAAATGCTTAAACAGATATTTCTTTATTTTCTACAAAAAGCTTAAAGTCAAATTTGTGTGAATCTAACTCAAGAAACAAAGGACTTTCATACAAACTTTCAACCCTTATTTCACCCCCTAAGGGGATGAATTTTGAAGAATTCTAAAACACGTGCTTTTTTATTCTTTACCAAGAGCTCAGACCCAAATTTCCTATTATATTTCCAAACTTAAAAAAACCGGCCAAGTGCGAGTCAGACTCGCGCCCTAAGGGTTCCGTACCTATCTACCATATGATATACTAAAAGGTATTGCTCTTTGATTTTAAAAACTCCGCGACCATCCAACTTGACCCCTCTTTTATAGAAAAGTTCTTGAAACGGGAGCTCACCTTAATTGGTTACTATTAGTTGTAAGGAAAATTGAAATATTTAATGATTTTAGACTTTTCCCTTTATTTGTACTGTGAGACCTAGCTTTTTGCCAAATTTCATAATTTTAGGTCAACGGGAAGTACCCTGTAGGTTTTGCATTTTTGCATAAATGTATGGAGATGAGGAGATAAAAAGCCATATCTTTTGATTGCGTCGTTGTAAAAAATTGAAATTTTCAGATCTTGTGTTGTCTATAGACCTTAATATTCGTTATCAATTTCAACCGGATATCTCTTCTCGTTCGTGAGAAAAAGGGTCTTGACAGACAGACAGACAGACAGACAGACGGACAACAAAGTGTTCCTATAAGGATTCAATTATTTTATTTTGAGGTACGGAAACCTAAAAATGTAAAACTTATAGATCAACATACGGAAAAAAATCATCCCCTATTTCATCCCATTCAAGAGTGATTTAAAAAAAAAAGGCTTAAACACCTATTTCTTTATTTTTTACCAAAAGCTTAAATTCAAATTTGTGCGAATCTAGCTCAAGAAACAAAGGACTTTCATACAAACTTTCATCCCTTATTTCACCCCTTTGGAAGACGAATTTTCCAAAATCCTTTCTTAGTGGGTGGTTTTGAAGTGCAAAAAACCTGTGTAAAAAAATTCAGATCCGTAGCTGTAGCGGTTACGGCTCGGCGTTGATGAATCAGTCAGTCAGGACAAGCAATTTTATATATTTAGATTTAGTAGTTTAAAATTAATTAAGTTCACAATTTAATTGAGTAGTCCTCAAGTTCGAATAGAGCCATGTTCTTGGATGCTGGTCAGTATCAGACCCTCGAGCCAGCAGGTCCAGGAACGGCAGCCACCTACAAAGCATTTGAGTCGAAATCTGGAGCTCTTGGGTGTAGTTCGTCCTTAGATCCAGTTGCTTGACAGCTGGTCATCATCAGACTCTCGAGCCAGCAAGTCTAGGAATGGCAGCCACCTACAATGCATTTTAGTCCAAATCTGGAGCTCTTGGGTGTAGTTGGCCCTCAGATCCAGTTGCTTGATAGCTGGTCATCATCAGACCCTTGGATTATCAGTGACGATGACTAGTGAAACTAAAAAACCATAGCCTTAGCAGACTTGCACGATTATTAATACGCATTTAATTTTATAGTAAAAAACTTAGATCTGTTTACTGGGTGGCGGCCAGCCTTTGAGACCGTCTACCAAGTACTTCCGGCAAACTAGGAACTGGCAGACTTGTATTTTTCTACTCTGTCAATGAAGGACTACTTGTTGCCGAGGGTTTCAGAGTGTTCTCATGACTCGTAACTTGCACCCCCAAATTTTGACCGGAAGTGGAAGAAATTCTCGGACTTCCGGCAAATTTCGGATGCCAAATGTAACTGATTCTTGCTCAGCACCACTTTGCCGATCTGTTGCCATACATCTTAAGATGTTCTCATGACAGGTAAGTGATTTTGTCACGGGCTCAAGGACTATTACGGCCCAAAAATTTATGAAATGTAAATTAGGAGACAGAAATTTTACTTTATGTTAATGAGAAATTAATGAAGCAAAAGAAAGATAAGAATATTTTATTTCTGTTCTGTTCAATATCGAACGAAAAATTTCGGGTGAGTGAGAGAAGAAAATTATGGTTTTGATTTTTCATAACCGCTTTTTACTTATAAATTTTCCGCTTAAATTTTTGGGTGCTATCTTAAACTTAAAGGTTTCAAGTTGTTCTTATAATGACCAGCTACGTCTTCCGGGATTTGGTCGCTGATCTAGGAACTTTCTTCCCCAGCGGCCATTGGTTCTTTGACTGATTTTACATTTGCATTAGGTAGAGACAATTGAGTTCTTCGATGAAATCTTAAAATATCTTATGAATTGATGCTGTCCCTTGTGGCTATTTTATGGGCCAACGCCTTTGTCAGATTCAGATTCAGATTATTTATTCAATGTAGATTCTTTACAGAATACTTATTGAATGTCATGCAGAATACAATTCAAATAGAGCGAGTCTACTTCGTTTCGGATCGTGCTATGGCAGCGTAAAAGAAACGGCAAGAAACCAGACCTGAAACCTGTCTAACAGAAGATGCCTTTTTACATATTTACTTATAAAATTTGATGATGATGATGACTAAGATATAATTTCCGGTATTATCATCATCCCATACAAATCTATGCAAAACCAACCAAACCTTTACTTTAATAATTTTAATATAATCGGCCTTATTTCATAGCAAAACTTGCTCGACTAGGGTGGAGGCCACGTGCAAGTTATATTTCATATTACCACGCCACTGTCATAATTTTTCACTACAAATGGGTCGCAGGTGGCATTCCTGAACGAACATGGTTGTAGTTGGTGGAATTGTGACTAAGAGATCAGACGTCCCAGACGCTGTTAGCGTAACGTAGGTACGTAGAATACGTGTCTTCCCAAAGGATAAAATATAATGTGAACTTTGAAATATGAAAGGTTTGTAGGGTTTCAACATAGGTTATATACAGGGTGTTAGGGACAGTCTTCCGAATACTGAAGGAGCATGATCAGTCAACGTCACTGAACCTTTTTCAGTGAACAAAAGTTTCAGGAAACAAAAAAAAAATTGGCTACTTCATACAAACTGCCCGATCAAGTTTACAATTTTGTATGGAGATGCGGATTTTTTTTCAGTTGTTCAGTGTCGTTGCCTGATCATGCCCCTTCAGTATTCGGAAGACTGTCCCTAATCCCTAACACCCTGTGTATTAGCCAAAGTCTGCGTCATACCACGATAATTATAATGTTAGTGCCACACTTAGTCAGAATTTTTTTTACGTTACTATTCAGGGTTTAGGATGATCCTTTATGTGGTGATCCTGCAACATTAATAGATTGTCTAAAAGAAATGAAAAATTTATAGTAATACAAAAAATATAGAAATATTTGAAGTTATGGCTAGTTTTTTCGTGTGGTGCTGGCTAAGACCACCACCACCTCTTCTCTTTCTCTCAGCAAGTCTTCTTTTGTTCATCAGTCAACGGCGGTTGGAGTTCTTGGGGCCCATGGACGCACTGCCGCTGCAATGGCCGCATCACTGGTGGTCAGAGACGCACTAGGACCTGCACTGAACCTCATCCCTTGAATGGAGGAGCACAGTGCCAAGGACAGGCGGTTCAGAGGACTGCTGAGTGCGTGCCTTGTATAAGTGGTAAGTTTATTCTATAAAGTTCAACAGTGTAATACGCATGCTTGTAAATTGAACATATCCACCGAAAACCTCATCATCATCACGTGCCATTCCGGAGGTCGATGACCATATTATGCCGATATGTCTTCTTGTCTGCAGTCTTGTGAATTTACTTGGCTGTACTCTCTTCTTCCAACCAGTCACTTATGTTCTTAATCCACGATGTTTGTCTTATGCCTCAGCGTCATTTTGTTTCAATTTTGCCTTCAATAATAAATTGATTAAAAATATTGTAACATTGATCTAGTAAATCTAAAGGAAATTAAGTCTTCTGTAAAAATATTATTTATTCTGTTGAATGAGTCAGTAATTAAGGTTTACTTCTTCATAATATTTGTATTGTTGTTTTCTAACAATAAGTGTTTTCTTTTTTGTTAAGTTGCAAAATGTTTGTTAATTTTGGCGTGCAATTAATTATATTTGTATAGAAATACAAAAGAGGCAAATCAATACAAATTATGTACATACCTACCTTCTTTAATCTGGTGTGTATATTTTTATCACTTCACTTATTTGGAATTTAATATACGTCTCCCGTTAGATTCTTTGACCTTAGCTTCCATAACTTTAATCCAAATTTGGTCTTCCCTAATGGGATTTTCCAATTCAATCTTGCATACCTTAAGTTACACAAGACATAAAACCATTGGCGTCTATAGGATATGCATCAAATCAATTCTCTTTCATCCAAAGCAATTGTACTTCATTTTCGATGCAGCTAATATCTTGCCTTTGATGGAAGCCAGTACTTCCAAAAATAGTCCCTCGTCATTAGTAACTTTCTAAGCTTGCATCACATCTTGCCTCGCTTTAATGAGGTCTTGTTGCTTTAACTAGTCCATATTTTATACTAATAGATGTTACTTCTGAATTTGATGGTGAAGTAAAATTTTATTGTATAGGTATACTTACAATATGTATGTAATGAGATCTTTTCTGTTTGTGCTAACTATGAAGATGGATACATGGATCTTCAAGATTTTGATAATACGCAACAGTTGTTGATTGGTAAGTTTTTATTTAATGTGATTGTTTTTTGACACCCTAGTTTTACTTCAGTTAGGATAAAGGTTTATAAGGGGTCAGTCAGCTAATCACATCATTTTGAAAACTTATTTGAAAGGAGTATTTTTGGCGTTATTAAGTAATCTGATATATGTTTATAGGTACACAGGTGATTATTGTAGAGACTAAGTATTATAAATAAATAATAATGTGATGGTGTAATGGTTAGTTAGAGCGTAAACCAAATAAAAATAGTATATTGCAAGTTGAATCAACAAAATTTCTGAAAAGTAGAAAAATTCCTTGCTTCTAATCGAACGTAAAGCTGTCTACGAAAGTATTGTGGTTATATAAACTATGTCAGAGGCCTTTGATGGCTCAATGAGTTCTTACTATCTTACAGCCCATATGATATTTTTTATGATGGTGGTGATGAAAAATTAAAATCATACATTAATAACCACAGCTAATATCACAGACCAACTGAATCAATTCAGTTGCAAAAACACAAAACACACGTGTGATATTGAAATTCCACTCTTTAATTTCATACCCGTAAACTACTCAAATAAACACACATCAAAGAAACTTAGTAGCAACAGTAAAATTACAGAAGTGAAAACTGTACTGAGTGTTTTGACGAGAGACACACTGAGAGTGGAATTGGAGAGTTAATGAGCAAACTTGGGTGATTCATGCATCCAAATATCTTGGCAAAATATAGTAATAAGTTTGCAAATATAAGACAGAAGGTTGACAAGAAAGGAATTGCATTGAACTTACCTATAGCAGTTTATCTACGAGTAGAACTATAATTAGCGTAAATTAGATTGTCATTGTTGTCTTGATTGGATATCAAGTTTTCCAATTCGCTCTATACGGTGAGTAAGATCTAAATGTTATTTAATGTTAAATTAAAAAGATTGCATAAATAACGTAGCACGACAAAATTATCATTTTTAAATGAAACTCGGGTCAGATAACTCAGTTTTTTCGGTTTTGAGGCACTTAAATTACTTGATCGTAGAAATCTTATCTTGATTTAAAAAGGTGTACAATTATTACCAAATACAATGATTCCTTTTCATCCAGGGACCGTTAATTTTCTTTAACTCGTCCTTAAGAAACCGTGACCTCTTGCGTTCTTTTTCTGCATCCATAAAAAGCTACCCAAGCATTTGGTCCGTGAGTCCCAAATAAATAAACTAGACCAACCGTGTAGACAATAAAATGCAATCAAGAGCGGTCGTTTTAAACTTAGGGCGGGGATTATTGTTCTGCTAATTGGGAACACATGTTAGAAGCTGTTACTGTAATACATGGCCTTGGTATAGATATAGATACAGCTATGTCTATTATCAAATAGCTGATTAATGAAAACGTCGGTATAGTTTTTTATTAATTAAATAGTAAGAACCTAAAACTGTTCTGGATTTTTAAAAATCATCCACCACTTAACAATACTGTAGGTATGGACTGGGGAGACCAAAAACCAACTAACTGCATCATGCAATAAGTATCTTTAACAGAACTTCAACTTTAAAGGAGCTTTCTACAGAAACATATTCATAAAGATTTTGTGAAGTCATTCTGATATGGCTATATTTAGTTAGGTTTCGCGTACAGGCTATTGTACACGAAACCGTTTTCGGAATGAAAGACAATTCCCCTGTGTCTTTGTCAGTAAGGTAAGTTTTGGTTAACTTGTAAAAAAATTTATGCTATCATACTATACGACTATACGTATACGTACTATACGACTTAATAATTATACTCACTCAAGTCTTGTTTACAATTTAATAAAATGAGTTAAAATATAAATTATTCCCAAACAGGGATCCGTGTGAACACCATTACCAAATTGAACCGTACCATCCTCCTCGAAAAGTTATAACTTATAACTCTGAACTATTTGAGCTTCATTTCCTTTTATGAAACAACGAAGGCGTGAACAATTTCTTTCCTCTACGATAACTAATTGAAACAAATGTTCTCTAATCCCACGATTGTTATTGTTCTGGTTAACTTTGTAGCGAGACTAATCAATCTTCAACAACGTAAAGTACATTAAGAGCAGTCGTTTCTGAAACTAATAAAAGTTCTAGCTGATGATCATGATCTTAGAGGTAATAACAATAGTAAGATGAATGATAAAAGTAAACGTGACCCAGTTGTCTTCATTCATATAAACAGAAGTTACTAAAAACTGAAACCATACATTTAAACCATGAAAATAACTTTTATATTTGATAATAATATGATGTCGATAAACGCATTTTGTAAGGCATTCGAAAGTAATTGTTGATGTCCTTTGGGAAAAGGTTGTTCAGTTTGATAGTCTGTTTGGTTTAAGTTATAAGGAGATATCTATTACATCTTGTAGAGGTTATCATGATAGTCTTCACCGAGTTAAACTTACGTCGTCATAATATTAATGGTTGGCTTCTCCAAAGGAATTTCTATCTGAATGAACATAAAAAGAGGCAACAAAGATAAATAACACAATAATTTGCTTCTCACAAGTCCGTATATCGTCTGCAAATTCCCATATAAACGCTTGTAATACGGCTTAAGAAAGGAAAGAACATTATCGTAATATAATTTAGCCAGTTTATCTTGGGAAGTATCTTTGGTAAGACTTCTGTACCACGCGAGAATTTCTTAAAAAAATTCTGTTGTGCTGTGACAGAGGATGCAATTACGGACAATTTATTTTGGTACTTTAAGGATGGGTATGTGTGTGTATCAGATATAGATGTAACGGTTCTGTATGTGGGTGGTTTTATACAACATATGAAAAAAGCAATATTTATTGTGGATATTTCATTCATTATCGGTTTTATTTAATTGAAATCTTCATTAAACAACATTTTTGTGTCACTGTCTAAGACAAGCTTAAACATGATAATTTTGTAACTTTTAAATTTTAGTAGGTAGGTATGTTACTCAGATTATAAAACCAAAACATACTATCAAAAGAAACATGGGTCAAAAAACAAAAATCGAGAAACTACGAACGAAACGAGAAAATCTTCTAGACCTATGACAAGCAAGCGATGTTTGTACGGGAAATCCAAAAAATATCTCATTTTCAATAGTTCAGATGTTTGATCTCAGTGTCGTAGCACACAATCAGTGATTTAAAAAAAATCCTATATCAAACATTTTCAAATTTCACTTTTCGTTTGTATTTATATACTTAGTAAATCAATATCAACATGTAGCGGCATCTTATTATTGGCAACATTATTTTCTTCTAAACCTTCAACTTACAGATCTCTAAAAAAAGCTTTAAAAATGCGTTATTTCAAAATGTGAAAGTCCTTTACGCTGTTCCTCTAACGAACTTGGAGTGATTTATGCGTATGCACATTAATTAATAAGAAATTCTACACACAGCTGTAGTTAATGTATGGAACACCCACACATTGATGAAGTTTGGTGCAAGCCACAGGAAGAAGTAATTATTGGAGGATGTTCCTAATTGGATACCAATTATGCTGATTTAGATTGAAATGTGGGTTTGTTTAGTTGTTTTTTACCCGACTGCCCCAAGACAGGAGGGTTATGTTTTTCGAGTGTATGTATGTATGTATGTATGTATGTATGTATGTCGATTTCTTTGTCGCGCTCTGCAGCCTAAACGGCTTGGTAAATTTCAACATGTGAGGTGTCGTTAGGTTCGTATTCATTGTAGGAGTGTCATAGGGTATGAAAAAAAATAAAAAAGTACTAAATAAAAAAACTATTTCAAAAAATAAAATACCCGACTGAAAAGAGAATCTTAATCGGTTCCGATTGAGATGAAATTTTGCATACGTATGTGAATCGGATGACAATGCAATATTATTGTAACTTGGAGCTGATCTGATGATGGAGCCGGAAGATATCCATACAAAGGTGGAGATATTACCGCGTTTTAGAATCCTACAGTGCCATCTGTAGGTGGGTAGCGTCGCTTGCTCACCTGGTAATATTTTAATGATAAAACAACTCTGGGAGGTTTCTTTACGAAATAGTTGGGCTTAGCTAGGCCTTTTGGAAATAAAATCACTTAGTTTTAGCATACAAAGCAATAACTAAATTTCCCGTGCAAGATGCCGCATTCATTAGTTTTGTAATATACTGTAGTTTTTCTACTCCATAACAGAGGCGCTGTTTTTATTACCGCGTTTTAGAAACCTACAGCGCCATCTGTTGGTGGGTAGCGTCGCTTGCTCATCTGGTAATATTTTATTGATAAAACAACTCTGGGAAGTTTCTTTATAAAATATTTGGGTTTAGCTAGGCCTTTTGGAAATAATTTTCTAAGTTGTAACATATAAAGCAATGACAAAATTTCCCTTGCAAGATGCAGCATTAATTGCTTTTGAGTTATACTGTAGCTTTTCTACTCCATACGAGAGGAGCTGTTTTTTTATGTCGACTACCCAAGGAAGTTTTAGCCCACGCTTCGCCAAAGCGAACCACCAGCGACTAAAACCTCCTTGTGACTACCAAATTCAACCATACCTTACGTACGGTCAACCGCACGTGAATGGAAAGATTTGCAAATCTATTACTATGTCACAAAGTTCGAAGTGTTTATACTGACGTGCTGTTGGGTGTATGTAGAAAAATACAGTCAGCAGAAAGGGACTATATATCGCTTCTTAGTTTAATAAAGAACTTCCACGAAGATATGAATGGCGCTGTCGTTCCTGGTGGCATTACATCTGAGCCGTTCAAAATGCGCAGAGGTGTCCGCCAAGCTTGCGTGTTAGCACCCACCCTGCTTGGTATATTTTTTTCATTGCTATTAAGAGAAGCATTCGGCAATCTAGATACAAGGGCTGATGGGGAGTTGTACAACATAATTTCACTTCTTAAGTCCAAGCACCATCGCGAGGACGTTTTTATCGACAGCCTTCTATTTGCTGATGATGCAGCCTTTGTGGCCAACACTGCAGATGATTTTCAAATCATTGTCGATAAGTTTTCACGGGCATGTTCCTTGTTCGGCTGAATACAAGAGTATGGCAAAACAAACATCTTACGACGAACACCAAGATGATCGTTTACCAAGCATGCATTTCAAGCATACTGTTGTATGGAGCAGCAAGGACGACGTACGCAAAACAAGAGCGACAACTTAATGCCTTGCATATGCTCTGCCTCCGAAACATCCTTGGCATCTCCTGGAAGGACAAGGTAACCAAAAAAACGGTCTTACAACGAGCACAGCTGCCCAGTTTCTTCGCATTGCTGAAGCAGAGACGATTACGATTTTTGGGGCACGTGCACCGCATGGAACCAACCCGTCTACCCCAGCGTGTATTGCTTGGTGCTATAGCGCACGCAAAAAGAAGTGTTGGTAGGCCAATGCTGCGCTTTAAAGATTGCGCCAAGCGAGACATGATCACTTTTGGTATTGATCACCTAGACTGGGAGCAGACAGCTGAGGACAGAACCAAATGGCGTAAATCATTACTGGATGGACGCAAGGTACACGATGCAGCCTGATGTTGTGCCCGTTGTGAAAAATAACGACATAACATCAGTTATTGATAACACAAGCTTCACCAGCAGCGTGTGGCAGGACCTGCCGCTCCCGAGTAGGCTTATTCAGCCATGAAAAACGGTGAAATCGACAGAATATTGCTTAAATCGTCTGACATAGACGGCTAAGGCCTATGATGATGATGTATGTATGTATGTCTAAACGGCTTGATAGATTTCAACATGTGAGGTGTCGTTAGATTTGTATTTATTGTAGGAGTGTGATAGGGTATAATATTTTAGTACGGCACCTTTGAAGAGAAAAAAAGGGTGAAATAAAAATTTTAAAATCATTACTTTTACAACATGGGTATCAAACAATAGCTGGTACAAACCTGATTCTAAGGTTTAAGCAAATGTAACAACATAATTTGACGTAGCAAATCTAAAAACTAAAAAGTTTAAAATAAAAAATTATTAAATAACAAAAAACCCAACTGCTTAGCACAAGAGAGGAAAACAAGCTTAAATCTATTGGATTTGGTAACTTGAATTGTATAAGATACTGCAGGCGGGGACGAACAAAATTAAGTCGTAAACATCCACAAAACGTTTTTTCGTCCCCACCTGCAGTATCTTATACAATTCAAGTTACCAAATCCAATAGATTTAAGCTTGTTTTCCTCTCTTGTGCTAAGCAGTTGGGTTTTTTGTTATTTAATAATTTTTTATTTATTAAAACGATAATTTTTAAGACAGAAAGGAAATTTTAAGGAAGTTCGATTTCCTAAATATTATAACTAATAAAAATAGTTTGACAAGCTTGATACGTAAACTATTTTAGCTTTCGTTCATTTTGGAATATTCTGCTAACAAATCCTAAAGCCTAATTGTTAACAACAAATTAATTATTCCCAATATTACAGCAAAGTTATTTTTTACTAAAGATATAAGTACAATATTTATAACATATTGATAAATATTGTTAATACGTCTTGCTGCCTTAGGGAAAGGACCGAATGATAAATAACAAATTATGGAAAATGATAGCTTGGTCGCTATATTCTTAACTCTCATACCAAACCCAAACTCAGTATGAACACACCGGCTCTCTATTATTTCTTTTGTAAAAAACGTGTGATTTATTCCTGACTCGCATGTAAGGGCAGTTACGGGTATCTTGCGTTTATTTTAATTTCAATTTATAGGGCGATATAGTATAAGTTAAGGACGCAGGCGGTGTTATTAGAAGTGCGATTAATAAAGCTGAATTCAAGTTAATTGGTAGGTTCTTACCTCCTCCTCCGTCCTCTTGGACGATTATATAGATTTATGAACTGTGGTGTTAAATTTTCTACGTAATTGGTGAATATTGAATTTTAATGTGCTTGAATTTCTGCCGTTATGAGACGTTGCCGATTTGAAAGATATTTATGTTTTTCTGTCTGTGTTGTAAAGTTGTTGTGGGAAGTTGGTAACTTTAATAAGGTAATGTTAAATATTTTGAAATTATGAGTCATCTTAACAAAGGTCTGCAATGGTTTTAAAAAGAAAGTTTTAGATATTACCTGAAGACAATTACTTATTTAAAGTTATATATTAACCACATCATGGGAATTTGGTACAATGATGAGAGTAACGATTGTTGGTGCTTCATGTCTAACACAGTAGATTATGTGATCTATATTTTTCTCAATGTTTGATGATGAGTAATTTCTGACATCGTGTGAAAATCAAGCAAATCCTTGTTTTATGATAGAAAATCATAAGATTCATTCAAAGTGTTACTTAAGTGATTTCTTAAACAAGTGCGTTGATAATAAAGATACCTTCATCCTCTTTTTACTTAGTCCTGACATGAATCATTCAAATGTATCATGTCATTTCGTCTAGCGTTGAAGAATAAATTGGATCTTAGTACTGACCACTTGAAATGTGTGTTATTAATCATCTAGTTCTATTGTTGATTCATGAATTTATTATAATTTTTCAATTTCATGATTTTTTTAATTTGTGATATCATGTAATTCCAACAAAACGAAGTTTTTACAGTAACATCCATTTCCAAGTAGGTATTTATTTTGATGAAACGTTTTCCCGTCAAGTTTTTGATAAACATTCTAAACAGTGCTTCAATCACATAAAGAAATTACAGCTAATTCAAGATATAACACTTATTAGTCGTAAATATTTTTGGGAGTCTTTTGTCATTCAGTGCTCTATTGCGGACTTTAATAAAATAACTTAAACACCAGCATACCTGTATGAAGTAAATACCTAAATACATAGATTTTACTTGTTGTAAAATATTAGTAAACAAACAAGATCAAAACAAAAATAAACTTCGTGATGTCCAGGCCATTTTAATAATTGTGTGATAGAAGAAATTAAACAAAGCCTTTTCTTCCAGCTCTTCCCGGTAGATGGAGCGCCTGGTCAGAGTGGACTGTCTGCGGAGCTGACTGCAGACAGAGTAGAAGAAGATCATGCACTGGAGATACTCCGTGTCCTGGAGCTCAAGTCCAGCATGCAGATTGCGTTGGGGACTACTGTGGGGTGCGGGGAGGTTAGTAATGCATGATAATAGTAGTTTAATTATAGCTTAATAGACGCACAGAGACAGATAAAAAATAAGGTACTAAATATAAATGAACACATTGATAAAAACAATCTTCGAAAACCATCAGTAAAACGAAACATTAAAGTTGGAGTGAAAAATCCACTTCGATAGAGATATAAAACTGATAAAATCTTTTCCAACGTATAAATTCACGTGGAAAATCTTAACAGTCGCGAATGAACGCCCTTGAACATGAATTCAGTACAAATTCTCAAAGCTTTTCCTGTAACGTATTTATCTGGTTGACGGAAAAATTCCCAGACAAGTAGGACTTTGCAAGTATTGGTATTTCCTTCTATATCTAACATATTTGAACAATGAGGAAAGCTACTGTAGGCTTGAAAGAGCCTATTCAGAACTACTGAGACAGATTCGATTCGATAAATCTCAGCCGTCCTCCTGCAAGTTGAATAGAACTGAATGGTGAGCTGATTAGTTTGAGGCTAGTTCGAAAATCTCAGAACTACTAAATAGAAACCGCAACAGACCGAAATCTTTGGAAAGTACCATTACGTCTAGTCTATTGAGCCTTGCGCCTTCCTATTAAGGAGAGTAATTTACTTAAATCAGTGTAGAGTGTACTTTATATGTGCCTTTTGATCCAAAATACTCAAGTCATAACCAATTTGCATTGTTACTAGGTCATAACAATTCAGTTGTAAAGGCAAGTTTATTTCCCTGCCCTATTACCTATGGGTAATTGGGTAGGTTATGCTTTGTTTGTTTTCTTATGCTTTTCCTGTTTGTACTAATTGATATATGCTTTTCATCATCATTTATAGGGTTTATAGGCGTAGACACAACAACTCATGTACATATGTTTGTAGTAATTTGTAACAAACAGGACGCAAGCTGGCATATTTGTGTAAATGTTTGCTTTATTAGCACAGTAATTATTGTCCCCAAACATACGTCTCCGCTAAAACTTTCTAACGAGAAACACGTCGCTTGGAGTTTCAAATTTATGAAAGGCGTCCTCCAGAGACACGTTAATTAAGTCAATTCTGTGAAAGGCCCACGACTCCTGCCAGATGCCATGTAGCTAAAAATACACTTCCTTTTCCTTCGCTCATAACTATGAAATGCTTGCTGGCCGCTTTATATCAGGCTATCGGTTGTAACTATGACCTACCAACGCAAAAAGATCTCGCACCCTTACATTTTTGAGAGTGATGAAATAAAATTCCAACAGCTTTAAAGGGTGTTCGAAGGTCATCTTAAGGTGGATATATTAAAAAGACTTGAGAAATAGTAAAATCGGGTGCCGTGACCATCTGGGTCGTATCATGTCATCTATATTTAGAAGAGAGCCTAAAATTTTATGGCGATAACAACATAATGTTAACTGGTCATATATTTCTATGGTAATGTTGTTTAATTCTCTCATTGTTCTCTCTCCTTTAGGATTTTTAATTGCATTTCATTTAGTTTAATATTCATAGAATGCAGTGAAGTGGTCCGTTGGTTTAGTTTTTGTCGTTTTTGCTTGAAACCTTGTGATGTAATTTTCTTCCGGCGCTTTTCAGATTTTTTGCATATATTACGAAGTTAATGGGAGTTTGCTTTGAAAAAATATTTGTCCGCTTAATGCGGAAGTTTTCTAGGGCAAAAAAAAATGCAGTTTAAATTTAAGAAACCTTTTCATTTTACGTTAGTATGTGGTTTCAAATAATTTGATTACCAATTGAGTATTTTGAAGAATAGTGAACAACGCCGAATAAAGAAGAATGATTTCATAATCTGCGCAGTTTTATAGAAGAGTAGCTCATTTAAAAAAGTGCAGATTCCCACTCTCGTTTCGTGTTTAATTATTTTTATTTTTTTTGCATTACAGAACATTATTTATATCTCTTTAACCCCAGAGAGATACGAGTATAGGTGGTTTTTTTTTTTTAATTTTTTATTTAAATACAATGGTACTAAATAAAAGACAAAAAACTAAATCAGATTACTATCCTCTTATCAAGGCTTGTCCTAGCCAATACTCCAACTGAAAAATGATCAGGGTCTTGTATTTTATTTATAATAGCAATAAATCAAACCTCGGTCTCCGTTGACTTGGATTCAATTTCCTCTGTTGTTTATCGTGTGTTTTGATAAATAACCTTCAGGCTTGTGTTTGTTTATTTATTCACCCTATATTTACTCTGCCATATCGACGCCTTCGGTTTTCTCGATGAGATATTCTTAACTCAAGTGATTCTCGTGTAATATTTTTCTATCCTTTGCAAACTTTTACTGCAAATATGAAATTTCTTGTTATCAGTGATGAAAGTTTTTTTTTTTTACAGATAGTAATCGAATTCATACAGCGTGAATTTTTATTCGTTTTAAACCCGAAGTCCAGTGATTCTACTCATGAAAACAAGCAACTTTACCGAAGAAAAAAAATTTTTACTCCAAAGAAATTTTTCACATTCCCATACAAAATGAGTCGATCACGTGACCACTTTACTATGGGGAGAAGAAAAATTTTTTTTCGAGTAAAAAATATTTTTGTTCTAGAAAGTTGCTTGTTTTCATGAGTAGAATCACTGGGCTTCGGAATTAAAACGAATAAAAATTCACGCTGTATATTGGTGAGGAAACAAATACCTACATTTTCAGATTAAGATTATTTTATTCAATGTAGATTTTTTACAGAATACTTTTAATTCAATTATATTACATACATACATTTACTTACAATTTCGCAACTTCAGAAACATGACTATTTATATAATAATATGATAAAATCTCTTACGACGAATCAATTGATGAGTGTGAAATAAGGCTTTTGCGGAGAAACAGTGATAACTGTGTCAATCCATTTCATATTGAAATTGCTTGCAAAAACGATCACCATAAATAAATATACAATATCTGCAATCGCCGACATATTTGCGTCAAAATTGGTTTTGTTTATCTTTCCTTAAGAAGGATTGTTACAAATCATTGTACATTTTTTACTTCCCTTTTGGTAAGCACTAAAGTGTTTTTTTATTAAGCGTGAGTGATTGATATTATGTTATCAGCTTTTATGTCTATTGTCACTTAAAGGAAAAAGCTTTTGATAGTTATTGATGACAATAATGTTGCGTTTGGTCTTTTGATATCGATAATATATTTTGAACGGGTTTGTTATTTGCATATATTATCATTTAAGTAATCAAATCAATGATATTATATTTAAATTAAGAAATTAATTAAGAATATGAATAATTTCTTAAATTGATTAATCAAATAAAATTGAATAATTTGTTGAATTGATTAATCAAATAGTGAAAATATAACTAATTTACAAAGTAGAAAATTGCAAAATTTCACAACCACAGGCAGGACTCGAACCTGCGTCTTCTGCGTAAGTACCGCAGACGCTATACCGATGTTGTGAAATTTAGCGACCTCTATACGCATTCCAACGTTGCGTTTGTGCTGCTACCTAGCAAGCATTTTTGCTGTGTTTTATCCGAACACAGAAAGTGTTAAAATAAAAATAATTTATAATTTATTTATTTATTTTTTGATATTATGCTTATCAATTTTAGAAATAAAATTTGTGTGGTCGATTTCTTTATTTTTTTTAGATTAGATTTATTTATTTTACGTTATCAAATTCATAATAACATTTATTATTACATTTAATTTTAACATGTCAGAGGAAAGGATGATCGTCAATAGGATAAATTTAAATAAGTAGATCGCTTTCACTTAAACTTTTTCTTGGCCTTTTGTAAAAAACAATTAAATTATGATAGTTATTTGTTTTGCGTTGTTGTTTAATTGTTGTCTGTAGACTTAAAAGATACAACAGCTAGTTGTTTATACCAAAGTGAAACCGCAAATTTCAAAAGGACATAACATCATTATATTGTAAAGGACCAAACAGCTGGAAACGTTAATCAAAAACACTTGAGCAAAAGCGTCATGCACATCCTCTAACTTTCTGACAACCTTCATCAACCAACTTTGTTACCCTACCAAAATAGATCTCTAAATTTAATTCCATTACCGGTATTAAAATAATTGAGCTCCGTTTACCCGGCCTTATCTTTTTAACTAATTCAAGAAGGACTATCAGTGAATTGGCTCACATGAAAGCTTGTAGGGGCTATTCATTCGCACGCTCCGGTTCATCAGCCTAATTGCGGCATACAAAGGGAAAATGGCAAAATTTTATAGCAGTTTTTTCATCTTTTGTTGCTTAAACATCCGTACCGTGAGTGAATTCGGCTTTATAGAGGTCTGAATGAGGTTTGTTAGCACTTCGCTTTTTATTCTGCTTTGATGTATGAAGTTTGTTGGTACTAGTGTTTTTCACACTCGTAAATTACTGGATTTATAATGATTTATGTACGTTGATAGATTGATTACATGAGCGTTACCCACTTAAATATTTGTTCGACTTTCTGAGCACAGAATAAAAAATCTGCCTGTAAATGAAACAAATATGTTAATGAATACGGCAACGCAATTTAAAAGCGAAACTAATTACTACCACTACATAATGCAATTTTACGATGACACAAACTCACTTTTCTTCACCCCTGTCATCATTAACAACATATCTTGAAGTGAAAGCCTCATCATATTAATACGACTCAGGCATAAACAAACAAATCGATTTATATGCCAAGCAATCATTGCTGGAGGTGGGCCCGCTAAATGATTTGTAGTGATCTCAGCCAGCGAACGCAGCAGGGAACTGCAAACTGCATCCACACATCCAAATACATAACAGACAATAATAGCTCTTACACAATGGTTTCAAGGAGTACATTCCTCCAAATATATCTAGCAGCGAATTTAATTCCGCAAGCCCCCTACCACGTTATGGGTAAAGCGACAAGGGTTTGTAAATTTCGATTGGATTTCCTATCTCCAATCTCTGCAATGGACACGAATATACGACTGGCACTGACAAATGTTTACACAGCGTACAAATTTCGACATTAATCGGATAAGCATTTAACCTGAAATTAATTTCTAAATGCGGTTTCGATATGAAGTAGCGGATGTTACATGATTTATTGGAATCCAAACGAATACGTGAGACGAAAGGTTGTTTATGTGAACGATTTATTGATACCACGGTTTACTGCAGAGTTGCGCCATTGCGTACAAAGCTGCGTACGCATTTACGAGCTGAGTTAAGGTATCGGATGCTCCTGGGTATTTAATCGCAAATGGTTACTTCAACAAAATGCTTGTAATGCCAAGTAAATAATTTTAAATAAAAAAGATAATTTGATTCTTGAAAAAACATTATGTGTCAAAATATTTTGAATTCTACTCCCAACGTAAGGCCTTATAATTTTTTCAGCATAGATTGTCTCAGTAAAATTTAAGGCATTTGGTTTAAAAGCAATGAACATTCACCTTTACTTTATAGGTATGGCCCAGATCGCCCCAGTTGTAGGTCAAACGTGGCATGTATAACAATTACCGTCAGCTATCGGCATTGAATCTAAATTAGTAGCAACACCAGCAATATTTCCATTACCAACCATTTTAACCGATAGATACCTTTTTAAATAAAATCAATATTTAATAACCGTTCCATTGGTTTTGAAATCATGAAATTCGAATAAGGTATTTAAATTTATGTCTATATAATATTATAAATTCTCATAATTGTCAAATTGATGACCTCCTCATTTAACCGACTGCATCAAAATGCATGTAACTTTTTAAACGGGATATTTTTTTAATAATATAATTTTTATTTAATTATGCAAATTGAATTACAGCCACATGGTAAAATTAACGACCCAGTCGTTCGTAAAGTTAATTGAAATTAGACCCTTAAATTTAAGGTCTCATTACGTTGATAGCCTATTTCTTTTATTCCTACCGCTAACGTTTCAATGTTATTGCTGGCGTAAAAGCCATCAGAATCTTCATCAGTTTCCAATCAAGTGTCATGAGTTTATGTTCCAGGTTACATCTCATACATTTTATAAATTGGTGCTTTCAATTAGTGCCCAAATATGGCTAAGGTCATTAGCAAGTTTGCGAGTGGCTTTAAATTAACTGCAAATTCGAACCCTCATTTCATCAGAGCCAGGTGCAAAGAGATCCTTATCGTTTTCGACCCCATGTTTGCAAGTTTGTTCCACTAGGGCTTACCGCACTCTTCCCTTGTTTTTGAAAATGTTATCAACGTAAATTGAGCTCAAAATTTTATACATATTACATTAAACTAATATTGTGTTGAAACTAATATTTATTTTAATAATAATTTTAATTTTTTTTAATGTACTTAGACATATTGGTTTCTAATTTTAACATAAATTTTGAACACGATGTATCCATTGCTATCGAATAAATAATAATAATTAAAAGTATAACAAGTATAACTACTGAATAAATCTTTCTGTGTTTGTTTGCCTGCTAAGCTTTTTCTTAAAATTTATAGAATCCACAATTACCTTCACGAAGTTGTGGTTGTTACTATTCAATAAAATTACAACGATTCCAAGCTTATTATCTCTCGTAGCCATTGACATGGCAGCTTCTGTCGTGATTTTCATGAAACGATCGAGATAGTTCTCTTTTTATCAAACCAGCCCCGATAGGGTCATTCATTGTGATAGGTATGATAGATACGAAAGTGGTCGGATCAGAAATTTAAATTAGTTTATATTAGTGCAGAAAGTTTGATACTCTTTAGTTTTTAACCGACTTCTTTTAATTAATCATTCATTCATTCATTCATTTATTCATAAACAATTTTTTACAATTGTGTTAGAAATTAACAATAATAATTAGAGAAATGTCACAAAAATTATATATAGGTACCTACGTCACAAAAAATTATAAATTTTTAATTATAAATAATTATAAAATGTCACAAATTTATAATGAACATAAAATCAAATGAAAATAATAACCAGCAATCAAGACATTAGACACAACAAAACAATATTAAAATGTCACCAAAATTACTAATTACAAGATAAAAGTCGAGTAATGGATACATTTATTCTAAATAAACAATCAGAACGAACACATTTTATGGGTTTCAAACTCCTGAATGCTATAGAAACACTTTTCCAACAAGAATGCCCTTAGTGATGTTTTAAATTTTATAGGACAAACAATTGATTTAAGCTCATCAGGTAGACAATTGAACAACTTGACCGCTTGATATCTAACACTGTGTCTTACCATTTCTAGTTTAGGTGCTATTGCTCTATTTAAGTCCTTTCTTCGTGTAGCAAGTCTGTGTTTCCTTTCCTCCGGGTTTTCAAATCTTTCCGGGTTTTCTACTATATTTGTCAATAACGTCAGAATGTATAAACTGGGAATGGTCAATATATTTAACTTTCTAAAGGAATCTCCAAAGCACCGTACAAATTTTTGAAAATTTTGTCGCTAAGCAATTAGCAATTCTATTTTTTTACAAATAAGGTATTAATTAAAGATCAAGCTAAGTCATCACAAGTGATGAGCCGGTGCTTTTGAGTAATAGAGACCTACATTATGACATATATTTATGTTGTGCTTTTAGAGAGTGCATCCTGATTTTGTTTTATGAGAATCCTGTTTTCTCAAAAACATTTTTGAGTCAGTAACTTTCCAGTTTAACAAAATCAAAAGTACATACTGCTTCCAACCCACGTACAAAGCGCGTTCATTCATCTCCAAAAAACGTCTTCAAAAGGGAGAGTGCTTAATTTGGGTCCTTTTCACGACACCAAATTACACAAAAAGCAATCGTTAAAAATGCGCCTCCAGCAAATCGTAAACCTGGAGATGAGAACATAAATAATATCGAGGCACGTTGCCAGAAACTCAAATTTACCACAAAATTTCAACCAAACTAGTGATAAAATTGAATATATTTTAAACCATAATATCAAAGACGTAAAGGGAAGGAATGTTTTCGGCACAGGAAAAAAACATTTATAGGCAGGTCGTAAAGTGTCAGACGCAGGTGAAGTTAATAATTTTCATTGCTCGTTTTATAGTTTTCGACAACCTTTTCGAATACTCCCTCTGAATGCAAGAAAATACCATAAACATGCTACTGAGAAGCACAGAATCACAAATTAACCTCGTAAAGTTCCAGCCAAGATTCACCGAAAAACAAATTTCTTGGTAGAATGTCTTAAGTGAAGATGGTAATACTTTCTCACGTAATAACTTTTTGCCTTGCTTTTTGTGATGAAAAACTTAACTTTATAATCTTTGCTTTGTTTTAATGTTGCCAGGTACGGTGAAATTCTCGTGGCATTTGAATAAAGTGCCTCATGAAGACGTCAGTTTTAATAGACTGAGAATGCCATTATATTTGTTTTGTAGCTCGGAGAATATTTTGTCCAGCTCGAGTATACCTACTAAATTTTTTATCTGTCTCACTGTGAGTCTGTTATTAAAACTTTGTTTGATTTAATGGTTTCAAGTTGTGCCAAGAAATACTTTATCATGCAAGAATTACATTTAGTTTTTTACCTTTTTGCTCTGAATTTGTAATACAATTATACTTCTTGTCATACATCGCAAATGTATGGTTATGATAATTTACTAGTTTCTCTTTCCTTCTCAGTGGCAGCACATAGTGACGTTCCTCTCTACATTGGCATCGCTGTTGCTGTTGTCGTCTTCCTCGCTGGTGCCGTGGTCGTCTACAAACTTCTTCAAAGGAAGACTAGAGACCACTCCCTATACACGATGACAAGAACTGGTAAGATTGCTTTAGAGTTACTGTTTTTTCACTTGAAAGGAAGCTTTTATGTGTACGATGTTCTTTATATGAATAAAAAAAATCTTTTTCCGAATCAAAGTTGAGTCAACAGCAAGGCCTAAATCCCAAATATCAGTCATAATACCTACACTTTATCATCTATAATCCTTCTTCGATGCATAAAGATCGTTGACTTGATAAACCGAAGGCTTCCTTCATGTCATATAGAGAGTCCCCAAATATAATATGAACCTCTCTCGTAGCATTATCGGCTTGTCTGAAACGGGTCGTGACCTCATGACCCGTGCGATAAAGGAGAACATTTTTTTTACCACCACGTGACACGCTGTGTTGTTTCATCTGAAGGTTCTTAGTATATTTTTTTTTTCAGCCTGGTTTTTGTAATACTTTGTCAAGTTGAAATTGGAATTGTTGTTGTTGTTTTGTTTGTATAAGAGATTAACGTTCGAGAATAAGCTCCCACATTGTTTGGAAATTGTGAATCAAATACTTTTTGTTACTCTTTGATGGAAAATTTTTTGTTTGTTCAGTGAAACTCAAACATGGGCTGAAAATAGAAAGTTATTCACATCTTTTTTATCATCTGGGTTATATTATAATGGTGTTAATAATATAAAATTTTATTTATTTTGTTGCTGAAGCTCATTGTTTCTACCTCTAGATGACTCAAGTGTACCTATTTTGCGTGTCCAAATCCGTGGCTCAAACTAAGCTCAAAACGCTTAGTTTGCTTGTCATGGGCTTGTCATATCACCGAAAACTGTGACACGCTTCGTTTTCATACAAACGGCGGAGTTTGCGTTATCTAGACTTATTTCTGATCTCTGGTTTCTACTAATGAAAACAATGAACTTTCTTTTAAAAAATACTTCCCAAACAAAATACGTCGATCTTTGAAACGTCAAAACCTTTAGTAAGAATAGTTCCTTTTAGAAAGTTACTTGTTTTCATTTGTAGAGTCACCGGGCTTCAGAGACAAAACAAATAAATTTACGTTGTATGTAAACAAAGTATATAATTATGTAACTTACTAAGGTGTACTTCTCTCCCCAAGCAGATTTCCAACCGGAGATGTACCCGACTGTAGAGAAGCAATCACTGTCGCTGGCTCCGGATCTGACGCAGCATCGACCTCCAAGATATGAGCATCCGCAGCCCGATACGAGGGCTGAACATCATTATGATGTGCCGCATTTGACAAATAGGTAACTCGATTATTTTTTGTTCGCGGAATACAATAATAGGTATCATCCATTGCTGGTACTAGTATCTACTACAATAGTGCAAAAAGACTGTTCCAATATCATTAAAAATCTTAATGTATTTCAAAGAACAAATGGCATTTTTTTATGAGTTTATTTAATTGATTAAACCATTGTAATTACTAGACAATTTTCACAACATCCTGAATAAAATGAATCTATTTCTCAATCAACTATTAAACTTTTGTAGCACATAACTCAAAATTTTGTTTTTAGTCAACTAAAGCCTGTCAGGCATTCCTAGACCTACTAAATTATGGAAGAACTCGGTCCCCATATCGAATAAAAAAAATTATTGGCGAGAACGTCGAAATAAGCCTCCTTTCACGTTAATGGGAATTAACATGCTTTACTCATAACTGAGTACTTAAATTTTTACTACAATACCAAAAACCGCAAAAATAATTGTACACAAGAAAATATGATATGTTTTATCCTAAAAGATAAATAAACTAAGTCACGCAAAATACTTTGGACACTTAAAAGCTAACAAAACTATACTTTCAATTCTCAAAGTAAGGTAAAGATATTCGTAATGTTTAATTTAGATATTCTTTGTTCCTCTCACAGTTTTACTAGAATAGTTTTATAAATTATTAAAAAATAAAACCAGTAAAAAATAAATCCTAATCAAATTCACACATTACACGTAGTAAAATCAAGTTACTATATTATAATTTTAATGGAATTAATAAGGAACTAATCAAAACGAATAATCTTGTTACATACAAGTCTACGATTAGAGGCTGTAATTTGCACGTTTTAAACTACTTGATATTATCGATATACTCGTAACACCACACCAGCGTAATACCATAATGGCCTTAAACGGCATACCGATATTACAATTAAGAATACGTATACTGATGAGTCGAGGTTTTTTTTCCCTATCTGACATCACCCTTTTGGAACATATAATTAACTGATGCCTCGTTATAAGTTATCCTACCGCACATCTTAGTCTTATCGTGATTGAGAATCGTTAACCTTATTCTATGGGATGGTTTTACATTAATTACACTCAACTGCGAATAGAACGAATCATGTCGACCTATCAACCCGTTTTCTTCGAAGCTGATTTTATTTAATAAGACAACATATTTTTTTTGTTGTAGTTACGCCTCTCCTGTGGATCATCAGATCACGCCATGTGCGTCAAGTAAAGGACAAAGTGACGACTATGACAGCAAACCTTACAGTGAATCTGAACACTCTGTTTCCAGTTGTTTTACTAGCTGTAAGTACTTCACCTTTAATCATTGCAATATTATTGCCAGCTGACATCGATTTGATAATTATTGTATAAATTTACTTCATTGCAACCTATTTAAAGTCTCAGATCTACGATAGTGTTCTACCGTTCAACGATCTTGTCTTCTACGTCTTGTTAGAAAGGTCAAAATGTGCGCGCCATGTATTGTTTTGATCTTTGACCTCAATGTGAACATGTTTATAGCCAGTTTGTTCTAATAATGTTGTTGGGCAATCAATTTTCCTTTTACTATTGTTTAGACGATTCACATTGTATAATAAAGCTTTAACAACAGTGGGAATTGATGTTTCAATGAAATTTTCAAGAAAACAAACAATAATTTTCTACTCAGTTATGCAAAGTGCAAACTGCTTAAACTACCATTTTAAACATAAAAGTCTCGGCAAAATGAATTCACACTACATCTTCCTCCTTTGAATAATGCATCACAATCTTTCTACAATCTAACACTTCTTTAACTTTGCCAAAGTTCGCTAACTCCAATTTTCTTTCCAGCGGGCTCAATGTACGACGCTGCGAACGAATCTGTGACGCTCCAACTAGCGGAACTCGTTTCGAACTCACCAACCTCACAATCCTTATCTGTTTCCAATGCTGGAGCGAGACTGGCCTTGCCTGCTGCCGGAGTAGCACTGAATGTACCAGAAGGGGCTCTTAGTAGGGGAAGACGAGAGCAAATTTACGTTGCCGTTGTCAAGGATGATAGATACAGACCCAGACTCGGAAAAGGTAAGTTTTCAAAAGATTATTAAGTGGTAATCTTGTTGATATAAGATTGTGAAAGTAAATTATTGCTCAAGTAAAATACCAGTCTGAAATAATTATTTAAAATTCTAAAGATCTATGAAACCTGATAAATAGTACTTGAGTCAGATACTTCGTTATAGAAAACCAATAAAAATAAATCGTTTCGCAACATTTCAACGCTAATTTATTTGCTCTATAATTACGCTATCAAATCCGTCCGTGATTATAAGAAAAAACATCGGTTGTGCCGCTGGCGAGTCCAGCCTAATAACAGACAAGGTATTTTATGCCGTAAACTATTTTATTAAGAATAATTCTTGCCCCGCAGGTATCACGCAACTGAGTCCAGTAGTTAAGTGTGGACCACCGCGTCTCCAGCTTAATAAGTCCGTTATCCTTCAAATCCCACATTGCGCAAGTCTAAAACATGGCTTTTGGAACCTCTCATTGTATGCCATCGACCATACTTCTAAACCAGACAATAATCAGCCACAATGGAAGAAAATTGTTGGTTTGGGCCAAGAAACAATCAATACTCCAGTTTTCACTCAACTTGACAACGACAAAATATACTTAGTAACTGACATGCTGTCAACCTTTGTGTTGGTTGGAGAAAGCTTTAATGGAAAGGCGGTCAAGTCATTTCAGTTAGCCGTTTATGCTCCTGCAGCTCCTAATGACACTTCTTCTGACTATAACATTAGGTTATATGTATTTGAAGATACACTTTGCGCCATGTATTATTGCCAAGAGCAAGAAAAGAAGCTTGGCGGAGTCTTGCTCGATCGCCCTAAGACGCTTTTATTTCAAGATGGAGGCTCGAATCTTTGTATGAACCTTGAACATGTCAGTCCAGGATGGAAAGCCAAACCAGGAATTGGTTATCAAGAAATCCCTTTCAATCACGTCTGGAGCTCAAACTACAATGCATTACATTGTAGTTTCACTTTAGAACGAACTCATGATTGTGATAATATCGATTTCACAATATCAGCCTGTCAGAGGACCAATCCTTCCTATAAACAGACATTCCGAATATCGTTGGAAGACGTGCGAAGTCGGTCACCACGTGGTCGGTCGCCAAGAGCCGAGTCGCAAAGAAGCTTTAATATAACTGAAAATCTTTTAGAAGCCCGCATGTGTAGAAGCGAAGACGGTAGTGATGGAAGCGGTAAAAGGAATATTACTGTGAGTGAGTCAGGAGCCACTGAATGTACAGGGGAGGGTCCTTTTAAACTAAGTGCTCGAGTGAAGAGGCAATTGTGCAGTGTGTTGGACCCGCCAAACGCTAGAGGGAACGATTGGAGGGCGTTGGCATCGAGGCTCGGAGTTGATAGATACACCACATGGTTTGCGACTAAGAGCTCGCCTACTGAAGCTATATTAGAGTTATGGGAGTGCAGAGAGCGGGGCCCTGGAGCGATTGGCGCGCTAGCTGCTGCATTACGACAGATGGACCGCCACGACGCCGCTGATTTATTACAAGGAAGACCCTCGTGGTTATGAATACATAAGCATTCGCATCTTGACTTTAATTAACGGACTATTTAAAGGTGAGGAATGTGAAAGTATAGAAGGCCTATCGAACGAACGATTTGTTGGTAAACTAATATGTAGTTTAAATGTTATATTTAGAGAAAATATAGTTTCAAAGGCCTACGGCCTAAGTTTGTAAAATCGTGGTAGTATATTTTGTATAGAATATTATCTTTGCTGTAGATAAGCGATGGAGAAATAAATTATATTATGGTAGCAATATTAGTGCCTACAATGTCTTTTAAAGAAACACTGCCAACCTAAAATAGTTGGTCGTAGTTGGTTATTTTGTTATTTTTTAAAGTGTTTGTATCTGAGAAAAATATCGCGTTAGTTTTTTCTTTGCTTAGGTACGTTATTTTCAGTGTATTTGCTTTTAGTGTTTCAAACATTTGTGCCAAATTTCGGATGCCACAGCACTCTTTGGCAATAACTTTTAAAAACATTATACGCATATTATCTGAGCTTACTATTACTATGAGCTTAGCAATTCTTTTAACACTGTGAATGGAGACTTAAACTATTGCATTTATTTCTTCTTTTCTAAGTCATGTCATAAAGGCTATTGATAAATCCTATAAATAATAATAATCGACCAAGTATTCAATTGTTGTCTCATTGCATAAGAGTGTAAAGGCTCACTTTCTAGTAGTTACTTCATAGAAACTACTAAAAGTAAGTGAATATTACGATTATTTGTAACATACGTTGGTGATACCATGACTTGATCAACGATAAAATAATACTTGTCCCAATATTCCTTAGAATGCATTTCTTAACATCTTTGTATATAGAGTAAAGTGTAAATAATTTGTACTGCCGTAAGTATAACTCTAAGAAGAAAAATAGACTGAAAATGGCAGCGTTCCCACTTGGCAATGGCGTACTCAATAAAGATGAAATTTTAACCGAGAGAGAGAGACAAGAACGATCGCTTTCATTTTGAATCATTTTCTTTTTTGACAGCGTTATACTTACACATACACGAAGTAGCGAAAATAACCATAATTATGTAAATGGGAATCATCACTAAATTACAGTAGACTGTACCTATATATTATTTTTGTTAAAGTGATGACTATTAAAATAAATGAATCTGTGATACTTAAAATAAATATGAAATAAATTATGTTTAACTGTGCAATTCCTATGTTTTATTCATTAAACACTTTTTAATATCTAAAGTAACTTAATACATATAGGGAGACTTTTAATTAGTTCTTGATAGAAAAAGGTATGAATGTACTCATGATACTGAACAACTTTCCCTAAGGAACATAGGTCGAAATACGAAAATCAAGTTTTGACCTCCCATAGAAACTGCATCAGCTGATAGCGCATTTTGTATGGGAGGGCAAATTTGGTTTTTCGAATTCCGACATATGTCCCTTGGGAAAAGTTGTTCAGTATCATGAGTACATTCATATCTTTTGCTATCAAGAACTAATTAAAAGTCACCCTATATATTTAAAGGATACGAAGATCCAATCAGCCAGGTGAAGCAAAAAAACCGCCTAAGTGCGAATCGGACACCGAGGGTTCCGTACCACCACATAATCATAATTGTATAAGTTGAAATTTCAGTAAGTTAATGTGCTAGATTTTTTGAGTCCGACACGCGCTTGACAAAATTTTATTATTTGTTGTTATTTTATAGCTTATGCACTATAAACATACCGATTTTCAAGTTTGTAAGTGTTCCCGTTTTTAAAATAGAACTAAAACAAAAATCACCTCCGCGACCTTTCAACTTGACCCCTCTGTTGTATGAATGTTCTTGAAACGGGAGCGGAAAAGTTGTAATATTTAATTATTTCAGACTTTTCCCTTTATTTGTACTGTAAGACCTAGCTTCTTGCCAAATTTCATAATTTTAGGTCAAGGGGAAGTACCCTATAGGTTTTGCTTTAGTGCATAAATGTATGGAGATGAGGACATAAAATGCCATATCTTTTGATTGAGTCGTTTAAAAAAAATAAAATTTTCACATCTTGTGTGATTCATAGACCATAATATATGGTATCAATTTCAACCTGATACCTTTACCCGTTCGTGAGATAAAGGGTCTTGACAGACAGACAGGCAGACGGACAACAAAGTGATCCTATAAGGGTTCCGTTTTTTTCTTTTGAGGTACGGAACCCTAAAAACAACAAAAATCTGTACTTACATAAAAATATATTTTGTCGGCAACCCCAAAATATAATTGATACGCGTTGATCATCATAACATTATCTTCATACATCATCATATGAATAATGATGTAAGTACCTGACCGATGCCTGACTAACCTTTTTACAAGAGTTTTTTTAAACGGCCAATTGGCCTCCAAGATGGCTTAACCAGCAAGACCTGAGACAGTTGCCGAGATCGACAGTTTAACGTACCTTTTATTGCACGGACACAATCTAACTACCATACTATCATAAAAAAAACGGCCGAGTGCGAGTCGGACTCGCGCACTGAGGGTTCCGTACCACCACATACACATAATTGTATTAGTTGAAATTTGAGTAAGTTAATGTGCTAGATTTTTTGAGTCCGACACGCGCTTCACCAAATTTTATTATAAACATACCAATTTTCAAGTTTGTAAGTGTTCCCGTTTTTAAAATAGAACTATAACAAAAATCGCCTCAGCGACCATCCAACTTGACCTCTCTCTTATATGAATGTTCTTGAAACGGGAGCTCACCACAATTGGTTACCATTAGTTGTGAGAAAAGTTGTAATATTTAATGATTTCAGACTTTTCCCATTATTTGTACTGTGAGACCTAGCTTCTTGCCAAATTTCATAATTTTAGGTCAACGGGAAGTACCCTGTAGGTTTTGCATTTTTTAATAAATGTATGGAGATGAGGACATAAAATGCCATATCTTTTGATTGCGTCGTTGTAAAAAATTTAAATTTTCAGATCTTGTGTGGTTCATGGACCCTAATATATGGTATCAATTTCAACCTGATACCTTTACCCGTTCGTGAGATAAAGAGTCTTGACAGACAGTCAGACAGACGGACAACAAAGTGATCCTATAAGGGTTCCGTTTTTTTCTTTTTAGGTACGGAGCCCTAAAAACAGAGAATCTTTGTTGTCATTCAACATACATGATTGAAAAGAAGCACCACTAGTCTACTCTAAATCTATTACAGCTTCTTAACGAGAAATAAGAATGTTAACTTTATTTATTTATTTAATCGTATGGCGTTTATACATAGGCGGATACTATAAATTAACTTTCAGGTTTTCCAGCCAAATGGCTAATTAATAAGGCAATTTAAGGCAGAAACTACCTTATAATAGTAATTAACAACAGAATTGAGCTTGTTAAACTCCAGAGTAAGTAAAATATTAACAAGTAAATATGTCGTAAATATCCCAACTTCCCAAGGTTCAACAACAAATTTAAGAACAATAAATTTCACGCATACCATAGCCGCTCACTGACAATGAAAACGAGACACGGTTGAGCCTTCAGAAAAACGCGAGAAATAAAAATAAATGATGTTTTGTATAACAAAGGTAAAGGTGTATACTCATGTAAATAAGCCTGCGTTTAGGGTTAGAAGCGCAGGTGTGAGCAAGCCTTTATGATGGTCGTTTCACACGTCACGAACTATGACCAATTTGATGGGTTGGGTCACAGTGTAAGCGATAAGAAACGTATAACTCTGTAATAAACTTATCGGACTCGAACGATAAAAAAAAATTGTGCTAGAAATCTGTTGCGTAAATTATGAATATTTAATTAAATAGTGTAAAATTAGGCTCTTATAGATAAATTCTTCTCAAGTGTGAGTTTACTCTCAGGGTCATTCTCATTTCACGTGCCATGAAAATGTAAAAATAAAAAACTTTGTTTTCTGTTTTGCTTTGGCAGTAAACATAAAATACAAGGAAAAATAGACACAACAGTTTATTCCATCACGCTTAAATATGTTTGGAAGTGATATAAATGGGTTTAAAATCATTGCTAAATATTTAATTTTTCAATATTTATTAAATCCTAAGGATCGAGATTAAATCGACATGTTTTATGCTCATTTAAAAGCCTATTTCTCACGATTCTGACGCGACTGAACAAAAAATGAGGTGATAGATGAGGTCACGGATGTGACCAGGTGCCCATGGTTGTGACTACTGTCACAGCCATAGGCAAATTTGCTATGGTTGTGACGATTTTGTCACACTTTGCACTTTATGCCATGGCTGTGACTACAATGGTCGTGACATTTTGGCGCCGTGCCCGGTATAACTTTCGAACCCTTATATTAATTCTGTTTTTAAAAATATCCTCTAAATGGTTGCGCAATATTCCTTATTATACATTGATTTGGAAAAAAAAAATGTAGTTACCGTTGCTTTTTGAAGGCACGGTTTTGACAGGTTATGCGTGACGATTTGTACTTTTTCAACTTTGAACTTCGATTATTTCGTCTACACTTTGTAATGCCATATTTGAAAAGGACATAATATATGTTCTGAGTTTCTGTTGAAAAATTAATTTCTAGTGTTGTCAATTTTGATGCATTAAAAACTACTTTGTAAATAGGATTTTTATATGTTGCCATGGTCGTGACAAAAAATTGTGTCACAAAAAGTACCCTCATTTTTTATTAACTTAATGATATGTTTTAAAAGGAAACTTGCTAAAATAATATGGTGCACATCTAAACATTTTTATGTTAGCATCAAAACCACATATAACTTAAAGACTTTTTCGTAGATTTCATGTTTTTGCTGAAATTTCGGCGATGTCACATGACATGGTCGTGACCTTTTATTTACTTTTGGGTACATAACTTGAAAAGAAATACACTTATGTACATAAAAACTAATGCACTGAAAAGCTAAAGAGCATGTAATATCATGTGTATGTACAAACATTTGATAATAAAATGTTTTATAGTTTTTCTCATTATAAAAAAAAATGTTGTCGTAAGAATAAGAATGACCCCTCATGAGGTATACTGAAGGAAGAAAAAGATACAAGAGTTTTAGAGTAGCATCCTCTTAAGAGGTCGGATGATTTGCCAAAACGACAATGATCAAGGTGTTAATGACCGTTAAAACATAATTCAATTCTATTTAATGTGAGCAGCGATCCAAATTCGACTGTATTAAAGTAATACTTATCTTATCGATGTCATTTTCGATGTTGGAAATTAGACCACCAGAATTTGCGGTAAGTTTTCGCATTTGTATCGGAAAATCGGCAGCAGCGAGCTTCTATAGGATCGACTACTACAAATGCTGCAGTCACTAACAAAATCACCGAGGTCCGTCAAGGTATCGTCGACTTCAGCAAGAATACATTATCATACATTTTATCACCCAAATCTTACAATGCGCTGTGCAAATACCGCATAAAAGTATTTGTGCAGATATCGACGTTCTCATGAACTGTATTGACTGAGAATAAAATAAGAAAGGTGTCTCTCTCTATTAATATTCGATGGTATTAATGATCATGGAGATTGTCCTATGAAATTTCAAATCAAATTGGAGTGAGTATTACAAAAAAACAAGAAATCGCTGTTATTGACACCTTACCTTACCCTGCATTTTTTGGACATATATTTAAATACATTATAAGGTCATTTCGGTAGTGGCCTGGCAGGTGCGTCCATAAAATGGGAATTAACCGTATGGCTACTGTCACTTTTATGGGTAATCTAATGTGAGAAAAAAATGCCTTTTTTACTTAACTACTTTTATGTTAATTTGAGAAAAATTATGGTAGCTTTTCTTCAACTTAAGAGCTATTGTCTGTGGAGAAACTTCCAGTCTTTAGTGCCTGATACGACGCGACTTCGACCTTCTCTCTGCTTTGGTCAAAATAACTTCGCCTACGTTTTCCTTTTCCGACAAAAAATCATCAATCACTGAAACTCAACTCAATGTTTAAAACCATAATATGAAAATATATTGTTTTCCTAAAACTAGCGGCACGTACCTTTTTTAAGACTTTCAAGCGTGCCCCTACTCTTTTTATAAAACTAAAATATGGTTAGAGTCACATGGAGCCACTGGACTGGACTCATGCAGCATGAACAGTCGTCACGGAGCCCTATACAAGGTGTAAGGGACTCGTTGGCAAAAACTTAAAGGGCTTGATCAGTCAACGTAACTGAACAACTTTCAGCGTATAAACCTTTCAGGAAACGAAAAATAAAATCGGTCTCTTCATACAAAATTTCTAACTTCATTCGGTAATTTTTATAAAGAGGCTTATATCTTTTTTAACCATGAAAGGTTTATTTACTGAAAGCTGTACAGTTATGTTGACTGATCAACCCTTACACATCATTGTATACTCTTTGCCTATAGGGTGGCCTACCTCAAGCAGTGAACGACTTCCAATACAACTAATATGGTGAGGATGAGAAAACTAAACACTGCGATGTGGCAATAAATACCCTTTAATCATAACTTTATTTAGTTCGGACCGTCAAGAAAGTGCCAGTGCATTTGGATAATGTAGTGATCCTCCTCGAAAGCCTTCTTTTAGCAGAGCTGGCTGGCGAGTATTTCTAAAATTGAATTTGATTTCGATTAATGACGTCACGTTCTGAAAACAATCGCCAGTCAACTCCGTAGTCAAAGAGTGAAAACGGGACCCTATTAATATGCCTCCGATGTCTTTCTGTCTGTCTGTCAGCGGGCTGTGTCTCATGAACCCTAATAGGTAGATAGTTGAAATTTTCACTTATTATCTAAGTATTTCTGTTGCCGTTAAAACCAGAAATACTGAAAATAAATTAAGGGGAGCACCCCTATTAATAATGTATCTTTTAGCCGATTTTCGTTATAGCTCTATCTTAAAAACGGGAACACTTACAAACGTGAAAATGGGTGTGTTCATAGTATGTAAGCTATAAAATAACAACAAATAATAAAAACTGGTCAAGTGCGTGTCGGACTCGTGCGTTTTATTACACTTAATCATAATCATAATCATAAATCTTCACTTCTGCGTGACTGCGCGGTATTTACCTTAGTGGTACGGAACCTTCGGTGCGCGAGTCCGACTCGCACTTGGCTGGTTTTTTTATATGGCTGACTATTGTGGGTTCTTTGATAAGTTTGTAATAAGATGCTGTAAGTACGAACTGCGAACATACCCCTTTTTGAAACATTAATACAATATCCGTTATCAAATTTCTCCCAACAAATAAGCACCGTCCCGCAAAGCCTGACACCCGAAACCCGCAGCTCGATATTAATAAATTCATTGTTCACAACAAAAAGGGCTGAGGTGAAAGGAAATAGTTGGGACCCTTCGATGACCTTCCGGTGCTTGATGAATTGACGCCCTTTGTCGGTAAGGAGTTAGCTACTTATAGGGTTTACAAGGTAGGTTAAAAGGTTTAAGGCTATGCCTTCCTGAATGGCCTCTAAATAACTTCGTAACCACTTTTTACATTGAATATAACATTATCATAGAAGAAAAAAAAACGTAGTAATAAACAAGATGTAAGAAGTGATGTGGTCGAGATAGAATTTTAATTTAATTAGTAAAACTGAAGAAAAAAAATTCTGAAATTACCCCCATTTTGTCCATTTTTTTTCCATTTGTAACCATTTTACTGCTACATTTTTTATAAAAAAAAAATTAAAATTTACAATATTTTAGACAAAACAAAATATAATACTTTTCTCTTTTTTTTGTGAATTTCGGGATCACCGTCGGACGTAACAGCCAGATTGCAAAGCACGCTTATATGAACGTTGTTTACGTGTAAATGAAGTCTATATTTGCATTGACGAGTGTACAGCTGCTAATTTTAGTGGAACCTTAAGCTTAGAGTATACATAAGCAAGCTATAGAGCGCGCGCAACGCTCGACGGCCTTTATGTTAAGCTTAAGCAGGTTTTTCAATGGACGCAGATTTTTTATGTATCGTAAAAGTATTAAAAATTACGTAATTCGAATTTGTACCTTGCTTCTGCACATTATACCATGATTACTAATAAATTGTTATTGTTTTTCGGGAGAAATAACGGTGCAGGAGACTATTGTTACTAATCTGGATGCGATTTAAATTTCCGGATTGTTCATACCCGTGCTTGCGGTTCATACTCTGGGTGTCTACTCTCAAAGTCCGAAATATCGAAACGATACTACTCGAAACATGCAAATGCAAAACTTCGTCCCTTGACAATAGAGTAGAATATTGGTTGGATGAATTTTCAAACTGCATCCAATCAATATTCTACTCTATTGTTAAGGGACGAAGTTTTGCATTTGCATGTTTCGAGTTGTATCGTTTCGATATATCGGACTTTGAGAGTAGACACCCTGTTACGCGCACTCTATAGCTTACTTATGTGTGTATACTCTAAGGGTGTAAGTCACAACGATGGAAATTCGTCTACGCCTTAAGTATGATTAAAAGAAATACGAACTTTCAAACAGCCCTATCAGTTTATTATGGCTATGCGTACGCGTGGCTTAGATACGGCATAATTCTCTGGGGAGACAGTACTGAGGTGAATGAAGTATTTGTCATGCAGAAGAAATGTATCCGCATTCTAGTTAACATCCGAGCAAGAATAAGCTGTCGGCCATATTTCATTGAGAACAAGCTCTTAACGCTCTCCTCTATTTATATATTAGAAGTAGGTATATTTGTACATAAAAACCAACACCTCTTTAAGAAAATGTCTGACGTATACAGCAGAAATTTGAGACACAAAAATAGATTGGCCTTGCTAATTAGTAATATGACCATATACAGTAATAGTCCTTACAATAGATTTATTAATATTTACAATAAAATCCCTGAAAGCATCAAATCCGAAGAAAGTGACAGAGTATTTAAAAAGAAGCTTAAAGATCTGTTATTAGGTAAAGCGTATTATTCGGTAAAAGAGTTTTTGACTGACAAATATGTATAAGTTGGCACGTATTGGATCTTAGGTATAATTATTATTTCAATATTAACTAATTGCATGTAATTTAAATCTAGGCTAGTTTTGATATTTGATTTAGTAATTTAATTATTTTTTCGTCTGACAAAGATTGTAAAATAGTTGCTGTGCCCGAACAGGGTGTTGCATGCCCTACTTAATAAGTTTGACATGTAATGTGCAATTAAATAAATAAATAAATAAATAAATAAATAAATTATTACAGAAGTTTTAACAGAAGTTTATGAGTTAAAGATTAATTACAGTGTGTTCATAGTGAGTTAGACTGAGGCAAGAAATAGTACCTACCAAACCATCTCTTTCTGTGTATCGTATCATCTTGCATACAGCGGTCACCAACTATAAAAAAAAAAAAAAAAACTATAGCGGTTGCGAGTCGCAATGCTCACAAGGGTGGTGACTATGGTAAGTACCGTGCCTTGTTGCTGGCGTTCTCTCCGTTCTGCAGTAGACGTTTCATGGGATGTTATGATGAACTGATAGATTCAAATACGAAATTCAATAGGTTTCTGGCATGAGCCAAGTTCAAGTATTTGATTGAAGAAAAGAAACGTATACACGGCAGCAAGCAAGTGGAAAATAAACCAGTATAAGTTGAACCAGCGTTACGATAGAAACCCCCTAAACCAGAGATCCGCTCACGGTCTAAATGTATCCAACAACGAGCGGCCGTGAGTACTTAGATTCTTACCTAAGATAGTTCATGTAAATAAAATCAAAAAGTTGCAATTTAAGGGGAATATGTTGAAGTTTTTGTATAAGCTAATTGTGCAAAAGACAGTTGGAAATATCTCTGTACATTTTTTACCAACCTAATGTATTTCAGGTTTGCACGCCTTTTTTGACGTAACAGGTAAACTAGCAGGATGGGCCAGTTGCTGGCTTAGGCCAGCTCCTGCTCCTGATCCTGCTTGTGCTAACACGAGCCACTAGATAAAAATATATCTAAGGCCAAATATAATTTTTTTGACTTTAAGAAACGTAAATTTAATCGCCCGGATTGAATGAAAATCTAACTGCTAGTGCTGGCTCTGCAGCTACCATCGCATCGTCTATAGCACCTACTATCTTATTAGTACACTTATGTCAACCAAACCAAATTATTTATTTTACACTATATTTTATTTTATTTTATTTTATTTTATTTTTATTTTTTTTTAATATCATTTAAGTATTATGAGTAAAGACGTTAAATTTAATATACAACGTGTAATGAAAATATATTATAATACTAAAGGGTGTGAATCTGCCCATTAAACTGAACAACTTTTCCCAAGGAACATAGATCATAGACCAAAATAAATTTTTGACCTCTCATAGAAACTGCATTAGCTAAGAGCGCATTTTGTATGGGAGGTAAAATTGGGTTTTTTGTAATTTTCATTGGTAAAAGTTGTTCAGTTTCATGGGTAGATTCACACCCTTCAGTATTATCACACCTTTCCGTTACATGCTGTATACTATCTAAATTGTTAAATAAAACTAAACGCACTGATTTAGAGAGACTATAAGCTTTATCAAAAAGTCCTTCAGTCGAGCGCCCAAAGTTTCGTCCAAATATTAGGAGGATATCGGTCTTACGTCATCGAGCATCACCGACACAACTTCCCATGTTTTATCTCACGTTCTCCGTTGGTGGTCACCGTTATCAGATTAGATTGTCTACAGCTTGATTAATTACAAGTCGGCTGATTACTCTGCGTGTGGTAAAAATCTCCTTTATCTTCGTAAATATCTTGTCGTAGAGATGCTTGTCTTGTTGTGGACATTGGGGTTTTGGATGTTACTAGACTTACTCGTAAGGTTCGATTGATTGCTTTGTAGAATAAAGATGACGAGGTGTTCTAAATAATATTGACATCGGATAAAGAAGTCTGAAAATAGAGATTGAGTACACAGATCTTGTTTCAAATACGCTACGCCCACAAACTCAGCTGGTACTTTTAAAAGTGAAAAATTTCTAGAGCTTTACTTTTTTTTTTTTTATTATTTTTATTTGTCGCCCGCGCAGCGAGCCGTCACGAATTAAACTATAATATTAACTTTTTTACTCAATGGTAAATACTTTCCCGGCGGTATAGACAACTTACCAATTGACGAAAGTAAACGTCATGACATGCATGGGATGACATTTGACATATTATATCATCCCATGCATTTTAAGACAATCACTTTGGTCATCTCTAAATTTAATGCCACGTTTTCTTGATCCCCAGAGTCACCGTTTACGATAGCACTGAAAAAAATGATATGGTACGGTACGGTCAAAAGCATGTCGAACATAAAATTACAGCACTTATCAGTCAGTCAATCACTTAACAGCATGTCATATTCTTTTTTTTATTGTCAATGGGCTTACTCTTGACCTCAATCTAGACCTGAAGACAGAAATGAGGTTGACGATGGAACGAGCTTGCCCAGAAGAATCCTATTCACTCGCGACTTGAATCGATTCGTTTTATATGAATTTGGGAATGTAGATGCAGGCAGAGAATTCAACTATTTCATTCCAATTCAAGCAGCTTTTGGCTGTACTACAAACAAGCCATAAGTTTGGAACATCTGGAATTGACGGATAACCCTGAAAAACAATATAAAGAAAATGTCCCTTAACCCTACTTAAAACTAAGGTCTCCAGCTATTCCAATGACCGTTTTCCATTCCAGCAGACGTACCGGAATTACTCAGCATTCAACAAGTCAATGTTTAAGGGCAATAGCTTGGGTCCGCTGGGGTCAAATGGGAACCAGGCCGATACTATCGGATGTTGCTTTTGGCTCGGTGGCCGGTCGTGACTTACCTTCCTTACCTTACACGTTGAGGGGGTGATACAAGTTGTGAGATGTAGCGGATGGGTGATGAGTCATCAATTCAGATAACCCTTGATGTTTTATAGCTTATAGATCCATCCTTCCTATCACGTTGGTTCGAGACAAGAACTGGGTGGTGGAGACTAGTGGTAAAACAAATAATGCGTTTTTCGAGTTTCAGAAGGTACCTGCAAGCATTAGTTTAAGCAACTAAAGTACGCGAAAGCTCGGGAGTGCGGGCGAAATTAAGAGCGCAGTATACATTTTGTCCGCACTCCCGAGCTGTAGCGTACTATATTATCTTAGATAACGGTTATTAAGTGAATTCAGAATCCCTTTGACAGCTTGAAAACTCTGCATGGCAACCACAATGGCTCTAGCCTGATTGGGATGGCTAGATCCACTATTAGTCACGGGAATAAAATGGCGGTCTAAATTAAATTACCATCGCCATGAAATCCGCGAGTTAAAAACCTAATTAAATGAAAGTTGAAATAGAAACCTTTTGTAATTGTGTTTGCAAACGATATCGTCATTCATCATATCAGCCGAAAGACGTCCACTGCTAGACATAGGCCTCCCCTAAAGATCATCATTACTGCCATTGTTTATGACTTAAATTTAACATTGCACACTGAATGTAGACTAATAAATACCCTTCTACCATTGGAAGACCAGACGCACCACATGATATCACCCACACTTGGTTGATATTCCACAACGCGCGAAACATTATTTATTATGCGCACGGCTAAAGAGTGGATTTCTCTGCCTGCGTCTGTGTTTCCTAGTTCATATAATCCGAATCTATTCAAGTCGCGAGTGAATAGACTTCTTATGGGCAAGCTCGTCCCATCGTTAACCTTATCTCTGTCCTCAAGACTAGATCGTGGTAATAAAAAAAAAAGATTTTCATCAATTTCACATGATTTTGTCCTAGATAAAAGCAGTGGTACTATCCCATAGCTAAGATCGGAAGAGGCAAAGAACCATACGTCTGTCACTTAAGCCACTCCTGACCAAGTCGGACAAAAGAGTGGGCGAGGAAGGAACGCTGCGCCGCGAGCACCAGCAATTGTTTAATTCAAGAAATGGCCCTACTGTTTGTCTTGGGTTAATGAGCCTAGAGATATGTAGTTTGATTGGTTCAGAGTACACGATGTTGAAGCCATTATGCTTTAAGATTCTAGTTAAAAAAAGATGAGTATTTGAACTTCATGTGACATTTCTTAAGAATAGATCAAACAATGATTTATTTTACTTGCATATGCTTACTGAGATCAAACATAAGATTTATTGATTCTCATGTCGGTGTAATGACTTTTGGTTAGTTCTTCGTTATTTTTTTATTATTCCTTAATTTTTAAATGTGAAAGATTTTGTTTAAATCAAATTTCCTATTCAAAAAGACGCTACTCGTAGTTGGCGATTTGAAGCTCTTCACAGTAGAATAAGTCAGTCTTGCTAACTATACAGAAAGATCTCTCCAGAATTTTACAGCAAAATGGGTGGTTTATCTGGATTACCTGGGGAGGTGAGTACCTTGAGATACGCACGGAAGCTAGCACACTGAAACAAAACCAGTATAAACTGAACCAGTGGTACGCTTCTAACACCCAAATCACAAGGTCAAAGTGTTTCTACCGACGAGCGGCCGTGTGTCCATCTACGATATAAGGTTGCATGAAATGCACATCAATAGAAATTAATTTTAATTAGTAATATAGACTATGTGAAGCTCAAAATAATACATTCTGGTAATTTCGTAAAAACACAATCCTTTGTAAAAGTACCAATATAAGCATGGTAAATATTATACAGGTTGAGTTCACGTAATACTGGTTTTAGGAATATCGTCAGTCGTGTATTACTGTGGTTTTTTTTAAACATTTTTACTGATAATCAAATAAATTATCCCTTAAATCAACCGCAACCCTCTCCATACAAACTTTCGTAGATTGACTCAAACTCAACTCAAACTCAAAATATTGTATTCATTGTTGGTTATTAAAATCTCTTAAGGTGATCCGTTTCCCATACAAAAATTCAAATGACTTGCATTCTTATGCGGGACATAAAATTCTGTTGAAAAACGAACGAATACTGCTATTTTTAGTTAAATTTTTCGCGAATTAATACAAAAATACAGTTAATGTACTGAAAGTACTATTTTTGTTAGCAATTTTTGGTTCAATATTATGATTGTGGGCGTGCGGTCAAAACTCTACGGCTGTGCTTTGTGTGCATGTGTGAGTGATCGTACTCATGTAAACACGGACTGACCAGAGTAATTGACTTTAGTGGACATATGGAGATATTTTTCTTATCGAAATTGTTGTTAGGCGTTGAAGTTGCACGATGAAATTTACGCGAATCAACTTTTTGGACATATATAGTTGGTACTTATTGCATTAAAAAATAAAACCTTATATTTGCAGCAGTGGCTCCATCTAGTTGCGTTCGGGGCTAAGCTGGCCGCAACAGATCACCTTAATGACGTCAGCTAAACTACATCGCTTCACTAATAATCCATAAAGCGCTGTGAATGGTAAAGGACGCAGCGCTGCTTCCTATCCTCTGTTTCAAAATCGCTTCGTAGTCTTTTCGATCTGGAAAATGACACTCCTCTACTGTACTTACTAATCTGGGATTATGACTACCCTATGGAAAGAGCAGGGTATGATCTATATTTTTCGTTTATTCAAACGCAATCGGCTTAATTTCAGAAAAAACTATTGTGTAAAACAATGTTATTCTTTCTGTCAGATATACTCTAGTTTTAGTGTAATTGGCTGCAAAATAGATTGCTTAGTGTTGGAATAAACGAGTTCTATTCTTTGTCGGCAATAAACGGACAAGTAGGGTCCATAAGGTTCATTATCAGCACTCCTTGTCTTATAAATTATTTCCATCATATTATTGTACTGAGGACTACAACCCTCGGTGCCCTCAAATTACATCAACTTTATAAAGCGTGCTTGTTACGTGCAACTAATTTCACTGAACCTCAAAGTTACACCCTTCAACTATTTATGAGGCTTCTTACGACTACCTATGATACGGCCTCAAATGTCGACTTATAATAATTACAAGAAAGGTTGGTGAACTTTTAAGGAAACCTTTGAAAATTTAAGACTTTCTATTCAAATTAACTCAAATAAATGTTAAATATACAAAGATTTTTTTGACTCTCTGTCTTTCTCTCTGTCTGATTGTCCGCGGCTTAGTTTGCTTTGAGACCGTTGGTATTAGAAAGTTGTAATTTAGCATGAGTATGAGTAGTATATATATTGTAAAATATACCCTAGATGTAAAGTAGGGACGAATTTTTTTTTTCGTTTACCTCATAATGTAAAGTGTTTTAAGAGCGTATTTTTAAAAATATTGAGAATATTTAAAGAACGTTTTTAGGGTTTCCGTAGTCAAAAAGGGACTCTTATAGTTTCGTCATGTCCGTCTGCCTATCTGTCCGCAGCTTAGCCCAGAGACCTTTAGTACTAGAAAGCTGTAATTTATTACGGATATACATTTCTTCCACGCCGATAAAATGGTTGAATAAAACCCCTAGAAACTTTTTTTTGGGTACCTCCCCTACAAGTAAAATGGAAGTGTTTTTTTTTCTTGTCTTCCCCATCGTGTGGGGTGTCGTTAGATAGGTCTTTTAAAAGTAATGTGAGTGTACACAGATAATTTTTAGATTTAGGGATCCCTTTACGAAATATTTAGCTTGAAAGCGCAATTTTTTTTTAGTAGAGTGTCAGCCTGCCAGCTAAACGGTTGTTATTGGAAATGTGAAAAATTCATAGTTAAAGTACATGATGTAATTGAAAGGAAAACTATCACAGCTACGAAGACTTTACACCCTAAGAAGAGGATGTAATACACTTTTCTTTGAAAACTTAAGATATTTAATAAACGATTAAAAATAATTTTGTTTTAATTTTTATACAAGGTTATTTTTTTGGACCTGATATGCGTATGCCCACCTTATTACAGAGGTCGAAAGCAACAACTTTGTTCCACGACTTTGCTAACAAAGCTCAAAAAAATTTCGACTCCCCATACTAAAGTGGTCACGTGACCGACCCATTTTGTATGGGAAGTTGAAAATTTTTCTTTCGTTGTTAGCAAAGTCGTAAAACAAAAGTTGTTGGTTTTGACCTCCGTAATAAGGTGGGCATACGCATATCAGGTCCAAAAATCTAACATAGTACAGCAGAAATCACTAAGTTTCGGGATAACTAGGTAATTGCCGAAAATTCATATTGTATACGGCTCGAGGTCAGATTCCGAATACATACCATAGATAAAACCAACAAGCGTTTTAATTTGCATACAAACAATACCTCAGAACCAATTATACAGACAATCAAAGCCGACTAAAGTTGATGAAATGAGTTCATGGATTAAAAAAACCTTGATTTTTTAATACACGTTTTTATAAGATCGTTCCTCTTTCTCATTGGGATGAAGAGAGACCACAGGCACAACCCTCCTCCTCCTCTCTCTCCTCCTCCTCTCATCTTGACATACGATTTCCCTCAAATTCTCTGTTTTCTCCAATTATTTATTTATATTTTTATTTCAGTTAAACTACTGATGTCTTTAAATTAGGTATCAGACAAAAAATTTCACAATTGAAAACTTCTGTTACCTTCAATTATGTTTCACAGCTTAATTCTTTGCGATTTAGTGTAGGAGCCCCCAGGCTTCAGCCTTGCACGATATCTTTAGAAAGGGTAGGTTTCTTGTTTACTTTTTTATATTCTAAAATAAAAAGAAGGTAGAATAAACACAATCCCCATTCGTTCTCCCCACTGCATCATACTTGCCGGTCGGTCTCACTTCACTCCGAGCTTCATTTCGTTCAAAGTAAGTATTATGGAATGAAGGTATTTCACATGATTAAGGGTAGGGTTATATACATATATAGTTATATACAAATAACAGGGTGGGTGTATATAAATCGCTTCGAATGAAGCCGTTCACATAATTACAATCGAACTTCACTTTGCAAGTTCGTTTGATCTTTAATTTTCCTCGTAGTCCTTGGAATATCTCTTCAGATTTCTGAGCTCTGAATTTATTAGACCTATCATTAGTGCCGAAACTGAACCACAGATATCAGATATCTTCAATTAAGGCAAGTTTATTGGCGCCGAGATGATGTCATACGATCCAGCTACTTCGTAAGTTTGTCTGGAAAAATAATCTCGAGGGAAAGATTTACTAACAGTAGAATTGCCTACTATACATATAATAATAACTACTGGGTGACTTTGAAGGGTAAGTTCTCTTGTGTTTTTAATCATTTAAAAAATACCGCGTTTTAGACAGAAACCAACAGCGCCATCTATTGGCGAGTAGCCTAGCTTGCTCACCTGATGATATTTTAATGTTTAGGCGGGAAGCTCGGTCGACCAGGTACTAATAATAAAATAAGCATGACTTATGCCAAAAAAATAAAAAAGCATCATTTATGCTTATTTTCTATTTTTTTAGGTAAGTATATTTGCGTATCAATTTCCAGAGATGAATTAACCCACTTAAGTTGAAAATATTCATAACAATCATATATAAACATAACACATCAGAAAAAGTAGCAATACTTTGGAATTTAAGAATTTCAGGATTTTAAAATTATCGAAAACTCATCAGTTGCAACCACTCAAATAATGATGCCAAGATGTCGACAGCCAAACGAGATAAAACAGCTTTTAGCCCAAGTTTCTTTATCAGGCCCGACAAAATTTGACGGAGTAGGGAGGAGACACTTATTAGGTTTTATATCGATATTTTATTTTTTTATTTTATATTTTAGGTTACCAACAGAGTATGCATCAGTACAATGCACAAGACAATTCACCATAGTATTTTCTTAAGAGCGCGTATAAAGCCAGGAAAAAATCCGATTTCACCCGCGCGTCTTGCATCCCCCGCGCCGCGCAGCGGGCAGGAAAAGATCGCACGGCGCTCGACACTTATTATCATAGTTCGCTCGATTTGATACGACGCGCATAGTATAAGCAAAAAAAGAGGAATCTGCTACACTGTAGGATATTTCAAACGAATCACTACGGGTCGGGTTCATATTTAGCATTTTGTAAACATCATACACGCAATCTAAATTTAGTAGAAATAATGTTTTTAGATTATTTGATTAACCACAAACAACAACATCTAACGCTAATAATAAATAAATAAAATGAGCTATGCCAAAAGGAGAATAGGCATTTTGGCCTATCGGCGGCCATTGATCTTTCTGGTACTGTTCTTTCTCTTGGCAGCTCGTAACAATATTATTATAATTTATTTTACCGGGAAAATGTTGTAATCGTAATAATATTCATTTAAAAAAATGTAAAATCATTGGTCACGAAAATTCGGTATCGCGGCTGACCCTGGTAAATGACAATCTATTATTTTAGGTAGTTCATATTAATGTTGGTAGTACAATAATAATGTTATTGAACTCTGTAAAAGCGTGAAGGATCTTGGCTTAATTCTTGACAACACCCTCAGTTGGAAAGACCAACAACATTAGCCGCAGGGTCATAAGTTCTCTTAAACTTCTTTATAGATTTAAAAACTTCCATCCAAATCTTCCAATTGAGACAAAGCGTATGCTTGTGCAAGCCCTCTGCGTCCTGGTCATTTATTATGCAGACACATGTAGCCTCGATCTCAACTTGGGGTTTCTGATTTTTTTAAATTGTCAATGGGCTTATTCTTGACCTCGATCTAGTATTGAGGACAGAGATGAGGTCGACGATGGAACGAGCTTGCCCAGAAGCTCGCGACTTGAATAGATTAGGGTTATATGAACTCGGCAACACAGACGCAGACAGAGAGTACCACTCTTTGGCCGTGCGCATTATAAAATATGTTTAAAAGCGCTTTGTGCGAATGTGCAGAATATCAACCAAGTATGTGTGAATTTCCGCGGTGCGTCTGTACTCCCGATGGTAGAAGGGAGATGGTGGAATAAGCTTGTAGAGCTCTCGAGCATACTCTCCGAATTACAATCTATAAAAGACTAACAGACATGCAACCTTGCGACGGTGGGCCAGCCTGTGAAACTTGGTTTTCACTAGCATCTCATCACCAAAGAGCTTCTTGGCTCTGCGATCTATCGAGTCTAGTGCTTCTAGTTGGTATTTAGCTGAGCCATCCTAAAGGTGACAGCAATTCTCCATGCAGGATCGGACTTGGGCTTTGTATAAAACTAGAAGCTAACCAGGAATGAAGTATCGTTTAACCCTATTGCGGATGTCCAGCTTTTTTGCCGCAGTTTGGGCTTTTGAATCAATGGTAGCGCCGAAGTTCAGGTTTACACACAACGTCATGCCAAGTAGCTCGAGGCTGTCAGTAACTGGTACAGTTGTACCTCGAAAAGTAGGAGCCAGATTGAACGGACTCCTTTTGGCGGTGAACAGACACGTCTGTGTTTTGGTGGCGTTGAAACTCACCAGATTTTTGTCACCCTACTCGGAGACGACTTAAGGTCAAGTTTATTCGCTCTAACATAGCCTCTTTCGCAGAACGTATGTCGTCACTGCTGGACTTTGTGCTAGACATAAATCTCTCGACGGCAGAACTGTCATCTGCGTACCCAACAATACCAGGACCAAGAAGGTAACCGTTCATAGGACGCATCACTCTTTCTGTTCTGCCTTTAGGTTGGCCGGTAGATAATGCTGCGTGGCATCAGGCCCGCCCTTTGTACGTTAGTGCAATTAATTTAAATTAATAAATAAATTCATTAGGCATAATCCATAAGAAAGTCAAAGTCCGGTAAACAAAGCTTAGTTCAACATTATAAAGAATCAATTGGGGTCTAAGATATTTGCCAAGTCACCAAAAAGACCAGTGCACGGTAACGTTTCTAACGACTGCAAAGACTCCATGAAGGTGACGTGGGTTTATTGCCTAGGAGATAACAGGCGAGAAAGAGACAGAACACATGGCTGCGATCCTGTTTGCGTCATTACTCATTACTTAAACTAGAGATAAATGCTAGTGTGTATGACATGCGTGCGCGATCTACAAGCGAAATTCGACCGACTCGTTGTGACTTAACTGTTTTTAGACTTTCTATTTCTAACGAGCTTATTTTATTATTGAATATTCCACGGGCGACAGGACTTTTTTTCGAGCCACTAAGAAAAATGTGTATGCATTTTCAAATTGTTTATGCTAAAACAGACTAGCATAGGGTCAGGGTGTGAAGACCCTTTGGTTTCTAATAATGATACCAATTATTACTCCGAGTTAGATGTTTTTGGAAAAAATATATTTTAACACCCTTCTTCTTCTTCTTTCGTGTCGGCAAGAACGCGGGCTAAATCTTACTTGCCCAGAAAGCGGCTACCGTGGTAGCCCTCTGGTAGCCGTCAAGTAAGTCCTCACGCGAGCAGGTGGTCGGGCACGCAGGACAATAAGTGAAGTGCGCCATGGTTTGCAGGAGTTCTCCACATTCACAGCTGGCGTCTGCGCTACTTAGGAACCCCCACCGGCACAGGTTATCCTTGTTTCGGCCAACCTGGGTCCTCAGCCTATTTAGACTTCTCCAGGTTGGCCAAGGTTCCTTATAGCCAGGAGGCAGGTGTTCGTTGGGGGGGTACAGTGAATGTGGGTACTCGTTTGCCCAAGGGCTGCATCTCACGTCGGAAGGGTTTTGGTCGGTATGTTGTGTAGATCGCAGGAAGCTTTTGCGGCTTCGCAACCGACTTGCGGCGGGAGAGAGCCCGTAGAGTGGATGTCTCGGCTTTGTTATCGTATATATTATTTTTACTTATTTATTAGGCACAGGAGTTGAAATCATGTGTTATATGCTAAGAAATTCAATAATTATAAAATCACACAATTCCTGAAATTTGCAAGGTCATAACTTTTTTTCACCGGGACCTATATTTTTGGTGCTAAAGTAAAAGGTGTTAGTAATGATAAAGTCTATCATTTGACATAGGTTTCGTTCTTGTACAACACCTTTCAAAATGTTGGACCAGAGTTCTATGGAAAAGTTGCATTGTCTTTTGTAAGGTGTTTGTTGTTTTTTTGTGTTGTTAGCAAAGTCGTTGAACAAAAGCTGTTCAGATTGATCCCATCAATACAAGGTAAAAAAAAAATATAGAAACAAAAAAAAAACTAAACGAAAACTACGAATACATTCACAGCCCTCACAAAAAGATTTTTTTTCCGTATTTATTCATGTTTTCTTTGTTGTTTATGTTTATTTTACCGTGCGGTGCACACAATCACAGTCTTCCCGTCTCAACGGAGCGAACAAGACTGATTCGTGAAACAAAACACGCTTGATGCCTGCCGTTAGCTGCGACGGACGATAACTTGCTGCGCGGAATAAAAATGTCGTAAGCGCCGAATGTTGTTTATTTTAATAACTCGTAAAATATAATTTCTTTTGTAAAATCGCTAATAGTGGCGCTCGATAATATGTTAAGGATGTTATTATTAAATAATGGCTTAATAATATGCAATACAACCTGAGAAAAACCCATATTAGATGAAAATAAGAGGTTACTTTGGGATATTTTTCTATCAAGAAAGTTTTATTGTCTTTTGTAAGGTGTTTGTTGTTTTTTTGTGTTGTTAGCAAAGTCGTTGAACAAAAGCTGTTCAGATTGATCCCATCAATACAAGGTAAAAAAAAAATATAGAAACAAAAAAAAACTAAACGAAAACTACGAATACATTCACAGCCCTCACAAAAAGATTTTTTTTCCGTATTTATTCATGTTTTCTTTGTTGTTTATGTTTATTTTACCGTGCGGTGCACACAATCACAGTCTTCCCGTCTCAACGGAGCGAACAAGACTGATTCGTGAAACAAAACACGCTTGATGCCTGCCGTTAGCTGCGACGGACGATAACTTGCTGCGCGGAATAAAAATGTCGTAAGCGCCGAATGTTGTTTATTTTAATAACTCGTAAAATATAATTTCTTTTGTAAAATCGCTAATAGTGGCGCTCGATAATATGTTAAGGATGTTATTATTAAATAATGGCTTAATAATATGCAATACAACCTGAGAAAAACCCATATTAGATGAAAATAAGAGGTTACTTTGGGATATTTTTCTATCAAGAAAGTTTTATTCTACTGTGAATTGAATCAATTAAAAATCTTGCAAATACGATGTTGTAACCATATATATTTATTATTTATTAATTGGATATAATTTTGCGATATTAAATTCAATCTAAGATAGGTAATTTGCCTTTATACCCGCTCTTAATGCTACTCTAATTAAAGGTAACAACGGCATGCAAATTATAAATAAAACATCCTTAATAAAATATTGTTACAATATGACATAAAGACATAATGACATGACAAGATTTGATATGACAAGTTTTGGCACTTACTTTAACGTATTTTAGTATCCACATAGCGCCTTATTTCTAAAAGACGTAAGTATGTCCCTAAAGCCAGTTGCACAGTTGTTGAATCTATTGCTGCCAGTATATTTAAGACAATGGGTACCTTTCGTGTTTGCGTTTAAAAAAAAATTGCAACAAACGGTATGTGGTAAACAAACATGAGAATGTTATGTTAGTTTAATGTTAGTTCTTTAAAAATTCTACTTCGATAAAAAATATTTTTATTTTATAACAGTACAAAAATATAAATTACTTTCTGCGTAATATTTCTCTCCTGCGAACAAACATTTTAACCTTTAAACTTTAATAAAATAAAAGTATGACTCTAAAACTTATTTAAAAACAATTAAATCCGACTGAGTAACAGGAAAAAATTAAACAACAAAATCGGTTCACCCGTTTAGTAGTTACGAGGGAACAAAAAAACTGACATACCTACCTACAGGTCAAACACCCTCATTTTGGACTTCGCCGGATAAGGGTAAAAAATTTATATATTTTTTTCAACACATTTTCTCAGAAAACAGCTATATTTGTACTGTACTAAAGTCCATAATCCAGCTTATAAAACACGCGGGCTTTTTTCATTATATTAGCGCACTAGTGTTTTATTTTTGTTTAATATCAACAAGACATAGAAGAAGCAAGAAGTTTTTAATGCTTATTACATTAGTAACTTTTTTATTAAATTTTGCTGTATTCGAGAGAAATATATGAACATATGAAAGTATATGAAAATATTTATATTAATTCAATAATCACCAATAAATATTTCATTTAAGTAAAAATATACACAATTTTTGATTATTTACAAGTACTTTTAGGTTGTTACTGTTTAGCAGTTTAGTCTGCTCCTCCTTAATACGCGTATAATCTGGCTAACTGAAAAAACAATAATGCGCGCCATATTTACAAACATTTGTGGTGTTTTTTATTGTAATTATCTCTAAAAGTAACGACTTCTACAAATATAAACTGTAATCAATGTAGTTTCTTTAGTCAGACGGCTAAAATACTTAGACACAAAATACAAGTTTGGAGGTTGTAAAACTCAAAAGAAAATACCAACATATGCAGCCTATATAATGTTTCGGTGGACTTGCAGTGGACGTAAGGTTAGCAAATTTTTGTATTTTTACTCGCAAATGTGTTGGAAAATGTGGTAAGACCCACGTGCACATTATCATTACACTCTCGGCTCCATTACATACTTACTGCAAATCCTGAGCCTCGAGTTTAATGAGCAAAATAGCGCACTTGCATCTTAATGTATTATAATCATTATTTTATTTTGTAAACACCTTTGAAACAAAAACTACTCGAAACAGATATTATCAAGATCATCGACATCAGTTCAACAAACATCACTATATTTTATTATGACGAGGGTGGATCCCGATGATTTGTGACCTCCATGTTATTGGGAATGATTTTAAGTCTTTTTGTTGAGCTTGATTTAAAATTTCATTTAAGGACTCGTCTGTCGAAGGCTTTACGATTTAATCGGATGTTTTAATCTTGGCAACCTTTTTCGTTTTTTGATGTCCAATTAGAAACAAAAAAAAGGTATCAGTATGTGTATTTCATCTTCTCTCAGATATAAAATAGTATATAGGGTGTTCGGTATACCACTGCATGTTTGAGGGTTCTTGCTCTACCAATATAAAACTGAACAACTTTTGTTTTGCGTCTTCTTAATTCGCAATTTTTTTTACTTCTCTCGTATACGAAATGTACTCTAAACTACGAGTTGATGAAAGTAGAAGAAGCGAGGGAAGTATGTCAAGATCGTAGCAGGTGGAGGGCTTTGGTCTCTGCCTACCCCATTGTCTGACCCGACGGAAAAGAGGTGTGATCTGATAAATTGATAATATATTGGATGTAAAATCGAGTCAATTTGTAAATCGAACCAATTTTTTTTCGTAGACAATGGGTTTGCGACTGTCACTATTCGAAGGATTTTTAGTACGCACGGCAGCAAGGAACGGTCAACCGCACGTCAGTAGAAACTTTTTCAACTCTATTACCACGCCATAAAGTCCAAAAGTAATTCTACTGATGTGCTGTTGAGTGTACTCAGTAACAAAACCAGTAAAAACAGCTTTAACAATAAAGAAACTTTCTGTATGGCTATTACAAGGCTTGAGACCTTTTTGGTTGGCTGGTACGAGTACAGTGAAGAACAGGTCAAGCTTAAAACTTAGAGCTCTTATAGCTTCGACGGTGATAATAATAAGCACGGTACAAATCCGCGAGTTTCCTGGATCAAAAATAAAATGAAATCCTGTTTGCGTCTAAGAAAGAATCGTTTAAAATTTATGAAAACCAAGTAATTTTAAATTTCAGACGTAGTTTTTAATTTTTAATTAATTTAATGTTAAAAAGTAACTAAACGATGGCAAAAATTATGACGTAATTGTTCAAAAACTTCATACAAAATCTATGAAAGATTTTTGTTCTGACGTTCAATAAAGAGTAGGTCACAACTGACTAGATTGAAAACTTGCGGGAAAACTGTTAAACTTCATGCTCTCTTCACTGTAGTAGAATCTTCAATGAAATCATGTATTTTCTTTTGCTTATAACTTTAATCCAAACTAAACACATAATGGAAAACCAACCAATTAAACGTTCGACTATTAAAACGTTCAGACAACACAACCTAAACTAATGGACTTTTATCTGTAACTGTATCAGGGGACAGAGATTTGTACTGTGTTGCATCTCATATAACCCGAGCGGTGCTGACTAAAGCCACGATCAGCTGAATTCATAGACTAATTCGTCATTCATTGCTCGTTGAAGTTAGGATATTGCAATTAACATAACCAAGCCTCCCAGCAATGTATGCCGAATTAGTCTTTGAATTCAGCTAGGTGTGATCGTGGCTTTGGAATACCCTACCTCTTCTCTAAGAATACCTACCACCTATCTCTTCCAATGGGTATCGCATAGGTGCCCATTGTACTTGTTTCTTATAGAAAACTAGCTGTGCCCGCGACTTCGCCTGCGTGTTATTCAGACAATGTGCAGTCTCTTCCCCTCCCTCTCCCCCTCCCCCTCCCTCACCCTCTCCCACTCCCTCTCTCTCTCTACACCCATCCCACTCCCTCTCCTTCTCCTTCCCCCTCTCCCTATCCCTGCCCCTAACCCTACCCCTACTCCTATCCCTATCCTTGACGCCGTCTTAACCGCTATCCCTATCCTTATATAAACATAGAAACGACACCCATATTGATTTTTAGACATATTAACTCTATCGCACTCCAACCCCATCCCCAGGGGATGATGGTATTTCATGTCCACCACCTTAGATTTCAAAATTGTTGTAGTTTTCGTAATCAGCGATCCGATAAACCATACAAACGACACCTATATTGATTTGTAGACATATCAATCCTATCGCACCCCAACCCCATCCCCAGGGGATGAAGGTAATTCACGTCTACCACATTGGATTTCAAAATTGTTTTAGTTTTCGTAATCAGCGACCCGATAAACCATACAAACGACATCCATATTGGTTTTTAGACTTTTTCACCCCATTTCCCTCTTTAAAGGGTTAAATTTGGGGTGGAATTTCAATAACAGGTATGTATGTTCCACAGAATTACAACTCTAATGACTAAATAATAAATTTTATTGGATATATATATATTTTTTTTATTACTTTATTCTTTTTATCTTATCTTTTTTATCTTAAAATTAAGGAGTTTCAACTTCATCCTTTTCATCCCTTAGGGTGTAGAATTTTCAAAAACCCTGAGACACATGAAACTTAATTTTTTGTCGTCAGTCTAAATACAAATTTTGAAGATCCTAACTTCAAAACTGACGGACTTTCATACAAATTTTAATCCCTTATTTCACCCCCTTAGGGGATGAATGTTGAAAAATTCTTAAACACGTACTTTTTAATTTTTTACCATTAGCTCGGAACCAAATTTCTATAATTCTACCTTTTAGACCAACATAAGGAAAAAAAATCATCCCCTTTTTATCCCCCTTGAAGGATGATTTTTAAGAAATGCTTAAACACGTGTTTCTTTATTTTTTACCAGAATCAAATTTGTGTCAATCTAGCTCAAGAAACAAAGAACTTTCATACAAACTTTCATCCCTTATTTCACCCCCTTGGGAGATGAATTTTCCAAAATCCTTTCTTAGTAGGTGGTTTTGACGTGCATAGAACCTGTGTACAAAGTTTCAGATCTGTATCTATAGCGGTTACGGCTCGGCGTTGATGAATCAGTCAGTCAGTCAGTCAGTCAGTCAGGACATGCTTTTTTATATATTTAGATAAATGGTACAGCAGCACTGCACATACTTTCTCGCGACTTGCGAGAGTCATCATCATCATCATCATATCGCGTGGGTCGTAAGATCGATGACCGACCTCACAAACCCTGGTCGTCAGTTTTTGAGCCGCCCAAGCCTTCTAACATGGCTCATCTTACGACTAGCCGGGACCAACGGCTTAACGTGCCTACCGAAACACGGAATCATCTTACTTTTCGAACAATCAGATTGTGATGCAGCAATGTCCTAAGTCCTAACTAGACTGGCGAAGATACACAAAGTGATATTTGTTTGACAGTGTTTCCAAAGGGAGTAGAACATTCTGATCCGCGGTCGAACCCACAGTCGAACCACTGGACCACAAAGGCTATTCAACTAGAAGTTAAGAGAGAAGAGAAGAGAATAAATAAGTATTAAAGTTAGTAATTCCGTCCCACTTCCGTCCAAATTATATGGAAATACCTGTACTAGATTTTTTTTTAATGAAATATGCAGTCATGAAGATAACTAATTCAGAATCGGGTGAGAAATTGATCTAGCTAGGTCTCATGTCCGGGAAAATTAGTTTTCACAGTTTTTTTTAATCTTTGCGCGTTTAAGATACTTACAGCGCCATCTGTTCTTGAGTAGCATACCTTGCTCATCCGGTGTACGTATAGTATTAATCTAGTCCCTAGCTCACCCGATGTTATTGTCAGGTTGAGGCGGCCATTATAGAGCGAAGCTCGGTCGCCCAGGTACTATCATTTAAACGAATAGTAACATAAATAGTAAGCATAAAGTAGTAAGTAGGTTGATGAAAGTAGAGGAATCGAGGGAAGTATGTCAAGATCGTAGCAGGTGGAGGGCTGTGGTCTTTGCCTACTCCGACGGTCTTAACCGCCTCTTTAGACGTGATGTTATGTATGAATGTATGTAAGCATCTTTGTGCATTGTCTTTTAACAGCCTCCGTAGTCTATATACATATATATAGTAGTACCACCTAAATGAGTCCTCAAACAGGTGCGGGGGGCGGATGCGCGTAGAGAATGAGAATGCCCCGCCGCCCGCACCTCTTTCGTTCCCCCTTTGTCGTCTTACCCCCGCGCCCCTGTACCCCGCGGTCGAGGATTCATTTAGGCGGTTTATCTATAGTGGTTAGAGTATTCGACTTTCGATCCAGAGGTTCTGGATTCGATTGCCGGGGAGGACACGGTCAAACAACAATCCCATTGTGCGACCTCCCCAGTTTGATTAGGAAATTGCAAGATGAATCACCTGATTGGCCGAAAAGCTAGATGATTCCGTGCTTCGGTATCCCGACTCCTTACTACGAATGTAGTCGTTAATGAGCCATAGCGCCCCATAGCCATAGCGAAGGCCTTTGGTGGCTCAACAACTCTGACACCAGGGTTTGTTAGGTCGGTCATCGACCTTGCTACCCACACGATATGATGATGTCACTTAGTTGCTCTGTTGTACAACTCTTTACTAACTCTGGCTTTACGTAGACGTAAATTAAAGTATAACTGCACAACATCCTATCCTACTAATATCCTATCTTACTTCCTACTAATATTATAACCGCGAAAGTTTGTAAGTATGGATGGATGGATGGATGGATGTTTGTTACTCTTTCACGTAAAAACTACAGAATGGATTTTCATGAAACTTGGCACACATATAGGTTAGGTCCTGGAATAACACGTAGGCTACTTTTTACCGCAGAAAAGCACTTCATTCCCTAGGGAAAACCTGACTCACTGACTGACATATCAACGCACAGCCCAAATAGCTGGGTCTAGAAATTCGAAATTTGGCATGTAGTTTCCTTCTGAGGTTTAACGGTGCAATAAGAAAGGGTTTTAAAAATTTCCTCCCCTAAGGGGGTAAAATAGGGGATGAAAGTTTGTATGAAGGTCCGAGGGTTTTAAAGTTGGGATCTTTAAATTTTGTAGTTAGGCTAACGCCTAAAAATTAATATTTAAGTATCTCAGGGTTTTTGAAAATTCGACACCCTAAAGGATGATAAGGGGGATGAAGTTGAAAATCCTTTACTTTTAAAGTAAAATCCACATAATTTATTATTTAGGCATTAGGTTTGTATTTCTATGCAACGTTTATCACTGTTATTGAAATTTCACCCCAAATTCACCCCCTAAAAAGGGAAATGGGGTACAAAAGTCTAAAAACCAATATGGGTATCGTTTGTATGGTTCGTTGGGTCGCTGATTACGAAAACTACAACAATTTTGAAATCCAACGTGGTAGACGTGAAATACCATCATCCCCGGGGGATGGGGTTGGGGTTGGGGTGCGATAGGGTTGAAATGTCTAAAAATCAATATGGGTGTCGTTTCTATTTTTATATAGTTCTTCCCCGTCTGGTACAGCAGGAGCCTAATTCACATAATTAAGGAAAAACTACACTACCACAAATTGTGGAAATTAAATGGCAATCCTCGCGACCAGGACTCCTTTGTGTTATTGCGCAAACGGCAAAAACAGGCCCAGGACGAGTGCTGGAACAAATATGTATATAACTGTGAATCCGCCTTATCCAAATATCCGAGATACTTCTGGAAATACTCCAAAGAATTAAAAGGCTGCGGATCGATTCCAAAGCAAATGAAAGATGGCTCCGTTGTTTTTACTGACACAATGGAGATCTGTACACACTTCTTGGATTATTTCCAGTCCGTGTATCGGCCAGGTATGGGAAGAGCGGTTCTTTATAATATTGACAGCATTTCGACTTCTTGTTACAATAGTATACGCTTAACTGAAGAGACGGTATATCGATACCTTAAAAAAACAAATGTTAATAAGAGTGTGGGTAGTGATGGGATTTCGCCACTTTTAGTTAAAACTTGTGCTAAGGAGTTGTCAAGACCACTCACAATAATTTTCAATCGATCACTCGCTGAAGGAGTGTTCCCTCAAAAATGGAAAGAAGCTGTTGTGGTCCCTGTACATAAAAGCGGACCTAAATTCCGTTTTGACAAGTACCGCCCTATTTCCATTTTATCAGTCTTTAGCAAACTTTTGGAGTTAATAGTTCATGATCACATTTACCCTTTTTTATCACAGTCAATACCGTTACAACAACACGGTTTTATGCGACAGAGGTCGGTGGTGACTAACTTGGCTGTGTTCACGGACAACGTGTTGAAGAGTATTGACGGTGGTGGTCAGATGGATGTCATCTACACTGACTACTCCAAATGCTTTAATCGTTTAGATCACTCGATATTGATTGGCAAATTAGGAGCTGTGGGTGTGCATGGCGATCTCCTAAGATGGTTCGCGTCATACCTGGAGAATAGATGCCAAGCTGTTAGAATTGGAGCATGTGTGTCTAACTTTTCATTAATCCCTTCAGGTGTTCCACAAGGGTCGCACCTGGGACCGTTACTTTTTAACGTCTACATATTTGACATTTCTTCATGCTTTCAGCACTCACTATTCTCCATGTATGCCGATGATATGAAAATTTACTCTTCTGTGAACTGCCACAATGATTGTTTGCACATTCAGGATGACCTGGATAGACTGAGCAGTTATTGTAGACTGAACGGTTTAGATCTTAACGTGGACAAGTGTCAATGTATTACATACACCAGAAAAAAAAGTTTGTCGAGTTTGTTTACTCAATTAATGATGTACCTGTTAAAAGACATACAGACGTTCGGGACTTGGGGGTGATGCTTGATCAAAAGTTTATGTTTACAATGCATTATGAACACATAGTGCAGAAGTCTTACAAAATGTTAGGATTTGTAATGCGTATTACCAGGCCGTTTAAAATGGTGCACTCTTTTACTACGGTATATTTTGCTTTTGTAAGAAGTATTTTAGAGTTCGCCTCACAATTATGGTCCCCCTGCTATTTTGTACACGCGGCTAGAATAGAAGGCATTCAACGTAAGTTCTTGCGTTTTTTAAGCCATCGGTGTGGAGACACGTTATTTGGTTACGAAGAGCGTCTTAAGCATTACCGTTTATTATTGCTTGAAAAGAGAAGACAGCTTGCTGACATGGTGTTTCTTTGTAACATAGTGAACGGTCTTGTAGACTGCCCAGAATTGGTAGGGAAAATTGGCATTAATACGCCTAAAGTACGTACTAGACACACAAGTCTATTTTGCGAACCCAGTTCTCGAAAAAACTACGCTCAAAACTCGGTTTTGACTCGATGTGTCCGCACATATAATAGCTCCTTCAAAGATATAGAAATTTTTTGCTTGAAGCGGGAAACCTTCAAAAAACACGTACTTACCATACTTGCTGGTGGTACTATCACTAACCATGATGTGGACGCCGTTGTGGGTATACCGTGCTCAGAATATTCTGCGTAACTGGTAGTTGCAATATCATATAACTTAAAAATATTCATAATAATTATATCACACACATACACACACACACCTACACGCACACACTCACGAGTTTTTAGTCAAATTTTTATTGTTTATAATTATTTATTTTTTGTCTAATTTTGTATAACGTAATATTTTCTTGATCTGAAAAATGTAGATGTAGTTTTTGTATTCATTTCTTTCATCAGCTGTTGTTACCCATGTTTGTTTACATAATACGTGAAATCTTGTTTTTGGCATACAATTATATTTAATTAACTAGCTGTTGCCCATAGGCGTATACAAGGGGGGGGTCGAGGGGTCATGACCCCCCCCAAACCCCAAGCAAGTCGACTCACACTTGACCAGTTTTCATTATTTGTCATTTTATGTACTCTACAACAAGTAACAAAAAAGGCATGATAATTTAAGAGGTTGATAAGAGCTAAATTACCTCCCTTTCTAACAAAAAACTGAAAGCGCGTGTTAGAACGGAGCGGATTCGCGCTGCTTTACATTTTTCGCTCATTTTTACATTTTTCTCAAAATCTGTTCGCTTAATATTAATTACTAGCTGTTGCCCGCGGCTTCGCTCGCGTTGATTTCGTATTTAGGTTGTTACCGGTTTTCCGAAGCAATGAGATATTTTAGTCCAGGGAAATTATTATTTATCCCATCATTTCGGGGTAATTTTATACTAAGGAAAAACAGGACCAACTCTGCGCAAATCAATGAGTATAATTCAAGATCCAGCTGAATTTTATATAATATACAGACTTTACTCATAAATTACTCAGAACAGAGGAACTTAGCAGCAGTATCCTAACAAATATAAAGAGAGAGATGAGAGACACCTTTATGTCATATTTCAAAACAGAGCCAATTCGCAGAAGTAATTGAGGAAAACTGAAACCCTCTTCCTCTCCCCCCTTCCTCTCCCCCTCCCCCACCCCACTCTGCCACTGCCCCTCCCTATCCCCCTCCCTCTCCCTCTCTCTCACCCCCTCCCCCTCCCTCACTCCTTTCCTCGCCCCCTTCCCCTCCTTCTCCTTCTCCCTCTACCTGTACCTCTCTATCTCTCTTCCTCTCTACGTCTCTACCCCTCTACCTCTCTACCCCTCTACCTCTCTACCTCTCTTCATATCTACCTCTCTACCTCTCTATCTCTCTACCTCTACCTCTCCCTATCCCTGCCCCTATCCCTACCCCTAACGTTAATTTAACCGCTATCCCTAACATAGAAACGACACCCATATTTATTTTTAGACATTTCAAACCTATCGCACCCCAACCCCATACCCAGGGGATGATGGTATTTCAAGTCCACCACGTTGGATTTCAAAGTAGTTGTAGCTTTCGTAATCAGCGACCCGATAAGCCATACAAACGACACCCATATTGATTTTTAGACATTTCAAACCTATCGCATCCCAACTCCATCCCCAGAGGGATGATGGTATTTCACGTCCACCACGTTGGATTTCAAAATTGTTGTAGTTCTCGTAATTAGCGACCCGATAAACTATACAAACGACACCCATATTCACATTTCAACCCTATCGCACCCCAACCCCATCCCAAGGGAATGATGGTATTTAACGTCCACCACGTTGGATTTCAAAATTGTTGTAGTTTTCGTAATCAGCGACCCGATAACACATACAAATGATACCCATATTGGTTTTTAGACTTTTTCACCCCATTTCCATTTTTTAGGGGTTGAATTTGGGGTGGAATTTCAATAACAGTGATGAACGTTGCATAGAATTACATCATTAATGCCTAAATAATAAATTATGTGGATTTTACTTTAAAAATAAAGAATTTTCAACATCATCCCCCTTTTCACCCTTAAAGGGTGTCGAATTTTCAAAAATCCTGAGACACTTAAATATTAATTTTTAGTCGTCAGCCTAAATACAAATTTTGAAGATCCTAACTTCAAAACTGACGGACTTTCATACAAACTTTCATCCCCTATTTTACCCCCTTACGGGTGGAATTTTTTAAAACCCTTTCTTAGTGCACCCCTAGATCTCATAAGGAACCTACATGCCAAAGAATCTCTAGACCCAGCGGTTAGGGCTGTGCGTTGATATGTCAGTCAGTCAGTCAGTCAGTCAGTCAGTCACCTTCTTCTTTTATATATATAGATAGATAAAACAGTTATATGATGAGATCCTATGAATGTGTAAAAATTTTAGCATTATAGATTAATGGGTATTTAAGAAAAAAAGTTTAAAAGCAAAAAGCCGAGGTAACTTTGGATTTTTTTTATGGCGTATAAAATATTTATTTATTTATTTTACAGTTTATTGTAAACAAGAAAATACGAAAAGAAAAACTTTAATCGAGTTTCACAGTCGGCCATCTTCTTGAAAAGGTGCACATATCACATTTTTTTTTCACGGCCATAATTATATTCATTAACTTTTCGTTGAAAAACTGCTTAAGTGAAGCGTATTTAGCTCTTATCAGCTCCTTAATGGGATGTGTATCTGCCTATATGAACAACTTTTCCCTTAGTTGAAATACAAAACAAAATTCAATTTCCCATAGAAATATACCTAATGAATGCTTCAGCTGATAGAGCTTTTTATAAAAATATAGAAGGTCATTTTACACCTTGTAAATCTACGGTAGAGCTAAACAAAAACTGTCGCAAAAAACACACTTCCTGTATTGAGATGAATTTTCTCTTTAATTTTTTACTTTTTGTATTTTTTTATTTCATAGGATATCCATCATAAAACACTGACCAGACACCCACTGGTGTATCCCACTATTGCCATTCCGTTTTTTCACGGCCGTGGTCGGCAATAGCCCGGTGGCCGGGGCAGCAGAAAAACCTACCTTACAAAAAAAATTAACAAACGCACTTTGAAGAGACATAGGACATTTAGTAGATTCGAAAATTTCTGGTCGGCCGGCAACTTGGCACGTTTTCCGCAGTTAGGGCCCAAGTGGAGCCGTTGAACGGGTTAAAATATTTCATTTAAAAATAGAACAAAACTACTCTATGAGGCCGTTAACTACTTAACAAAGCTTAAAAATCGTAGCTTACTACAAACTTGGTCTTATTTTAAAATTACGAAATTAACTGGTCCAACGGCTCCACTTGGGCCCTAACTGCGGAAAACGTGCCAAGTTGCGCCGCAGCCGACCAGACGTTTTCAAATCTACTAAGTGTTCTTTGTCTCTACAAAGTGCGTTTGTTAAATTGTTTTTTCTAGCAGGCTGGTACGCAGGCAGGCTTTTCTACTGCTGGCCAGCGGGCTAGCAGATACATAGCTTACGATAATTTTGGTTCGTCAACGTAGCCTATCGGAAGCATGACCCCCCCCAGAATATGACGCTGTATACGCCACTGCTGTTGCCCGCGACTCCGTCCGCGTGGGGTTCAGAAAAAGTAGCTAATGTCTTTTCCCATGGTTCAAACTATCTTCGTACCAAATTTTTATCACAATCGGTTTATCGCATTAGTCATAAAAGCGTAACAGACAGACAGACAGACAGTGCAGTTCTCGCCTTTATATTATTAGGTATACAGAGTACCGATAATACGAATTCTTGTAAGTAAATTAAACACCTCTTGTTTACGTGTGGACTGTTAGGTCGTAGACTATCCTCGTAAGTGTAAAATCATAGTCGAATTCCACCCGGAGTAGCTATGATACGGGTTTTGTTATTTCTTATACAAAACAAAGCCTCAGTCACTTTAGCTTCTGTGGCTACTGAAAAAAGAGCGGTACAAAGTCCAACGTGTCTAGCTTCACATGCTTTTAACTCTACATGTACCTACATACAAAACTGTTGGACTTCACTTCCGTACAATCTTTGTAACTTATCTCTCCCCTTAAAAGACAATTCCTCAAAAACAATGATTCACTGCTCTCTTTATTTTTTGAAGTGTTTCGTTTATAAGTACCTACTTCCTAAGTTTTCAAAACTTTAGAACTTTCATTATTTTTGTTACATTTGTTGCACCGCCATGCCGTAACAGGATTTTTTTTATTATTATTCTTACAATAAAACTAAATCTAGATTTCACCAATCTTTAGCTGTACCCATGACTTTTACACAAACAACTGGACCGGATCAAACGGAATTTTCAACAACGTATTTGGCTTTCTTCCGTACAAAATTATAAGCTTTGTTTGATTTCAGCTCGGTTTCACAGCTTGTAACTTTGAACTCGTCTGTTATTTGTTTGAATGAACCGATTGCAATATAAAAAAAAAACCGGCCAACCTCGCGCACCGAGGGTTCCGTACCACCACATAATCATAATTGTATTAGTTGAAATTTCAGTAAGTTAATGTGCTAGATTTTTTGAGTCCGACACACACTTGAACAAATTTTATTATTTGTTATTTTATAGCTTATGTACTATAAACATACTAATTTTCAAATTTGTAAGTGTTCCCGTTTTTTAATTAAATAGAACTGAAACAAAAATCGCCTCAACGACCATCCAACTTGACCCTTCTCTTATATGAATGTTCTTGAAACGGGAGGTCACCACAATTGGTTACCATTTGTTGTGAGAAAAGTTGTAATATTTAATGATTTCAGACTTTTCCCATTATCTGTACTGTGAGACCTAGCTTCTTGCGAAAGTTCATAATTTTAGGTCAACGGGAAGTACCCTGTAGGTTTTGCATTTTTGAATAAATGTATGGAGATGAGGACATAAAATGCCATATCTTTTGATGGCGTCGTTGTAAAAAATTGAAATTTTCAGATCTTGTGTGGTTCATAGATCCTAATATATGGTAATAATTTCAACCTGATACCTTTACCCGTTCGTGAGAAAAAAGTTCAAATATTGCACGAAAGCAACCCAAATACGTTGTTGAAAACCCCGTTTAAGTCGTTCAAGTAGTTTGTGAGGTATTGGTGCGGCCGCTTAAAATTTCGCGAACCTTCTGTCTGAGTGAACCGTTTGCAATGAAATAAAGCTTATATGTTGCACAGAAAGAAGCTCGACGCGTCATTGAAAACCTTGTTTGACTTTGAACCAGTTCAGTAGGTGAGTTCTTGGTTCTGCAGCATGAAACTTTACGTATGTTCTGTCAGAGTGAACCTTTCGCAATGAAACTTATCTTATTTATTGCACAGGAGTAAGACAAACGCGTTATTGAAAGCTACGTTTGAGTCTGCTCAAAAGTTTTTGAATTATTCGCGCCTTCGCTTGAAACTTTGCGTAACTTCTATCTAAGTGAACCGTTTTCAACTAACCTAAGCTTATATGTTGCACGGAAGTACCTAATCCAAGCACGGTATGCAAATGCCAGTTGGAGTCAGTACAGTAGTTTGTGAGCTATTGGCGCCGCCTATTGAAACTTCGGGCATTTTCTGACTGAGTGAACCGTTTTCAATTAAAGTAAGCTAATACATTGCAAAGAATTAAGCTAAACACGTTGTTGAAAACCCCGTTTAAATCCGTTTAGTAGTTTGTGAGTTATTGGTGCCGCCGCTTGAAACTTAGTGTATTTTATGTCTGAGTGAACTGTTTGCAATGAAACTAAGCATACATGTTGCTTGGAGTAAGCCAAAACGTTACTGAAAACCTCGTTTTAATCGGTTCAGTTGTTTGGTCCGCTGGAAATTTCGCGCACCTGTCTGAGTGAGCCGTTTTCAATAAAAGTAAGCTAATATGTTGCAAAGAAGTAAGCTTGACAGTTTATTGAAAACCCCGTTTGAATCAGTTCAACAGTTTGTGAGTTATTTGCGCCGCCGCATGAAACTTAGCGTACCTTCTGTCTGAGTGAACCGTTTGTAATGAAACTAAACTTTTATGTTGCACAAAAGTAAGCCAAACTCGTAATTGAAAACTCAGTTTGAATCGGTTTGTGAGTTATTATCGTACAGGCAATTTGATACTTTACATTATTGTAGCTTCTGATTGAATGAACCGATTTGAATGCAACATAGCCTATATGTTGCTCAGAGCTAAGCTGAATCCATCTGCAAAAACCGCGAGAAATTCCGTACAGTAGTTGCGGAGTTTATCGAAAACATACAGACAGACAGACAGACAGACAAAAAGTTCAGAAAACATATTTTTGAGTTCTATTAGTCGTGTCTTATCGCCCACACTAATTTTTTTATAAATTTATCAAAAGTACAGACACGCGGTTTATACTCTTTTATTATATGTATAGATTATTCTTATAAAAATGTAATGCTGTAAGGTTTTCTTTGAATAAATTAAATTAAATTAAAATATGAAGATAGGGATAGCGGTAAAGATGGCTTTAGGGGTAGGGATAGGGGAAGGGATAGAAGGAGAGGAAAAGGGAGGAGGAGGGAGGAGGGGGAGGGGGAGAGGGAGAGATACAGGGACAGAGATGGTTTGACGGACGGCTGGACAGATGGTTGGACGGACGGACGGACGACAGATAGACGGAAGAGTGGATGGATGGATGGTCATATAGATAGAATCCCTTGCGGACGAAGTCGCGGGCAACAGCTAGTTATAGATATATTTTAAAAAAAGCTTCAGTTATCAAGTAGGTAGACTGCCTATCAACGTTTTTATGTAAGTGTAATTACAAATTATGTTGTTGCTTTAAATAAAAAATATGTAAATTATATATGTAATATGAAAATGCTGTAATGTGGCTTCAGCCAGCGTGCTTTAAAGAATAATCTGATTTTAGGTATGTAAGATAGTAGATAAGTATATGTTATGTATTTGGGTTATGTTATGAAATTATTTTAAAATTTTACATGTCTCATATTCGGTAAGTAGGTCCTTATTACCCCCAAATGGGGCTTGTAGGTCACCAAATAGCGCTCTAGGGTAATAATGTAGTTAGAAAATCCCTAGGGCGGTAAGTAATTGTTTTTTTTTTGTGTTTTTAGGGTGCCGTACCTCAAAAGAAAAAAACGGAACCCTTATAGGATCACTTTGTTGTCCGTCTGTCTTTCTGTCTGTCTGTCTGTTAAGACCTTTTATCTCACGAACGGGTAAAGGTATCAGGTTGAAATTAATACCATATATTAGGATCCATGTACCACACAAGATCTGAAAATTTTAATTTTTATAACGATGCAATCAATAGATATGGCATTTTATGTCCTCATCTCCATACATTTATGCAAAAAAGCAAAACCTACAGGGTACTTCCCGTTGACCTAAAATTATGAAATTTGGCAAGAAGCTAGGTCTCACAGTAGAAATACTCGTAATGGGAAAAGTCTGAAATCATTAAATATTACAACTTTTCTCACAACTAATAGTAACCAATTGTGGTGAGCTCCCGTTTCAAGAACATTCATATAAGAGAGGGGTCAAGTTTGATGGTCGTGAAGGCGATTTTTGTTTTGTCTATTTTAAAAACGGGAACACTTACAAACTTGAAAATTGGTATGTTTATATTGCATAAGCTATAAAATAACAACAAATAATAAAATTTGGTCAAGCGCGTGTCGGACTCAAAAAATCTAGCACATTAACTTACTGAAATTTCAACTAATACAATTATGATTATGTGGTGGTACGGAACCCTCGGTGCGCGAGTCCGACTCGCACTTGGCCGGTTTTTTTTTTTTAATTACTTACATACCGCCCTAGGGCTTTTCTAGCTACATAATTACCCTAGACCGCTAATTGGTTGGTCACCTACAAGCCCCATTTGGGGGTAATAAGGACCTACTTACCTCACAATCGAGATGTAAAGCAGAGTAGTTAGCTCGGGTGTAAGCATCAATTGCACCCTCGAACTATAGGCGCCCTCGCTGCGCTCGTGCGCCTAAATATCTAGGGCTGCAATTGATGCCTTCCATCCCTTGGCTACTAATCTACTATTAATTGTTTTCTTCTTTCTTCTTAACACAAACACAAAAATTACTTTACCTAATTTCTATGACAGCAATTTTTTTTATCTCTTTAAAGCTACCTAAGCTAAGTATTTACAAACAAAACATAGGAGAGCAAGCCCAAAACAGAATAAAAACAATAAAATGACCAGATAATAAAAGCATCTAACTTATAATTAAAACACAATTTATGGAAATCGAAGACATTATTACAACCATAAATAATCACGAAAGCTTTCGAACTGCACCGCAGAGTATAAAAGGAGTGGCTACAAATAATATATTAAATTTTATTGTTTTAAACTCGCACGGTTAATTGAGTCATGAACATCGAATAAACTGCCGGCGCGTAAACTTGAAAAACCAGCAAAGTGCGAGTCGAACTCGCGCATTACGGGTCCGTACAATATATCTACTAAGTCTTGACCATGTTTTGATATAAGATGCTTAAATAAAAAAGCTTACTATAGATTAGATGACTATATGGATGACAAAGAGGTATAGTGCTCTGATATTCCAGCGAAACACAAGAAATACATTGTAAAAAGCCGACTCTTAAAGTAGGCCGTGCGGCAGTGGTTTCTTGCCATTTCTTTTACGCTGCCATAGCACGATCCGAAACGGCGTAGACTCGCCCTATTTGCATTGTATTCTGCATGACATTCAATAAGTATTCTGTAAAGAATCTACATTGAATAAAATTATCTGAATCTGATGTTGAATGCAATCGCATGTTCTTTGCAAATAGCAACTGACTATCAACAAAGTAAAAAAGATATGATATTTGAGAAGATATTTTCAGAAGGACGGACGGACAACTTAACCCACAGTATAAATGTGTCCCGTGGGCACCTTTAGACACGGAACCCTAAAAATTTTATCCATTTGGGTGAATAAAAGTGTTGCTTTGGTGATGGTTATGTGCAATAAAAATAACAGATAAACCTATAAATTTTTCGTTTTGAAATATAAATGGCTGCCAAATAAAAAAAATAAACATTATTCTGTTAGAATGGAAGCGTATGAACCCGGTGCTACAGCTTTTTCTACAACACGAAAGGCTTGAAAACGATCAATTAAATTCGAAAAAAATAATAGTATTTTATATCTTTAAATCTCAAACGATATTAAATTGAAGAGCAATATTGTAAAATTTATTTTTGTGTGAAGTGATTCACAGTTTTAGTTTTCGGCAAACGTTGTTTACACCCTGTATGAGCTAACTCTTGACGTATCTAGCCCTGTGGACGGCAGAACTTTGAAGAAGCTTATTTACTGGCAAATAAGGGTCAACGTCCATTCGACCGCCATGGCACCCAACCAGCACCAAACAAGCACCTAGTTTTACTAAAAAGAGTAGACGGCGCGCGGTCCCCGCGTAGAGCACTATTTTTACTTCTAAATTCAAAATGTATTGTGCCAAATTACATTAGGTCGTATTAATAAATTCCTCTCAAGTGTGAGATTGTTCTCAAATTGAACCTTAAATACTCAAATTTTTCTCTCAAGTCGTACTTACATAATATAAAAATTATGCATCTTGAATGCAATCTCATACTTGAAAGGGATTTAATAATACCACCCATAAGGTCTCTTGTTCAATAACTTAGAAGCGAGGCGAGGCTTTAAGCGAGGTGTGTTGGTAAGGTTCTGGTCTGGTGCTGAGGCGTTTAATGAAAACCGACCCTTAAACTACTAACTTGCTTTGAGATCGACCGCAGATTTCTCAATCCAATCATAAACAGCCTTTTTAAAAAAACGACCCAAATAAGTGCCAATAAAAAGTACTTAAGATAAAAATTATGATACTGGCAACAGATCGGTACAAGATAAGTACTATTTAGCCTCATTTAAAAGCAGTAAAATTGGTGCAAATATTTGTATTGCATGCAGTGTACTCGTATTATGTAAATGCCAGTTACCTACCTACTTGGTTATTCTGAATAGAGATTTTATCACATATAAAAGTTTAAGTTAAATTCTGCAAATGTTAAAACCGTACGCACGAACGAAGCAAATAAGTGGTTACTAAGACAGTATAAGCTGAACCAGTGCTGCGCTAGAAAGGCACGAAACCACAGATTAAATATTAGTAAAAACGAAACCTAAAACCCGCTCACGGTCAAAGTGTTACCACTGTCGTAAGACCGACTGTACAACGATAAAAACTGACTTTCACGTAAAGTTAAACACAAAGCACTAATAATTGTCACATTTTGTAAACCATAATTTAAAAACAAAAAGACAGGTTCATAATAAAACGGTTTTACAGAGATAAGAAGATAACAAATAAATAGTTATTTTTTGGGCTTTAAACATACTTTCGCCGAAACATTTGACGCACGGCAGCAAAAAAAATCGAATCAAAACCAGTATAACGTGAACCAGGGCTACGCTACAAACGCCCAAAACCAGAGACCCGCTCAATATCAAAGTATTTCCACCAACGTGCGGCTGTGTGTACTATTCAACCGCGGATATTATGAGTTTATGAAGGTTTTCTCTAAAAAGCATACAACGTATTTTTATTGGGCTTATTATTTTCGAGGCAACTAACAAATGGAACAACTACTAACAGTTTGCATCTAATAAATTAATCTGGCAGCGATTAAATATTTTAGCAACAATTCTATTAGATGAGCTTCAAAATGCAAGGATTTATAAAAACTAAATAATGTCTGATTCTTGAAGGTAGTAAATACTCGTATATTAAACAGGGGCAATGAAATCATAGGCGACGTACTATAAATAATGACTTGGCGACTAATATTAACAATGGGATAGCAACGATTGTATTATTGGCAACAATAAGCTCCCATATAAAAATACACTATCGGGCTGCGATTTGTAGACAGCTGTAAAAATTAAAACAGGTACTATAATTAAGTATTTGGATTTGAGTATTTTTGTTTGTAGAATCATAATTTAATGAAAACGGCGACAAGCGTACTCATAGCATAGAAACAGAGTATGGGTCGAATATTTAAAGATTTAATAAAAACTTTTGTGTTGTGAGAGTCTCCTATTTCTGTTTGCGAAAGGTGACAAGAGAACCTGGCCTTAGAACATGACCTTGGAAACATGACCTTGGGAACATGACCTTGAAGCTTTAATTATAAATTATCTTTTGTTTGTAATCAATTAATCATACTTCCGCGTGCTTCCGAACCTTTTTACAATGAATACTGCTTTTCTCAAAATGACCACTACCATCACGAAGCGGGGGGACGAGGGGGCGTAGCTCCCCAGTAAGGGACGTTCAGGGGGCGGAGCCCCCCGCCATAAAAAATCAAACTCCAGACAGGACAGACGCTCTTAAAATGTCGCACAAAGTATGTTTTTTATGACCATGTTCATATTTTCCTCTCACCTCAGCTAACGTTATAAACAACCTCATTGTATAATTTAAGAAAGCCTATATTCTAGTTTTTATCCGCCGTTAAGAGTTCGCTTAAAAATAAATTCAGTTACCAAAACAAAAAATCGATGCCAGTTTAAATTAAAACATAGATTACAACTGATTATAAAGCTGCTATTTTCTACTTAAAATGATCCTTCACTGTTAGCTGCCAACCTATTATTTTTGCTACATGCTTTAATATTTTTTTAAACCCTAATTTAGACTGATTTATCGCCTCGTTAAATACATGCCTTTTTATTGGGATAATCATTATAATTTTTTCTACGCTCCGTCAAATATTATTTAAAGCAGTATATGGCAAGAACTAGGAAATGCCTAATGCACTCTCAATGTTTGCCCAGTTATGAGCCTTTAGTCGCCTTTTACGACACCCACGGGCAGAGATTTTTTGGTATTATTCTTTGTCGTCACCACACGGGTTTACTTATTAATACCTGAAATTAAAGTCTGCCCAAAAATAAAATCTACCAATATCACCCTAATTATCACTTAAAGCTCTAATTAAGCTGGTTTACGGTCGCATTAAAACCTTAACATGAACATTCGAGATTAAACGTCAATAAAGTATGCGGTTTAAAAGATACTCCTACACATAATTAAGTATTTAAATTAATGTAAAGTGTCGTTGTGTTTTCTCTTTGATATTTAAAGTGTTAAAAAACAAGGATGTCTTGCTTGCATAATTTTTAAACTCTGTAAAAGAGGTGCGAATGTTTATGAAGTTTGATTACGTCTAACTTAAATGATTATTAAGAATGATATACGTCATAGTAACTTTAGAGGATCGTTTAAATACGCAGCCAGTAAATGCTGGAATGACATTCTAGCGTCAAGTAGATCCACTACCTCCTTCAACTCATTTAGAATAAGGTACAAGAGGTTAGTCCTTAACATACAAAAACAATATGAGAACGTGAGTTGTTCCTCTGCTGTTTATCCTACTTCCTTCCTACTAATATTATAAACGCTTAAGTTTGTAAGTATGGATGGATGGATGTTTGTTACTCTTTCACATAAAAACTACTGAATGGATTTTAATGAATCTTGGCGCATATATAGACTAGGTCCTGGAATAACAAATAGGCTACTTTTTACCGCTGGAAAACACTTCATTCCCATGGGAAAAGGCATTTACTGTTAATGAAGAAGGTGACTGACTCTTTGAGTGACATATCAACGCACAGCCAAAACCGCTGGGTCTAGAAATTCCAAATTTGGCTTGTAGGATCCTTATGAGATCTCAGGGTGAACTAAGAAAGGGTTTTACAAAATTCCACCCCTAAGAGGGTAAAATAGGGGATGAAAGTTTGTATGAAAGTCCGACAGTTTTAAAGTTAGGATCTTCAAATTTTGTATTTAGGCTGACGATAAAAAAATAATATTTACGTAATTCAGGGTTTTTGAAAATTCGACACCCTAAAGGGTGAAAAGGGGGATGAAATTGCAAATCCTTTATTTTTAGGGTTGTAATTCTATGCAACGTTCATCACTGTTATGAAATTCCACCCCAAATTCAACTCCTAAAAAAGGGAAATGGGGTGAAAAAGTCTAAAAACCAATGTGGGTATCGTTTGTATGGTTTATTGGGTCGCTGATTACGAAAACTACAACAATTTTGAAATCCAACGTGGCATATGTGAAATACCATTATCCCCTGGTGATGGGATTGGGGTGCGATAGGGTTCAAATGTCTAAAAATCAATATGAGTGTCGTTTGTATGGTTTATCGGGTCGCTGATTACGAAAACTACAACAACTTTGAAATCCAACGTGGTGGACGTGAAATACCATCATCCCCTGGGGATGGGGTTGGGGTGCGATAGGGTTGAAATGTTTAAAAATCAGTATGGGTGTCGTTTCTATGTTTACATGAGGATAGGGATAGCGGCTAAGATGGCGTTAGGGGTAGGGATAGGGGAAGGGATAGGGATAGGGAGGGGTAGGGGGAGAGAGAAGGACAGGGAGTGGGAGAGGGAAGGAGAGAGGGAGGGGGAGGGGGAGAGGGGCGGGAGAGGGAGGGGGATGGGGAGAGGGGCTGGAATAGGGATGATTTGCGGACGGACGGACGACAGATAGACGGAAGGGTGGATGGATGGATGGTCAGATAGATAGATAGAATCCCTCGCGGACGAAGTCGCGGGCAACAGCAAGTACATCTATAATTAGACAAAGAGTGGTATGAGTCATTACAGTGAATATAAATAAAATTAAATCTTATGTATTATAAACAATTTCGTAGGAAGAAAAAAAATTCTTCACACGAAACTGGTAACGTAGCATTGGTTTCGTAGGCGGCCGAAGCGAAACTATTTGTGTTCATAATTATTTTATTATTTAACTAGCCTGCAGTGACCAGGAGTGGTCTTAAAATCAGCCTGTTGCTGTGCCCATGCCCATTTTCAACAGTGATTTTATTGTGTCGTACCTATGAAATATAATTTTTGTTCTTGTTAATAATTTAATGTAAATAATGTAATTTAAATTTGAAAATAAATAAATTTGTATCGTAGTATGTGAGCGTGAGTTTGCTGCAAAGATTGCTTACCTAAGGGATTATTTATGTCCATAAATCAAATCAATTAATCATTATGGTATAATTGTAGTATTATTATTTATTAAATACATACACACATACACGGCCATAGTCCTCCACATGCTACGATCTTGTCATACTTCCCTCGCTTTCTGTACTTTCATCAGTTATTTTATACATGCTCGTCGGTTTAGGGTACTATTGACCCGGCTTTTATTTACAACGTCCTGAATTTAGTCCTGAAAAGTTTGATGAGGAATACCTCGGCAAACGGTTAGGGGAATACCCCTTCCAACGTTTTCATTCACTGTCGCCTGCACAGAGTCGCCTGCCATGTCGCCTGGTAGATCTTTTCGTCAGTCTTCTTTTATTCAACCTCTTTACATCACCAAAGCATTTCAGCATTCCTTTCTCAATTTCTGTTATGCGTTATTTTATGCTACAACGTACTCTTATCAGACTATTTCAAATGCTGTCACTCAATTTCACACCAATTATACTCCTCAACGCTTTTATTTCTAATATTTATTCTATTTTCACACCTAATAAAAGCGGGCAGAGCACCAATCACCATGTTTTCAGCATTCACTCTGCTTTCAATGTTACTTCTCTATTATGGACATAAAACTGATCAACCTTTATCAAAGATAAAGAACTAAAATATTTTAGTTCTCCAATACAAACTCCACTGTTGCCATCGCTAGATAAAAGCAAGAACTCAAAAAAAAAATTGCGGGGGTGATCGCGGCAGGTAGTGGGGAGGCGCAAGATTTGTTCATTCGCCTGTCACCCATGCGCAGAAAATAACCAAAAATCCAAATAGGGGTCCAACAATAAACCGGTATATTATAATCAGTGTAAGTACCTGGGCAACCAAGCTTTTCTCTGTACAATCGTAAACAAAGCCCTCAAACAGATGGCGCTATAGGATTTCTGCAACGCACCATTTTTAAAATATGCTCCAAAAAACAGAGAAACGAATTTCCAGACATGAGACCTAGATATATCGATTTTTCGCCCGAAAAAATCCCTGTACAGTAAATTTCATCGAAATCGTTAGAGCCGTTTTGAGACAATAATTTGATTTTTATTTCGTCCTACATACGGAATGTTGAACAGAGTTTCTTTCTTTCTCCCCACAACTAGTTAAGTTTAAATTCTCGAACCACAACTCCGAAAATCTAGACCAAATATGCCTCTGCAGTTTTGTAGTGGTCGACGGTAACATACTTACTCGTAAAAACTAGTCGCAACGTTGGCAACATTCGGGTGGTTCCACTATGGAACAGTTTTTGTATTGCCAAATCATGGGTTTCTATCAGCAAAGTTAACACGCGTGATGACTTTGGTCCATCCCCTCAAAGTTAAACTACAGTCATCATGAACATCATCATATCGTGCGTGGGTTGCGTGGTCGATGACCGACCTCACAAACCCTGAAGCCAGAGTTGTTTAGCCGCCAAAGACCTCTGACATGGCTCTTTAATGACTACATTCGTAGATAGTAGTCGGGACCAACGGCTTAACGTGTCTTCCGAAGCACGGAATCATCTAACTTTTCAGGCAGTCAGATAACCTCACCAAATTCCTAACCAAACTGGAGAGGTTGCACAAAGGGATTATTTTTTACTGTGTCCTCACCGGGCATCGAACCCAGAACCTTCGGATCGAGAGCCACTGTTTTTACTACTTTTATGATAGGTCTGGTAGCCGTAACCCTAACAAGCGTGGTGACTATAGGCTACCCTAAAATATACCACGAATATTTTATGTGGAATTCTGGGGAGAGCGTACAAAGCGAGCTGGTAAACTTTGATGGGAAGTTAATAAATTCGCTCTTTGTAACAAACAGAACTCTCGTAAAATGCTACATTTAAGGCGAGATATTCCGCTTAAAACCTGAGAAACTGAATGTTTCATGTATGGTATAGAGGATGTGTCATTAAGGAACGGACTTCTAAAATAATGTAGCTGAGAATTTCTGAGGCGGGTAAAATCCGTAACATCCGCGGAACTCGGTAACAATGCATGTCACTGTTAAAGTGTTCCGGCTGGGCCTTTTCGACAGTGCCCGTGTATATCCATTGTATGCACATCATACTTGTGTGGACGTCATTTTCCGTTGGGGCTTCGAGTGAAAACGAAGATACGCTTGACGTGAATGCTTTTTGATTTTTTTATTGAGAGCTGAACCGCAGATATTGACGTAACTCGACGAAAATTGCCTCAAACATCCGAAATCAGAAGAACTGCTCATTTTTGGGATATTTTTCATGATCTCCAGAACTTCACGATTTGTAAAATCATCAACAACAACATTCCATAAAATGTCCACACACTCAAAAGTCCACAAGCTCCATCCAGAACTCCAGCAAGAAACGCGTGGTACTTTGGAATTATCATAGTCACCACGCTTGTAAGCGTTGCGGCTGGCGACTGCTGTTGTTGGTGACCGCAGTATGTAAGATGTTACTAGACACAGAAAGATGCTGTGCCGTGCGCATTATATAAGCCTTTAGTCGCCTTTTACGACACCCACGGGTACAGAGGGTTGGTGCTATTCTTTGCCGAGACCCACGGATGTAGACGTTCTCGTTTTGAAGAGTAAAGAACAGATTTCAGAACAACCACGGTAAGGCCATGCAGCAGTGGTTTCTTGTCGTTTCATTTAAACTGCAAAAGAACATTATGTATGAAGGTGATCAAACGATCAGTATTCTGTAAATCTGAATGAAATCTAAGTAACTTTCTTCTTAATCTGGTGGACCTCCGAAATTTTTTGTTGCTACCATGCACTGTCCCACTGCTGAAGAAGTTTGAAGGTGTTAGGGCTTTTGTGCAAAGTCCGTCTGGGGAAATACCACCCCCTTGCTTCTTTCCGCCGTGAAGCAGCAGTGTTTACTCTTTAGCCGTGCGCACTATAAAAGATGTTTCAAAGCGCTTTGTGCAAATGTGCGGAATGGCGGAATAAGCTCGTAAGGTGTACGAGTAGAGCGCGTCAAGCTTGACACATTGGACTTTCTTAAGAGACCTTTCACATAAAACTTCTAGCATTTATGACTTGAACAGATTTCTATTATAATGAACTCGGGAAAACAATTATATAGGCCCGGAAGTATAAAAACCTAAAACATTTCCTTTTGAATAATCTTTTTATAACTTTACAGCATACCTTTCCAATTCAAATGCAAAAGCAAACTCGACAAAAAGGTTTCCTTGAAACCCCGAATTCATCAAATAAAACATTTTGAAAACTGCTGGGGTTAAAAGATTAAACTGGTTGGAAGCAGTTTAAATCAATGAGGGTCCCGACAATGCGAGGTCGCCACAGAGGTTTCGTCCGTAGGTAACGTTTATTAGGAAAGTTTGCGTTTTAAAGTTTTGGTCCAAGATTTAAGAGGACAGCAATTTTCTCTTGCTAATATTGTTTCACTGCTGCATATTACTTATTTAAACAAAATGTCGAGAGAATTAGTGACTCACCATCACAGAACAAAGGTAGGGCCATTCCGCCTGCGCACGCATGGACTTCAATGCTCTGTTGGTCACCTTCGTGCAGGCATCGTCAGCCTTACGTAAGCCTCAGTTTACGAGTCCGACATGCACTTCACTCAAAGATTTTGGACCTCCTTGCTTCGCTCGGAATAGATACCTTGCTAATTTATTTTACTATGGGATGACATCTGCCAACATGTCCCAATATTTTATGTCAAACTATCAGTGATCACTAGGAAATATTTAAAATAACCCGTCAAATCCATAGAACGACGCCTTCGCTACCTTGTGACGAATTATTTCTTTAATCCTCCTTCTAAGTACCCTTATTTTTCTGTGACTTCACTCTTTTTTAGGGTTCCGTACCTCAAAATAAAAAAAACGGAACCCTTATAGGATCACTTTATTATATTCTTTATTGCACAATTAACATACAGAGAATTACATACAAGAGGACATTTACAAAGGCGGGCTTATCTCTGCAAGAGATTTCTTCCAGCCAACCTAAGGTCACTTTGTTGTCCGTCTGTCTGTCTGTCAAGACCCTTTTTCTCACGAACGAGAAGAGGTATCAGGTTGAAATTGATAACGAATATTAAGGTCTATAAACCACACAAGATCTGAAAATTTAAATTTTTTACAACGACGCAATCAAAAGATATGGCTTTTTATGTCCTCATCTCCATACATTTATGCAAAAAAGCAAAACCTACAGGGTACTTTCCGTTGACCTAAAATTATGAAATTTGGCAAAAAGCTAGGTCTCACAGTACAAATAAAGGGAAAAGTCTAAAATCATTTAATATTTCAATTTTTGTCACAACTAATAGAACCAATTAAGGTGAGCTCCCGTTTTAAGAACTTTTCTCTAAAAGAGGGGTCAAGTTGGATGGTCGCGGAGTTTTTAAAATCAAAGATCAAAAGCTTTTAGTATATCATATGGTAGATAGGTACTGCGAGTCCGACTCGAACTTGGCCGGTTTTTTTTCATGAAGTGGCCGAGCGATATAGCAATCTGAGTACAGCATTGAAACCGTAGACTTTCACACTGTTTCATGTATTTTATGCTTTCACACCTTCTTCGTGACAACCACCGGGCAACTGATGATTTGCCTATTGGTATAAGACTTAGATTTCAATATTTATGAGGTTCCTATTATTGTGTCCTAACGAAGGATTATATCGCTCGCATTATAATCGCTTCTATCTTGTTCCTTAATACGTAACTAGGAATGCAAGATATGTTTTAAGCAGAATGTACCTGGAGTCAAGTCCTCGCTTCAGTTCGGCTGTTATTTGACCGCGGTCCTAACGTTGACCTTTTGTGGTCCAGCTTTAATGTAAGTGGGTGGTTTTGTCATGTTTGTGTGCTTATATAGGGCTTTACTATAGCTTTTGAGATATGAAAAACGGATTGTAAAGTCTGCTTTTATTTTAACAAGGATTTAAAAAACAAGCTTTTAAATGAGTTCAAATAACATTAAAAATTAGTATTTAGTAATTTATTTATTGGGGGAATATTGGGGGACATTTCCCACAAGGTCATCTGATCCCAAACTAGGCAAAGCCTGTACTGTGGGTATCAGATACTTATATGCATACATAAATAGATAAATAACACCCAGACACAAAACAAACACTTGTGTTCATCACACAAATGTTTGCCCTGGGCGGGGATCGAACCCGCGGCCTGTGGTGAGCGGCGTTGGACCGGAGAACGAGTAAATAAACACGGGTTGATGTTGAAAATAGAACTGATTTATTGAGGAAATTATTAAGCTTATATACAAGGTTTTCATGGTCGTATTACGTAGGATGTTTAATGTTTACAATAGAAAAATGCTGACATCTAAATTAGGGCATTACCCTGAGAATATCTGAAGGTTAAATAAACAGTGACGATGCCTACGTATGGTTGGTATTTATTACAAGATTTATACGTCACGTTAGTTAGTCTATGAAACACATTATGAAGGTATTCCTAAGGTGTCTCCATACACCACATCATCCCCCTAATTTTTGAGACAAAAATTGGTGATATTAGTTTACAATTTTTGGCTTAAGTTACATACAAATTTCTATTACAAAATTTACATGCTGATTAATTTTCTCTTAAAGTTAAGTTTGTTTACAATTGTATTTTTCCAATATTTGTGGACATTTCAAATTCTTCGTATATTTCCTTTAAATTTTTGGATATTTTGATACCGTTTGTTAAACAGAAACACTATATTTCATTCAATTTTCAAGCTGAAGTTTACAATTATTAATGATTTTAATATGTTTACATTTCCAATATTTTAATTCAATTAAAATCTGGTAATTATTTAATTCATGATAAGATAATTTGGTCTCTTATTAATGTTGGTTACATTACATCGCTTCGCAAATGAGTTGGCGCTTTGTGGGAAAACAAAAAGAAGCGACAAGAAAAAACCCACGCGCTCTTTTTAATAATCTTACATTTCGTTATACTATAATTGAATTGGTTTTACACATACTATTTTATACATATAGATTACAATGATGCACTGCTAGTAGGTGCATTGTTATTACATTGGTCATATATGTTGACCTTTTGCTTATTGTAATCAAATATAAAAATTATTTCTAAACTATACTAGGTAAGAAAGATGGAGTTCCTTAGTTTTATTTATGGTTTTGTTTTAGTTTTCTTTTTGTGAGAAAGAAAAAAAAATATTTTGGCTGTGTTACCATAAGTTCTGGCAGTTAATGTTTCCTCTATCTTCCTTTTTTTTCAAATAACCTATCTTATAACATTTTTGATTACATGTCTTTTTACTATCAACAAATAATCTTATTCTATACCTTATGATACCATTTTTTTTAAATTTATTTATGTATATATATATTTTATTTATATCTTCTTAGATCTTTATTTAAAATTCAAATCTAAATTATGATAAAAAAAAAAATTTTACATGTTTTATTTTATCTTCAAAAATACATGGTATTAGTACAGTATGTACTTTCAAAATTCTTGATCTTGGGTAAATTTTTCCTTTTTAATCTTATTGGGTTCTTGTTAGCCCATTTTTCATTTTATCTGTTTTCTTATACTTATTCAATTGATAGTATTACACATTCTTTCCTTTATTCATTAACATAATAATCTATGTTTTTTTATGCTAAATGCAGTATTATTTACATATTTTTATTTTATTTTCCAATATTTTTAACTTATTTTAATTATGTTCCTCTATTATTTTAAAATATTGGTACTGTTGGCAATGTTTTATTACAAAAAAAAATATTTTACTTTTCACCTTTAGTCCTATTTAACTATTACTATTAAATAAATAAATAAATAGTCTTTTATTTCAGGTCATACAAAATATAACAATTGCAGAGAACCCATAGACTTATAACTATATTAAACTAAGCCTTATAAAATACTTATACTTATACTTACGTTATATTACCTTACTTATACTTACGTTATATTATTAAAATATTTTTAACCTTTTAATACTTATGTTTATTTTAACTTCTTATCAAATTATTGCCATATCCGGTATTTTTTATTACGCCGTTGTATCGTTATGATTCGTTTGTTAACGAAAGAATCATAAGGATAAGGCTACAAGATAATTCTTGCTTGTCAATTCCGTTACAAACTTTTGTTCGTACTTCACTAATATTTTAGTAGTCTCTATTCCTTATTCTTCAACATAGTGGGTTGGTATACCTTTCTTTTATACTTTTATAGTATGATACTTGTATGCTTTTTTTATATTTTGTATCTTTATACAGCGTGATTTTTCATTCACCAGAAAAAAATTAAGGGATGATTCTGCCCATGAAACTGAACAACTTTTCCCAAGGAACATAGGTCGAAATACGAGAAACCAATTTTGACCTCTCATACAAAATGCGCTATCAGCTGATGCAGTTTCTATGGGAGGTCAAAAATTGATTTTCGTATTTCGACCTATGTTCCTTGGGGAAAGTTGTTCAGTTTCATGGGCAGAATCATTCATTAAATTTTTTTTGGTGAATAAAAAATCACGTTGTATAGCGCTTTCTTTTTAACTTAGATTTGTCTTTTTCAAACATAATTTGGCCTTATATATAAGTCATAGTCTATTTGCATGCTTCATTGTTTTTAGTTAATAAATTCGCTTGTCATATCTTGCTCGGTTTTTTATTACTTACTGGGGTACACTAGCAGAAGTATTTATTTATTTAAAAATATGGTACACATACAAACAATTAAGTTTGTGGGGCCGGCCGGCTAAAACATTTATATTAATATGGGTACGTAATAATATGAGGAGTCGACTCTTATACAATAAAATATGGCATATTTGCCACGGGTCGTGCACAGAAAAAAATGATCTCTTAAAACAAGAACGCAATATGTCTCAACTGATATTGCTTGATTATAAAGTTAAATCTCTTAGAGTAAAATGATCACTCTAACGTATTAAAAATGCCGAAATCTCAAAATTCAAGAGAGAATTTCTTCGAATAAGAGTTCTATTACTAGGTTTGAAATTGATGTTTTGAATTAAAACCATTTATTTTTTACATCAACAATGAAAAAATTTTAAAGCAAGTAAAATATTAATCGATTGAAAACATAAATCGTTTCGCCTAAGAATTATGAAAAATATTAGATGAAGATTTAGGACCATATTGATGCAAATAATATGTTGCTTGGTATAAGATAGTTGCTGTTTCGCTCAAGAAATTGTTAGGTAAGCAATGAAGAGTTAAGACTATATTAAGGCAAATAACATTTTGCTTAGTATAAGATGGTTGTTGTTTTGCTCAAGACCTAGTTAGATATGCAATGAAGAGTCAAGGCGATATTAAGTCAAATAATTGTTGCTGGGTACAAGATACTGTGTCAAAGACGGAACAGTATCAAAATTTCGATTACTTTGCTAATCAAGCCTGTGGTCTAATGGTCAGAGCGAAGGACTACGATACCGATGGACGCGGGTTCGAATCCAGCCACCCCCAGGACTTTTGGTAAATTATAATAGTTGATATGATATAGTGATATAATAGTTTAATGATAACATTAATAAATAATAGAAATGGAAACAAAAGTAGAAAGAAGAATAGTTGAAAAATAAAAAGGTCTAATATCAAAAATGCTGGCAGAGAGCAGAAGAAGAAGAGGAATAAAAAGTAAAAAACGAGAGATAAAATGGTGCTTTTTTTTAAAAAGAGCCTTTTATTTTAGTTTTTATTTTTGAAGAGCTTTAAATTTTTCAACAAAATTAGTTTCGCTCTTAGGGTGACACATTTAGCTTTTTGAAAAAAGAGCTTTAAAATTTTTATTTAAATTAGTTTCATTCTTGGTGTGATAGATGCTTCACTCAAGTAAGTTTGGTTTTTGTTGTGATAGCTTTTAGTTTTTACAATAAGATGACAGTTGAAAATTGATATAAGAAATTTTGTTCTTGGTCGGAGAACTATACGACAAAACCTTTCATTTCTCAATCTAAGACGTTTTCGAGTTTCCTTATATCGAAAACCCAAAAGATTTTAACTTAAATAATATTATTTGGTTCAAGATATCTTTTTTTTCTGTGTGCGCACGCCCTAATTTAGAGGTCAGTTCTATCTATTTCCTCAGAGCAAACTCGTTGTCACTATGATTTTTTTAGAATGATCTGACACTCAACGTACCATTAACATATAGGGTCTTTTTCCCAAACTGTATTCATTGGTGGAGCTCGTCCTGACCTATGATTCTACTGAAGGGTTTTATCGAGTCCTATATGGTGTACCTGTGTACCTTTTACGAGCTTTATTGTAGTTTTTACTCGTAAGAGCATTATTCCTTTTCCATACATACTCTTCGTATGCCATTCCTTGCTTTTTTTCTCGCTATCTCAACCCATTATCTGAATACTTCGATATGCAATGTTTTAATTAACAGACAACAACTAGGTAACCGTTTGGGTGATCAGTCCATCCGATTGCCAAGACCTTGTTTATCGAATTATTCCCATCTCTTTCTATTCTTCTCATACTCAATTCCATTCTTTATTCATTCTTTTAGAAAATAAAGCACCTACTTGCACGCTATGGTAACAAAAGATTTTTAATACTTTATTTCTTTTGCGAGCTATCCCTTCAACGTTTATTTTACGTTGTATTTATTTGTATATCCTTGGATATATATATATATATATATATTTTTATATACTTTTATAGTCTTCTTTTGATTCGTTATCTCTTATAGTCATTGTTCCTTTACTTGGACTCGTTATTTCTAATAACAATCCTCAACTTTACTAAAGTTTAATTTTTAATTCAATTCAGTAAACTGACAGCTGCAATGTAAATAATGTTGCCAACTCGAAAACCAAAGTGACGTACTCCCGTTCAATTTTAAGTTCAATGAGGTGATTCATTGAGCCTCTTCACACTGGTTCGCCGATATCGAGCCGCCATTTTTTGATGTATGAAGTTATTATCTAAGTTTATTTCTTGAGGAGAGAGATAGATATATAAAAAACGAATTCATATAATATTGAACACATTTTAACTTGTTTTTATTTTGGCCTGATATTAAAATACATTATCTCCACACTCCCCAAAACGTCGAAATTGCTTAATTTTTGGAGGTTTAACTTATCATACAATTAATCATTTTTTGTAGCGTCACAACCACTCTATATTACATCAACAAAACATCAATAAACAACACTTCTAAGTTGCCACAACACAACTGATAAAAACTGCAGCTGTGCACTTTTTTACTAAAAGAAACGTTTAAGTAATAAATAAAGCGTGGTGTTAAAATTTCTTAGAAAAAGTTTGCAGCTGCAACACAAACAAATGAGTCATCCAAACAACTAGACTCACAATTGGATGACCGACATGAGCAGTAGATAAGAACTTCTGCATTGTCCGTCATTCGGCTTCTTACCTCCGGTCTGAGTGTTCGAATGTGTCTCTTGCCTATGCGTTTCACCGTAAAAATTTTCGTTGAGTTTTTCGTTAAGTTTTTGGTGGTGAAGTTTTGTTTTTGTTATACCTTGTTATTTGTTAAAACTTCTGTCATGGATCCTGGCCCAGGAACCTCAAGTGACGGTAGCTTTTTATCTCCTAGAAAAAAGAGACCCAAGCGTGCTCTAAGTGTAACTGAAAAAATCATGGTGCAAAATGTTTATAAGTATGTTTTCAATGAACAGTCTTCTGAAATAGAATCTGCAAAAGTCAGCGAATGTGCTTCTAAAACTGCTGACATACTGGGCATCTCTCAGAGAGTAGTATTTACCACTCTTAAAGAACATAAAGAAAACCAAGATTTTAAAGCACCTGAAAAGCCCGGACCCAAGCACAACTTCAAAGACAAATTGGACGATTTTACGCTATCTGCGATTCGAAGAAAGGTGCACGGGTTTTATGCGAAAAATGAAGCTCCTACCATTAAAAAGGTAAGTTATTAAAATAATCATAATTTTAATTAGGTAAACATATTTTTTATTCATACGTAATTTCATTATGGTCCCAAGTATATCTATCCCAAGATAGATAGGTATCATAAAGGTACTTGTATGATTTCAATATTAAATTATAAAAGGCACTTATTTCCGTTTCAGGTTTTGAAAAGCGTCAATGATGATGTGGACTTACCCAATTTTTCATGGAGTACAATGAGGAAAACTCTGCTGTTCCTCAATTTTAAATTTATCACTAAATCGCGACGAAGTGCTCTCATTGACAGAGAAGATATCGTGTTGTGGCGCCAAAAATATATATATCAAATAAAAGAATATAGAAGACAGAACAGCATTGCAGTGCAGAAGAAGTACATTTATTACCAAGATGAGACCTGGCTGAACGAAGGTATTCACTTATTTATCCTACTCCTAGACCTCGCCTTCATAAATGACGTCTTATCTTTTATATCCTGTAGTAGAAGAATACCAACATGCAATCTATAACTATTATAAAATACTAAATCCTTTACTATTAGAAAATTACACAAATGGAATTCACAAACTTAATTTTAAATAAACTTTCAACTGCTATTACTTTGTTCATTTTCATTTATTTAATAATCAAATAATAACCTTTTCTTCTTTCTCAGGGCATACAACGAGTCGAGCTTGGGTCGATACGACCATCACTTCATCGAGGCAAGCTTTTATGGAGGGTTTGACCACGGGCCTCAAGTCCCCGACGGGTAAAGGAAAACGGCTTATTATAAGCCACATCGGGGGAGAAGAAGGTTTTGTAGAGAATGGGTTAATGCTTTTTGAAGCAAAGAAGGGGAGTGAAGACTATCACCAAGAAATGAACGCCGAGTGCTTCGAGGACTGGTTCCGAGACATTTTGCCGAAATTGAAAAAAGATTCAGTGGTAGTGATTGATAATGCACCCTACCACTCCCGGAAGATCGAAACTCTGCCAACAATGTCATGGACTAAGTCAAGAATACAAGAGTGGCTCACAAGTAAAGAGATACAATATGAAGAAAAAATGATTAAAGCTACTCTCATTGACATTGTTCGGCAGCATAAAGACCAGTTCCCCGTTAAGTACGCTGTGGACGAGATGGCAAAAGAGCAGGGAATACAATCTTGCGACTGCCTCCTTATCACTGTGAGTTGAACCCCATTGAAATGGTTTGGGCTCAAGCAAAGGGGCATGTCGCAAGAAACAACAAAACATTTAAAATGGATGAAGTGAAAACCCTGTTCGAAGAGGCTCTTACCAACATCACACCGCAGAAATGGAAGAGCTGTGTGACACATGTAATAAAAGTAGAAGACGATATGTACCATCTTGATCCACGCATTGACGGCGTTGTTGATAGATTGATTATTAATGTTACTGAATCCGATAGTGATGATGATTATGACAGTGAATAAAATTTTATTTTTATATGAGCCGTTTTTTCTTAAACACCTTCCCTAAAACAATGCACCGCCTTAAGTAGAAAATATAACTGCCTATATTCTTGAGCCACTTAACTTCTTAATTTCTTGATTTAAATAGTCTTTGTAATGCAAACAAAATGGGCTCCCATAGTTCAGCTGAGCTCTCAGAGTTCTTCATCGGATACTCCAGATCTTCATTTTTAAAATTTCAATAGAAAAGTCTCACCACGTTTCATAAATGTTGTGAACACAGCATGCCGAAAATTTTAATAGTTTGGCTGGTCTGTTAAGGTTTCTTCTCAGGGTCATCAGGTACACCAGATCTTCCATGATCCTAGTTTTGATACTTTTCCCTATGTATGGGCACTAAACCCTACCTCTGTGCCAAATTTCATCTCTCTAGGTTTAAGGGAAGCACTATTTTCTTATTGATGATCAGTTCGCGCTCGACTTGCTCAGATTGAGCCATGTTATTGTTCGAGTAGGTATTTACGTAATTTAATAAGCTTAAAATAATCACTTTGATATTATATGAACATATCACTAGATGAGTGATTGAGTTATATCTTTTTAGCACATCACTATTTATTTTTCCCAAAAAAGCGGCAACCCACCAAACGTCAGTTTACTGCATTGAATTAAAAATTAAACTTTAAGTTAATTGTCTCGTATGCCACGTAATGCATAATGTTTTGTCCATTTTTCCCTTTTTATTCATATCATTTTTTTTATTTACTCGTGGCTTTTGGCCAATAGAAATATTTTTATTTTATTTATACGTAATTTTTAAGACTTTACATGGTCGTAATATCGCATCTCTATGTCGTAACCTTTTTGGACGCTTGTTTCAAAACACAGTCATAATCGAAACACATAAAATGTTTATTTATTTATTTTTAATTTATTTATATTATTCATCCGTATTTTAATTGTTATTGCGACTTTATTTTAGCACCTATATCGGTTATTTTTGTTAGGAAACTCGATAATTTATTTTATTTATTATTTTTGTTACTAGGATGAAAGTTTCACTTTTAAATCTTCTCCTAATTCTGTTTAATTTTTTTCAAAAACATTTTATTCATTACTTGTCTACTCCTAGTAGTTAGTTTACTAAATATTAATTCCAGAAGATCTTTCCATTTTGCAACACTCCTTTTTGGAATCGTAAAAAGTCGCAAACCTCTTTACCTCTTTGAAAAACTTGTCTGGTCTTCCCGCGTACGTCTTGTTAATCTTATGATTCCGCGCCATAAAACTACAGCCTACAAAGGTTCTTTCAAATATACCGCTGCCAAAATATGGAACACTATCCCGCCTCCTCTTCGTAATTGTGTATCTTGCAGTACTTTCAAAAACAAAATTAAAGAATATTTCCTGCAGCGTCAGCTCAGCGGTCTGATTTGATTTTCGAATTTTCTATCCTAGGATCATCCTTTAAATGCATATTTAACGCTCCTTCTTCTCTCCCAACTACATGACATGCAAACACTCTCATACACTTAAACGCGCACTCTTGCACTGAAACGTATATGCAATGCACACACTCCAACCCATGCATCAACACTTCTATGATTAATTTGCTTTTTATTGTTTATTATTGTATTTTAATTTTTTAGGTTACTAATTTCTTATTTTGTTAAATTACCGGTCTCTGATCCGGTTCCAACTGAAAACCAGCGCCATGGTCCCGACTATGGCATTATGCTGAGTTGGAACCGTTTCGGTATAATTGTTAGATTTAAGTTAAATTAAAATTACGATTTTACTTGTAACGATTTTTAACAGTTATACCGAATAAATTTTTCTTTCTTTCTTTCTTTCTTTACTTATTTTATAGGTGAGAAGTAAATATTTTGTTATCTTTCTACTCGACAATAATATTGAACCATACGTTAGTAATAAGTATTACATTTTTATATTGCCAACAGTAATTAAACTTAAACTAGCTCACGGATAAGGTAAATTAAATGAAAATATATTTTTTTACGCACTTTTTTTTTTAATAAAATTACTTTTTTGAAATCTGCCCATTTTATCGATACCTCCTTATTTATTTAACATGATCCGTGGCTGTTGTATACTTATACTAACCTTACTTAACTTATAGTAGTAATGGCGATAGCTGTGTCGTCATTTTTATAGTCACGTTACAAACAAAACATAAACAGTTATAAGTGATGATAACTGTTTTTGGGTTTCAAGTGGGATACTTTTCACTTCACTTTCAATTCACTTTTCCTAATTTGTATCACTTTTACAAAGACGGAAATCGCTTTCGGCACTCTGCCTGCATATTCTCTTCTCTTTTTTCTGCATATATTTATGGGCTCATTTTTATTTTAATTATGGTCCCGCACTTCTTTCTTTTAATTCATTTGATAATTATATATATATATATATATTTTTTTTTTAGTCACGGCACTTTTACTTTATTTTTCGCGGGGCCCAGTGCTGCCCTTGAAGGCAGCCCTGGCCTTTTTCACCTAGTTTTTAACTTACTTTTTACCACATTTTGAATTTATTTCACTCGAAAAAATTTTTGACCGTCACTGTACTTTCTACGGCTCGGAACTCATATTAGGACCTAGCGCTGCCTAGAAGCAGCGGTCTGGCAAGGGTCGCCATGTGGTGAGCGGCGTTGGACCGGAGAACGAGTAATTAAACACGGGTTGATGTTGAAAATAGAACTGATTTATTGAGGAAATTATTAAGCTTATATACAAGGTTTTCATGGTCGTATTACGTAGGATGTTTAATGTATACAATAGAAAAATGCTGACATCTAAATTAGGGCATTACCCTGAGAATATCTGAAGGTTAAATAAACAGTGACGATGCCTACGTATGGTTGGTATTTATTACAAGATTTATACGTCACGTTGGTTAGTCTATGAAACACATTATGAAGGTATTCCTGAGGTGTCTCCATACACCAGGCAGGCTCACTACCAATCCCACCATCGGGCTTGTCAAATTTAGATACTAGCAGATGTCATTTTTAATTTAGCTGTACTGGTCGCACAATTTTTTTCCCTCTTGGTATCACGTTGTGAAGAATCCAAAATGGTTAAATAAATATTTTTTTCCAATGTTGCGCATTTAGAGCAACTTTTAGGGTTCCGTGTAATCGGTATAATGTTTATTCACATTTTCGAGCACTTCAATATAAATATAATCTTCATGTATTTTTTTTTTAATTAACGCTGCCATAGCATGTATTTTAAAAAACTTTACAAAGTCACTTCATTTGCATTGTATTTTGCATGTTACGACGTTCAATAAGTAAAAAATTAAATTAATCTGCAATATAAAATCTGTCCTCTGCGTTCCTTAAGGAAGCACTGCAGCGTGGCCTACTTTAACAAAACATTTTTGGAATGTATCCAAAAGACCTTTGTATTCCGCGGTCTTGGTGAAGAACGATTGTAAAAAGACCCTGTCAAGGGTAAGTCGGACGTGTACACTGAGGGTTCTATACACCGCGCAATCAACTTTGTTTATAAATTTTATGATACTCGCTTACTAAGACAAAAAGAAAAAAAATCGACCGGTAAGCCAATATTATTATAATTATGATAGGCTTATAAATTGGGTCTTGTTGGCATATATTTAGTAAATCCATGAACCCTTGAGAGTGTAAAAATTTCAAACTTCTACGACAACACAATCAAAAGATACGGCATGTTACATATAGGGTGACTTTTAATTAGTTCTTGATAGAAAAAGGTATGCATGTACTCATGATACTGAATAACTTTCCCCAAGGAACATAGGTCGAAATACAAAAATCAAGTTTTGACCTCCCACAGAAACTGCATCAGGTGATAGCGCATTTTGTATGGGAGGTCAAATTTGGTTTTTCGTATTTCGACCTATGTTCCTTGGGAAAAGTTATTCAGTATCATGAGTACATGCATATCTTTTGCTATCAAGAACTAATTAAAAGTCACCCTATATATCCCCATCTCCATACATTAATGTACCAAACCGTACTTCCCGTTGACCTAGAATCATGAAAATTTGGCGAGATGCAAGGTTTCAAGGCCATAGCACAAGCAAAAGGATAAAGTCTACAATTATTGAATATTACAACTTTTCTCACAACCTACTTTAAATCATCATAACATCTCATCAAATGTCCACCTCTACAATTATTTATAATGTAATGACATTATATATATATATATATATATATATATTTATCCCATCACGGTAAATGTTGATCCAGTTTAGATTTAGAACAAATGTTGATCCGCCTATTTCGTGTGTACATTTGGCTCCGGAGTGAGATAGAGCTGTATTTATCGAATATATGAATTCAGCGTGTGACGTCAGTGGATGTGCATTTGCCTGTTTTTAAATTACTCGTCATAAAATTTTACGGTTTTAGTTGATCCAATAACGGTCAAAAAAATGATACTGAAGCGTATAATGTGGCTCCGGTTTATATCTGATTGTTAGTGGTAAATGTTGCTCCGGAGCTGAATATGAAGGGTACGTACTAAAAAACAGAACGGCAACATCGCACTAGCGTGCGAATGAAATAAACATAAGTTCCTACTTCAAGTTAAAGTGAGACAAGATGCTGTCGCGCATTTCTGCGCAAGAGATGTATTTCTATCTACCTCAGGCATTGTAAAAGATGTTTCAAAGCAATTAGTGCAAATGTGTGGAATATCAACTAAGTGTGGGTGATATCTTGCGGTACGTCTGCACTCCCGATAATAGAAGGGGGTGGCGGGATAAGCTCATGGAGCTCTTGGGTACACTCTCCGAAGTACAACCTGTAAAAGACCGACAGACATGCAAGTTTGCGGCGGTGGGCCAGACTGTGAAACTTGGTTTTCACCAGCATCTCATCACCAACGACCTTCTTGGCTGTGCAACCTATCGAATCAAGTGCGGCTAATCCTCCCTGTAGGATCGAACTTGTACTTTTTATAAAACTAGAAGCTGTCCGTTAAGGAGTGAAGTAACGCTTAATCATGTTTTTTTGCCGCAGTTTGGGGTTTTTGACTCAATGTTGGCGCTAAAGTTCAGGTTTGCACACAACTTCACGCCAAGAATCTCGAGACTGTCGTTAACCGGTACAGTTGTACCTCGAAAAGTAGGAGGCAGATTGAGTGACTCCTTCTGGCGGTGAACAGACACGCTTGTGTCTTGGTGGATTTGTCATTCTCCAGATTTTTATTATCTCAGTCGGAGACAAGAATTAAAGTTGAATTTAATCGCTCTACCATAGCCACTCTCAAAGAACGTACTTCGTCACCGCTGGCTTTTGCGCTAGACATATATCTCTCCACCACAGAACTGTCATCTGCGTACCCAACAATACCAGGAACAAGTAGGTCGTTAATGTGTAGCAGGAAAAGTGTCGCAGGGAGAATATACCCCTGAAAAACCCCGGTGTCAATAGCCATGAGGTCAAAGGAGCTGCCATCGAGGACTACTTGGATCGACCGTTCACTCTGGAAGTCAGAAATCCAAGAACAACTTGCTTGCCAAACCCTTTCAAAGGCCTTCGAGATGCCCAGTGAGACGACAAGGGCTTTGCAGTTTCTCGATGGCCTCCTAGCAATGCGCGACATAAGTACACTAGAAGATCCCCAGTAGATCGTCCCCGGCAGAAGCCATACTAACGATCACTGAGTAGGTCGTTAGCCTCTAGGTATGTCAGCAATTTACCATTTAGTACCATATCCATAACTTTACAGAGTATGGAGGTGAGTGCGATTAGTCAATAGTTGTTGGGGTCGGCACGGCTACCCATCTTGGGCACTGGCTGTACGTTGGCAACCTTCCATGGTTTAGGCACCGTCCTTGTTTTAAGAAAGAGGCGATACAAACGAGCCAGCACACGATACAACTCAGGCGCACAATTTCTCAAGACTTGCCGGTATGCCAAATTTCTGTCCCTCTTTGTATTTTCGGGCTGTGTACTTGATACCTATATACGAGGTGCTCACAAGCACAATCCTTGCCATCAGAATGTAAACGACAACGAGGTGAAGTGGCGTCTGCATTTTGCGAAAAAAACATACTCAAATTTTTTTATTTTTTATGTAAGGTTGCAAAGTTATTGTTTGAAAGTAAGAAGTTTCAGAATAGAATCCTGACCGTAGCGAGGGCTTCTATAAAAAAAAATTGTCATTAGTTTGTAAAAACCGTTAAAAATTCACGTTTCGTTTTAACCTGCGTTAAGCATGTCATGAGACCACTTATCTAACAATGTGAACTCTTTATTTCAATTGAAGTAGGGCTTAATAATAGGTAAGAATCGTCGGTGAACTAGTAAACGCAGGTTTTTAATAGGTTCGTCATATCTTTCACGTGTAAGATAGAGGGGCCCTAGCACTAAGCCCTTACTGCTAAACTGCTGCTTAGCTTGTTTCCGAGTTATTAAGTTGCTTTAGTAACAAATACGTATTTCGATGCTAAATTAACCGACGGAAGGTCATTATTCTAGAAATAAGGTCAGTAGATGGTCAGTAAATAGTCAGTTTTTCAGAGTGTTTTAGTCAGTAAAATCAGTATTTTTAGCTATGGAATCAGTTTCCACCCCTAGGCAGTCTGGTCCAAGCAGTCAAGTGAGTGTGTTGTGTTCATGATGGTGGATAATGGTGAGTACCGAGTTTATTATTTTTATTGAAGTGCCGCTACTTACGTAAACTACAAAATAATTAGATGTCAGTATTAAGTTTTAAATCAATTTGGCATTAAGCATCAACTTAAACTTTGTCCTATTGTATAAGAATTTTGCATAGCCAAAAAAAAAGTCAAGAAATATGTTTATTAAATATAGGTTTGCATTACAAACGCTTATTGCGCGTCAAACAGATGGTCAGTTCACTACACCAGTTTGCGTACTTCTGTGGAGAAGAACTGCCAAGAAACTCCACAGGCATCGCTCTTTTTAAAATAGCATCATATAATGTCGCGTAACAGCAGCAGGTATTTTGTGATGAACGTGTAAAAGCTAATCAGAGTTTGTAAACCAGGGTTCATTCTGCATTACAGGTCACGTTAATAATCGGTCACAAACTACTGAGTCTGTAGGTATGGTTTTTTGCATTTTCTTGTTACGTGATAGATGGGTAATAAATGAAAAGTTTTTCAAAACCTACGGTAAAAACGTACAACTATAACCTCTAACTCTGGCTTAAAGAGAATCGCAAATTATTATTTTCCAAGCTTCTATGCGATTCTAAAACATGTTATTTCGTACAGAATCTGAAACAACGCGGTGATAAAAACAATTTTTTGCATTTTATAAGTCTGTTGCTTACCTATTTATTTTATTATTTATTATTTTATTGCTTAGATTGATGGTCTGAGACCACGGTGACCATGGACAGGAAGTCCCGGCCTGAGGTGGTCCACCAGGTTTATGTATGGAGAATAAAAATAATTGTATCCGATCTTTCACTGGATGGTTTGTCTACGACAACTATTTTTCGATGCTAGTGTACGTTTCAGAAATATTTCGCTTTAATTATTTTTGTTAGAGTCAAGTTCCCCCCCCCCCTAACCAGCGAAACTTGTATTTGGAAATGTAAAAAAAATCACGGTAGTAGTGTACCTAAATGATTAATTTAAAATTAAAACTATCAATATCAAGTAGGCTTTACAGGTTATCGAATAATAGACTAACTTAAAAAAATGTACAATTAAGAAATTTAGTACCTACTACAAATATCATAAAAAAATATTTTGATGATTAACTGTCTTATGAGTCGCCCTGAGTAGTGAGATTCCATTCGAACATAATTACGTTTTTATTTTTTAAAGGTACGACCGAACCACATCAAACTTTGTACACGTAATGTAATGCGACATATCTATGCTTGTGATTGGTTTCCATTAAATTTGAAATTTTATTATGTGCGTTATAGCTGAAATTGCAAAAATTGCCTTCTTGTTTGAAAAAGATTATTTTCGCTCTTATTTTGTAATGGATTAATATTTTCAAACAAAAACTTAAATATTACAAGCATAGATTTATGCCCCATCTGATAATGTGCACAAAGTTTGGTAAAGGTCGATCAAACCGTTTAAAAAAAAACGTAACTACGTTTTTATGTGATTTTGTGACCCCGGGGGCCCCTTAAGTATTACAGTATTTAGTATTGGACAACTACGGAACCCTACACTTTGCGTGGCCTGACACGTGCTTAGCCAGTTATTTTTATTTATAGAAGTCAAATCGCAAGATGCCGACATGAAAGAAACTTTATCAAAATTAAATTAAAAATTTAAAAAAACCCCCGACAAAAAACGATCCCCTGAAAAGTAAAAAAAAAAAAAATTGCCTACACACACTTGCGCTAAAGATGATACTTGTTATATTTTGTTGTATTGTTGTTGTGCAAATAAACAGTTTTTACTTATTTTTACTATTGTTGACCCTTAAATGCGTTGGGGGACCGCTAAGAAAAGAAAGTAGGTAACTGCAACAAAACAATTTACGTATATTGTGTATTTAAATGTTTACTTAGCGGTCCCCCAACGCATTTAAGAGTCAACAATAGTAAAAATAAGTAAAAACTGTTAATTGCACAACAACAATACAACAAAATATAACAAGTATCATCTTTAGCGCAAGTGTGTGTAGGCAATTTATAATTTTTTACTTTTTAGGGGATCGTTTTATGTCGGGGGTTTTTTTAAATTTTTACTTTAATTTTATTTGTAGCTTTTCAAACTTTTTATTTAGTTACTTTGAACTACTAAGCTTTTCATTCGCAGCACTACTTTAGCTCCTACAGCTAATTTAATTTTTAGTTTGACAGCTGTCATCCGAAATGTAGATCTCATCGAGACCTATCATTTGTCTCAGCACATGAGTAGTCTAGGGTCAGAGTTTTCGAGTTATAGCGATTTTTAGTTTGACAGCTGTCATCCGAAATGTAAATCTCATCGAGACCTATCATTTGACTCAGCACACGAGTAGTTTAGGGTCAGTAGTTTCCAAGTTATGGGGTTTTTGGTTTGACAGTCTGTCATCCGAAATGTGGATCTCATCGAGACCTATCATTTGTCTCAGTATAGCGATATATAGTTTGACAGCTGTCATCCGAAATGTAGATCACATAGTAGTCTAGGGTCAGTAGTTTTCGAGTTATAGCGATATTTAGTTTGACAGCTGTCATCCAAAATGTAGATCACATCGAGACCTATCATTTGTCTCAGCACACGAATAGTCTAGGGTCAGTAGTTTTCGAGTTATAGCGATATTTAGTTTGACAGCTGTCATCCGAAATGTAGATCACATCTAGACCTATCATTTGTCTCAGCACACGAATAGTCTAGGGCCAGTAGTTTTCGGGTTATAGTGATATATAGTTTGACAGCTGTCATCCGAAATGTAGATCACATCGAGACCTATCATTTGTCTCAGCACACAAATAGTCTAGGGTCAGTAGTTTTCGAGTTATAGCGATATTTAATTTGACAGCTGTCATCCGAAATGTAGATCACTTCGAGACCTACACATGAGTAGTCCTGGGTCAGTAGTTTTCAAGTTATAGCGATTTTTACTTTGACAGCTGTAATCCGAAATGTAGATCTCATACATTTAGGATTCGCTATTAAATAATGATCAAAAACCAGTACGTCAAGTCTGTTGTGCACATATGACAGAGACAAAAAAACATTTTAAAACTACTGAGATTTTTTGTATATATTGAGCCTGCTCTAACTTGGTATGATTATTTGCAAATCCATTTCTATACTTCATCCGAGATCTGACGCGACATCTGATGCGAATTTAACATTTTTTGCCCACCTAAAAAAATGCCAAGCGCTGCTAAAGAAATTTTCACTTCAAAAATTGACGCGTTGCGTCGCTTCGACTCTGTCGCAGTGGTAATTGAGCCTAACTGATCCCATTTAATTGTCCATCTTCGAAATCTAAACCTTACCCTAACCTGTCATATTTAAAGTCATGGTTACCTTACCATGTTCTTAGAATATCATGTAAGTAATACGGTACCAAATTTGGAATCGATAGGACATATGGAAGGTAGTCAGATCCCCTCATCAACCATTAAAGAGCTGATGATCTTCGAACGGCTGATCAGGTCGTGGTTGCCTTACCATATACTTTCAATATCATTGAAGTAATACGGTACCAAATTTCGTATGGATAGGAATACATATGGAAGGTAGTCAGATCCCCTCAACTATTAAAGAGCTGATGATCTTCAAACGGCCGATCAGGTCATGGTTACCTTAGCATTTACTTTCAATATTATTGAAGTAACATGGTACCAAATTTCTAATCGATCGGATATAAGAAAGTTAGTCAGATCCTCTCATCAACTAGAAATGAGCTGATGATCTTCAAACGGCTGATCAGGTCATGGTTACCTTACCATATACTTTCAATATTATTGAAGTAACATGGTACCAAATTTCTGATCGATCGGATATTAGAAAGATCAGATTACACAAGATGAGGATCAGATTAGACAAGATTAGATCCCCTCATCAACTAGAAATGAGCTGATGATCCTCGAACCGCTGAACAGATTTCCATGAAACATGGCTAAGAACACTCGGGATAAAATTATCTATGACACAAAAAAAACTAAACGAAAATCGGTTCATCCGTTTGGGAGCTACGATACCACAGACAGATACACAGATACACAGATACACCGATACACAGATACACAGACAGACACGTCAAACTTATAACACCCCTCTGTTTTTGCGTCGGGGGTTAAAAAGAGAGAGACTGTAAGGTAGGTAGTTAGTACAAGTAATTTGAATAACTTTCACGTAATTTGATGTTTATTTTACTTTATTACGAAGTCTTTTTTGTCCTACTTTTGTTTTGTAGGTAGGTACTAGGTAAGTATGTAACTTTGTAAATTTATCATTCTTCTTATTTTTATTAGCTCTAATACAGTGAGTTGTTAATGTACTAGCTCAATGGGGCTCTTGATATTCCACATCAGGTACTCCAGGTCCTCAATTTCTAAGTGCCAGCAGAAGCGGCCCATCACGATGAACAACTTTTACAAAGGCATAATTTCCGTATCTCGTACAGTTTAACTGGACTCTTGATGTTCCACATCAGGTACTCCAGACCCTCGATAGCTGATAAAAAGTAGCCTATGTCCGTCTCCGGCGTGCTAGCAATCTTTGTACTAAAATTCACGAAGATTTGTAGTAAGCGGAACGGCAACGTTGGAGTGACCACCGTCGGCTAATCACGGAGGAAGTAAGAAAGTGCTTCATTGTGATTGGTCCGTTTGAATCGGATCAACATTTATCGGAGCGGATTTGTATATTGGAGCCACATTTGACAAGCGTACTTTTCAGTCGAGTGACGTCACAAGAATGTCAAATGTTGATCCGATTGGAGCCACATTTGTATGAAAAAAAGCGTAATGGATCAACATAAGGCCTTCGGATCAACATTTGTTTTTGGATCAACTTTTAACTGATCGTACGTCTTGAAAGATCAACATTTACCGTGATGGGATCTCTATATATATATATATATATATACATATATTTTTTATAATTCAAAGCTCAATTTTTGTATTTTTTTTTCATGTATTATTGTAAATTCTCTATATTGACAAATCGTATTGATGCTAAGATGTATGTCCAACACAATGTATATTGTTAAGGAATAATAAACTATGAACTATATCCATAATTTTAGCTTTTGTTGGGAAAAATGTGACGGGGAAGTATTATACTCACCTCGCTTGTCAGCGTTACAGCTGGCACAATGGACCGCGGTTGTACGTAATCGCAGTAAGTAAGATGGTACGATACAAAGGAGGATGCTGCTGCCCATCCTCCAGTTTATAACCCTTAGTCGCCACTTATGACACCCACGGGTATGAATGAGATGGTACTATTCTTTGCCGGTACCACACGGGACCACTGACTAAGATTTGTTTAAGTTCAGGTTTGGTTGGAGAACGCGTAGTTTTTTTTTTAATCAAAGGACAAAAGTTTGTCGTATAAATGTCTTATGGTAGGCAGGTACGGAACCCTTATTGCGCGCGTCCGACTCTCCTTTACCCGTGGTGATCTTTAGCGAAATGTTGTTGTTCAAAAAGGCAAATATCTAAAATGTCTAAAAGTTATGAAAAATAAGCTTCCAAAAATGTTTTACAGGAAAAGTTTTTACAAAGATCCTCCTTCATAACAAATTCCAAGGAAGGCCGTCTCGCAGTTTTGTAATCAATTAAAAATTAATTAGTTACTTCCGTCGGTGACCTAGTTCGACAGTTTTGGCACTCATCGGGTATTCTTGGCAAACCTCCTTTATAAGGAGGACTAAAGGAGCACTATACCTACGTATAATTGGACGACTTCTTACTTGCAAAAGATTGCTGTTAACTTATTTCAACGTAGGTAAAAAAGAATAATTAGTACTTTTGTACAAAGTGTAACAGAAAGGGCATATCGATGTGATTCTGCCTATAAAACGGAACAAATTTCCCGAAGGAGCATAGGTCAAAATATACAGGGTGTTAATTTAATTGCGTGCCATAGCTTAAGGGGTGTTTCAGTTACGATAAAGGAAAACAAAAAAAATATTTAAAGAAAACTGCTGCAAAAAAAACTTCATTGAAACTTAACTAACACGGAGCACCGCGCTATCACCGAGCCAGCACGCGAGTATCAGTGGATAAGGTAGGCACATACATAACTGAAACTCTTTCACGCGCTTTTGATAGCGCGGTGCTCCGGGTCATTGCTCTCCGCGTTAGATTAGTTTCAATGGAGTTTTTTTTTTTTAAGTAGGATTTTTTTTTTAATTTTTTTGAGTTCCTTTATCGTTACTGAACCACCCCTTAAGCTATGACACGCAATCAAACTAACACCCTGTATAAAAAAAATACCTCCCTCACAAAATGCGCTACGAAGCTCGTAGCGCATTTTGTGAGGGTTTCTATGGGAGTTCCAACATGTCTTTTTTTTTTCATATTTTGACCTATGTTCCCTAGGGCTCCCGCACACGACCGAGAATCGGTGGCCGATTATCGCCCAGGACAAGGACGGAAGATCCAGGTGATAACACGTCAGAGCGGGATGCCGACAAAAAATCGGCCACCGATTCTCGGTCGTGTGCGGGAGCCCTTATGGAAAGTTTTTCGGTTTCATATGCAGATTCACATCCTTCAGGGTTGGTATACTCGTACCCTTTTTATTACATCCTGTATAATACTTTTAAAATTCCCATAGCTTCATCATAACATCCCATGAAATGTCCACTACAGGACAGGGAGCTCTCACCAGAATTCTACTTTTGCTGGAAAAATGTGGAGTTACGGCTGGCACCATGACCCGCGGTTGTACGTACGTATGATGGTATGATACCATGAGGATGCTACTGCCCATCCTCCAGTTTATGACCCTTAGTCCCCTCTTACGACACCCACGGGTATGTGTGGGATGGTACTATTCTTTACCGGCATCACACGGGACATTTTAAATTTTTTGTAAATTATTTTTCAGTTCTGATAAAAATTTCCTAATACCTGTTAATATACAACAATCTGGCGCTTGTGTACAGTGGTTTCCTTTTCTTCCTAAGAAAAAACCAATCCTGCAGTATACAAGAGAAAAAAATCATAATACATAAAAATGAGCAATAGAAAACAGACCTATAACGTTCTACCTTCATATTTGTCATGCGAATGGCCCGTCCGTACACTTGGGACCAACAAAAGTGCTATTCTTGCTCGTAATAGCGCCACTATAGAGCGACTATGGAGCTAGAAGCTGTGTAATGGCACCCTAGTGTATGTGGAGGGAGTATATGTTTTACGTCGTTCAGTAATAGTTTTTGTCTTTCTGTGTGCAGTCTGGTTAAGTGGTTGTACTGGAAATCGGAACTGTACAACTTAAATAGAATTTGTATTTTTGGTACTTATCCTCACAAGCTCGGAAAGTTTTGCTTTTTCTGACGAAAACTGCGTGAAAAGCCATTTTTGCAAGCTAACGTGGAAAAAGTTTTTGAAATTAGAACGTGATGATGAATTATGGCAGTTAGGGTATTTAAGGTACTGGCGCTGTTTGTCAGCATTTTCCTCGCTGTAGTGAGGTGAAAAGTGTTTTTCGCTCAGTAGCAAAGTTATTTCGCGTCTCGTGCCTCGAAACCCTCGCCTCGCTCGTGGCTCAATCCTAGAATCCTTCACTTACTCTATTTTCAATACAAAGCATAAGTGCCAAATAACAATTTTGCTGCCTTGCATAACAAATAACTATTCCACCGCACTAAATTGAAAAACTTTAATTTTTCCGGTCGAAATCGACGTGCAAAAGTAGTTTTTGGCCGCTAGCGTGGAAAAGGTTTTTTAAATAAAAACGTCATGATGAATTATGGTGCAAGGCACTGGTGCTATTCTTTAGAATTTTCCTCGATGTAGTGAGGTGAAAAATTGTGTGTTTCGCTCGGCAGCAAAGTTATTTCGCGTCTCGTGCCTTGAAACCTTTGCTGCCCTCAGGACTCTTCTTTCAAACTACTCGCTTCGCTCATGGCTCAATCCTAGAAGCCTTCGCTTGCTTTAGTTTTCATACAATTGTACTCGCGCCAAATGTCAATTTTGCTGTTTTGTAATACAAATAACTATTGTTTGTCAGTCTGATATGCTTTCACGGCTAATCAGCTTAACCGATTTTGCTGAAAAGTAAGAATATGAGTTGAACCATGGGCATGAAAACTATTTTCTAACTTCCACGCGTATGAAGTCACAGGCCCCGTGCGTCGGGTATATAATTGTAATATCATTGGCCCCGTGCCCCAAGTGGTGCCGGCAAAGAATAGTTCCAACCCATCTCTACCCGTGGGTATCGTAAGAGGCGACTAAGGGTTAATTTGATTTTTAAAGACAAAAGACAACAATCAAATTTTGACGACGTAAATACTACATTCTTTAATGTAGTTGAGTGGTTCATCGTAAATAATCTTTTACTTAACGAAAAGAAAACGGTGTTAACTTTGTTTTGCCTAATGTTAAACCAACTGCTACAAGCCTATTAGTGAAAAACGAAAAATTGAGTCTTGTGGAATCAGCTGTGTTCCTAGGTATTACCTTACACAACAAATTACAATGGGGACTGCATATTAATAAATTGTCGAACAGACTTAGTTCTGCAGCATACGCAGTGAAAAGAATGACGGATGTGGACACCGCGAGGTTAGTCTACTTCAGTTATTTCCATAGTCTCATGTCATATGGCCTTTTGTTATGGGGTCATGCTGCGGATGCAAACAGCATTGTTTTACTACAAAAGCGAGCTGTTCGTGCAATTTATAAAATGAAACCTAGAGAATCTCTTCGAAATAAATTTAAAGAAATCAAAATTTTGACTTTTGTGTCGCAATACATTTATGAGAATTTAATATATGTTAAACGGAATATACATATTTTTGATAAAAATTGTGACAGGCACAGTGTCAACATGAAACAAGAATCAACTTGCTTCTCATGTCAGCCGTATTTACAAAATTAGTATAACATATAAAGGTCAATCAATGTATACGCTTCTATAATAAGGTACCCACTCATCATCATCATCGTATCGTGTGGGTTGCAAGGTCGATGACCGACCTCACAAACCCTGGTGTCAGAGTTGTTGAGCCGCCAAAGGCCTCTGACATGGCTCATTAACGACTACATCCGTAGATAGTAGTCGGGACCAACGGCTTTACGTGCCTTCCGAAGCACGGAATCATCTAACTTTTCGGGCAATCGGTGATTCATCCTGCAATGCCCTAACCAAACTGGGGAGGTCGCACAAAGAGATTTTTGTTTGACAGTGTCCCCACTGGGAATCGAACCCAGAACCTCCGGATCGAGAGCCGAACCCTCTAACCACTAGACCACGGAGGCTGTCGATATTGAAAGTTTACCGTTAGATAAATTAAAAACTGTAATCAAGCAGAAATTATATAATAAGGTTATTATAAAATATCAGATTATCTAGAAGAGAAAAATCCATGGGATTAGGCTACGGTTCTAACAGGCTAATTCAAAATTAAAACTGACTTATGTATGTTGTATATCAACCTTGTACATTCAAACATATTTAAAAGAGCGCGTGGGTTTTTATTTTCGCTTCTTTTTTTTCCTACAATGGCGCCACATTGTTTGTGAAGCGATGTAGTTTAGCTGACGTCATTAAGAGATTTTAATATCCAACAATGAATATACGATTTTGACTTTGACTTTGACTTATTATTATAATAGTAAATTGGTTACATAGTAGCAGTATATATGGCGAGGAAGTCATATAAAGGCCACCGGAAAACAGTGTAATTCCTGTTTAGCTTTATAAGTAACTACAATAGGATGATTTTACTAGTCACGTGACGTTGTTGTCGCCATTTTGATTTGATTGTTTTTTGTTACTAACACTTTTACGAACATAATTTTATTATTTCTCTGAAAATGGACTTGAAAAACCTCAAAAGAAGTGGTGGTTTTCATAGACGAGTGCAAAAGATTATAAGAAGTAATTGTGTTCAAGATAGTGCAAGATTTTGTTTGAATGAATCAGAGGATAGGCAGCAGCATCCTTCTGTGTATCGTATCAACTTACATTCTGCGGTCACCAACAACCGCGGGCAATGGTGCCAGCCGAAACGCTAACAAGCGTGGTGACTATGGTACTTCCCCTCCACATTGTTAAGAGGGAGTTCCCTGTCCTGTAGTGGACGTTTCATGGGATGTCATGATGAAGTCATAGGCAACAGCTATTAAGTAATTTCAACAATATTTCATCACCTACTTATAATTGTGCTTTCTTTTATGTTTAAAAATATTTTTGGTTTCCTTTCGTTGGTTTAAAAAGATTCAGTATATTTATTTTTTACCCACGACGGAACGGAGGCGGTATATGCTTTTGGGGTTAGAGGTTGTTTGTGTGTGTGTATGTTTGTATGTCTGTTACCATTTTCCAGCTAAACTACTGGACCGATTTCAATGCGGTTTTCTACGCATAATGGCTGCTGTTTCAGAGCATGTTGTTAGATATGTTTTACGGTTGTAGACTACCAGGGGGCGCTGCAGCAGCCAGGATGGGTGGGGAGAAAAATATATTTTCTCGTCTACCCTATAGTGCGGGGTGTCGTTAGATAGGTCTTTTAAAAATATTGCAAGTATGCTTGAATCATTTTTGGATTAATGGATCTGTTCGTGAAATATCTAGCTTTAAAGTGCATGATTTCTGTATCTAGAATCAAGCTGCCATGCCGCCAGCTAAACAGCCGTAATTGGAAATGTGAAAAAAAAATCACAGCGTGAGTCTGACTCGTACTTGGCCTTTTTAAAAATTATACAGGTGTCACCTAAATATATAAAACAGCTTGTCCTGACTGACAGATTGATTCATCAACGCCGAACCGTAACCGTTACAGATACAGATCTGAAATTTTGTACACAGGTTATACGCACGTCAGAACTACCCACTAAGAAAGGATTTTGGAAAATTTATCTTCCAAGGGGGTAAAATAAGGGATGAAAGTTTGTATGAAAGTCCTTTGTTTATTGAGCTAGAATCACACAATTTTGAATTTAAGCTTTTGGTAAAAAATAAAGAAACGCTTTTCTCAAAAATCACCCTTCAAGGGGGTGAAAAAGGGGATGATATTTTTTCCGTATGTTGTTCTATAAGTCTTTCATTTTTAAAGGTAGAATTATAGAAATTTGGTTTTAAACTCTTGGTAAAAAATAAAAAAGTACGTGTTTTAGGATATTTCAAAATTCATCCCCTAAGGGGTGAAATAAGGGATGAAAGTTTGTATGAAAGTGATTTTTTTTCTTGAGTTAGATTGACACAAATTTGAATTTAAGCACGTATTTAAGCATTTCTTAAAAATCAACCTTCAAGGGGGAGAAAAAGGAGTTTTTTTCCGTATGTTGGTCTATTAGTCTTTCATTTCCAAAGGTTTGGTTTTGAGCTCTACGTAAAGAATAAAAAAGTATGTGTTGAAGGATTTTAGAAATTCATCCCCTAACGCAATGAAATAAGGGTATAATTTTTTTATAGTAATCCTACAGTTTTGTTATGAGGTACCTACTTGAAAATTTGGATTTAAGCTAATAATAAGAACTAAAGAAACACGTGTTTCAGCAATTTTGAGATATCATCCCCCAAAAGGGTGAAAGAAGGGATGAAAGTTCATATGAAAATCCTACTAAAAATTAGGATATTCAAATTCTTTATTTCAGACTACAGTCCATATTGTTAGTAACCTACTTAGAACTATGTTAGTAATTTACCGATATCTGATAATTTATAGATAATTATTAGATAATTTGATATCGACACGTTCTTATATAACACCGAGTGAGTGAGACAGGCATATATCAAACATTGATGAGAAGCAATTACTTAACAGGAGGGTAGGACAATTTCTGACTACCCGCTACATGGGTCCCCCCCAGCGAAGCGTACCGGCGGTCTTGACTGTCGACCCGACCTTGTGATGTAACCCGATAGACGGTTTGGCGCTGGAGCGGGAGCGCTGTCATCAAGCTTGTATTTTGATAAAGAATGAAATATCATAAACATTTGGAGAATGAATGAGATGACACTAAGCAAAACAGAAAATTAAAATTTTAAAAAATGTCAGCTGTTAAAAATATTACGAATCTAATAAATAAAAGTAAAGATCTAATATATCCAAACACCATACTTATCCTACCGGTGCTTGCGGTTGAAACGTTTAACTATTCGCAGAACAATCAGGGAAGTGGTTGCGTCCGTGTACTAATATGTAAATAGTTCTACCTCTCACAGTGGGGACTTGGAAAACTTTATCTTAAGGTGATCTGTTGCGGCCAGCTTAGCCCCGAACGCAACTAGATGGAGCCACTGCTGCAAATATAAGGTTTTATTTTTTAATGCAATAAGTACCAACTATATATGTGCAAAAAGTTGATTCGCGTAAATTTCATCGTGCAACTTCAACGCCTAACAACAATTTCGATAAGAAAAATATCTCCATATGTCCACTAAAGTCAATTACTCTCGTCACTCCGTGTTTACATGAGTACGATCACTCACACATGGACACAAAGCACAACCGTACAGTTTTGACCGCACGCCCACAATCGTATTATTGAACCAAAAATTGCTAACAAAAATAGTACTTTTAGTACATTAACTGTATTTTTGTATTAATTGGCAAAAAATTTAACCAAAAATAGCAGTACTCGTTCGTTTTTCAAAAGAATTTTATGTCCCGCGTAAGAATGCAAGTCATTTGAATTTTTGTATGGAAAACGGATCGCCTTAAACTTGATGGGTGTCATTCACAGAAGTTTCGCTATCACGGGGCCAGCAAAACCTAGGTCTAACCTTGGTCTAGCGTTGTCACCTGTCATAATTACTCGTCACTCAACATGCCATTTTTCTTATCATGAGCATACTAAGAATATACGTAGTGATAACTTATAACCATGCTGGCGTAATGAGTTAGACTAAGGTTATACCTATGTTTTTCTGGCCCCGTGCTAGGAAAACGTCTCGAAATGACACCCTAGAAATTTACTCACAATCAGACACTTATTTCTGAAGTCTGTGTCTTGCGGGGTACGAGTACTTACGTGTTTTTTTTTTGTACCAACGGCCAATTTTTAGCGTTCCGTACCTCAAAAGGAACAAACGGAACCCTTATAGGATCACTTTGTTGTCTGTCTGTCACGATCCTTTTTCTCAGGAATGCGTGGAGGTATCAACTTGAAATTCATATTAAATACTCAAAATAATACCTTTAAGCTGTAACAAATCAAACTTATATGTCAACCCAATCAAAAGAAACAGCAATTTAAGCCGCATATTTTGAAACTCGCAACTACTCGTAAAGGATACTTCCAGTCGACCTAGAATCTTGAAATTTGGCATGAAGCAATTTTTTATAGCACACATAAAGGAATAATTTGAAAACTTAATTTTTTTTGTTAAATCACATAATAAAAAATTTTAGCAATAAAAATACCATAACTTTTACTTATATACCTACAGGCTTGTACGGAACCCTCGGTGCGCGAGTCCGACTCACACTTGGCCGGTATTTTTGTTACTCGGAACACAAAACTGACAAATTTTTCCAAAAAGATAATTTATCGAAAAACTAGATTTTTCTACACAAATCTTTCGCTAAAAGAGTATTACTTACATATATGAGACAGCCAATCTTTTTTTAGATTTTCGACCAGTGAATTATAAAAATAAACAACTTTCAACATCTGTAACGATTTTAATGAAATTAACAATAATACGCTTCACAAGGACACCAAATGGAACTAGCTGTGTATCGTTTCTCGGAGGATTCGGATGTTCCCTATGTCAAAAAGCAAATAAGTTACTTTTTTGTCTAAGAAAGAATCATGTAAAAACGAATCAATCTTTTAACGTTCAGTGTGTGATTTTATATGACGAAATGTATGACGTTAAAACGTTCATAAACGACAACAGGCAATTTTGACGTCATATTGCTCAAATGAAATAAAAAATTGCTTTGATGTTCAATAAATAGTAGCTCATTTGACTCGGTTAAAAAGTAGGAAATTCGTCTGCACTAATGTGCCTAAGTTCGAAGTCACAGCGACTCCCTAACCACACTATATGCGCGCACAATCTGTGACGAATCTCTTATTCCCATTTCGTACGCAGTCTTTAAATGGTTTATTTTGTTAGGGTCAATACACATAAGTAGGTATGTTAGTACGACACGACTAGTCTTTGAAAGTCTTTTGTATTTTTTTGCTTTTATTTTTAATCTTAACATTTCAGCTATTGCAATTCCAATTTAATTTATTTTGATAACACCAATGAAATTTTGAAATTGTATATAAGGTGTTTTTTAATTAGACCCAAATATTGTTAGGGTTTCCTCAATGACCTAAATGAATACTATTGGTGTTATTTTTTTACATTTCTATTCGCTAGTCTTCGAGAAAAATCCTAAAAACAATACCGTTAAATATCGTAAAATGAACACTCCGTATCAGCACAGGCGGCAGCGCGGAGTCGTGAGCCAATCACGCGCAAGCCGAGTGCGTGGTTCGGGCGGTTTCGGCTCGGTTTCGGGCTCTTAGTACGGTCGAAATCATTACTACAGGATGATTGCAAATAATAATAATTTTCTTGTTCGAAAATTATAAAAAAAAACTAGCGGGAGGATTTTTCTAAAATTTTGATAAACCTTTTTCTTTATCATAGTTACACCACCCCTAGAAATATTTGGGTCTAATTTAAAAACACCTTATATAGTGCTATTTAGTAACTTTATTTATCCTTATTAAGATGTGGGGGTATCTGCAATAAACAATTATACGTAATAATAATTTTAAAACCTAGGCAGAACTGTAATATGAAAAGAAATGTATTAAGAGCAACAGTAATAAATAATCCCTCACTGAAATAGATTTAACATTGATATGTATGTCCCCCAATATTTATTTAGAATTATTATCGATTTCAGAGGCATCTAGTCAACTGAGTTCCTTTCAGTTTATTACTTGGGCCATAAAAGTGAACAACTTTCCCTAAAGAACATAGGTTAAAATACGAAAAAAGATGTTGACTTCCATAGAAACTGCATCAGCAGATAGCCCATTTTTTTCGAAATTTTTTTTTACCTGTGGTCTTTGGGGAAAATTGTTCAGTTTTATGTCTTCATCCGAGGTTTTATGGTCCGAGTGACATACTGAAAGGAACGCGGTTGATAAGGAAGCATCCTATATAAAATAACTCAGAGTAAAAAACTATAGAGTCCGCCATATGCATATTCTGTATGAGCTAGTGAAGCGTGAAGCGCTGTCGCCCATGCTAGTCGGTCAAAAAACTCAGTTAAGTTTCACAAAAATCAAGATATCTTTAAAAATCTAATGTTTTAGTATAAACTTTGTTTGCGAAAGTGAAAATGTATCGTTTTTTACTTGTGAATTGATCATTAATACTAATAACGGAAGCGTAAATAATCCGTAATAGCCATTTTATGCGTGATTTTTAACACCGTTATTTTCCTGAATGGAAAGTGTTTTCACCAGAAAAACTATGTTAGTAGCATTTATTAGTCCCGTGTCACATATTTCTCAGAGAGAAAGATAAAATTTTTACGTTTTTAAGATTTGATAAAAAATCCATACATTTTAGTATAGAGGTCCCTCGCAAGAAAGTGCTACGCTTATGGCTCCCTCCTTAGCAGCAAGAGCTGCTACTAAAACCTCCTTGTAAAATAACAATGTTGTTGCGTAGAAAACAAGCTTTAGTGTTGCCAATTCTGAATTAATAAATTAATTAATTATTCACCTTTACGAGTAATAAGTTAGTCTTGGTTATATGAAAAGTGTAAAGAATAGTACCAACACATACATACCCGTGGGTGTCGTAAGAGGCGACTAAGGGTTATAAACTGGAGAATGGGCAGCAGCATCCTCCTGTGTATCATACCATCTTACCTACAACCGCGGTCCATGGTGACAAGCGTAACGCATATAAGCGAGGTGACTATGGTACTTCCCCTCCACATTTTTCCAGCAAAATAATTCTGGAGGTAGCTCCCTGCCCTGTAGTGGACGTTTCATGGGATGTTATGATGATATGAAAAGTTGCATTGGTTAGATGAATTTCATCTTGTACCTTTACTAGTGCAGTGAGACCTTCTTGCCTACCATGGTTCTAGAAGTATCCCGAGAGACATATCCCATGAGCTTTGGTTTGAATCATAAATGCATAGAAATAGAGTCATAACTAGCCTATGTTTAGATTGTGTTGACTTAGAAGCTTGTTACTTTCAAATCTTTAAGGATCCATAGCCCTGAGTCTTTAATTTTAATAATTTAAACTCGCCATCTTCTTCCAGTCGTGAGAAAAAGAGCCTTAACAGATAATAAAAAAAAGATACTTGTCAACTGACTGATGTTGCATTTTACGAGTAAGGTTCCAAAACTATGGAACCTTAAAAAGTTAACATTACAGAGTTGAGTTATTATTATTACGTTAACCACAACTTGGTGATACAATTCTTAGCTGGCAATACTCGGTTAATTTAGGTATATCAACGAAAATGTCCGGCGAATGGACGAATCATGTAAGCTCACGAAGTAATCGAGTTAGAATGTTATATAGGGTGACTTTTAATTAGTTCTTGATAGAAAAAGTTATAAATGTACTCATGATACTGAACAACTTTCCCCAAGGAACATAGGTCGAAATACGAAAATCAAGTTTTGACCTCCCATAGAAACTGCATCAGCTGATAGCGCATTTTGTATGGGAGGTCAAATTTGGTTTTTCGTATTTCGACCTATGTTCCTTGGGAAAGGTTGTTCAGTATCATGAGTACATGCATATCTTTTTCTATCAAGAACTAATTAAAAGTCACCCTATATATTGATTCGGCATACAAGAGCCTGTCGTCAAGCATGTGTCTACTATAACGGTAACTTCACCGCACAACCATAACTTTTACCCAAAGGGTGAAAAACGGTACCATATTTAATATGCCTCCGATGTCTGTCTGTCTGTCAGCGGGCTATATCTTAACAACTGTAATAGGCAAACAACTGAAATTTTCACAGAATTTGTGTTTTAAATAATATAATTTATAAAAGTAAGGGATGCTTCCTTAGAAAAAAACGTGTTATTAGGCGATTTTTTTTGTTTTAGCTCCATCGTAAAAACGGGAACACTTACAAGCGTGAAAATTTGTATATTTATATGGCATAAGCTATAACATAACAACAAATAATAAAAACTGGTCAAGTGCGAGTCGGACTCAAAAAATTACAACTAATACAATGACTATTATGTGATAGTACGGAACCCTCGGTGCGAGAGTCCGACTCGCACTTGGTCGGTTTTTTCACAAAATCAGCGATATTAATTTATTTTTTATGCAAGCGAAACGGAAGATATCCAGTGCGCTGTTTCCTTTCTACGAAAAATATACTCATTCAGGTATCAAAATAATAAATTTGCTATAGCTGGCTATAGAGTAAAAACAAATAATAATGCCTGTCGGACTCGCGTGATTTAAATTTACTTATGCGTGTCTGCGCTTCGATAACAAAGACGGTATTTTACCTTAGTGGTACGGAACCCTCGGTGCACAAGTCCGACTCGTACTTGGCCGGAATTTTACTGAATTCAACGCGTACAAAGTAGCGGGCAACAGCTAGTCATAAATAAAAATAGCCTGAATTCATTCAACAATTTGTTATTTTCAAAATAGTTTAGATGAACACTTTATTGCTCACATAACAAAGAAAACACAAATATACATGGAAAACTTAATATATGTAGGTAAGATAGTAAAATTATTTCCATAAGCGAGTTTAAATTAAAATGAATGCTGTCATTTTATTACGGAAGTCTTCTCTGGCGTAAGCTTCTACTGAACACGTCAGTTTTCCATTTTACGTGGCTTGTCCACTCCAGGCCAGTCCACAAATTTCTTTAAATACCATTAAAATTCCACCAGTCACCACGCTTTTTAGCGTTGCAGATGGCACCATGGACTGCGGATGTTGTTGACCACCCATAGTATAATAAGAAACGCGTAAGGACCTTACTCATCCTCCGGTCTGAACTCCCCGCACAATTTTTGAGTTCAGATATTTATTTAAGATCAAACACAGTAAGAGATTTTTTTTATTGTAAGGGCGGTAATGAACTAGTTATGTTTATCTAGTCAATTACATTAATTAAAGCGTGATTTATCGTTGATTCCAACGTAAATTTATCATCACATTCTATCAGAAGAGACATATCATCAGTGAAGAGCACATTTTAGTGAAGTGTTATCGCTGGTAGATATTTTTGTAAATTAACAATAAAAGCGGACCAATCACACTTCCTTGAGGAACTCCAGTAGTTTATAATTTGCTATTTTTTCTACTTTTACTATTCTAGACTCCTCCATAAAATTGTCTTTTAGTAAAAAGAATTTACAATTCCAAGCATTTACAAGCCCGTTGGTGTGGTTGGATTTGAGCCTGCCTTTCACTCCGTGGGCCACGGGTTCAATCCCCGCCCAGGGAAAAAAATTGTGTGATGAACTCAAGTGTTTATCCTGTGTTCATAAAACAATAATTTAATTCCAATATACAACCATTCTGTCAAATTAACCTTATTACTACAAAAGTGTCAAATAAATAACCCGCCCCTCGACACTCCCGGTAAAAAGGTGCCCATGACACTTGCCGCTTTACCACGTTTGCACCAGGAATGCCCCGAGAGTCACAGCCCTTATCTCGCATCCGACGCCCGATGTCCTGCACAAGGCACTTGGCTTCAGACCCCCAGCAGCCAGCTGTCTCCACTGCGAAGGGGACGAACTTTTAACCACGCTCAGTTCAGCGTATTTACTCGTAGAATGTTTGAAGCGGGCCGCCTCCTCCAGTGTTTGGGTGTTATTTATCTATTTATGTATGTATATCAGTCTCTGATACCCATTGCACTGGCTTCGTTGTGTAAAATGTCCCCCAATATTTATTTATTTACTTAGGTCAAAAAGACAGATAATATGGGATTATTTTCATAAATACACTCAAATAATAAAATCAAAACTCCAAGAGTAATCGATCAGCCTTTCCCAATATAAATCAGGCAATAAGCTAATACCTGCGTAGTTTACCAAAGAAACTAGCTGTTTAATCTCACTAATGATAAGCTATGTTTAATCAAATACGTTACAGCTACTGTTATGGTAATTATGGTGATAAAAAATTTAGTTTTTACACAGGGTCGTATTAAGGTACTTACAGTGACCCAGCAAGGTCATTAATTGTTTTTAGGGTTCCGTACCTCAAAAGAAAAAAACGGAACCCTTATAGGATCACTTTGTTGTCCGTCTGTCTGTCTGTCAAGACCCTTTATCTCACGAACGGATATAGGTGTCAGGTTGAAATTAATACCATATATTAGGGTCCATGAACCACACAAGATCTGAAAATTTCAATTTTTACAATGACGCAATCAAAAGATATGGCATTTTATGTCCTCATCTCCATACATTTATGCAAAAAAGCAAAACCTACAGGGTACTTCCCGTTGACCTAAAATTATAAAATTTGGCAAGAGGCTAGGTCTCACAGTACAAATAATGGGAAAAGTCTGAAATCATTAAATATTACAACTTTTCTCACAACTAATGGTAACCAATTGTGGTGAGCTCCCGTTTCAAGAACATTCATATAAGAGAGGGGTCAAGTTGGGTGGTCGTTGAGGCGATTTTCGTTTTAGTTCTATTTTAAAAACGGGAACACTTACAACCTTGAAAATTGGTATGTTTATAGTGAATAAGCTATAAAATAACAACAAATAATAAAATTTGGTTAAGCGCGTGTCGGACTCAAAAAATCTAGCACATGAACTTACTGAAATTTCAACTAATACAATTATGATTATGTGGTGGTACGGAACCCTCGGTGCGCGAGTCCGACTCGCACTTGGCCGGCTTTTTTTTTACCAGCAACACCGACTTTCTTATTTGTGACGTACCTACTTCGGGACTAATAATTTAATTTATAAGCGCGATTCTCAGAAACTAGTATGGAATATCTTATGTCCCGCTAATAACACTGGTCACTCACCCTTTGTTCACTTTGAGTTCAGACACCACGCAATTTACCGCTCCCACATGGTTAATACTCCCAACATTTGCACAAAGCACTTTGCAACATCTAGAGGAAGGAGTGGAATTGTTTCCCTGCGTGTGCATTCCTAGGTTCCTAAGACGTGAATCTATTCCACTTGCGAGTGAATAGACCTCTTCTTCTCAAGCTTTTTACTTCTGCAACCTCATCTTTGGGGCTAGATGAAGTTCAAGGCAAGGGATGATACTTCTTCAGACGGACATAAAGGTTCTTAGAAATTGCAAATTATCCCCATTTACTAGCATTTTTTTAGGTAGGCAATAATGTGCGTCTCGACAATGTGCAACAGATAACACGCATTGAATAATGTGCAGCAGATATTTGGCGTCACGTGTAGCTAAATATAGTTATTGATAGCTATTTGCGGAATATTGTTCTATGGGTATCCATTACTCCTTTAATTTTTCTATGAAAAAGCCGAACTGTTTTACGTATGAAGTAGGGTGGCTGTAATGTACGATATTTGAACACAAAGGAAACTAAAAAGGTACAACCACATCAGTATTGTGGGATGTGAATCTGCAGAACAAAAAAACTGAACAACTTATCCCAAAGAACATTATGATGAAATAACATTATGATGAAGATATCTGAATCTAAACATGAAAGAGAAAAACAGCTTGCATTAGTTTTAAAAGAAAATCAAACATAACAACGGAACCTGTACTGTTGTACAATAATAGGAAAATAGTACATCTGATGCTGCCGGTTATTTTCTGCGTTCTTATTGACGACATGCAGGAAGCCAATAATTCACGCGCCTGTCCTGCGCTCCCTCGCGATAGATATTTCGAGCCATTTACGGTCAGCATCAAAGTTTTGTTCCGGGCATTATTGAGAGAATTTATGTGATGCCCTTGGGTAGGAATTTGTTTAAAAAAGTTTCAGATGTGGACAGATGTCACTTGGTAGGTAAGAATGATTCATTCATTTAAAATAATAATATTAAAAAAAATACGATCGAACAGAGAACTTCCGCCTTTTTGAAGTCGGTTAAAAAGTAGGTGGCTCGCAATCAGGCCCAAATGAAGTTGGTTGATGATGAGTTTTTAGAAGAATACCAACAAAAACCTGTATCGAGCTGTTGTTCCCGGACAGCCAGACGGATCGCAAATATAGATGGACAGAGAGACAGCTGATGTTACGAGGGCTGTTCAAAAAGTAGTGAGAATAAACAACATATTGGTTTTAAGTCTTTTAATGTTTGTGAGTAAGTATTGATAGTATATTTCAGTAAAAAGATAGTGACAAAAACTTGGGCCATAATATTTAGAAATGTATAAATGAGGCAAAGTTCAACAGCCAGTCCATATTTTTAAATTATTGTTATTCCATGTGAGTGAAAAAAATGTAAAGTCAGAACTGAATCAATGAAATAAGAAATAAAATCTTATATTTGTACGATCATTTTGTAACATGTCGTACCTATAATGAATTTTGTTTATCAATAAACAATAAATTATAAAATACACGTCAAATTTTATTAATTGCTTTGCTTCTTGATGATGAGGCATGCAACGTAGCTGGAGAACAATTCTTGAATATCACCGGGCGATAAAATATCACTCAAAAAATTAAAAATCATAGATTTTTGTTATCAAAAGTTGAAATTGATCTTCTTAAACTATAAAGGAGTCCTTTATTGTTAATTTTCATGTATTCTGATTTACCTTTCATCAGTTTATCAACGCAAATGTGAATAAAGTCTCAAAAGTGATATTTTATCACCCGGTGATTTTCAAGAATTCCCTGGGCTTTTCTTGAAAGCAAGAAGAAAGAAATGAAAAAAGGTTTATTTTGGAAACAAACTAAAAGAATGCTGCTGCTGAAAAAACTCTGACCCAATTGTTGAATATTACCGAGTGATAATATATAATTTTTGAGACATCAAATAAGAATGGGCGGTGGTGGTGACCACTTACCATCAGGTGACCCACCTGCTCGTTTGCTCACTTTAAACATAAAAAAATATCAAATGTACCCTGATAATCTGTTAATGTAAACCATAATACATGAAAAGTAACAATCAATCACTACTTTATATTTTATGAATATCATTCTGCACTTTTGTAAAGAATTTTTTTTAATTTTTCGGGTGATAATTATTTATCATCCGGTGTTATTCAAGAATTGAGCCCAAGGTACTCATGACATGCTTGAATAATATTCATGACATGCACATACCATGCTTGAATAATATTCTCATGTTGCACATGACACCCCATGAAACGTACACTGTACGTACATAACGATACCCACGGGTGGAGATGGGTTGGTAGTTGGTACTATACTTTGCCGGCACCAAACGGATTTGACTTCATTTACCTCTATGACTCTATAATTGAGCCACGAGCCAAGCGAGTAGTTCTAAAGAAGAATCCTCAGCGCTGCGAGGATTTTAAGACACGAAACACTTTGTTGCCGAGGGAAGCACAACTTATCAGGTAGAAACTAAAGGATAATATCCTGCCAAATAAAATATTAAAAATGAAGCTGCTGTTCCAGAGGGCTTTAATAATATTTGTGAAAGCTAGACTGAAGCACATCCCTAATACAGACGCAGCCCAACCCTATGGTTGCCATGGAGCTGTTACTTGGTTTTCTCTTGTTCGATAAAATGTACGTTTTTACTAAATATTGTAAATATGCATTTCCTGGCTCAATATAGCTATAATTAACCTAATACGGTTGTTTCTGTTAACACCCTGCATACTAGGCCTCTACAAATTGGTAGCAGATCTTGGGAAAAATGAGTTCGACGGCATCGTACCGAATCGAGGCTCTAACTAAAGATAATTACGATACGTGGAGTGTGCAGGCCCAAGCAATCTTAATAAAAAACGGATTGTGGGACTACGAAAACGGAACAATCGTCGAGCCAAAAAAAGACGAGAAAGAGAAAAGTAAGTTCTGTCACAATGATTTACTAGCACGTTCAGAGCTTTTATTGCTTATTTCACCTTCGGAGCTTAAGCAAGTGAGGGGGTGCAAAACCTCGAATGAACTATGGCTTAAATTGAAAGGTATTTACCAGAGTACCGGCCCTGCTCAAACAGCTGATATTAAAAAAAGCTGATAAAGATGATGTTCGTGAGCACCTAAATAACTTCATGGACATCGTAGACAAGCTAGCTGATATGGGTGTTGATTTGCATCCTGACTTATTGAGCATAATGATGCTTTATAGCCTACCTGTGTCATACGAAAATTTTCGCATAGCAGTAGAAAGCCGTGACCTATTACCAAAGCCCGAAGAATTAAAAATTAAAATATGTGAAGAAAGCGAAGCAAGAAAGAATTTAGATTCGAACGAAAGCGAAGAGGCGTATTATAGTAAGACGAAATATTGTCAGCACTGTAAGAAGAAAGGCCACACCATACAGACTTGTTGGAGTAAAAAGAAAAAATATTTTAAAAATTCCAATAAAACTTCTAAGAAGAACATGCCTGAGCAAAACTTCAATGTATGCCTAAATACAGGTAAAAATAAAGATACTGGCTGCTCATCCCATATTTGTGGAGAAAGAAATCTCTTCAGCAACATAAAAGCAGAATCTGGAAGCTTAAAATTAGCATCGAATAAGCATACAACAACCATTCAAGGTAAAGGAAAAGTGTCAGTATACAAAGAAAATGGAAAAATAAATATGAATGACACATTGTTTGTTCCTGACTTGACAACTAACTTAATGTCAGTTGGAAAGATAACCGAAAGAGGAAATAAGGTTGTATTCGAAAAAGAAAAAGCTTATATTATGGAAAAAGATGGAACTGTCACGTTGACAGCAAAGAAGAACAACGGTTTATATTATCTGGATTTCGACAAAACAAAAGAGAGTGCTCATCATACACCCGTGTCTGGAAAAGATAATAAAATGATGGAATGGCATCGAAAACTCGGTCATATTAATGAAAGAGATTTAACAAAAATGGCTAAAGAAGAGTTGATGTATGGACTTGATTTAGGAGATGGAAAACTCGATGTATGCGAGGTCTGCATCAAAGGAAAACTAACAAGTCTACCATTTCCACGTCACGATGATATACACACCACTGAACCCTTAGAAATAATTCATAGTGATGTGTGTGGTCCTTTTGAGCAAGAATCTTTAGCAGGATCAAAGTACTATGTTACTTTTATCGATGATCATACCAGATACTGTTGTGTTTATTTCATGAAAAAGAAAAATGAAGTATTTGAAATATTTAAAGAATACAAAAATAAAGAACCTACAATCGGATAACGGAAAAGAATATGTAAATAACGAATTCAACGATTATCTGAAAAAGTATGGTATACAACGAAGATTGAGTGCACCATACACACCGCAACAAAACGGAATCAGCGAGCGAAAAAATAGATCCCTAATGGAAAAAGCCAGATGCTTGATGATAGAAGCGAATATTCCTTAGTATTTATGGCCAGAGGCGGTATATACAGCAAACTACTTAATCAACAGAAGTCCTTCCAAAGCATTGAATGGGGAAATTCCATATAAGAAGTGGACGGGAAGAACTCCGTCAGGGAACCATCTCCATATTTTTGGGACTAAAGCTTTTGTTTTAAATAAAAGAAGGAAAGGTAAACTCTCAGCGAAAGCTATACCTGGTGTTTTTATGGGAAACGCTAGTAATGCGAAAGGATTCCGCATATACATTCCTGAAAAGAAAAAAGTAATAGTAAGCAAGGATGTGAAAATAATAAATAATTTTTATTATGAAGATAAAGAAAACTATGACAATCTTGTTGAAGAACTGGAACAGAAACCTGAAAAAGATAAAAATAAAAAGATTAGTAAACCAAAGACTGTAGAGCAAAAGAATTTGAACAAAGAAATTGAATTCGAAATTAAATAAAACAAAATGAAAGTTGCCGATATGTCAAAGGATACTAATTTACTATCTACTAATTTAATTGACAGGAAATCATTTTCGGGATATTGTTTTAAATATGCAGGGAGTGCAATCAGCTGGGCATGCAGAAAGCAACGAAGTATTGCATTATCTACAGCCGAAGCTGAGTATGTTGCTCTTACGGAAGCTGTAAAGGAAGCAGTACATTTACGAGCCCTATTTAATGATTTGGGTATACAACAAAGAACAATGTTGATACTGAACGACAATCAAGCGGCAATAAAGTTATGCCAGAACCCGATTGTGTCTTCGAAAACGAAACACATTGACTTGAAGATACATAATATCAGAGACTGTATTAATGAAGGGGTCGTTGTAGTAATGTACATGCCAACAGAAGATATGGAGGCAGACCTTTTAACAAAGGCGTTACCGGGACCAAGACTATTACGTTTGAAGAGTAATATGGGTCTCCATTAGCTATGTGAGGAGGAGTGTGAAAGCTAGACTGAAGCACATCCCTAATACAGACGCAGCCCAACCCTATGGTTGCCGTGGAGCTGTTACTTGGTTTTCTCTTGTTCGATAAAATGTACGTTTTTACTAAATATTGTAAATATGCATTTCCTGGCTCAATATAGCTATAATTAACCTAATACGGTTGTTTCTGTTAACACCCTGCATACTAGGCCTCTACAATATTACATCCCCAAGCGTAAAATAGTTAGGTCACCCTACTGTGTGAAAGAGATGCCACCGCGACTGTTGGATATACTCGTCGTCACGCTTTTTTTGGCCATTCATCTCTCCTTCCTAGAGCGTAGCGTGGATTAAAACCTCCTTGTGTGCAACTGATAATCGACGTCATTCCATTGGCCCGAGGAGCGTTGACTTTCACTAGAGATCGCCTCTCTAAAGTTTCTGTCTACCTATGCATATGACGTATCGATTTCGTTTCGATTCGATACGAAAAGGTTTTTAGTATTCTGTGTTTACGTGTGCTCCGTCAAATCATATGAAAAATACCGTCGTCTGATTCGATGTATTTGTAAGAGGATAATAAACAGGGAGCTGAAAATTTACTGGTAGGGTGCCGCCATCCAGCACTGCAGTTGCCCTAGATACCTGGGAGTGACACTGGACCGCTCTCTGACGTACAAGACCCACTGCAGAAACACAAAACAAAAAGTTAGTTCCCGTAACAACCTGCTGCGCCGCCTCTCCTCCACCAACTGGGGAGCAAACCCAACGGTTATGCGCACTACGGGGCTAGCTCTGTGTTTCTCAGCAGGAGAGTAGTAGGTCAGCTCACACCAGAGAGGTGGACGCGGAGCTAAATGACACCTGCCGCATCGTGACTGGCTGTCTCAAGCCAACTCCTATCGGTATGCTGTTCCCTGTTGCGGGGATAGCTCCTCCCAGACTCCGTAGAGCAGTGACCTGTTCGCTAGAAAAACAAAAACAGGAAAGCGACCCGAGACATCCACTCTACGGGCTCTCTCCCGCCGCAGGTCGGTTGCGAAGCCGCAAAAGCTTCCTGCGATCCACACAGCCTACCGACCAAAACCCTTCCGACGTGAGGTGCAGACTTTGGGCAAGCGAGTACCCACATTCACTGTACCCCCCCAACGAAAACCTGCCTCCTGGCTATAAGGAACCTTGGCCAACCTGGAGAAGTCTAAATAGACTGAGGACCCAAGTTGGCCGAAGCAAGGATAACCTATGCCGGTGGGGGTTCCTAAGTAGCGCAGACGCCAGCTGTGAATGTGGAGAACTCCTGCAAACCATGGCACACCTCACTAATTGTCCCGCGTGCCCGACCACCTGCTCGCGTGAGGACTTACTTGACGGTAACCAGAGGGCTACCACGGTAGCCGCTTTCTGGGCAAGTAAGATTTAGCCTGTGTTCTTGCCGACACGAAAGAAGAAGAAGAAGTAAAACCAAAGATTTTCGTTATACGCCAGGTAAGTCTTGTTCTGTTTGTCGATGTCTTGTTATGTTATGGTCTGTAAAAAATTCCAAGTTTGTCCTTGAGCCATTGTCATTGACGTAAGAAAAAGATTTTCACCTTTTAAATATACTAATTTAATGTGGTTTCGTCTTCTCATCACACAGGTTTTGACACGGTTATGGAGTACCTAAATTTCAGTCTTGAGGCTACTTTTGGAGCTGGTATTCTGCAAAGTGCTACCTACTCAACAAGGAAAAACATGTCAACAGCTATGCTCATCCATCCATAGCTCACTGGAAAATGTGGCTGCGTGATGAGCAGAGATGTGTTCAATCAACAGAAATTATAATCTGAAACCTATTCATCGGATTATAAAGGTACCTAATAATTTATGTTGAAGTTCTTCCACAAAATGTTATTCAGTCAGTTAATTGGAACAGGTAACGCAATTTTAAAAAGGCCCCCTGGGGGATCCTAACTTGACCTGTTCTTGATAATGCCTTGGCAATCCACCAGGCAGAATGTGAGCACTCTTTGTATTTTCTGACGGCAATTCAGTAACTCTTGGTACAAGCAGATGTTATGGTAACCATGATTTGTAATAGTGTTAGAAACCAGCAAGGTAGGTTAGACAACTGGCTGTTGACTAGGCCAACAGTGTAACAACAATGTTAGCTACTTCAAATCTGTTATGAAGCTTGTGGCTACACCTGTTATTATGGGGAAACTCAAGATCATAGACAAGATCATACATGTGATCAGATCAGGTTAAAGTGGCCATTTGTCTCAATTTTACTGAAATGGTTTGAAGACTACAATAAGAACCCACCGCTGTCCCCACCTTTGTGCTCACCGCTGTCCCCACCGCTGTCTCCACTGCTGACCCCACCGCTGTTACCACGGCTGTCCCCACGGCCGTCCCCACTCCTGTCCACATCCCTGTCCCCATCCCTGTCCCCATCCCTGTCCCCATCCCTGTCCCCACCCATATCCGTGTGTGAAAAGTAAATTATAAACAGATTTATCTTGAAGCCTGGTCTTTTAACATCTTAACAATCAACATTTAACACTACATGTAAGGGTGGAAAACATCTACCCTTACACTACCCCTAATCCTTTACCCATCCCTACTCCTTTCCCCAACCCTATCCCCACCCCTATCCCTACCCCTACCCCTATTCCTACCCCTGTCCCTACCCCTTCTCCTATCCCTACTCTTACCCATATCCGTATCCCTACCCCTTCTCCTATACCTATTGTAACGTTGCAGATTATGGATGTTGAGCACTTTATTCGGCTCGCCGAAGCAGACACCGCAACGCCAACTCTCTCCGTGTACGGTCGGTCGCAGACTCAGTGGCGCGCAGCATATACGCTCGAGACAAGGCTATACACTACATCCCTTCCTTATTTAATTAGATTTTTATGTGGTTAATAAATAACTCAATTAAAATTATAAAACACATTTGAATCGAAAATCTTTATCTTGGTTAATTCTCCTCTCCACTACTATTACAGATGTTATCTTCATCCATCTAACTTATTCTCTTTGTCCATCACTTTCCATTCTCCATGAATTTTCTTTAGATGTACTACGTTTCTTCTTATTATCTGTCCCGTTTCCTCGTTCCGGACTTGAACATCTCCTCCTATACTTTTTTCCACGGTATGAGGAGTAGTGTTATAGTTCAAACTTAATTTGTCATCCTTGGACATATTCTTAACAAAAACTTTATCCCCCGGTTCTAGATCACACTTTCTTGCTTTCTTTTTCCGATCTGTATATATTTTTCCTTTTTCTTTCATCTCTCGATCCTTGTCATTTACTTCTGTACATTTTGAACTTGGCCCTGCAATTGCATCTGTTATCATAGGGACCTTATCCCTGAATTTCCTTTTGAAAAATAGTTCTGACGGGGTTTGTCCTGTCACGGAATGTGGTGTGCTATTGTACATGATCAAGTAATCTTGCAAACTCTCTCTCCAGTTCCTCTTTTCTACCTGACTTATTTTGAGTCGTTTCAATATGTCCCGGTTTTGACGCTCTACCTCGCCATTCTGTTGCGGCCAGTAAGGTACAGAGTTGTAAAGGGTTATGTTCCTTTCTTGGCAAAACGACTTGAATTCCTCACTAACAAATTGTTTGCCGTTGTCTGATGTTATTGTCGAAGGGTACCCTAATCTACTAAATATTTCTTTAAGTAGGGACACAATCACTGAACTCGTGATCTGACGTTATATTTTTCTCTCTTTATATTTCTCTTTCTCTTTTTATATTTTCCTCTTTGTATCTGCTAAAGTAGTCCACTGCTACGAATAAATGGTCACCACTGGGAAGCGGACCCATCAAATCAATCGCAATATCAACCCAGGGTTCTTCTGGTAGTTCTCTTCGCTTCAGGGGATTTGGTGGGTCTGGAGCTGAGACTAGGGTGCAACCTTTACAGGATCTTACAAAGTTTTCCGCATCCTTGTCACACTTGGGCCACCCAACCTTAGTCCTCAGCCGTCCTTTCATTGCTACTATGCCCGGGTGTCCTTCATGGGCTGCTCTTATTACTCGGTCTCGCAATTTTCTTGGAATCACAATTTTCGATCCCCTCAACAAGATATCTTCATAAAAACAAAGTTCGTTTTGAAAAAGCTTGTACAATTTCACTTCTTCGTCCCATCTATTGTAGTATACTCCTTCTTTAACTTTTTGAATTTCCTGGTCTTCTAAAGAATACTCTTTTATTTCCCGCATTGATACTGCGACGGGTCTAGTATATTCCACAATTTGATGAATGTGGCAGTCCTGTGTAAGTGGCATGACGTTTTTAGGAACCTGGCACAGTCTCGACAACGAATCAGCGATATTTGTTTTTCCGGGCTGGTATACTACTTTAAATTTATAGGATTGGAGACGAAGTATCCATCGTTCGATTCTTGCACACGGTTTCGATTTTGGGCCAAAGATAACCTCCAAAGGCTTATGATCTGTTACCAGCTCGAAAATTTTCCCGTACAAGAACACCCGGAAATGTTCTACCGCCCAAACGAGGGCAAGCGCCTCTATCTCAGTTCGGCGATATCGTCGCTCACAATCTGTAAGTGTTTTATGGCCATACGCGATAAGCCTAGGCCCTTTATTATTAACCTGAACAAGTACACATCCTAATCCTACTGGACTGGCATCTGCAATCACAACTGTACGATCCTTCACGTTATAATAACCCAAAGTAGGAATGTTACTCAAATCCGATTTTAAGGAGTCAAATGCCTGTTTTTGTGCTGACCCCCACGACCCTTCTATGTTAGTTCTGCTGTCCTTCCTGTTCCGTAATAGTTCTTTGAAAGGCTCGGTCCTTGTAGCCAGATTGGGTATCCATTTGTTCACGAAGTTAACGAGCCCCAAGAAACTTTGTAGTTCACCAACTGTTGTTGGTGCTCTAAATTCCTGAATGGCCGAAACATATTTTTGTAAGGGGCGGACGCCTTCTTCTGAAAGTTCGTGTCCTAAAAAGTTTACCTTTTCCATTCTAAAAACACATTTGTCTTTTTTCAGGACAACATTGTTGCTCTCAAGGACTGACAGTACTTTGTTCAATCTGATGTCGTGTTCTTCCATGTCTCTTCCAAAAACCAGGATATCGTCGATGAAATTGATAACCCAGTCGCATCCCAGCAGCATGCGCTCTAGCGTTTTTTGGAAGATTTCTGGAGCACATGAAATCCCAAACATCAGCCTTTTGTACCTAAATAACCCTCTGTTTGTTATAAAAGTAGTGATATGTCTGGAATCAGGGTGAATTTCGATCTGGTGAAATGCGTCTCTGATGTCGAGCTTGGTAAAAATTTTAGCTTCTCGTATCTTAGGTAATAACACCTCCATGGTAGGCAGGGGATGGTTTTCTCGAACTATAGCTTCGTTAGCCCGCCTCATGTCAACACAGAGACGCACTTCTTTATCCTCTTTCAGAATGGGGACAATTGGTGAAACCCATTTGGATGCTCCTTTAACCTTCTCTATTATATCTCTTTGAACTAGGTCTTGAATTTTTGCTTCGATTTTTTCTTCAAGGGGAATAGGTATTCGCCTATAAAGAAAACGAATTGCAAAAGGTAAGTAAGAAATTAGTTCATTTATTTTTCCAAAATCACATTTAGCTAATCAACAAAATTATGGAGTTTCAACAAAAAGTTCCTCCTACCCCGGAACGCAAATTCTAATTAAAATAACATATTAGCCTCTTTGACTCTAAAATAATTTAACAAAAAACGTAATCAATCACTTGGAATTACTTAAACATCGATCATCTCCTACCTGTATGGTTGGGATACTGGTGACACGGAGTCGTCTATCGGTAATTCCACTAGAATATCCTTGAACTTTGGAAATACTGTTCCCTCAACATTGTTCACATTCAGATCAAGTCCGATTTTTAATATGCCTAGTGCCAACGCCGTCGATTTTCCCAACAAATTTCTTGTTCCATTAGAGATGACATAAAACGTAGCCTACTCCGATTTCTTCCCTACTTTCATAGTAGCTTCAAAGGAGCCTTTTATTTTTAAAGGTTCGTTACTGCCATATGCCATAAACTCCTTGTTAGGGTTTCCAATTTGATTACGCACTTCCACATTATTATTTTTCATCATGGTCCAAGTGGTTTCCGTAATCAAATTGTGTTTACACCCAGAATCTACTAGCATTTTGATTGCTGTTCCTCCCACTATACAGTCGAACTCGTCATCATCATCGATGTGGAAAATGTAGTAGGTGTCTTTAGACTGTTTTTCCTCTTTTGTATCGTCTACGTTATTTACTCTTTCAGTTTTATATTTTTTTTATACTTGTCTGTGTTCTTCGTGTTGTCTTTTCCAGTGTTCTTTCTGTCATCCTTTCGCGTGTTCCTTCTATCATCCCATTTTCTCTTATTTATATTTTTGGTTCTGCAAAACTGTCTGTAATGTCCTTCTAATCCACATTTATGGCATTCTAAGCGTCTTGCAGGACAACTTATATCATTTTATGCATGTTTATAACTACCACATCGCTCACAAGGTTTTTCTACTCTTCCTTTTCCACTCCACTTTGGCTTCGGTTTCCAGTCGATTTTGTTCACCGTTTCATCTTTGTTTGAGCCAAATTCTTCCATTTGTTTGTTCACTACTTCTAATGCATTTGCTTTTGTTATTATTTTATCAAGATCAATATGATCACCAATCTGGAGAATTTTTTTTCTTAACTCCTTTGATAGACATTTCTCTGTGATTTGGTCGATGATATTTTGATTTTTATCAGTAAAGTCACATTTTTCCGCCTGTTGTCTAAGTCTCACAATGAACTTTTCGAATTTTTCATTTGGCTCCTGTTTAAGGAGTCTGAACATGTGCCGCTCATATATATTGCACTGTTTAGGAGCAAAGTAATTATCAAGTTTTTTAATGGCACTTGTAAAAACATCCACGGCAGAAGGTGGGGGTGCACCGTCTGCTGGGGGTGCCCCGTCTGCTGGTGTTGATAAGGCTGGTTCGTCAGGTATATTAGCAAAAATCTCTTGTAGCTCAATACCTCCAAAATGTAGAAGATTAGCTTTTTTCTTTTCGTTTTTCTCGATATTAGCAGCGTCTAAATAGGTATATAAAGCTCTTTTCCATCGTTCCCAGCGCATCCCAACAGATGTGGAAACTCCTCCGCAATCAAACGTCTCTAAAGTCAATGAAGATGCCATATTGCAACTCTGTGAGGCGACCTGGAACCAATCAATTAAATGATTCAGTTGAAATACACAACTGCTCCAATTATGTCTCATTTCATTATTGACATAGTACAATCTAATGCCCTGTTGGTAACCGCTTGTAATATATCACATCTTTAACAAGATAATATGCAATTTAATGCCCAGTTTGTAACTGCTTGTATGTCTAATATGCAATTTAATGCCCGGTATATAACTGTTTATATGTCTGATATGCAATTTAATGCCCAGTATATAACTGCTTATATGTCAAATTATTAATAGACAATATGCAATTTAATGCCCAGTATATAACTGCCAATATTTGTAATATGCAATTTAATGCCCAGTATGTAACTGCCAATATGTCAAATTATTAAAAGACAATATGCAATTTAATGCCCAGTATATAACTGCCAATATGTCAAATTATTAAAAGACCATATGCAATTGAATGCCCAGTATATAACTGCTTACATGTCATATTATTAATAGACCATATGAAATTTAATGCCCAGTATGTAACTGCCTGTATGTCATATTATTAATAGACCATATGCAATTTAATGCCCAGTATATAACTGCCAATATTTGTAATATGCAATTTAATGCCCAGTATGTAACTGCTTGTATGTCATATTATTAATAGACCATATGCAATTTAATGCCCAGTATATAACTGCCAATATTTGTAATATGCAATTTAATGCCCAGTATGTAACTGCCAATATGTCAAATTATTAAAAGACAATTTGCAATTTAATGCACAGTCTAATAACTGCTCATAATATGGTACCTACATGTGTAGCACGAGTACCACTTAACGCAACTCAAATAGATTGCGTTTGACAAATTCAGAGTACTTTTATATAGTAAACTAGTATATTTTATAATACAGTTAATTTCATACGACCACTCTTATTTCACTGTTATACCCGGAGGTCGTTACAGGCAAAAGCAAAGAGATATAGACACGGTTTCTACTCAGAATATCACTTCTCACTTTCAAAACTCCAAAACGCATAAGTACGCGTATCTACCTGCCTGGCTAAATCTTTAAACACAAGATAAAGGTCACCACAGTTGCTAACCATGACATGACCATGACACTCAAATAGATTGTATCATAAAATAAATTATATCATAATCCAAAGAAACGGCCACTACAAGACGCTGAGTTCCCTCCAGAATTCTAGCTTTTCCTGGAAAAAATGTGGAGGGGAACCTCGCCTGTCAGCGCTACGGCTAGTAACATGGGCTGCGGTTGTAGGTGACCGCAGTATGTAATATGGTATGGTACACAGGAGGATAACCCAAAATTTACGTGTCAGTTACATCCTCCCGTTTATTAGCCATAGTCGCCTATTACGATACCCACGGGTATGTATGGGTTGGTGCCATTCTTTGTCGGTGATACACGGGAAAATATATACGATCATTAAAACTGACTTGTGGCTGGTTCGTCGGATCCAAACTAAGTAAATTATTCTATAAATAGTAGTAAAAACAGCATATAATACCATGAGCTGAGTTAGCATCCAGATAGTTAGTTTTTTTGGTACTATAATCCTTTTGGACCTACGCAATAAACTCAACGAGTACGTTCCAGATAGTAAGTATTCTGGACGAATATTTAAACGGAAAGCAGTTCAAATATTATTAAATGGGTAGTGGTATCAAAACCTATGGTAAATATGTATCAAAGTATTAGTATCTACTGTACTGGTAAGCCCGCAATATACCGCACATCATCAGTGGGTCAATTATGGGGGGGTCAGCCCTTTTAATAGTAAAGTAAATAAATTTGTGTAGGTAGTTCATAGTTATTCATCAAAAGAATTTCTCGCCGTGTCAAGTTATCAACGACCGACCGAACCACTGTTCGGCGGAACCTACAGGCACCCTATAGGTTATTTTCAAGTATCCTTAAAACTTTAAACATATTGGCTTAACAACCTATAACCTACATCTCAACTTCTATCCGTTCCGATTTCTTCAGTTGAAATATTCAAACCACCAACCAAAGAAGGTATAAACATAATGCAGAATCTGGATGGTTCGTACGCATCATTTGACCGTTCGAACCTGTTCTATTTATAGCTGACCGAATGACTATGTTGTTTACGTCAAGCCAAAACATTTTTTCCACCACTATTTGGTGAAATTACGTATTTCCTTTCCTTTTTTTTGTTTTAAGTATTTTCCAACAAGTACTCACTTTTGATCCTCGTCGCCACTGTAACGTTGCAGATTATGGATGTTGAGCACTTTCTTCGGCTCGCCGACGCAGACACCACAACGCCAACTCTCTCCGTGTACGGTCGGTCGCAGACTCAGTGGCGCGCAGCATATACGCTCGAGACAAGGCTATACACTACACCTATCCTTACGCCTATCCCTACCTCTATCCCTACCCCTAACCTTATCCTACCTCTAAATAGAAAAGACATTCCTACTGATATTAAGACATTATAGTTGATAGTTAAAAACGCAATAAAATGTTAATGCCCCATACAAATTTTCATCCCCTATTTCACCCCCTTCCAATATAGATTTTGCAATCAAAAGAAGCCTATGTCCTTTCTTATGGTTTTCACTATCTCCATACAAAATTTCGTCCAAATCGGTACAGCGGTTTAGCCATGAAAGCGTAACATAAATTATTTGACTGATTTCCCATACAAACTTTCATCCCCTATTTCACCCCCTTTCAGTCTTATTTTTGAAATCAAAAGTAGCCTATCTTCTTTCTCATGGTTTAGACTATCTTCATACCAAATTTCATCAAAATCGGTTCAGCGGTTTAGCTGTGAAAGCGTAACAAAAATTACTTTATTGATTTCCCATACAAACTTTCATCCCCAATTTCACCCTCTTCTAGTCTCATTTTTGAAATCAAAAGTAGCCTATGTCCTTTCTCATGGTTTAGACTATCTTCATACCAAATTTCATCAAAATCGGTTTAGCGGTTTAGCCCTGAAAGCGTAACAGACAGACAGACAGAGTTACTTTCGCATTTATAATATTAGTTTGGATATATTGTAGAAAAAAAGGTTAGAGTCTATGAAGAAAAGTCTGTTATTTAGCTTAACATTCATATAAGACTGCCCTACAAAATAGCTCTTACAACCAATGGTGGGACTGAAATTGGCAAAGAAAGAGAATACATAGCATATTATTGTATGTAATGTAATAAACATGAAAAGAAAAAAACAACCAAATCAATTGAAATTGTTTTGTCTAAAATACCATTATTAAGTACATATTTTTTTATTCTTTCCAGGTCAAAGCTAAGCTGATAGCGGAGGGATTTCACTGCCGTCACTAACACAAGGATCAAGATTTATTGACTTATTCTACTAACGCATTCTATGAGCTGCTAAGTTGCTTGAAATAAATTTATTTAAATACTTGAAATAAATTTATTTGACAAGTTGGTTGAACTTAAGTGTTTTTTCTGTGTCTGGGTGTTATTTATCAAATTTATTTATTTATCTAATTATGTATATCAATCTCTATTAATACCCATAGTACAGGCTTTGCCTAGTTTGGGTTCAGATGGTCTTGTGTGAAATGTCCCCTAATATTCCTTTTAATAAGCTACCTAGCACAGAAACGCTCTGGTAGCATGCTTCTTGCAGTCTGAGGGGACTGACCATGGCTATTATTTGAACATCGCCATGAAAATTTATTAACACCATTGTTTGTACATAACAGATGACAATATTTTCTTGTTTCATACTTTTTAGAGGAAGATTTATAAGTAGTTGGGTTCTAGTTATTTATCAAATTTTTATTTTATTTTGGGTTTATAAATACAAAAGAAAGCTAACAATATATTTGAAATGTGCTCATTAAGGTGATCCGTTTTCCATACAAAAATTCAAATGACTTGCATTCTTACGCGGGACATAAAATTCTGTTGAAAAACGAACGAATACTGCTATTTTTAGTTATATTTTTCGCTAATTAATACAAAAATACAGTTAATGTACTGAAAGTACTATTTTTGTTAGCAATTTTTGGTTCAATAATACGATTGTGGGCGTGCGGTCAAACTGTACGGTTGTGCTTTGTGTGCATGTGTGAGTGATCGTACTCATGTAAACACGGACTGACGAGAGTAATTGACTTTAGTGGACATATGGAGATATTTTTCTTATCGAAATTGTTGTTAGGCGTTGAAGTTGCACGATGAAATTTACGCGAATCAACTTTTTGTACATATATAGTTGGTACTTATTGCATTAAAAAATAAAACCTTATATTTGCAGCCAGTGGCTCCATCTAGTTGCGTTCGGGTCTAAGCTGGCCGTCACAGATCACCTTAAGCCCTTTCATTTGATACTCGACACGATATCATTAATAGATATTTTTTCTTTTATGACTTAATCTTCTCTAGAGGGCGCCACATTCAATTTAATGTGACGTCGTCATATCTATCTAAATTCCTTGATCTAATAAATAAACAGCAAACCTGAGACCCTGCCGCCGAACTCAATCGTTATCGAATCTCTCTTTTCTTCTTGTTTGCAATTTTGTATTGAGAAGCCGATTTTTTTTTCATTTCCTGAAAGTTTTGTTCGCTGAAGGTTGTTCAGTTATCGTTTTATGTTGATAATGATGTGTGGTTTATGATACCTAGTTTTGTGTCTATCGTGTTTTTGTTTCGAAATTTAATATCTTGAACGATAATTAATTACGATTGGTTTCGTCAAAGACTTTCTAGATGAATTTGCTATCAATTACTTACTAATAGATGCTATACAGGGTGTTAATTTGATTGCGTGCCATAGCTTAAGGGGTGGTTCAGTAACGATAAAGGAACTCAAAAAAATTATAAAAAAAATCCTACAAAAAAAAAAAACTTTGAAACTTAACTAACGCGGAGGGCAATGACCGCGCGAATGGGCGCGCTATCAAAAGCGCGCGAAAGAGTTTCAGTTATGTAGTCGTCATGGAGATCTTTAGGGGAGGCCTATGTCCAGCAGTGGACGTCTTTCGGCTAATATGATGATGATGTGCCTACCTTATTCACTGATACTCGCGCGCTAGCGACTTTGCTCCGCGTAAGTTAAGTTTCAATGCAGTTATAGATTATGTTTTCAGTAGGATTTTTAATTTTATTTTTTTTGTGTTCCTTTATCGTAACTGAAACACCCCTTAAGCTATGGCACGCAATTAAATTAACACCCTGTATAATAGTGACGTTGCAACTTTCTAGTATTTAAGCTCAACAGGTAACAACGGCTAGGTAGATACTTACATTTTGTTTTCAGATAGGTTTGGAAAATCGAAAATATGTTATGTACTCTGGCCCGAATGTTATTCTATACTATTAAACGAGCAATATTTGTATAAATATATTTTCATCCCATCTATTCGAAAATCGTTGAACGGTTCGTCAATAAAGGCGAACAAAATAGCTGTTTTCTGCAAGAGACTTTCGTAGCGGGTAAAAATGGGATTTAAAATTAGAATTTGCATTTAGGCCCACCATAGGGATATTTTAGGTCAACCATAGAACTCGAACCAAAATATTGTATGAAAAATGATACTGGCTGGTTGCACTATAAAAATTATTATGAATATAAAAAAAGAAATATACTTGAAATGTAAACAAGGCTACCAACCAAAGAGGTTCTGTTCCTAGTCGATACAAAAATGTCAATAACATTTTCAGTGGTTACAAATAATACTTAATATGATTTTTTTTTAGTATTGTTTCATCAAGAAATAATATTGTAATGGTATTTTTTGTTTAAAATTAATGACGAGTGTGACTTAATGAGATTCTTATTCTTTTCTCTTAGAGGGAGATGAAAAGTAGAGTGTATTACGCCGCAGCAAAAATATTTTTACCTTGGGCGACCTATTGAATCCCTCGCTACGTTCAGGATTCTACTTTAGAATCCCTCGCCATGCTCGGGATTCTACTCAAGAATCCTTCACTTCGCTCTGGATTCAAAATAGCGCCCTCGCCTTAAAAATATTATTTTACAGCCTTGTGATACAATCTACTATTGTTATCGGTTTCTCGAAAACGGCTCTAACGATTTTGATGAAATTTAGTATACAGGGGTTTTTGGGGGCAAAAAATCGATCTAGCTAGGTCTCATGTCTGGGAAAATTCGTTTTCACCGTCTTTTTTTCATATTTCTTAGCGCGTTTTAGTGCGTTCAAGAAACTTACAGCGCCATCTGTTGTTGAGTAGCATAGCTTGCTCACCCGATGATATTTTAATCATACAGAGCATAGCTCGGTCGCCCAGGTACTTAAGTAATTAACTACGGTCATCCACACAAGTGCAATTTTTTTAGGGTTTGATCCGATCATATTTTAAACGCTGAGCTGCACCAACTGAATGGTAATAAAACGCCTTTACATCTCTCATATTCGGTAAGTAGGTCCTTATTACCCCCAAATGGGGCTGGTAGGTGACCAATTAGCGCTCCAGGGTAATAATGTAGCTAGGAAAGCCCTAGGGCGGTAAGTAATTGAGTTTTGAAAGAGTGAAGTGTTTTTTTAATTATTTACCGCCCTAGGGCTTTTCTAGCTACATTATTACTCAGAGCGCTAATTGGTCACCTACAATTTGGTGGTAATAAGGACCTACTTACCTCACAATCGAGATGTAAAGCAGAGTAGTTAGCTCGGATGTAAGCATCTATTGCACCCTCGAACTATAGGCGCCCTCGCTGCGCTCGTGCGCCTAAATATCTCGGGCTGCAATTGATACCTTACAGCCCTTGGCTACTAATCTACTATTTAAACTAGTTGAAATATAACCAATACCACTGCGTTGTCATAAAAATTATGAACAATACGAATTAAATATCGAACTAGATAATGAAAACAATTTATAATGTACGGTCAACCGCACCTCGGTAGAAACTTTTTCGACTCTATTACCACGCCGTAAGGTGCAAAAGTGTTTCTACTGACGTGCTGTTGAGTGTACCTAGTGAATTTTTACGCACCAGTTGTTCTATTGAGCGTTAGAGTTTTGGAAGAGGCGTTAAGTGTATGTATACATTGAATGAGACAAATAATAATTGTTATGTACCTATATGTATTGATTGTGTTGTTACTGATCAGCAGGTAATGGTGTTCTGCAATCATTTAAGCTGCTTGCGCAAAAAGAATTGCTTGTCCTTTGAATCCCGCTGTCCATATCGACCGCCTAAACGAACTACTTTTATAAATGGTGTAAAACTTGATATGAGACGTATTTCCATTTCGTTCAGATCGTTTATTTCTGGTGGTAACGGATTTGATTATGATAACAAAGTTTCCTGCAGTGATAACAAATTCTATCGGGTACATGTGATATATTATCTTGAAAATTATTTGCAAGTCTCGTTCTTTGTCTGAAACTCGGAGTAAAAAAACTTTTTAATAAAAAAAATTAACCGCCGAAAAAACTGAAAAGCAAAAATAATAAACCTTTTTTATTTAACCTTAATAACAAAGTTCTTAAACTAATGTAAGCTCAGAGTAAAAAACTATAGAGTCCGCCATATACATATTCTGTATGAGCTAATGAAAGCGTACTCTTAACAATTTGTACAGAGGCAAAACGAGCAGAGCAAGACATCATAGGCGATGTACTTCGTCCCTTTCTAATTATTGCCATACTAATAAAGTTTGCACAATTTCCGTGCACAAATTTATATTTATAAGTATTTTTAAATACTTATTTGAATAATTTTCAACGTGCAAAGTATAAACTTCTCTCTCAGTTTTCATTAAATATTGATAAATGCAGAAAATCATTTTCTTTTGATTTATCTGGATTAAAAACTCTTTTGGTAAAATGATTTTTAACAAAGATTTTGCATGACATTTTGTTGATGTTGTCATGGCAGCATAAACAAAATGTCATGCAAAATCTATTAGAAAGGGACAGCTTCCTCTCATCTTACGTCCTACTCTGCTCGCATAATTTTTGGAAGAGCGCAATCTGGTTAAAAGCGCCACGCGCGAAGTAATAAATCTATGGTGAAGTGTAAAGCGTCTCACTGTCGCCCATTCTAGTCGGTCAAAAAACTCAGTTTAGTTTTACAAAAATCAAGATATCTTTAAAAATCTAATGTTTTAGTATAAACTTTGTTTGTGAAAGTGAAAATATATAGATTTTTACAGGTGAATTGATAATTAATACTAAAAACGGAAGCGTAAATAATCCGTAATAGCCATTTTATGCGTGATTTTTAACACCGTTTTTTTATGTGATTATTATATTATTATATAGTAATCCTCTCCTAACACCCTGTATACTTACCCTAAGACCCTGTACATTAGTGATCCTATCCTAACACCCTGTATACTTACCCTAAGACCCTGTACATATAGTGATCCTATCCTAACACCCTGTATACTTTTCCTAAGACCCTGTACTTATAGTGATCCTAATCTAACACCCTGTATACTTACCTTAAAACCCTGTGTATTTTTCCTAACCTAACACCCTTTATTGTTACCCTAACACCCTGTACATATAGTAGTCATCCTAACCTAACACCTTGTATACCTACTTACCCTAACATCCTGTATAGTTATTCTAGCCTAACACCCTGTATATTAACAAATAATGACCTTAAGGTGGTTTCTGAGTGGCAGCACCTTACTTTTAGAAATAAATTTATTGCGTCGCAAATACAAAACTTTTCATTAGTATCGTTCGTTTGGCGGCAATATGGGGTAGTTATATATGTTATAACCCGTAACATCATAGCTTAGCTTATCATTTATAGCTTTGTATTGTTAAAGTGCTAAAAGTGGCCGTTTTTGGCACTTTTGCAATAAATAATAAATAAAAATAAAAATAAAATATGTTTATTTTGCATTTAACAAAGTATTTTGAAAATAGGGGCAGGTGTCTCCTGCTAAGCTTATCACCTGTGTTAGGAGGCACCGCTCTTCCAAGACTTATATTAAATTACAGTTAAGTTGCTTTACTCCACCAGTGTTTGATAAAAAGAAACAATACATCATAAGTGAAAAAGAGGAAGATTACCTAGAGTCACTTATTTAGACAATTTTTTTAAGAGGAAATATATGAGTACAAGTAGACTGTATGTGTGTATATGTGCGTGTGTATATGTGTGAGTTTGTGTATGGGTGTGTGTATGTGCGTATGTGTGAGCGTATGTGAAGTTAGTGTTACTAGTAGTATGATCATACATAATATAAATGATTACATATACAGGGTTCAAGCCTTTAATTATATATTATATTAGACGTACGGTCAACCGCACGTCAGCACAAACTTCTTCAACTCTATTACCATATCATAAGGTCCAATATCTTTATACCGATGCGCTGTCGAGCGCACATCTAGTGACTACTGAGCAGCTAGCCCTACGACAATAGTCTTGGGATCGACAACATGAGTACAAGTTCCACTAGCTGCTCAGCAGCTCCTCAATATAGTCATAAGTCTTATCCATTATCCAATTATGAATGCATTTCTTGCATTCGTATAGCGCTTTAGGGTAAATTGAAAGCTCTTTATTTATTAAATTATATAATTTATTGGAGCGCTTGTTAAATTGTCTGCTAGCAAATGTAGTTTTCACATTAGGCACCGTGCAAACTATGTCTTTCCTTCTTTTTTTACTCAATGTCCTGGGATCATATTGGAGTGTCTTATGCTTTTGCAATAAAACATTAGTTATATATAATTTTTTAACCGATAGTAATGCACAAATCTGATAAAGTTCTACAGTAGGAAACCTCCTTTTTTTAAAATACATAATCTTGATCAGACTACGTTGGGCACGTTCTAGTTCTAGAAATTTAGTTTTACTAGCTCCACCCCAGATTGAAATGCAGTAGACTAAAACTGATTGAACCAAGGCTATGTAAATGTCTCGTAGAAGGTCCCTGGTTTCACAGCCTGGGTCAGCGTACCCTCCTGGCATCACATGTCTTAATGTTTTAAAAATCCATGAAAGCTTGTTTAATCGAAGTATGACATATTCGAGATGTTGGTGCCAAGAGAGTCGCTGATCCAAGAAGACTCCGAGGTATTTAGTGTGGGTAACTTTCTGTATAAAAGGACAGGTGCAGTTACCTAAATTAGATGAATTTGAGCAACTATGAATTTGTATCTGAAAATCATTGTTAGGTTGTCCGTCGTTTTGAATGCTAAAGCAAATATAATTGGTCTTTTCTGCATTAAGCGTAAGTATGTTAAAATTAAGCCACGAATATATTTGCTTTAGACCAGCCTCAGTGTTAAACCTTACACTATCCCAAGAGTCTCCTGTGAACACAATGGCGGTGTCATCAGCATACGAAAGGATTTTTGCATTCTTGAGTTTCATCTCACAAAGATCGTTAATATAGATTAGGAACAGAGTAGGCCCAAGAACGCTACCCTGTGGTACACCGTATGACACCTCCTCAAAATCACTTGTGCATTTATCTAGCTTCACTTTTTGCATCCTATTAGATAGGTAGTCTTTGAAAAGTAACAGTGGGGAACCCCTAATTCCAATAGATTCCAGTTTTTTAATAAGGATAGGGAGAGAGACGGTGTCAAACGCTTTTTTTAAATCTAAGAACACAGTTATACATTTGTTTCTGTTATCAAGCTGTTCAACTACAAAGGAACTCAGCGCTACCACTGCATCATCAGTCGATCTCCCTTTTCGGAACCCGAAGATATTCACGATAAGCTAACGTGTGATGTGATGGATAATAAAATATAGAACTATCCCTTATTGCCGCCAAACAAACAATCCTTATTAAATGTTTTGTATTTAAGAAGCAATAAATTTATTTCTCAAAGTGGCAGCACCTCTGCTCTGCAACCCCCTTAAGAAGCATTTTGATAATACCGAGACATAAAAAACTAGTGGCAAAGCAGACGACAGACTTTTTGTTCTGACAGTCCGCCGGACAAAATGACTGGCATTGTCCGCGTCGATTTTGTCCTCGAACTCAAAGTAGACGAGAACCAAAAGTCCGCGGTCACGTGATCCACACTCCGACAGTGTGACCAATTTTAAACTGCTGATCCTGCTAAATACAAATATCTCAAAAGTTAGTGGAGCTAGGATTTTGAAATATTTGCTTCCTACTGTTCCGAGTAGGTAGTAAATATTAAGCTTTGGTTTATCTGCCTACCTACTATATGTTCCGAGATATCACCTGGGCTGGCACGGAAAACGTCTCTCCAGCCACCCATAATTATTCATGAAGTGCTCCTAATATATGGACATCTTCGATTCGGCTTTTTTACAATCAATTGCACTAGACATGCAGTAAATGTGGAGCTATTTTGCTTTTATGTAATCTTCGTAGTTTTCCCTGTATAGAACACAGATTAGTATATATGTAGAGGGCTATAGAATGGGCTGGCTGACGAGACGTCTCTACAGCCACCCAAAGTTTTCACCTCGTAGTGTCGTCAGTATTGATGCACTGAATCTGACACTTTACTGATGGAATGAACCAATTTCCACTAAATTTTGGTGTATGCCACTTGGCCATATCTCGCACGGACTTGCTGGGGAGATGGACACTGGTTAGTTGGTGAGCCATTTACAGTCGACTACGATTGTTTACGATCCGGACCCCTTTAGTGGGGATGCTTGGAGAAGGGAGTCGGGCAATCGAAGGGGAGGCACTCGATCCGGTGGTCTTGAGCTGTACAGTGGTCTAGTAATAAAGTGACATTGAGTGCCATAACATTGTGAAATTTCTACGTCTGAAATATAAAGTAGTTATTCTGTTCAACTGAGTTTTCTTATATTTCTTTTTTTTACATATTCTTGAACATCCCTAAATATTTCGGAACGTTCTCAGACATCCTAGAACATTTAAGCTTCGCGGGCTTTGAGCGCGGCGCGGCGACCGAATCAAGAAATTCCGTAACGAAAAAACCTAAAACATCGTCTAACGTCGTTTCAGTCGGGCAGACTTCGGCACGGTGTTTGTGTGTTTATGTGCGTGCGACTAGACATATGCGTGTAGACTGCACGAAGCTAAAACTAAAACTACTGACGCTAGACTACTCGTGTGCTGAGTCCACGGAATTATTTATAAATCCGTGGCTGAGTCAAATGATAGGTCTCGATGAGATCTACATTTCTGATGACAGCTGTTAAACTAAAAATCGCTGTAACTCGAAAACTACTGACCCTAGACAATTCGTCTACTGAGACAAATGATAGGTCTCGATGAGATCTACATTTCGGATGACAGCTGTCAAACTAAAAATCGCTATAACTATAAAACTACCGACCCTAGACTACTCATGTGCTGAGACAAATTATAGGTATAGCTTTACCGCGGCTATCCCTGAGTGCCACACGTATTTTTTTTAAAACCTGAACCACAGATTACATAATAGTAAACTACCTGAACGGAGTTGAATGCTGAACAAACTTTAACGCTGAACAGAACCAAACTGGATAGGTCTGGATTAGATGAAAATGAAATGAATGCTCTTGACTTACAGCCAACTAGACATTTTTTGTTCTGATTTCGAATTTCTTAAGATTTCTAGTCTTTTAAGTACCTACTTATTTTTCTTTCTTTTTCCTTAGTTTTACACGTACAGCCAGTAATACAAAACATAATTATAGATTTATTACTTTCATTTATTCAACGTGAAATTCTTCACAGATAATTTATTGAACGTCATGTACAGTTAACGACAGATCAAGCTTGACACACGCAGTGCGACTCGAGCCCGTGTGTCTATTGAAATAAGAACGGTACAAAGTCCAATGTGTCGAGCTTGATGTGCTCTTGACTGTGCCTACATAGTAAAAAATCCCTGAGAACCTGCATAGTAAAGAATCGGAAGCTGAGAAATCAAACATTTACAACAAAACAAACAAACACGTAAACGAGATTTCCCTTCAATCTCATGATACAGACATTCGTAACCTAAAATTATGAAATTTGGCAAGAACAGGTCTCACAGTACGAGTACAAATAATGGGAAAAGTCTGAAATCATTAAATATTACAACTTTTCTCACAACTAATGGTAACCAATTGTGGTGAGCTCCCGTTTCAAGAACATTCATATAAGAGAGGGGTCAAGTTGGATGGTCGCTGAGGCGATATTTGTTTTAGTTCTATTTAAAAACGGGAACACTTACAATCTTGGAAATCGGTATGTTTATAGTGCATAAGCTATTAAATAACAACAAATAATAAAATTTGGTCAAGCGCGTGTCGGACTCAAAAAATCTAGCACATTAACTTACTGAAATTTCAACTAATACAATTATGTTTATGTGGTGATACGGAACCCTCAGTGCGCGAGTCAGACTCGCACTTGGCCGGTTTTTTTTTAATTTTATTTTTTTATTTTTATTATTTATATTAATATTTATTAACAATGAGTTACATAAAGTTTGACACTAAAACCCTTATGGGGTTTAAGACGTGCCGCATCTGACATTGCTTGTTAGTTCAATTACATCGCTAACTTATAGCTATACATGAAATATTGGTTTTCATTAAATCAATTAATTGCAAGGCGGGTTTTGAGTAAGTATTTCTAACGTTTATAACGTAAACTTTTTACCTCCTCATACCACTGTCAGTCGAAATACAATACTAAAAGTTTTTCAGAATTTTTTTTTATTACAACAAATTATATAAAATTTTCTCAAGTTTTTATTACAAAATAATTACGGAGAGAGGGGCGGGGGATCAAATCTGTCAATTTTGACTGCATATAAGAAGAGGTCTTTTGTCAATTCTTCTGGTCTATTCCATAAACATAGGCGTTTTTCATGTATGAATATTATCACCCGTGAGTTATTGCCTGTGGTCAAAGAGAAAACAAATTGCCCTCTAGATAGGGATGCACTTATTTGAAATACCTGATAAAAAATAAAGACAGTGTTCGGAACCAAACAAATCACAAGGTTGCAACTTTGTAATAGGCTCGCTATCACTGCGCGTAATTCGGACGCGTACCATACGAGGCCGCTGACAATTATACTTCACGAAGGGGGCGGTCCCTCTCATTGTTCCGAGAGTAGGAGTCGTGCGATCACGGAAGGTTTTTTAGTTTAGTTGGATGCGAGAACAGGTCGGGCGCAGGTGCGCAATTGTTTTTCGGATTTCGCAACGATCGCGGACGGCCGCGTACAATATTTCGGGAAAAGGGTTTCGTATTGAACCCGTTCGTTGGTGTCGGCATCGGGTGTCGACAGTGGTGTGAGGATTTGATCGTTCGGGTGAACATTACCACAAGTGTGGGTGTACGGCTGCCGGGCCGCGAGATACTGTGAGGTGACGCGGCCATTTTGTGAACATTGGCGGTCACGCTGAAATCGGGAGTAACCGCGGGCAGATTGGACAGTATCAGGGCGCTGTTGATTGCCAGCAAGGAGCAGAACGGGCTACTGGGACGTCGCGCGTCATTTGAGAAGCTACCTTGACTTCATAGCAGAGCCCGATCATCAACAAGTATTTATAATAACGTGTAATATATTATCAATCACACCTACTACATGCACTAGAGTTGATAGGCGACACAAACACAATTATTGGCTCAGTCGAGCGACGGGGAGATTATCGGTAAGTCACTTGCCTACTTATGTACAGTTTGGTGGCTCGGTCAATCGCGAGTCATCCGTAGATAGTATGTATTGGCGGTTCTAGACCACGGGTCCGGACCCGAATTTCAAGGTGTATTTTTATTGCCAATATTGTGTGTGTATTTAGTTAAGGTATTTAGTTATAAGTTTAGCGCTGTGTATCGCAGCCCAATTTGTTACGCCCCCGCTCGGGTCTACGAGTGCACAGTTACACTCCTGGGTACGTTTAACTCATAGGGCCCAGCGGATGTATCGGACCCGGGCCGCGGAGCGGACAAAACACTGGTAGCAGAGCGTGGTTTGGCCCACTAGTGGACAGCGGGACGTCCACTCGTGGTCCCAACCTTATATTAGTTAAAATTTTAGTCGGATAATTAAGTAGTCACTTTAGTAGGGTTTTTCGGTTGCCCACCAGTGGATTTGGTGCCCTGACCGGTCAATATTTATTGCAGGGCGTCCACTTGTGGACATACATACTAGTTTATTTTGCTGTTGGTAAATTCGGGTTTCTGTTCGTCATGGCTACCTCCGCGGGTAGTTTGAAGGCAAAAATCGACACCCAGCTGACCTGGTTTGCCAGGGTTGCCGCCTTGATCGGTCGCGGGGACCGAGCGGACGCCCTTCTGGAACGGGCGGAGCAGGCGCCCCAACGGGTGGAGAAGGTAGAGGACTATGTGGCCCAATTTCTCACTCTGGAAGGGGTGGAAGCGGCCGCGATACAGTCCATCAAGGACGACCACGGACAGTGCCTGGACTATTATGACAGCATCAGCCAGGCTGTCGCCGAGGAGATGCATAGACGGAAGGGAGCCCAGTTCATACCCAAAGGGGGGGGTGGACTTGCACTCCAGGCACCGTTGCCAACCGTGCAGATCCCTATCTTCTGTGGCGATTATGCAGAATGGCCGCATTTTAGGGACATGTTTGACAGCGTAGTCCACAATAGGACTGACATTACGCCGTCATATAAGTTGGCTCAGCTAATCGGGAGGCTCAGTGGGGAGCCGGCTGAGATGGTAGGGCACCTGGAGTTGACGGATCTCAGCTATGACGCGGCAAGGGGCTTGTTATTTGAGCGGTATAATAACAAGCGCATCATCATGGACCGACTGTTGGACAAGATCTTTGGGGTTCCGAGGCTGACGCGCGCCTCTGAAATCCGGCACCTCCTCCTAAACCCAGTGACCGCTGCGGTCAATGCCTTGGAAAAACTACAGTTCCCGGTGGCGGGAAACGGGTACATCCTGGTCTACCACCTGACTCGCCGACTGCCTCACGACGTCCTCGCGAGGTTTCAGCAGTCTGGGTGGCGAGTCTAAGGACCCACTCCCCACGTTTGCCCAGCTTCGGGACTTTTTGGAGGGTGAGTGCCGGAACCTAGACAGGATATCTGGAGCCCAGCCGGATGCTGCCGCCTCTTCGCGCCGCACCGAGCGACGCACGGAGGGTCATAGGGAGCGGCCCAAGGGTACGCGGGTGTACCAGGCCATGGGTCAGGCACCCCAGTGTGCCTTCTGCGGGGGGAACCATGGCCTGACCACGTGTGCTGAATTTAAGGTGCAGCGGGTGCAAAGGAGAAGGGGCTTTGTCCAGCAGCGGGGCCTGTGCTTCATGTGCTTGGGGCCGCATCTGGTGCGGGAATGTGCCTCAACGAAGAAATGTGGCTTCTGCCAGCGCCCTCACCACAAGCTGCTCTGTATGAACGGCGGTGAGCAGCAAGGGGGTAGGTCGAGCGCACAGCGATCTCCGGAGGGAAGTGAGCGAGGTGGGGCTCGCGACCGACAGCAAGGGCGACGGTCGCCTCCCCCTCCACGTAGGACGCCACCCTCTCAGCACAGGTCACCCCCCCCTCAGGATCACGAGCAACCATCTGGTAGTGGCGGCAGGGGTTATGGACAGGGACCAACGGGCGGGTGCCAGGGTGGTGACTACCCTCGGTATTCGGTGGGTCTGAGTGGCGCGGGGCCATTCGACCCTCGCAGTTCTCCACCCTTGCGGGAGTACCCGCGCCTTCAGGCGAGGCCTCCCCCTTTTAGTCGAGCTCCGTGGGCTTATCGCTCAGCCTACTACGGTCCTCCACACATGGCCACGACCGGGCGTGGCCCTTATCAACCTGAATGGAGCCCATATGTTGGGCTGCTCGATCCTCAGGGGCCCTCCATCGGGGAAGGGCAGGGGTCGAACAATCCACGTTAGGAATTTTATGCCTATTCGCCAAGACCTGCCCCCCAACCGGTTACGGTTTTGTTGCCTACGGCTAGGATTACTGTTTGGGGCTTGAGGGGTAGGAAGTTGATGGTGCGAGCTTTACTGGACACGGGTGCTCAGGGATGCATCATCTCTTCTAGCTTGACGAGTAGGTTGGAATTGCCACTAGCTCCTAATCGGGATGGGGCAGTGGGTGTAGGAGGCAATCGGGTGCCTAACGTGAAGGGCCAGACGAGGTTGCTGTTTGCCATGAGTGGAGACTCGTCTGAGTATTGCATCAGTACCGCGGCAATAGTGTTAGACCATGTGGTAGGAGTCTTACCTTCGATTCAGTTGCCGGTATCGGTACGAAGGATGACCTCCAAATTGAAGCTGGCTGACCCAGACTTTCATATTCCCGGAACAGTTGACGTATTACTGGGAGCAGATGTCCTCGGGAGGTTAGTGACTGGCGACAAACTGATGTTGCAGTTGGGTGGTCTCACTGCCGTAGGTACGTTAGGCGGGTCTGTGATATTAGGGCCAGTGTACGACCCTGATCATCACTCTGAAGAGGAAGGCCTCTTATATGAGAGTGTTTTGTCGGACGCGTTGCAGCGTTTTTGGGAGATCGAGGAACCACCTCATGCCCCCAGGGTCAGCCCCGAAAATGAGGAGTGCGAGCGGTTCTACCAGTGCAACACTGGGCGACTCCCTTCTGGGCGATTCTTGACTAGGCTCCCTTTTCTAGCCAATCGACCGTCTCTCGGGTGCTCTCGCCAAATGGCTGAGAAGAGACTCCTGTCAATGGAGCGCCGCATGAAGCGGGATCCAGTCTTCCGCCAGAAGTACGTGGACTTCATGTACTTGTCTCTGGGTCACATGTCGGTCTCCAAGGTGGATTGGAGGCAGGTGGAGCATTATTTCCTCCCACATCATGCTGTATTAAGGACACCGGAGTCCAAAATTCGTATTGTGTACTGTTTAATACAACAAATGTGCAGTATGCCTGTAATGCCTTAGCCTTTATATTTTGTATATTTTTGCTATGAGCACACTTTCGTGCTATCTCTCTCTCTCTTCAAAAATGGCAGCCTAGCGGTAGTGTGTCTTGAAATAAAAGTCAAGTTTATCAAGTAAAAATGTTTAATTCCGTACTTAAACCACCTCAAATATCCAACAAAGTGGTCCTTTGTCGCGAGTGATAAACCCAGTGCCGCAAAAGTAAAAATTGTGCGTGATTTCTAGTCCGAGCTGAGACCGCTACATGTGCTTCGTATGCGACTATTGCGACGTCGTCAGTCGCCGGGAAGTGCAGTTTAACGCTAAATCACAGCAACTAGTTTTACAGTGCGCTAAAAATCATTAAGAAGGTGATATAAGTGCGGAAGCAGTGCTTTGTGTCATAATAAAGTGCAAATTTCAACCATCATTAACCGATCGCCATTTTGGCCTCGATAACTACGCATTACGATCGGCAGCCATCATTGTTCGTTCGCCGAGCATCACCCCGAATTCGTTCCGGCTGTCATGTTGGCCAAACTGGGAACTGTCAACTGACATTCGTGAGGGCTGTTCGTTTGATCGCAAAAGGATTGTTTTTCTTCCTCGATTTTGATATTTTTCTACCAAAATTACTAACGAAGATAAAGAAAAAGAACAGAGGGAGAAGCAGTTAAAGAAGTTGAGAGCATCCGCAGGGCAATGCAAAGCTGCATTCAGTCGTTTCGAGTCATATTTCGAACAAAACAAAACTTCAAAATCACCGGTGGGGATCGAAGCAATTAAGGCGAGATTTGCGAGCTTAGAGAAAACCCTAAACGAGTACAAAGGCATCAATTTGCAGATCAGTGTTCTTGTCGAGAAAACAAGTGAGTCAGACTTCTTGGAAAATGAGTTGGAAGAACGTTTTCACAACTTGTTTACTACGGTGCATTCGCTAACAATATCCAGTGATCATGATACGCCGAGGCCCGCCAACAATTATTATTATTATTATTATTTTATTTATTCATAATTACCACGAGATTACATCCCAGTTACAGTAACTACTTAAATTAAAACATTAAACAAACATTAATTACAAATTTACATGTCAATCACTATTTACAAATTTCATTAGAAAAGTCATTACATATTCTAAATATTTTTCCAATGTCGTCATCAAATATATCACAATTAGTAATATTCAGGAGTGCATTGAGAGCTTTGAGCATACGGCAAATAGGGGACTGCACGCGCAAAACTGTACGACATCGTGGAACCGCAAACGTGTCGTAGCTCCTATTGTCTCGACGCTGCTGAATGCTTCGGAAAGGTACATGCAACCTACAAAGCTTTTCATGTAAATCAGACGAATCAATAGTTCCACGAAGGACCTTTACCGCAAATCTGATTTCATCCTGGTTTCTTCTGTATTCCAGGGAATTCATACCAAGTGTGCCCAATAGAAACTTGGTAGGGTATAAAAAAGGATAGTAGCCCTTAGTCTTTTGTACAGAAATCTCAAGAAAGCTTTTTGCACTTTTTCGAGCATTAAGGTGTATTTAGATTCATGCGGGTTCCAGACACAGGCACTACTCTCTAATTTACTTCGGACAAGGGTAGTGTACAGAAGTATTACAACTTCTTTGTCATGGAACTCACTCACATTACGCAGTACAACTCCGAGACGCCTGTAGGACTCCTCAGCTACGGTAGATATATGCTTATTGAACGTCAAATGGTCATCAAAAATGACACCAAGATCCTTTATGGTAGATGTACGAGATATAACATCCGTCCCCGACCTGTACTGGTATGCACGAGGGTGCTTGATCCGGCCAAAGGAGATAACATGGCATTTAGATAAATTGAACTGCAACCGATTGTCTTCAGCCCATTTACACACCGCATCGACATCGCGTTGTAAAGCTTCACAATCACTTTCATTTGTTATCTCATAGAATAGCTTGAGGTCATCTGCATAGAGCAAGCATTTTGCATGTGTAAGCACATTGGCCAGATCATTCACCATCAATATGAAAAGCAATGGGCCAAGCGTGGAACCTTGACTCACACCAGAGCGCGTATAATAGGGCCGTGAGGAGAAGCATCCGTACTTCACGTATTGCTGCCTATCCCGCATGTAGTCAGCAAAAAGCTTAAGGAGGCCCGGAGCAAATCCAATAGAGTCTAGTTTAGACAGAAGAATATCATTGTCTACTCTATCAAATGCCTTACGAACATCAAAATAAAGCACATCCACCTGATTTCCGCGGTCCATGCTATCCGAGATATAATCGACCAGCATTATCAAGTTAGTGTCGACAGATCTGCCGGGTCTGAATCCATGCTGTTCATTGCAGATGAAATTATTAAGTTGCTTATAAATTGCACAATGCATTATTTTTTCAAACACCTTTGCAGGAGATGAAAGAACTGCAATTGGTCTATAGCTCTCTACTGAGTTCCTGCTACTCGTTTTGGGCAATGGCGTCACTCTAGATATTTTCCACTGCTTAGGAAAAGTCCCTGTTTGAATGATTAAGTTCATGATGTGGCAGAGTGGTTTTGCAAAAACACTACGGCAATCTTTCAAAACAAAAGTGGGCAGGTTGTCTGGGCCAGCTGATTTTGTGGACTTTAGTTTCAGAATACTTTGCTCCACATCTGAAGTTTGTAAATTTGGAATGCTAATATAACCCCCATCCGGTAAACCGTTTTTCTTGGTAGAGTTTGAATCAAGCTGCGGGATTTCTTCCAAGTACACACTGGCAAAATAATCAGCAAATGCCGTGGCAGCGTCTTCACCAGAATAGGAATCCCCTTTGTAGGCAACTGTAGGTTCAAAACCCCCACAAGAACGAAGGCTTGAAATATGTTGCCAGAATGCCCTAGGGTTGGTTTTTAGATTACTTTCGATTTTTCTATTGAAGTTCGAGTACGCTTGAGTTATACGCAGCTTAAGCTCATCACGGAGTGAGGAAAAACGAGAGTATACCAATGAGCAGTTTGTTTTTTTCCATTCACAATGGAGAACAACCTTACGCTCAATATCTCTAATTATGTCCGAGCTAAACCAGGATGGATACACTTTGCTAGGCGCTAGAGCACGTCTGATCTTTTTAGGTACAAAAATGTCAAATAAACTATATAGAATGTCATAGAAAATGTCAGTTGCCTGGCAGACATCCTGAGAGAGAAGCACGCGGCCCCAATCAGCATCAACTATAGCTTGGTACAGTAGTGGGAAATTTGCCTTAGCAAAGTTCCAGTCCCTATCCGGGGCGATGTTACTAGGCGGCATCAGATTTGCACGCCGTCCAGTCGCAATATTTAACTCTACGTCCAGAGGAGGATGATAAGAATCTGGACTAACTATTCCTTGATTGAATGCCTGCGAAACCGTTACAGCATCAATACACTCCTTCGTCAATATAATATCAAGCTTTCCACCATGAACATTACAAATATCATTTCTTTCATGTAGATCACAAAAGGACATAAAATAACAATAATAACGTTGCACATTTAGGGATGCACTGTTTAAGTTTATATCTCCAGTTATAATAACAGTGCCTTTTAAGGTAAGAATGAAACTCTCTACTTTACAAAACCAGTTAAAATAGTCCTGATCAGTTGAACGCGGATTGATATATACAACACAGATATTAAAAACATGACCTTTCCACATGAAAGACGCCCAAAGATCTTCTCCGCTGTCTGTTTCTAATTCTTTACGTCGTTTTAGGGTAATACCAGGGCGCGCTGCAAGCAAAACACCTCCGCCCCATTTTTCCCTATCTCTACGCAGAATAGACCATCCAGTACATGTTAGTTCGGCGTCGTTAACCGACGTATCAAGAAATGTCTCAGTAGCAGAAACAAGATCATGACTTAAAAGCGCTACATTGGTATTCCACGTGCGAAGCTTAGTCTTCAATCCACGAACGTTCTGGTACAAAATGCAGAGGGTCGATGTGCTCTTCTTATTTTCCTTTTCCAGGCTTTGTGTCGTTGCTAGGTTCGCTTTTGGAGCGAAAGTTCTGTTTCCACTCTTTGATACAGATATCTGTGGCCCAATTATCGGAAGACAGAACTTTATCACGTAGCCTGGATGGAATTCCGAGTTTAAATGAGGCATAGTTACCGCGTGCTTTCAGCGCCTGTACGGAACAATTCTCACTTCCACATATCATCTTCAAATATGCCCGGACGGCGTCTTCAGTCGTACCTGGTTTGACATAACACAGGTGAAGATAAATTTGCCTATCAGCTGCTTCCAGTTTTGAAGTTCCAGGTGCAGCAGAACCACGTATTATCGGTGTGTTGATTTTGTTTGTATGGGTATCAGTGCGATTGTCAGCATTTCTTACAGCATTTGGTAGGTCCTTTTTAGTAGCATTGCTGGCGGCCGCCGCGTAATTAGGAGAACTTTTAGGACCAATAAGGTTACCTGTCTGTTTGGTGGCAGCTGAAGGCTTCTCAGGAGCTATATTTGGTACCGTGTTCACAGTGGGCTGTGCAATAGGTGGTGCAGTATGCGGTGCAGTAGACGGTGCAGTAGGCGGTGCAGTAGGCGGTGCAGTAGGCGGTGCAGTAGGCGGTGCAGTAGGCGGTGCAGTAGGCGGTGCAGTAAGCGGTGCAGAAGGCGGCGCAGTATGCGGTACAGAATGCGGTGCAGAAGGCGGTGCAGTAGTCAGTACAGTAGGCGGTGCGGTAGTATATGTTGAACATAATTTTGTGTTTTTGTTGTTGTCTTTGAGCAAAATAGTTTCAATGTTTGTAATCTTCTCCTCAAGCTCAGATACTTTAGATATTAGATGAATATATATCATGTGTGGGTATATTCATTCAAAGAAGACGTGTTTCGTTTTGTTCCGCGAATTTTATTAGTAATCACTGTTTTAAATTAATGTTCTCGTTTGCAAAGTATTACAATCCTAATCTATAAAATCTGAGCTAACCTATAGTGAAAACCGTTTTGTAAAATCTTTTCACCTTATGAAGATATCTTCGATTTAAATTACTCATTGATCCTGTCTGACTTATCGCTAATCGTACGAGTACGTACCGCGCTCGCTGCAGTGAGTCATCGCATGCGCATACACTGACCGGCCCGTTTACTACCAACAACTGTTTTTATTCGCTTGAGTTTAGAGTTGGATTCCCGACAAATAAATATGCCTCTCGACTGCAACGGCTGCGGTAAGAAAATTATTTCTAGTTTTTTTATGAAATGTGCCGAATGCAGTAAGACGTATGATACTGACTGTCTTGGAATTTCCAAGGAGGCTTTTAAGATAATAAGTTCAGAACAGAAAGATATATGGTCCTGTCCTGCCTGCATATGCGCCAAGCCAAAGGTGAGCGATATCAACTCGCCCATTCGGCCACACAATACCACACTACCGTGTGATAATAATAACATTAATATGGTGCGTGGAAGTGGAGGTAAAGCGAGTGGAACAAAAAATCCAAAGATACCGGTATCCGAGCAGCAAATGAACTCTAAATCACCAACATTGCTTACAAAGGATGATATTAGAGAAATCTTAAGAGAAGAAATAGATAGCTTGAGAGTAAGTTTACTAAAAGATTTACAAGGTAGTTTAAAACAACTGGTGATGTCAGAAATAAAAATGATTACGCAAAATGTCTCTGAATTGGAAAATACGGTATCCTTTCTTAGTGAGGAGTACGATAGTGTAAAAAAAAATCTTGACGAACATATAAAAGACATCGATGGTTTAAAGAAAGAAAACGCTGTCTTAAATGAAACAATTAGGAGTTTGAATGGCAGATTACAGGGTGTAGAGCAAAGCAGCCGTTCTTGTAACTTAGAAATTCAGTGTATACCCGAGCATAGGAACGAAAATTTGGTTACAATTATAAAGCAATTGTCCAAATCGGTCGACTGCGAACTACAAGACTCGGATATTCATCATTATACTCGGGTTGCGAAAAATAACAATAATGACAACCGACCCAGATCATTGATTGTAAAGTTAGCTACACCTAGAATACGAGATACCCTATTAGCCAGCGTTATGAAGTTCAACAGAACTAATCCTAAGGATAAACTCAACACTAGTCACATAGGTTTTGGTGGAGACAGAAAACCAATCTTTGTTATGGAACATCTATCACCGACTAACCGAGCTCTTCATGCTGCAGCAAGACAAACTGGAAAGGAAAAAAAATACAAATTTGTGTGGATTAAAAACGGAAAAATCTTTATGAGAAAAACAGAAGACTCTGACTTTATATACGTGAAGGATAGGGCTACTTTGGACAAATTAGCTTGATATATATATTATGTGCACGTTTTAAAAGATTATTATAAAATTCAATCCGTTAAATTTATACTATCAAAATGTTAGAGGTCTGCGCACCAAAACACATGAATTTTATTGTAATTTAACTAACTCTAATCATGATGTCATAGTTTTAACGGAAACTTGGTTGAATGAAGGTATTCAAGACGCTGAACTTTTTGACTGTCGTTACGTAGTTTATAGAAAGCACAGGAATACACTTAACAAAAAAGGCAAAATCAAGGAGGGTGGTGGTGTGCTTGTTGCTGTCTCAAAAAACCTCAACTCAACTCGTTTGTTATCTGCTGAAAGTGTAGATCATGAAGACCTTTGGGTTCAAATAGACTTGAACAATAGGCACATTGTTACCCTGTGTGCCATTTACTTACCACCGCCGATAAATAAAAATACACTTGGTTCCTTCACAGACCACTTCAATGGAGTTTCCGAAAGCTTTGATAGGTTATGCTTGCTTGGGGACTTTAATTTGAGCTGCATCGACTGGCCTTGTAAATGTTCTAACAATAACCTAATACCCGATCATAATGGTTCATCCACCGCTCAGTTATTCATTGACTTTGTTTCTTTAAATAACTTAACCCAATTTAATAGTATTTCCAATAAGCAAAACAAAATATTGGATTTAGTATTAAGTAACATTTCCGAGACCAAGGTAACCAAATCCTTTCAAAGCTTATCTAAAGTGGATGGCTACCATCCACCATTGCTTATCTCGTTGGAGGATTCTGGAACTGATGAATTCAAACCGAATGACAAAACAACTAGATACAACTTTCATAAGGTAGATTATGCGTTAGTTAATGCTGAGTTGGATAAAATCGACTGGCTTGGTGAGTTCCTGAAATGCCAAGATGTCAATGATATGGTTGGAGTTTTTTACATTCACTTGAATCGCATAATAGAGAAAATTGTCCCTAAATCTAAACTTCGCAACAAAAAATATCCCATTTGGTTTACAAAAAATCTGATAAGAAGACTAAAAGAGAAGCATAAGCTATTGCAAAAGTGCAAAATTCATAAAAATCCACGTGATGAAATATCTTTGTTAATAATAAGCAACCATTGTTCTGCTCTCACAACTAGATGTTATAAAATTTATGTAAATAAGATTGAACAAAGCATCTCTAAAAACCCAAAATATTTTTGGGCATATATGAAATCGAAAAAAAAATCTGACTCCTACTATCCTGCTAAGATGACTTACTCCAATAGAGTGTCAACCGATGGAAAGGAAGTTTGTAATATGTTCGGTGAGCATTTTTCCTCTGTTTTTTCGAAGCCTGTTGCTAATAACTTTAATCGACGTGCTAATAAGGGCTTCTCTGGCGAGTGTAGTTTCAATAATATCAGTTTACTACAGTTCGAGATACTTAGACGCTTAAAAAGACTTGACGTCAACAAAGGAGCTGGCCCTGATGGTGTACCTCCAGTATTTATTGTCAACTGTGCCTATTCGCTCCGCCTTCCACTGATGCTTATTTATAACAAATCCCTATCCTCTGGCATCTTCCCACATGAATGGAAAAGAGCTAAGATCGTTCCAATACACAAAAAAGGCGATATGGACCAAGTCATAAACTATAGACCAATTTCATTGCTGTCCACATTCGCAAAAGTTTTTGAAGCCCTGATTTGTCCTTATATGCAAAGTCATATGAAGCAAATGCTAACTGATTACCAACATGGTTTTGTACAGGCGAGATCAACCAATACGAACTTAGTAACGTTTATCGATTCCGTGGTTGAAGCAGTGGATAATCATAAAGAAGTCGACGCCATTTACACAGATTTTTCAAAGGCATTCGACAAAGTCTGCCATTCCACGTTGATCTCTAAACTTTCGAGGTACGGGTTTGGTGGTCCAATGCTACTTTGGCTTGAGTCCTATCTCGCAGACAGATCTCAATACGTGGTGATCAGAGGTTTTCAATCTAGCTCTTTTCGTGTGTTTTCTGGTGTGCCACAAGGTTCACACTTGGGACCTTTGCTCTTTAACATCTTCGTTAATGACATAATTGATGTTGTAAAGTATAGTAAAGTATACCTTTACGCTGATGATCTTAAGCTAGTTAAGGTTATCGAAAAAGATCAAGACTCCGTTAATCTTCAAATGGATTTAGATAACCTGGCCGAGTGGAGCGCACAAAATAAAATGCCATTAAATGTGGACAAATGCTATCATATTAAATTCACACGCAAACAAAATATCCTTCGGACTCTTTATTACGTTAATGGGAAATGTTTAGAGGAAGTTAATAAGTTGCGCGATCTGGGAATACTAATTGACTCTAAGCTAACTTTTGTTCCACATATGGATGACATCATTTCAAGAGCTTCAAGAATGCTCGGATTTATAATTAGAAATGGAAAAGTTTTTCAAAACCCACGAACCAAGATCCAATTATTTAATTCATTCGTCCGTAGCATTCTGGAATACGGAAGTGTGGCTTGGTGTCCTCTGTATAACGTTCACGATTTGCGCATTGAGCGTATCCAGAAACGTTTTTTAAGGCATTTGGCTTACACCTGCGGCAAATTGAGAACCCTTCCCAGATACAGTGATAAATTAGAATACTTTCACATGTACACCTTGAAGGCTAGAAGACAACTCCTGGATATGTCTTTCCTCTTCAAATTATTTAGAAATTGGATTGACTGCCCTCAACTTCTCAGTCTATTTCAAATACGTGTTCCACGTAGACCTCCGCGCTACCCTTCTACCTTATTTAGTGTTCCTATTGCTCGAACAAACCTACGCAGCCATCACGCCGTATGCCGTCTATCAAACTTATACAATACCCTTGGACAGTTGGTTGACATTTTCAGTGAGTCTCTCTCTTCTTTTAAGAAAAAAGTTTTGGATTTTTTTAGGGATGCTTAGTAATTCTTTCGTTAGGTTTTGTTATTGTTTAAAATTTAAATTTAGGAATTTTAGTTAATTTTAATATTGTACGTTTCTTTTAGTTTAGGGAAACATGTCTTCAAATGTGCATGCTGTGATTGCCTTAAATAGAATGTACATTTACATCTTTTTTCAATAATCTTAAAACACTATGAATGTTTCAATGTATCGTTTACTGGCAGTCCTTAATAAATAAAATAAAAAATAAAATAAGTGGAGCATTAACCTTAGCCTGAATTTGTTTGGCAATCACTTCACTGATAATGCTTGTTAGACGGTCACATTGCAGTTCTTGGCGAAGGACATCCCGTATATTTGAAAGAAGCGGATCGTCATAAGCAGTGGTATTACCATCAAAACTTTCAAGACTTTCTTGACTTTCTCGACGTTGATGACTGGTTTTTCTATTTCCACCCCTTGTTTTATTTACGTAGACATCATTAAATTCGGCCCGTGGAGACTCAACGACCAAATTGGCAGATTCAAATACCGGTTCAACACTTGTTTTTCGGACTGGTGTATCGTCATTTCGAATTGTGCGCCTTTTCGACATGCATTCTGGACATTTCCATGAACAATCTAAGTTATGCCGTTCTGCGATAAAATGTTCTTTCGCGATACCTACACATACATTGTGATAGTGTTTCGCACAGCCAACACATTTCATTCTTTCAATTATAGAAACATGCTGATTGCAAGCATTACAATTCGTTGTGTTTTTCATAGAATTCGACATTGTTTACTGTATGAACGAACAAGTTCCTACAATAAAACCAAGTACATTTACTGTTAATGGTTTTGCTGTTCACAAAGCAGCAGGCGCTTAACTTCTTGCCATACAATATATCGCCGGGTCCAAAGTTCAAATCACTGTGTTTTTATCAATTTATTTCCGTTACATCCAATAGTTCAAAAATTGCACTTTTTTTTTACACTTGATGCAATAAATTTAATAGTTTACGTCAATAAGTATATTTTAAACGTTTTAGCTTAGTTCAATTCAAGTTTTTTAGATGATTATTCATTGAAAAAACAACACTAATGTTTTTGTTTAATTTTCCCACTATGCACGCACAAAAAACGCCACAAACGATATCACTTATAATTTAAGTCACAATTAAGTCGTAAATACGAAAAGGTATGTAAAACTTGCACGTTGATAATTTTAAAAATAATTTTGTCACAGAGACGATGCTGTTGCTATGCCAGTTCGCACGGCGCTTCAATAAGTTGCCCTGCCTGGATATTCCTATTTTCACAGGAGAAGATGTTACGAAATATAAGCCCTTTATTGAGCTTTTTCACGCAGTTATTGGTTCAGAAAAATCGCTAATGCCTGTGCAGAAATTGTGCCACTTGCGTAATCACCTTAAGAAGGAAGCTGAAGCTCTCATAGAAGGACTCCCATTAGTAGACGCCTCATATGAAGAAGCCCTTACACTTCTGAAGGATAGATATGACAACAAGTGCATCTTGATTACTAGTCATGTCAATAACATATTGGACTACCCCGTCATCACGAAGGGGACGGCAGCAAATCTTAGGGAATTGGTGTCCCATGTACGCCAGCACCTAGGAGCCCTCAAGAATATGGACCAACCGGTTGAGAGCTGGGACATGTTGCTACTGCCTACTCTGCTGAGGAAATTGGACCCATTTAGTTCCCGTGCCTTTCACATGGAAAGATGTAAGGATTCATTACCAAAGGTAAATGAACTGCTATGCTTTCTTGAGGCCAGGGCCAGTAGTTATGAGGAAAGCCAGAGACAGTCTACGGCTTTTTCCAAGCCTCCTCCAAGGCCACGAGTTAATTTAGGCGCAAGTGCTAACAGTGTTAAGATTGACTGTCCATTCTGTAGTAAGGGCATCCATAAACTGTATAATTGCCCACAGTTCAAAATAAATTCAGTGGAAAATAGGTTACAATTTATTAAAGACAAGAAATATTGTTTAATATGCCTAAATTCACACAATTCAAAATGTAAATTCAGACTGAAATGTTCAGTATGTAACTCTAAAGAGCATAATACTCTTCTGCATTATGTAGAAGAGCCCCCTAAGTCTGAGACTGCGTCCTTGCATAATGCTTACCACGCCTGTGATACTGACATGGTCCTGTTGCCTACAGTTAAAATTCAGGTCGCTTGCCGAGATGGAACTTATTTGACTGTCCGTGGTATACTTGACAGTGGTAGTCAGAGTTGAACTAACTTCAGAACGTAAAATTGTTATGTTCTCTCTGAGAAATATGTGACTTGGGACTAATAAAATGTTATTACCACAGTTTTTCAGTTAGCCATTCAAGATTTTTTTTATTATAAGCACACATAAAATGGCTATTACGGATCATTTACGCTTCTTAAAAAAAGATTTCAATCTCGGAAATAAAGTAAAACATTATATTTTAAAGATTTCTTTATTTTTGTAAAACTTAAACGGGATTTTGACCGACTAGTCATAGTCGACTAGTAGACTTTTACACTTCACTATTTCATACAGACAATGTATATGACGGACTCCACTTTACTCTGTGCTCCGACCTCAGTTAATATACTAATATATCAGTAAATGATACTTATCAACAATCTTTTTCGGAAATGCGGCTGTCCGATGAAACATACTATGAAATTCGTGTCGATTATTTGAATGAAATAAGAACGCAACGAAGCGTGTAGATAACGTCAATCACAACGGCCTCGCACACTGCTTTTCATTTTGAATCTCTATTGAAATGTAGAGATAATAAGTGTCAATCTTAAACATTCTGTCAAGGGTGCAGAAAGTGTAGGTGTAAGCTAATAAACCGCCTACACTCTAGGGCGAGTACCCGAGAACTCCGAGAGACGTGAACGTGGAAAGATTTTCTCTCGTTTTGCATCGGGCGAACAAGCGAGATTTCGCGAAATAGATCAAAACCTCATGCCCAAACAGGTAAAAAATATTGATTTAGATGTTGAGTACGATAATTATGAATAAATGAATGACTAATACTTTATTGCACACAAAATTAAACTATAAACAGTAGAAAACCTTATAAAAAGTGAGCAAAAGGCGGCCTTATCACTAAGAGTGATCTCTTCCAGACAATTATGTTTATCCTATAAGAATATCTACACTATCGGTCGAGAAATATCCAAATTGAATGAAGACATGAACAGTCAACGACAGCGTGTGGTTATTAATTTGCTCGTGTTTTTAACAAGATGTTTTTTACTCCTCGGCGAGAGTGTGGATGCTACTATTACTACTATTGTCACAAGTACACTTTTTTGAAACCTTAATATTAAATATTAAAACAATGCAGTTGTAAGTAATAAATAATCCAACGCATTTTCCTGTGGTATTGTTCGTTCAAATATTCAATAAATGCATCGAAACGAAATGATATTTCCATTGTTACAAAAGGACATTCAATGTAATTAATTTAATATTTAGCAAATAATTTTGGTTGGCTATTGTATGGAAGCCACGTGGCGCGACACCAATGACCAAATATGAATACAGGAAAAAAGATAGTGAAGTCGCAATGGAGACGTACAGTCAAGAGCCGGTTAAGCTGACACTCGCAGCGCGACTCTAGCCCGAACGTCTATTGAAATAAGTACGAACGAAGAACAAAGTCCAACGTGTCAAGCTTGAAGAGCTCTTGACTGTACCACGTGTGTTTTATATATTTTTCTATTTCAAGGATTCTATTTGCGAATGAATAGGCTTCTTCAGGGCCATCTCGTTCCATCGTCAACCTCATCTCTGCCTTCAGGGGCTAGATCGAGGTCATGAGTGAGCACATCGATCATTAAAATAAATAACCTACAGCCAGTTTAATAATATATAATATAATATAATATAATATAATATAATATAATATAATATAATATAATATAATATAATATAATATAATATAATATAATATAATATAATATAATATAATATAATATAATATAATATAATATAATATAATATAATATAATATAATATAATATAATATAATATAATATAATATAATATAATATAATATAATATAATATAATATCACGCCTTGTTCCCGTCGGGGTAGGCAGATACCACAGTTCTCCACCTGCTACGATCTGGACATACTTCCCTTGCTTCCTGTATTTTCATCAATCCTTTTGTGACGGGTTGGCCGTCAGTGATTCCGAAATATTCAAGTTTAGGTTAATGTAACTAATATTCTCGTTGAACTTGGCTTTGACACGCTACCGCGTGTCTAGATCAACTTTTGATCAAGCACATTTCCGATTAAATTGAAGTTAAAAATACCCAAATAACTCGTTGTAAAGTCAGACTGTAAACTAAGCATTCCATTAAAAAAGAAGGATACACCTTAAGAATTGAAGGTAGTCGGATGAATAAACATCTTAGGTTCGGATCGAGAAAAAAACAGTAAAATGCATTCGAAACTTAATCAAGGCATTTAGTTTAGTAATTCAAGCTTAGTTTACATGATTTAGTATCCATAAGAATACTTTAAGTCCGTTTTATAAAGAAAAACACGTCATTAAGACAAACAATTAAATGAGAAACATTATTGATTAAAGGTAGATGGCGACAATGTTAGAGTTGCGTGATCATTGCTGCGCTTGACTGAACGGCGGCGCTAAGGCTAGATTTTGAACCTTCAATGTACGATGAATGGCGGTTGACGCCTCAACGAGAGAGGAGAAGCGGGGACGCGGTTGTTCCCAATATGTCCCGGGAACTTCTCGAGACTGCCAAAAACGATTTGGGAAGCCACGGGACTATTATTATTGAGGAACGGTGGCGTTAATGAGTTCGGGAAGGCACGTGCTAAATTCAAGAGTATAAATACGCAGACTTGGGTTGTGAGGGGTCTTTCGTTGTTTAACTTTCGACAAGTCATTATGCTGGAGGAATGCCCGAAATTCCTGAAAGCATTTTAATCATAACTAACGGTAATTTCGTCGTGAACGCGCAGGTGTCGGGATCCCTGAAAATTCGTGGAATTTCGACCGTCGTAAAGCGATCGCTCGCTCCTAGAAACTCGAGTGCTAGCTTAGAACCTAGATTTCTACACTATTGCTAAGACAGTGCGACGCGAGTCTTTAATCAATTATTTATCTTAGTCAATTAGGCCGATCTGGTACCCGGAAATCTGTAAGTACAAGTCTATACCCATGTTTCCTATTGTTGTTTTTTATTGTGTGTTTTTTTAACTGTGTACATTTAATGTGTTTTTGATCTCTTTCAATTGTGTGTGATTTATCATTTACTTAATTGCAAATCGCTCTCCAGTTCTCCCTATGCCATTATTTAAGAACTGTGTCTAGATATTATCGTGTTTTCCCTAGATCTGACGGCTAGAAAAATAGATCTAGTGATCAGAGTTTACAAGCCGGGCTTGGATAAGCCTTCCTCAGCCTTACCCTGTGACTTAGTCCTAGATGATGGCTGGATTAACCTTGCCTTCCGAAGTACAGAAAACGCCTATCTTAAAATCATAAATCTAGTTATCTGAAGTTTTCCATCTAACCCCTTTTGGTTGGGAACCACCCAAAAGCGAACGATGTACATTTCCATAACGTGTTGTGACTATATTTGCATGTGTGTCTATTAGACTGTGATATTAACCCAATGACTATTTTTATATGCCTATATTACTGTGTAAGGGGAAATTTGGGCTAGGATGGTTTCTGTTTAACAGTGGGGTAGAACATACCCACCTAGATCAGGCTAGTCCTGTAATCTTGGGATTTAGGAAGAACCCTTTGCCCAACAGTGGGACGCCGTGGGCTTAAACATTACTAATTTTCTGGAATCATACCAAATGCTCATAGATTCCTAAGACATCATTTAACTCTGTGATCATATTTAAAGATATCAGTATAAACTGACTTGCTAATCTAAAGAATGATATTTCTATGATGTGGTATACTTAAATCTGTGATAAATCTATTTTCCCTGACTATTATGCCTTGTCGGGTGTTGAAAGCTATATCTTTGTTCTTTTAGTACCTATAGAAGTAGCTTTATAATCTAGATCACATGAAATCTGGTATTTTATTTGGTAGAATGAGACTCCAAGGGGATTCTTTGTCTTGCAGTGGACGCTTATTAATATTATAGTAATTCATATATACATCTAATTTCGATAAAATGTTTGAGATAGGCATGTGTCTTGTTGAGTACCTATCTACTTTCAGCTTAGATTGCTGTGTTTTGGATATGACACACTAGATCATACTTTCTTAAAATTAAAAGGGATTTCCACCAAGTGAAATTAATGCTTGATAATATTTGGTTCTGCAAGGTGAAGCAAAAGCAAACCTGTGGTCCTCTGTTGTACTAGAAAAGGCAAAATGTCCACATTGTGTAGATCGAATTATCATTAAGCTGTCGAACTAGATGTATAGTCGATTTGTGCGTATGAACGTACTGAAATAATGCTTTCTCAATAAAATACAATTGAGCTGAAAGGACGGGAAAGATAAGAGACATTCCTTGATCCTCGCGAGATCCTAAAATAATGTTTCTCGGGTTCGAAACAAGAACTTATATCACTTATATTAAAGTGTTGATTTTATTGTTCAGATTAAATTATGACTGACTTTGGTCTAGAGGACCTTGACAAATTAAATGTAGATTCATAATGTAATTATTGTTCCAAAATCTCCGTTTACTTAATATTTGTTTGCTGAAGAAAAAAGAAAACAGATATTGTATTTATATGTATATATTTATATGCAATCCAAGTAGCTGGAACAAGCTTGGATACCTTTTGTACCCTCCACTCAACCCTTTTGAAGACATAATGTAACCACAAACCTACAGACAAACGAGGACTGATTGAGTAAAATTATCTACCCTTTCTTTTGGTTGATTTTGAAGCAGTAGAGTAGCTTCAGTAAACGGAGAGATAGGTAAAGGCGGGGAGCCGTCCGTTTGGCTAGTCGAAGCTCACGGAGGACCGCGGGGAGCGAGCGGGACCTCTACCCCCTAAATAGGGGGTACCTTAGTACCTAATAACCTATCAACCTACTAAAACATATTTTCTTTCTATACAATCTAAATACTCTTAGTTTTCCCTGAAGTCAGCCATAGTTTACAACTATTAGTTTTTTACAGCTATTCTCGGTTACGTGACTATTATTTCTTTACAGCTATTCTCGGTTACATAACTTTATATTCTACTTATCTAACGCGCATTCTTACCTATTCTACATACTTAATCCATGTTCTTCTTATCACATTCATATTGCTGCAAACTCTCTAGATGTTGGGGCGTAGGCCTAGTCTAAGATAGGTAGACCTTAGAGGTTAGGCAGGAACAAATCATATTCTCTCCCATGGTTTTGGCTGCTCTTGTCTCATAGCGTTGGGTCTTAAGCCACTAGTTCGATCACCGGCCAAATTATTTATCAGAACAGGGTTTATTAGTTGGGATCAATTTTCGGGTAATACTATCTCCTTATTCTATGTGTTTGGTTAAAATAAAAGTTAAAACAAAAAAAAAATTAAGTCAGGTTAGGCCGTGTTCGCTTAGCAAGTTAGGACTAGTAAGTTAGGTAGGAAAGTCTCAGTTTGTGCTGTGAGCCATGATGGCAAGTCAGGCTTGCAGCTAGGTCGAACTGTTACACTTTGTCAATCCTGTAATGTCATAACATAATAGAAATACTACGCAAAGCAAATCGAGTGAGTCTGCTACCGTTTCAGGTCGTCTCTTGGCAGCGTAAAACAAACTGCAAAAAACCACTGAATCACGGCCTACTTTAAGAGTCGGCTTTCTTTCTCTTCTAATCAATAATAAGTTTTTTTTACATAACATTTGCTTCACACTGTCTTTAAAATTTCTCACAGGTACTAAATTTTCATGTATTTTGTTGTAATATCGTACACACAGACCAATAAAAGATGTTTTGACTTGTTTGTCACAAACTTCTTAGACTCAATGACTTAAAGTACGTCTTATGCCAACAAAATAAGTGTCTTCTAGTACGCTCGGCGGTTAGTTAAGTGGTGAGAAAACCAGTGTAAGCTGAACCAGTGCTACGCAATAACCGCACCAAACCACAGATACTATACTAGTACAGATGCCTCACGTCATAGAACGAATTTGTGCCGAAAATTGTTCGGGCTATTTTTTCCATAAGGTATTTTTTTAGAATAAATTGATATCTGGATGTTAAAATTGAATTAATGTCATAGTTCGTAGTTAGTCAGTGAACCTCTTCTATCACTAGTGTTTTTTTTTATTGTGCACAATAAAGAATATATATAGTTAACACCTTTACCTACCAACCTAGTAGTAACATTTAGTTTAATTATTAGAAACAAAAGGGCCAAATGAATTCGGGCTATTTACTCCGTCGAAAAAACCGTAGTACGGAATGGGACCCCATGACCAAACGTAACCGTTAAAATAGAAATATTTTATACTACAGAGTCTTTGGTAGATGTCTGCAAACCTCTCTGCTCTAGTCATGAAACTGAACAAATTTCCCTAAGGAGATCCAAAAAAAATCCTCGTCCCTTAGAAACTGCATCAGCTGATAGCGCATTTTTATGGGAGGTCGATTTCGTATTTTGACCGAAGTTCCTTATAGAAAGCTTTTCTGTTTCATCGGTAGAACTACCACCAGAGAGGTTTGCAGACATTTACCTACCAAAGACCCTGTATTTAGAAACTATGCAAACCAAAATGAAATATTTATTTCAAAAGGTTCGATACACACTTAAATTGTTTAACTACACGTTGTAATTTCAACTCGCATTGTTGACTCGGCTTCAACGATGCGATGCGTTCATGGTACGCAAGGCCTAGTACACACGAACGCACATCAGTAGAAACACTTTTGGACCTTATGGCGTAGTAATAGAGTTGAAAAAGTTCCTACGGACAAGCGGTTGACCGTAAACATTTTCCGATGGTGGTCTTTTGTGCAAAGTCCGTCAAGGGTACGCCACTCTATTGGAAATTGCTGCCGCAAACAGCAGTGTTTTTAATGCTGTGGTCCGGTTTCAAGGGTTATTTCGTACTTAAGCCATAATATTTCATTTTTAGTTCTCAAGATGGGCAACACGCTCGGTAATGATATATATAGTGCATCAGCTTTTTAGGGTTCCGATACCAAAATTGTAAAAAAAGGAACCCTTATTGTGCGACTTTGTCTGTCTGTCCGTCTGTCTGTCATACCTGTATGTATATCTCGGCAACCAGTCATGATATCGACTTGAAATTTGGAACAGTTTTAGAATATGGTTGCCCAACATAATTTCATATGAAATAATTAAGAAAAATATGATTATTAACGTCAAGGGGATCCAAATAGGGGGGGGCACCAAATTTCAAATTGTCGCTACTAGGTCGAGTGGGGTATCATATGAAAGGGCTTTACTTGTACATTCTAAAATATATTTTTGTATATTTTTGCGACTCTTAGTTTTTAAATTATGATGAAAAATGACAAAAAAATACTATTACCCTTATCTCCGAAGTTCGTGAAAGGAAAAATCTGAATTTATTACAGTAGTCGAAAATTTATGTAAATATTACAGCAAAAATAAAACAATCTTTATATGTTTCACAGTTTTTTTAGAAATCAGCAAAAAAACGTTTACAAACCAATTTAGTTTTGCGGTCCTAGCAGGTGGAGAACTGTGGTCTCTGCCTACCCTGACGGGAACAAGGCGTGATTTTATGTATGTATGTATGTCCTAAAAATGGACATTATTGCTTCTAAAAATACTAAAGGTATAACGGAACCCTCAAGGCGTGAGTGCGACTCACACTTGCCAGGTTTTTTTAGAAAAAAATTGGCTAAATAATAAGGTAGAGAGCACATTTACAAAATAAAAGTTTATCACGCAAGGCTTGGATAACGTCTAGTATTATATGATCTGTCGCATGGGCTTACAAACTAGCAAAATGTCGAAAAATATAAGGTACTAATAAAATAGTGAACATAATTTTAGTATGTTACTCAGACCAAGAAATTAATGAACTTTCCCAAATGAACTTAGGTCGAAATACCAAAATTAATTTTTGACCTCCCATAGAAACTGCATCAGCTGATAGCGCATTTTGTATGGATGGTCAAATTTGGTTTTTCGTAAATGTTCCTTTGGGAAAGTGGATCAGTTTCATGGTCTAAGTAAAATGCTAATGTTATATTTACTATTTGCAGGAGGACCCTATACAGGGTGTTAATTTGATTGCGTGCCGTAGCTTAGGGGGTGGTTCAGTAACGATAAAGGAACTTAAAAAAATTAAAAGAAAACCTACTTAAAAAATTTAAACTCCATTGAAACTAAACTAACGCGGAGGGTAATGACCCGGAGCACCGCGCTATCAAAAGCGCGCGAAAGAGTTTCGGTTATGTATGTGCCTACCTCGCGCCACGCGCTGGCTCGGTGATAGCGCGGCAGTGCTCCGCGTTAGTTAAGTTTCAATGGAGTTTTAGTTTTTTTTTTTCAGTAGGATTTTTTTTGATATTTTTTTTTGTGTTCCGTTATCGTAACTGAAGCACCCCTTAAGCTATGGCACGCAATTAAATTAACACCCTGTAAAGTGAGCCGTACAGAACTAGTTGCATATAAAAGTGAAAATGCCCATGGCGGTATGTTAAAATTTCACGATCGCAGATGGCTATCGTTGTGAAAACCGCATATCCAAATTAATTGCTCAAAACTCATGTGGCCGCGAAAAAAACCTATTTCGATGGGTTTCTTTTTTGCCGCCCAATCTGGGATTTTCCTGACAGTCAAACTTTTGAGTTCGACAAGGTTGTCGCTTCAGCTGGTTTTATAACAATGTAGTTGTTGCGCTGAAGGTACATTCTAATAATTTGGCTATTGTATTCAGGGTTATTTTAATAGAAGATCGATGATTTAAATGTATAGAACAGGACCACAGCGGCTTAGTTCTTCGGTATAAATAAAAAAGACGCAGGTTTTTTTCCCGCCTATGCTTGTAATTTTGTGTGCAGTCTTTGTTGCTGTATGAGATGCTCCTACTGCACCGTTTATTTTTAGTTATCAAGTCTTGCAATCTTTATAAGAATCGAAGATGCATCGGATTTCCCTTAGGACCGTGGAGGTAAACGGAAGACGGATTTTGTCTAGACTCACTTAAGATATTTCCCCTAAGTAATGGTTAAAGCGCACTAAGCTTGGACGATAGTCTGTATGGCGCTAGCTAAAAATTTTACTAACCCATTTATTTTAAAAGGCGGTACCAACCCATCTCTATACTCATGGGTATCGTAAGTGGCGACTAAGGGCTTAGAAACCGGAAGATGGGCAGTAGCATCTTTATGTGTATTTTACCACCTTGCTTGCTTGGGTTCTGTAGTGGCGACCACGTACCGGAAGGCGAAGCGTTGGCAGGCCCCCCACAAGGTGGACCGACGATCTGGTCAAGGTCGCGGTAAGCCGCTGGATGCGAGCAGCGCAGGGCCGGTCGTCATGGAGGCCTATGTCCAGCAGTGGACGTCTTTCGGCTGATATGATGACCACCTTGCATTCTGCGGTCACCAACAACAGCGGTCGCCAGCTGCAACGTTTTTCAACAGGCTTTCGCAAAAGCATGTAAGCGTGGTGAAAGTACCACGCACTTTTGCTGGAGTACTGGAGTGAGCTCCCTGACCTGCAGTGAACTTTTCATGGGATGGTATGAATTGATAAAAGGCGACAAAGGAATCGAGCAGCATTATCCTTTTGCATATCATACTACTATAACGCGATCACCAACCACCATGGTCCACTGAACAAACGGCCGCACGTCAGTAGAAACACTTTTAACTTGAGAGGGTCTTTGGCTACGGGCGTTTGTAGCGTAGTCATGGTTCATCTTAGACTGGTTTTGTTTCTACGTGCTTGCTGCCGTGCGCACCAGCCGCAACACTATCAAGCGTGTTGACTGTGGAACCTCTCCTTCAAAATTTACAATTTAAATCCTGGGTGAGGTCCTCGTTTTACAGTGGACTTTACGTCTTACTACAAAAAAGTTAGGCATCTGTTGAACACTTGATTTAAAAAATGCGCACAAAATAACTGGCTATGTCAGTTGATGCGCAGAAGTCAAAAATAAGTCACGCAATTTTCGCTGTGAAATCCTGGGTGAGGTCCTCGTTCTACAGTGGACTTTACGTCTTACTACAAAAAAGTTAGATATCTGTAAAATAAAATGACAAATTTTCTTATGACTTGACATCTGCGCATCAATTGACATAGCCAGTTATTTTGTGCTCATTTTTTAATCAAGTGTTCAACAGATGTCTAACTTTTCTTATCGAAAAACGTCTAACTACTATCAAAAAATATTTGTTTGCTGGCTAGGTTATTTTGAGACACCCAGCCCAATTTCTGTGTATTACTCAGAACATTTAAATATCGGAACTACTTTTCTAAAGAAGCATGATCCGGAAAACGAGATTTTTTTTGGCTTTTTGGGCCATCGATAGTCAAAATTGTAAAGGACGACCAAATTTTGGCAACATTGTTAAAAAAAAACCCTGTATTACCCTTATTTCACATTGCATAACCTAAGTACATAACACTGATTCAAAGAGCTTTGAGGAAAAGCTTAGGGGAGAAAATAGTTGAGGCAATAACTTGATATCCCGCTGTGGATACCGAGACATCCTATGAAGGAGTCTGCGAGGCTTCATAAGGCTTCTGATTATACGGAAGCATCTTCTAACCGTATTGGTTTTGCATAAAATCACAATCCCACTTTTGATGTGAAAAGTTATAAAAGTACCTCTAAGGCCTGAAATACTATACTTTTAGGGGGTAAATAAAATACAGGGTGTTAATTTGATTGCGTGCCATAGCTCAGGGGCAAGATCAGTATCAGAAACTGAACAACTTTTCCCAAGGAACATAGGTCTAAAACCGAAAGTTAATTTTTGAGCTCCCATAGAAACTGCTTCAGCTGATGGGGCATTTTGTATGGAAGGTCAAATTTGGTTTTTTATTTTCGACCCGACCCGTGACCCTCAGGAGAAGTTGTTTAGTGATACTGATCTCGCCCCTGAGCTATGGCATACAATCAAATTAACACCCTGTATACAAAAAAGGCATACGACGAGGGCGAGGGCATTTCGGGCGAGGCGCACCATGCTTTCTCCTGTCCGTTCCCGTATGCCTTTGTACCTGGTCAACTGAGATTTGCTAGATCCCTCTATCAGATGGCCCTGTAGGGTTTCTTAAACGCGTTTTTTTAAGAACTACTAAAAAAAACGGAGAAGTGAATTTTCCCAGACAAGAGACTTTTTGCCGTTTTCGAGAAACCGATTAATTATGAAAGTTATTAAATGCTTAATCAAAATCTGCTTTACGATAAATAATAGTGAAAAAACTACGGAACCCTATACAGCGCCTGGCCGGACTCGCAATTGGCCGTTTTTTTTTATTTGCGCCGTCAATACAATATGAGTAAATTTGCACTATATCGATATTTATCCCTCAATTTCTTCTTTAAAAATAATTTACATGACAGAAAAAAGCCTTCATTGTTTGACTCTGCATAAATAGGGTGGTACCTACCTGTCACTTCGAACATCCCTCCCAACAGCTGTTTTCACCAGCTTCTCAGCTTTCAATAGAAAATAATTGCATATCTTGTGTTGCCCACAATTCCCGTATATGCCAGATGCACCCTGCCTTTGAAGACATGTTATCGAAAATTTAATACTGGCAGAGCAGATTCGATTCCCAGCCGAAGTAATCTCGTTTCACGCTGCGCAAGGCTAGTCGAGTCGAGATATGTTCGAAATTCGAGATTTGGGTGTAACGGTTTTGAAATAAAATGTAGCGGTAGGGATGGAGTACCTATGCAACATTGTGCAATGTAATATAATAAAATGAAAACCCTATACTATTAAAAAATTTTACATCTCTCATATTCGGTAAGTAGGTCCTTATTACCCCCAAATGGGGCTTGTAGGTGACCAATTAGCGCTCTAGGGTAATAATGTGGCTGGAAAAGCCCTAGGGCGGTAAGTAATTGAGTTTTGAAAGAGAGAAGTGTTTATTTTTAATAACTTACCGCCCTAGGGCTTTTATAGCTACATTATTACCCTAGAGCGCGAATTGGTCACCTACAATTTGGTGGTAATAAGGACCTACTTACCTCACAATCGAGAACTAAAGCAGAGTAGTTAGCTCGGGTGTAAGCATCTATTGCACCCTCGAACTATAAGCGCCCTCGCTGCGCTCGTGCGCCTAAATATCTCGGGCTGCAATTGATGCCTTACAGCCCTAGGCTACCAATCTATTAAAAACTATATAAAGATTTAGATAAAATTTACAATATACCTACCTACTTAGTTTTAAGGGGATGAAAAATTTATATGGCGAAAATTGGTTTTCTGCTATAGAGTTTTTAAGTTTGCGTGTTAGTAGTAATTAATTACTGTGTGTGTTTATGTCGCAGCCATTCCTATAATACGGCATTTTACATAACGGCGAAATTCTGTCGCAGCCATAACGAATAATTCGCCATTTCACACAACGGCTGCGGCATTTTAGTTTCTGGCTTCGCTCGTTCGGCTCGTGAGTTGTGGTCGCAAGATAATAGTAACTATAGGATTTGCAATGTAAATAGGCCAACAGCCCATTAAAATAATTAGTGTAGGCATTAGTAAATCAATGAAAACCACTGCGCTTGCTTTCAACGCACGCAACAGCTTTCTGTTATTTTTAATGTTACTTGTTTTTATACTTGCCTATTATTTTCAAGTATAAGTGCAAGTACTTAAGGCCTATTGGCGATAACTTTAACCGGATTGGTCATCACTTGTATGACAATTTACCCTGGAACAGACAGCGCACTTAGCCGTTGCTTTTTTTTCTGTCTATGGGCTTACTCTTGACTGCATGAGTTCGACGATGGAACGAACTTGCCCAGAAGAAGCCTATTCACACGTGACTTAAATAAAGCTTAGTTACAGCTTGTATTGTATTGTATCGTATCGTATCTTATCGTATCGTATCGTATCGCATCGCATCGCATCGCATCGCATCGCATCGCATCGTATCGTATCGTATCGTGTCGTGTCGTGTCGTATCGTATCGTATCGTATCGTAATGTATTGTATTCATTATTCCTTATGACGAGAACATTTTAAACCAGAACATTGTCCAGTTTCATCTGAATGTCCGCCAAATTAGACCAGCTTGGCGGCAACTGGCTAACCTCGAGGGGGTTGGCTCCCCAAATTTACTCACATTCTATTGACGGCGCAAATAAAAAAAAACCGGCCAATTGCGAGTCCGGCCACGCGCTGTATAGGGTTCCGTAGTTTTTCCACTATTATTTATCGTAAAGCAGATTTCGATTAAGTATTTCATAACGTTCATAGCATGAACTGCTTGAGTGGCTATAGCTCATTTACCTGTGAAGCTTTGTTAGCTGTGTTGGTTTTCCTTTTAATTTCATCATATATACTCGTATCTACTACTACTGTGTTTTTAGGGTTCCGTACCTCAAAAGAAAAAAACGGAACCCTTATAGGATCACTTTGTTGTCCGTCTGTCTGTCTGTCTGTCTGTCAAGACCCTTTATCTCACGAACCGGTAAAGGTATCAGGTTGAAATTAATACCATATATTAGGATCCATGAACCACACAAGATCTGAAAATTTAAATTTTTTACAACGACGCAATCAAAAGATGTGGCTTTTTATGTCCTCATCTCCATACATTTATGCAAAAAACCAAAACCTACTGGGTACTTAATTTCTGGGTAATGGGTAATTTCTTTAAATATGTATTTAATGCAACCTCATATGCGGATTGACTGGACATATTTTAACGTTGTATACCGCACACTTATTTAACTCAAAAACCTCCGGGTTCAAACTTACCATCTGACCAGCCAATATTTAAAGGTGTTCCAATCTAATTGAATCTGGTGCATCTGACTCAAGGATGAAATTTCCATCTGTCAACATGACTGCTGGTCCTTGGAATCAATTAGAGTAATTGGTGGTTGCAGCCCGATCTGGCTGCTACCGTAGTTATACAGGGTGTCAATTCGTACGCGTACAAAAGGCTATGTCATAAAGGAGAGGTAATAAATTAATAAGCACGTTAAAACAAAAACCGGACCTATGAGAGTCGGTCTCGCACACCGAGGGTTCCGGACCACTAATGTAAAAATACCGTCATAGTTATGGACGCGCAGTCACGCAGAAGTGTTTTGAATCCGCGCGAGTCTGACACGCACTTGACCAGTTTTTTTTATTTGCCGATATTCTATAAACAATATCGATAAGACAAAGTTAGTGCTTAGCTATTGCCAAGGCTCCTTGGTGGGCCACCGGCTTAACGTGCCACCTGAGACACGGAAAATGATCTGTCTGTCAGTGAACATGACTGTGGATGAAGAAACGTTGCACAATTTCCGTAGTTGGCGTGAAAGAGAAATTGACATTATATGGGTAGATCTACAAAGTAAGGAATTTTTAGCGGCTCAGGCAAATTATACAAAAAAAAATGTTTCGAAGTAATTTATTTGTATGGAATACTGTTATTTTAAGCTGTTTCTAGTTGGTCACTGAAAATAATTAATATTAAAAATTATTTACACAACGAAATCTTTGTTCAAAGTGTCAAATTCTCAGGATCCTGTACTGTCCCTCGGACAAATTCTAGTAAAAAGTGCGTCGTGATTTATTAAATTTTCTGTATCAAGGTCATATGATACCAAAATTAATGAGTTTACTATTTCTTCTTGCTAGGTAGAATAATTATCATCTTATTTTCCCAAAAATATATTTAAAAAATCTTGTCAACATTTTGTCCCCACGATTTCATATCAGGATCCTGGTCGGTGTAAAATAAGCAAATACCAGCTAGGCTTTTTGGCGTGCGATGTTGCCGTTCAGCTGAGTCGATCAGACGTACGAAAGAGACAAAGAATATCATCTAGCTATTCGCACCTAGCGCTTTGTTTAGTCAGCCCGGCGCGGTCAGCAAGAGAAGTGGTGTCGTAATCAGTGGAGTTCCCAGAATCCTGGTAAGATATTTTTTTACGTAATAAATAAATAATATGAGTAATTATAGCGTTTTGATATGTAAGTTGCTGACGCAAAGGCATAGTTTTGCTTCATTTTGGTTTAATGTTACAAATTGATCCGTTTTTTTTAATATTAGACAGAAATTCTCAGGATCATGGTCTCAGGTTCCTGTCAATTTGAAACCCAGGATACTGAGAACCGTCCAGGATCCTGATAAGTTCATACTAAAACATCCGTCTGGTTTCAGCAGGGGAGGTAATGTAGGACGGCAGAAGTTGGTTTCGACTATTGGTTGGTTGGTTTCCAAAATTGTTTGCCTCATTGTACACCTATTTCTAATATTGTACTTTTCACAAAATTTCGTGTGCAATAAAGAATATTGTATTGTATTGTTTACTACCAGAGAGGTAGGATGCAAGTTTGGTCCCTATGCGACTGACGTGGTCGTAACGAGCCTTCCGGATCACCCGCTTGCAGGACTTTGCAGCAGAATTACTTCGCGATCACGAGCTTGAACCCAGGCTTGGTATGCAGACTGCATTCGAGACTCAGCGCGAGCGCAGTCCGCATTGAACCAAGGTCGGGCTTTGTTTGCTTTGTGTTTGGGCTTGTGACCGAGCGGTATATCGGAGAACGGAATGTAGTATTCCATTCCCTGCCGTATCACATCTGCAACCGCTTCAGCTGAACAGGTGGGGTCGCCCGAAGAAAAACACACTGGCTGCCATGGGTAGGATGCAAAGAAGTGCCGCATCTCATCCCAGTCTGCTGACTCGTATCGCCAAACTCGCCTCGTGCCTCTTGGGCTGTAATCCGGAGGAGAGATGATCGATACGGACTTCACCAGACAGTGGTCGGATGTTCCCAGCGGGGCTGATATCGACACGGAGTGCCTGTCCGGATCTGTGATCAGCAGCAAGTCCAAGCAATTGGGCGTGTGTCCGTCAACGTCTGGCACCCGCGTAGCAACATTAATCAGCTGGGTGAGATCTAGCGACAGTGCTAGTTTGCGCGCCTCTCTCCCAGCGTGGTCAGTTTTCTGGTATAGGAACAACCACTCGCTGTGGTGGGCATTAAAGTCCCCCAGAAAATGAAGCTGCGCTGTTGGGTACCGTTGTTGGGCACAATCCGCCTTCTCCGTTAGCTGTTCAAAGAGCCTGGTTGTCTCTTCGTCACTGCTGTGCGACCGATAGACACCGACGTAGAGAGATTTCTCGACCCCGGTGTCTACCAGTAGCCAGATTGTAGAAAACCCGGAATCCTCAAAGCAACGGAAACGCCGATAGCAAATGTCATCGCGAACGTACACACAGACCCCAGCTCGTTTTTTGAACTTGTGTTCAAACGAGTATCCTGGGTAGTTGAGGTACGCCACGTCCGACGGTGTTCCTATTTGCGTGTCCGTTAAAAAGAATAAGTGCGGCTTCTCGGTCTCGAGATGATGATGGACCGGGTCGATATTTGAGTGCAACCCCCTGATGTTTGTTAGGTGCACTTTAAGCGGGAGCTAGCAAGTGCCGCCGTTAGGTAACTTTATTCTTGTTTTTGACTTTGACATTTTGAGGAGTGTGTGGTGGGGAAACGGAAGAATGGTCGAGACGCTACTCCTTTTTCTAATTGGACGTTTCAGCTTATTCGACCTGTGGGGAACTCATCTGGAGACTGCGGGGACGCCCGAGCCCCCCCGAAATGGGTCCATCGGGTCCTCCCGTCCAGTCGCCAGCTGGCACAATGAAGCATTTCGGGATTTTTCGCTAGTTGGCGGGGCAGCCTTTCCTACGTCGGCTTTCGTGGTACTTGGGCCCCCTACTACCTGCGGTGAAATAATAGTAGACCTGCGGTGAAATAATACTATTATAACAGTAGATTAAAGTGTCTTTAAGCCTCAGACTTCATATGTCCATGTTGTTTACTATCTTTAAGAAGATTTTACTTTATTAAACTTAGAATTATAATACATAATGCTCAATGATCATTTGATGTCTAGATTTACTGTTTAAGACTGTTTAAGTATAGAATTAGTATCTAAGCCAAGCATAAAGCTATTTTTTGATATTATTAAAGGTACTGGTACTATTAAAACTTAATTTAATAATACAAATTCTAAAATTTCTGTAATACATGATAAATAAACGTAGATCTCTATAGATTTTTGTTGTTTTTCTCAGTTTCCTGGTGACCTTCTCAGTTTCCTGTGGCTTGATTTCCTTAAAATGGCCATAAATCGAAAACTATTAAATATTTTGACTGTTCCGCTCTAGATGCGCTAAAAGACGTTGTACTCATGTTATTAGACTGAATTCCGCAACCAGAATGTTTGAAAAAATGTTGGCCGATATCAAACTAAGTTTCGTCCATAGTTTGTAGATCTACCCATATGCCACGAGCACCTCGAAGCTGGCGCTTTGAACCGAAATTTGCATCTTCATGCACAGCTGTCCTTGGAATCAATTTGAGTAATTATTGGTGGTTGCAGTACAGCTTCTACCGTAACCTAACCTAACATATTGGGAGACAATTCATACAAAGTCAGTCACCTGATACCCAACTGGGCAAAGCTTGTAGGCCAAAGTTTGTAGGTAGACAATCCATTAGATTCAGATTCAGATAATTTTATTCAATGTAGATTCTTTACAGAATACTTATTGAATGTCATGCAGAATACAATGCAAATAGAGCGAGTCTACGCCGTTTCGGATCGTGCTATGGCAGCGTAAAAGAAACGGCAAGAAACCACTGCAGCACGGCCTACTTTAAGAGTCGGCTTTTTACAATGTGTTTCTTGTGTTTCGCTGGAATATCAGAGCACCATACCTCTTTGTCATTCATATAGTCATCCAATCTATAGTAAGCTTTTTTACATAACGTTTGCTTTACACATTCTTTAAACTTTCTCTCAGGTAATTGCACTATATTGTCAGGTATTTTGTTGTAGTATCGTATACACAGACCAACGAACATTAACTAATAGTTAGGTACGTGGTTGCAGCCTGGCTTGACCCTACCCACTAGCTTATTGGCAAAATACTGCATTCTCCATTCCCGTGTACGTTGCCTGAGGATATTTTTATTTTTATTTCGTAGAGTGGTTCGTAGAGTTGGAGTTAAAATTTTCAATAGTAGATAAACCATTTAAACTGTGAAAATATTGTCCTTTACAATTTTGTGGTCTATTACTACTATTAACTGTTATCAGCTGTTCCATACATTTTTGTGACGTAAGGTATTGATTGACTATTCTTTGCCGGCCCCGTGTGGTGTCCAATCCATTTCTACCCGTGGGTGTCGTAAGATGCGACTAACGGTTAATCCACCAGAGGATGGGCAGCAGAATCCTTCTGTGTATCGTATCATCTTACATTCTGCGGTCACCAAAAACCGCGGTCCATGGTGCCAGCCGTAACGCTAACAAGCGTGGTGACTATGACACTTCCCCTCCGCATTGTTTCAGCAAAAGCTTTAATTTTGGAGGGAGTTCCCTGTCCTGTAGTTGACTTTTCATGGGATTTCATGATGATGAGGTATTTATTGACTACGAAGCTGATAACTTTGCGACGTCTCCTATTGAAAGTTGTTTGTAAAAGTCGCTAATAAGCCATGTCGGAGGACTTTGGAAGCTCAACAACTCTGAATGATACCTGAGTTTGTGAGGTAGGTCATCGATCCTACAACCTTCTCCACATTTTGATGATGAGTGGTATAAGAATACTGGTTAAAATTTTAAGTGGATATTAAGTACTTTCTGGTCGGAGCAACCGCTTCATAGTAGCATGTACAATTAACCATGTCGTATGTAAACCACAGCCGTAAGTAAAGAAGTCTCTTTGAGAATTTCTGTACTTTTTCGGCCTAAATGCGTACTCCTTGTATTATGTATATTTAGATACTTATATCGTTATTTTATGCACCCTAAGTTTTTACATGTCATTTGAACAGAATGAAATAGGTATAAAAGAGTTGGTTAAGGCTTCAGGTCGATTTAATTGATGAGGGGGATGATACAAAAAAACTTTTAGGGTATCATTCACAAACATTTTGCTAGCACGGGGCCAGCATAACCCAGGTTCTCTTGGTCTTCTGTTACTCAACATGACAGTTTTTAGGGTTCCGTACCTCAAAATAAAAAAAACGGAACCCTTATAGGATCACTTTGTTGTCCGTCTGTCTGTCTGTCTGTCAAGACCCTTTTTCTCACGAACGAGAAGAGGTATCAGGTTGAAATTGATAACAAATATTAAGGTCTATAAACCACACAAGATCTGAAAATTTAAATTTTTTACAACGACGCAATCAAAAGATATAGCTTTTTATGTCTTCATCTCCATACATTTATGCAAAAATGCAAAACCTACAGGGTACTTCCTGTTGAACTAAAATTATGAAATTTGGCAAGAAGCTAGGTCTCACAGTACAAATAAAGGGAAAAGTCTAAAATCATTAAATATTTCATTTTTTCTCACAACTTATAGTAACCAATTAAGGTGAGCTCCCGTTTCAAGAACTTTTCTATAAAAGAGGGGTCAAGTCGGATGGTCACGGAGTTTTTAAAATGAAAGAGCAAAGGCTTTTAATATATCATGTGGTAGATAGGTACGGAACTCTTAGGGCGTGAGTCCGACTCGCACTTGGCCGTTTTTTTTTTTATCACGGGCATAGACCAAGAATAAAAATGTAGAGCTTACTTAATTTTTACTGTGCTTGCAATATGAGTTAGACTAAAGTAAGACCCTGTCCATCCCAGTAGACTTAAAATATGTGTGAATTAGAATGCTACGTACGACGTACAAGCTCAAAGATAACGCTTTCACTATTAAAAAGTTATAAAATCTTATGTAGAGCCAAGATCTTGTACCACGGAATACGACGTGCCAAACAACTTCGCCGTTTTGCGGCAGTCGCACAGATTTTCCAAAAGAATGACTTACGACCAAGACAATATAATTTAGTAAATTATATTATTGCCTTTGCTTACGAAAAGAAATTAAGACGCTGGTCATTCATTCATTTCATTCATTCATTGATTCTCTTTGGCTCAGTGAACCAAATTGGTTCTGAAAGTATGCCACGCTTCCCTGTTCTGTGCCAATTCCGTCCAGTCGGGAACTCTCAGCTCTTTAAGATCCTTGGCGACTTCATCCTTCCATCGGTATTGTGCACTTGCGGAACCCTAAAAAATTTTTAAATGCATAAAATACTATTTAGAGGAAGTGTCAAGAAGTGTAACGATAAACGGGGAGTAGAAAAATATGACAAGGAGTGACAGTCGTGACAGGGTCGGGAAAGGGTCGAAAAAAAGAAAATGAAGAAAAAAAGCTATTTTTGCTGATAAAAGGAATAGTTGCTAAAATTTTGATAAACGAAAGCAACAGAAGAAAACTAAGAATCAGGATTTGTTGAATAGTGAGGGCAATGGAGCTCAAATAGAATTTTAACATGTTTTAAAGTTTCAGGTGAGAGAGATTTTGGTCCGTCAAGCAAGGAAAATTTGGGAAAAACGGAGAAAAATGGAAGAATGGAATCGGTAAACGTTCCAAATATTCTTGATGTTACTTTGAGACGTCTGTGAAAGAAAAGTCGATAGTATGCTGGTTTTCTGTGAGTTATAATTTTTTTTGTTTTGTAGCTCGCGAAAAAAATAGAATTCATACAGCTGATGAGACGAATCTTTTGAAGGAGGCTATGATCCTGGATTGTGGATTCCTTCAATTGAGATAAAGATAGGGATTGCTTCGTGTAGGATATAGTATAGGAAGGTTTATTTGCGCATAATTTCAAGATACTAACATTCAGGGTTTGATTCCAAAGTGTAAAGAATAAGTGGAGTGAAACTAATGTTATGTAAGTATTCAATTTTGTGGTTTTCATCTTTTATTTATTTTCGGTTCAAAGTTGTTGTGTGTATTTGAGTTAAGGTGAAATGTGACTTAATGAAATTTATAGTTTCTTCCAGGTTATGTGAGCTAAATAACGTTGAGAAAATCAGATTTCAATGTCAAAAGAGGAAGAGTTGATTGGAGAATATTTGCAGCTTTACAGATCTACCTGCGAGGTCATAAGAGGCTTGTACTGTGTGATACTTTAAGTAAATTGATATTCCCACTTAATGATTTTCGTTTGTAAACATTAATAACTCTGCGGAAATTATAACATACTGTGTTTCTAATCTGAGTCGTTATTTGTAGATAGTAATAAAGATTTTCTTTTCCCATAATTAAGTATAAACTAGTTCTACAAGTGTCTTTGTTCGCGTATAGCTAGGCAGGATAATGTTCTATCTCTATACAGGTACAGGAATTACAAGGAACATTATAGACATGGAAAAGCAAACCACAAATGATAAAACGTGAAGGCTAAAAAAAGGTATTGCTTGGATTGTAAAGGTAATGTAAATTTCATTGTGTTTAATTCTTTCCTTTACAGAGAAATTGATTAAAATAGTCCTTGGTGAAATCATGGAAACTGGACTCTGATGTATATATATTGTCATCGATTAGGGGTGGCTTTAGATGTTGTATATTTTGTCAACATTTCAAAAGTGACTTTGGACGATGTATATTATTATCATCAAGTCAAGGAGACTTTAAACGATGTATATTTTTATACTTTTTTTTAGGTAGAATTGTCTATTTGACATTATTGTCAAATAGTCAACAAATAAATCATTTTTGATTTAGTTTTACTCAAAGCTAGACGCTATTTTGAAACCTTTATAAATTTTTTATCTCTTTAACAAAAAAATAAATCAAAACCCAAAATCAAAATGGAAGAAAATATTAATACATTAAATAATTACCATTTTTAGAAAATAATATAAAATCTTTGGCCCTAAATCAAAATTCCAGTTTTTAATATACTAATGTCTTCATATGATAAAATTTAAGAAAAATATTCCGTCAGATCAAAAGAATTAGAACGTCAATTCAAAATCTTAAAATAATATATCTGAAAACTAAAACTTGGATATAGATTGTGATATTTTATTGTGAAATAAAGGGTAAGTTTAAGTAGAGTGAATATTATAAATAATAATATTTCAAGTAATAATAAATTGCTTTGATAGTGATTTTGAATCTTTTACCTCAATTTCCCAAAATTGGAACATGCTGAGAGCATTACTACATCTCAGTACTCAAGCTCATAGGAGGTGCTTATCTTTCCTTTTCACTTTCATACTATAGGAGTCCCAGATTTTGAGATTAAGAAATGCCTGCTCTCAGGTTTATTTAGTTCAACCAAGCTTGGATGGATGCCCTCGTGACTTGTGTCCCCGATGTCCACTATATTGGTTGTGGCTAATGTATGTCGCGTGTCACTGGAGTATCTGTCTAAGTCTATCTGATAATATCAACCTTCGGATTTATTTATTTTAATCATTCTTGGGCCGGAGCCCTCAAGCCTAAAAGGGTCTGATACTAAAGTTCTTCTCGTTCTATTTGTGTGAGATTTCGCTGATTCATCCTGATTCTTCCATCTGTATGTATGGGATGAATTGGTGTTACTCCAGTACAAATGGAGGGATATTAGCAAGGTGTTTTAACGTTGGATTTTGGAAATAATGTTTCTTGTGTTATGTGCTGACAACGCTTGCCCACTATTGGTTGCGTCGTTTGAGTGGCATATACCGCGGGAGGACCTCCTGATCTTAGCGTTAGATTACCAAATGTAGAGTAGTTAGACAACATAAAACTTTCTTCTTATGTGAAGGGACATTCTAGTTTAGTCTAATGACATTAAATTGTTTATAAGGAATAAATTAGAATTGTCCTGAATCAATAGGAAGAATATTCTTGATGGAGACATTACGTTCGTTCGTGGGTTGCTTCTTGTAAAGTGTGTTGACGACGTTCGCCCATAAGGCTGCGACGGCTGTACGACACTCTGACCTTGGGGGACCTCTGAACTTTATGTGTGTCATCCTAAAGTAGTTAAATAATTTATTTAATCTTCATTGAATCATACAGGAATCTAAACTTTATAAGATTCTAAGTTTTAATTTTCCCTTAATAAAACTTGTCATAAATTATCATACTTAAAATTATACTTTGACTCAGTGTGAAACCACCTTAACTTTACTAAATAGATTCTTGAAAACAAAAATGGAACAGAAATTATAATGTTTAGTTTCTTTTCATTGTAAATAAGTTCCGAATATTTAAGTATATACAATAACCCCATTTTTATACTTCTTTTGAGTCCTCTTTTAAAGAACATCGAGTTTTAGCTAGTGTTGTTTACGCTAAATTCTCCCAGTGTTCTTGGTTTTGAATACTCGATGCTTTTGATTTTCCCTTAAGATCTTAAATCATAAATGTTTGGCCCAACCTAGCTTAGATACTACTATCCCGTATCTTCTCGGTTCTGGTCATCATACTTCACTTTTAATTAAGGATTACCTTCAGTAATCTTTTGTTATACTTACTTCTTATATGTTCTTCTTCGAAATATGCTGGGTAATCCCATTATAGTTTAGATGCAATTCATTTTATTTAAATGAGTGTTTAGACTGGGGTTACTCTACATAATCCTTGTCCTGCGTGGGTTGGTAACGGAAAAGAGATTTAGCTACGCATCACAAGTGAGAGCTATGAAGGATATACGGAGACCTTGTTGGTGCAATAAAGTCACTCAGTGACTGGGGGGAGGGAGATTGCCCTTCAAACTCTTTATGTCTCTCGTTATAAAACCGTTATTGATCTAGGCTGGCCATGCAAGCAATAATACTATACCCGTATCTAGTACAGACTTCACACTTGGACGTGTGGAGCTGGCTAATTATTTTCAGTTTAACTTATTTCAAAACAAACTAAGGGATTCGATGGTGTCGGTCATTGTCTGCCCGGAGGGATTACAGGAAGAGCTCTTATAGCTCATGATGGAGAGTGCCCTGTTTTCCTAAAGGAAGACCGTATGCTTCGTGTGCCTGGCGGGCTCGGTGACCAGCTCTGGTATGGGTGACTAAAAGAAATAGTCAATACCCTGTGAACCCTGGATGAGTCAGTGATCGTCCCTTAAAGGTGGGCCACGTGGAAGTCGGGTTTGACGCGGGGCATGAACATACCGGGGGGAGACATCATCACCGTCTGGGTTGTACTGTGGTTAGTTAGTTCCGCTCTCCACATACATTAACCCTAGTCTTTACTGTAGTTTAAGTTTTCGGTGGGATTTCCAGCTCCGCGAGGATGATCAGAATCCTGACGATCCAGTTGGATTGTTAGGGTAGTTTAGCGTCATGTCATCGTGAGCTGGGTGATGATATGCCTCGGACCTAGGACTTAGGGTAGAGGAGGCCTAGGACGAGCTGCTTGGGGCGATGGCGGTGCCCCAAACCTGGGGATTGTCCCCACATTATTTTTATTACTTCGTTTATATTAACATAGGTTTCTTTTCAGAAACTTATCGGCTCTAATATTGCATTGTAAATGAGATGAAACCTTTCCTAAATTGATGAAACTACATGAATTCAGATGAACTACTCCTGTCAATATGAAACTAAATTTAAATAAATAGTGATATAAAATAAAATAAATAACATAAATTAGACATGTAAAGATTAGGTTTATATTCTAATATAAGTATTAAAATAACAAGTGTGTTTCTTTTTCATTCTTCTATTGCCACTCTCCACCGAGCAGAATCTGTAAATTACAAGATATTATAAATATATAAGACGGAATGACGTAGGATTCAGGAAAAATATAATATTCTTAAAGGATATTATTCTAAACGATCAACCTTGGCCAAAACTTTCACGTATCTGATTTGAGGATCCTATATGAAGGGACTTCAGATCTGTACAGCAGGTGCCGTGACCAGGATATGCTGGTTTCAAGCGAGAGAGGTATTGAAGAGTGGAAAAAGGAAACAAAATGAAAAATACACTAATTTCGAGTTTTTTTGAACTGAAGAAACTTGAGAGTAAAGTCTAACTAAGTTAAAGTTGTTAAGCGGGACGTTAGAATTGGTTTTAGCTTAGGGTTATTTGTTTTGGAAACCATAGAAAATATGATGCATTCCTTGTTTCAGAATAAAGATGGGAAATTTTACAGTCTCAATAGAAGGAAACATAGGGTCAGGGAAGTCTACTTTGTTGGCAGCTTTGGGAGGCAACTCTGATTTTGAGATAATACCAGAACCAATTGATAAATGGACTAATTTATCTGGCGTCAATCTCTTCCAGTTATTTAAGGAAAATCCTAAGAAGTGGGGTTTCTGTTTTCAAAATTATGTTCTTCTAACAATGTTAGAGAATCATACGAAAGAATCTAGCGCTAAGATTAAAGTTATGGAACGTTCCATCTATTCAGCCAAAAATTGTTTTATTAGGGAATTGCAAGAGAGTGAATTGTTGCACCCGGCTGAGTTTGCAGTTTTAGATGAAACCTATTCTTATTTCAAAGAACAATTGGTTACTCGAATTAATTTAGTGGTTTATCTTAGGACTTCCCCTATGGTTTCTTATCAGAGAGCCCTAAGTCGTGGTCGACCTGAAGAGACAGGGATAACGTTAGATTATATAGAGAGGATTCACAACATTCATGAGGAATGGTTATTGAACCCTAATATAAAGGAAGATTTTGACAGGATAGAGATTATCGATGGAGATCAAAATATTAGCTCCATAAAGCAACAGTTTTGGGAAGTTAAGGAAAGAATATTAGATAAGCTTTCTATTCTTTAATTTAAACAAAATTCCAACCTATAATTTGTAATAAACTTTCAGTATCCAAAGAAAAGAAAAAATGCCTCCTCGTTATAATCTTAGATCATCTCAGGGACAAGATGAATTAGAAAGGACAGGTCAGCAAGAAGAACGTCCACGACCTTCTTTACGCAACTCCACTATGTTTCGCCAACTTCGAAGAAACATGGGAATTCTGACACAGAAGGTGTCGAACTTAGAGAATCAGCTGTCGCAAGCTCGGGAAACTAACGCTGCATCAGCTTCGTCTGAAAGGCATGAAGCACCGATTAATATATGCCCGGTGATTGATACAAGAGTCGAAAAACCACGTTTTCCTGGAAGATTTGGGGTACATCCAGTGTCGTTTTTGGAGGATCTTCAGAATTATTTACGGAGGATGCCTAATGAAGATGCTACAATTGAAACTATAATCAGTTGTTTAGAAGGTGATGTTCGTAAATGGGCCAGAATTTATAGACAGAGATGGTTTACACAGTCGGATTTCAAAAGAGACTTTTTGGATGCTTATTGGGGAGAAGCCGAACAAAACACCTTGAGAAGAATGATTGTGAATGGCACTTGGTCTAAAGAAAATGGAACAATGCTAGAACATTTCGTTAGTTTAGCAGGGCAAGCAAAGATGATGTCTAGACCAATTCCTGAATGGCAAATAGTGGAGGATTTGATGAGACACTTTCCGAAGGATGTACAATATGCTTGGCGGATGAAGAAAGGAAATACTTTGATTGAGGCAACAGAGTTTCTTCGTGAATTGGATGACGTGAATAAACAATGTGGATCTTCTTCCTTTGACTCCTCTACTGGAGCTGATAGGGGAACAAAGCGTCAAAGTCCTTTCGTTTCAAATAAAGACAAGCCATTTTATAAAAAACCAAAAGTGGTGGCTCACATCGAGGGGGAGACTTCAAGGGGAAGGATCACTGATGAAATAATTCAAGAAGAAGATTTAAACTAGTTGGGGCCATTTCCAATAAGCAGGAGGTGGCCGCAATTAACAAAAAACTAAATTATCTTTTTCCTGTAAAATATTTAATAAAACAAGGTTGGAAGCCAGGGGTAGGATTGGGTTGTGACCAAGAAGGGATCTTATATCCTGTTTCCCCGAATAATACTAGAACGAATTGTGATAGAGAAGGTTTAGGATATTCTTCAGAAGATTATAATAATAAACAAACAGTCGTAAATTTAATTAAAGTTTTTGACGTTTCCGTGATTAAACAAAATCAACCAATGTATAATCAGTTCATTAGAGAATATGAAGGTAACTCTTTATATGATGAAGAGGTTTGCTTTGAGAATGAGGGGCCCAAATTTAAATCAGAAATAGAGTTACAAATTTTGGGACAATCTATAGTTCTCTTGGTAGACACTGGAAGTGAAGTAACTTGTATTTCGGAAGAATTCTTAGAGAGTTTACAAGGAGAATTAAAGTTAGAATTCCCTGCGTTACCAGTTAGACCAATATGTGTGAGGGGAGCCGTTGGACAAAAGAGTCTCCAAATAAAAAAACTAGTCTCTATACCGTTGACGTGTGGTTCATTTGATATTGATACGGGATTTTTAGTGATTGCTAAATTAACTTGTTCTGCTATCCTTGGGGTAGATTGGTTAGTTGCGCACAACGCTGTTTTGCATTTAAAAGAACCACAAACATTAGAATTGGGTATCGTTGGACAAGGAGAGATTACTATTCCGTTTCGAAATCTTTCTAGTGGGTTTTTAGAAGAGAATCGAATAAATCTAATATCTGGAATAGAGGAACAAAACGAAAAAGAAGGCGGTGAAGAAAAGCAATTATTAGATTTGTTTAAAAGTATTCGGTTGGGAATGGATTTGTCTGATGTAGAGAAGGAACAAATTTTTAATGTTTTGAGATCCCATATGCAAGTTTTTACAAAGAAACTTGGAAGGGCAAACTGTTATACTCATGACATTAAAATGATTGAGGGTACTCCAAGGATTCAACGAACCTATCCTATACCATACGCACATAGGGCAAAAGTAGAAGAAAAGTTGAGGGAGATGGAAGAATTAGGGATTATATCGAGGAAAACTACAAATTTTTGTAGTCCTCTAACTTTCACTGGAAAACCCGATGGATCTGTTAGAATATTACTTGATGCTAGGGAAATCAATAAATATATGGTTCCAGAAGTAGAAGCACCGCCTTTACAGATTGACATACTTAATGCTTTTCTTGGTGTAAAATTTATAACATTGATTGATTTAAATAACGCTTATTTTCAAATACCGTTGACTGAGGACAGTAAAAAATATACTGGATTTACAGTTAATGGAAAGTCTTACGTATACAACGTGCTTCCGCAAGGACTTAAAACGTCAGTAGGGTCCTTTTGTCGCGCAATGGACATTATATTGGGTCCTGGTGTTAGAGAGTTTTGTGTCAATTATTTGGATGATCTTGCAACCCTAACGAGTGGGACTTGGCAAGACCATTTGGATCATATTGATATAGTTTTGGATCGTTTAGAATCAGCTGGAATGACTTGTAATTTTGCAAAGTGCAACTTTTTCTGCAGTGAAGTAAAAATGTTAGGGCATATAGTTACAACTTCGGGAATTAAACCTAACCCGGATAAAATAAAAGCTATAAAGGAATTCCCTATTCCAAAGAAACAAAAACAGTTAAGAGGATTTTTGGGACTTTGTAATTATTATAGACGTTTCATTAAAAACTATAGTATTTTGACTGCTCCATTAACTAGGTTATTAAAGAAAAACCAAGCATGGTTTTGGGATGAAGAATTAGATCGAGCTTTCAATAATATAAAGGAAGAATTTATTACAACGATTCTATTGAGCCATCCAGATCAGGATAAATTATATTATTTACAGACCGACAGTTCAGGGATCGGAATAGCCGGATCATTGTTTCAGATTGGAAATAATGGTGAGGTTAAAATTTTGGGATTCTGTAGTCGTGCACTACGGTGTTCTGAATTACGTTGGACTGTAACTGAACAAGAGTTGTGGGCTATTATTTATTCTGTGAAAAAGTTTGAGACTTATTTAAGAGGAGCGAAATTTGTTGTTCGTACAGATCATAAGGCATTAACTTTCATGAAACAAATGAAATTATACAATAGTAGAGTCACACGTTGGATTTTATTTCTTGAACAATTTGACTTCGAAGTCGAACATGTAAAAGGTGTAGAAAATATTGGGGTAGATATTTTATCTAGATATCCGCCAGGGGGAGTTTTGCAAGAAGAGAAGGTGTGGTATCCAACTGTTATGTATGTAGGTGTTTCTACTGACCGTGACTTGAAAAATAAATTACAACGTATGATGGAATATCAACGGCTTGATAACGTCATATGTGGGATTAAGGAGAGAATAAATGTTTCTAGAGTTCCCGAAAGAACAGATAGATTTACGCGTATAACTCTGCGTTGTATTGTCAATAATGATCTACTTTATTTTAAAACTGTACGTGGAGATTACGTTTTGTTTATGCCCAAGGTTCTACAAGAAGAGATTTGTAAACAGGTACATATAGAGATGGGTCATCTTGGCGCATATAAAACTTTGAAATATTTACAATTAAGGTGTTATTGGATAAATATGGGTAAGACAGTGAAGTCTTGTATTCAGAAGTGTCATGTTTGTCAGCTTTCTAGACCTGACTATATAAAAGGGGTAGGGAAATGTAAATCGTTTTTAACTGAAAACCCGGGTGAATTAGTAATGGCTGATATTTTCGGACCACTACCTAAAACTGAGGCTGGTTATATTTACATTTTTGTAATACAGGATTCTTTTAGTAAATTTATTAAACTTTTCGGACTTCGTGGAGCTTCAGCAGACTCAGTGCTTTATTGTATGAGAGTGTTCACTGAAATAATACAACCTAAAGCTGTTATGACAGATAACGGAAAACAATTTATTAGTCACAAGTGGAAAAATGGACTCAGAGCTTTGAGAATTAAGACTTTGTATACTACTATTCGTAATCCTCGACCTAACACTACCGAACGAGTGAATAAAGAATTAAACAAATTCTTTAGAATTTATTGTCATGATGACCATACTAGATGGGATCATTACTTGTTGGAGATTGAGGAATTGTATAATAATACGTTCCATGAGAGTACGAAATTTTCTCCTAATGAAATATTATTTGGAAATTCAGAGAAACTTAAAGTAGACCGTTTTCTACCACGGGCACTCACGAATAAAACATTAGACCAAATTAGAGAGGAAGTTAGAGAAAACCTTAGACTTTCGAGTCAGAAGCGGCAGGATAGATTCAATAGAACTCATAAGTTGATAGATTTTCAAGTTGGTGATTTGGTAAAATTAAGGAGGCTTAATAAATCGGATTCTAGTCGAAATAAAACTAAGAAATTTGATTTATTATATGATGGACCGTATCGAATTGGAGGAATAAAATATGCTAATGTGTATATTCTCGTTGATCCTGAAACTCAAAGTGTCAAAGGAGTTTATAATGCAGTCCATTTGGCTAAATATTATACTTAGGATGTTAGCTATTGAGATTTTCACGGGATTATATCATAAATTTTAACTTTAGAGGAATTGAGATATTCCTGGTCACAACCTAATTAATATAATTTTATTAGTTTTAATTTAATAATTAATATTAGAAGACTATTTTGATTATAGTATATAGTGAGTCAATTTGTTAGTGAATTGACTGGCATTATTAAATCGACTTCGTTTTAAAAATATAATGAATTATAATAATTTATAATTTAATACAAATTTAATTTGGTTATATAATCAGGGTTGAACTGAAATAAATCTAAATTTAGATAAACATGTTAAATAATTTTAATAATTTTGAATAAAAAATTAATTTAGTTTAATGATTTATAATATTAGTAGTTTAGTTATTTGTTTTGTTTATTGTATTTGTGAATAAAAAAATTTAAGGGCCAATATAGGAGGTTTTATTTTAATAAAATAATAATAATAATAAAAAAAAAAAATTAATTTAAAATTGAAAATTTTAGAATTCTCGAAAAGAAAAAAAAATGTTTTCTTAGATTTTTCGAAATAATAAAATTTTGGGGGAGGCTGTGCACTTGCGGAACCCTAAAAAATTTTTAAATGCATAAAATACTATTTAGAGGAAGTGTCAAGAAGTGTAACGATAAACGGGGAGTAGAAAAATATGACAAGGAGTGACAGTCGTGACAGGGTCGGGAAAGGGTCGAAAAAAAGAAAATGAAGAAAAAAAGCTATTTTTGCTGATAAAAGGAATAGTTGCTAAAATTTTGATAAACGAAAGCAACAGAAGAAAACTAAGAATCAGGATTTGTTGAATAGTGAGGGCAATGGAGCTCAAATAGAATTTTAACATGTTTTAAAGTTTCAGGTGAGAGAGATTTTGGTCCGTCAAGCAAGGAAAATTTGGGAAAAACGGAGAAAAATGGAAGAATGGAATCGGTAAACGTTCCAAATATTCTTGATGTTACTTTGAGACGTCTGTGAAAGAAAAGTCGATAGTATGCTGGTTTTCTGTGAGTTATAATTTTTTTTGTTTTGTAGCTCGCGAAAAAAATAGAATTCATACAGCTGATGAGACGAATCTTTTGAAGGAGGCTATGATCCTGGATTGTGGATTCCTTCAATTGAGATAAAGATAGGGATTGCTTCGTGTAGGATATAGTATAGGAAGGTTTATTTGCGCATAATTTCAAGATACTAACATTCAGGGTTTGATTCCAAAGTGTAAAGAATAAGTGGAGTGAAACTAATGTTATGTAAGTATTCAATTTTGTGGTTTTCATCTTTTATTTATTTTCGGTTCAAAGTTGTTGTGTGTATTTGAGTTAAGGTGAAATGTGACTTAATGAAATTTATAGTTTCTTCCAGGTTATGTGAGCTAAATAACGTTGAGAAAATCAGATTTCAATGTCAAAAGAGGAAGAGTTGATTGGAGAATATTTGCAGCTTTACAGATCTACCTGCGAGGTCATAAGAGGCTTGTACTGTGTGATACTTTAAGTAAATTGATATTCCCACTTAATGATTTTCGTTTGTAAACATTAATAACTCTGCGGAAATTATAACATACTGTGTTTCTAATCTGAGTCGTTATTTGTAGATAGTAATAAAGATTTTCTTTTCCCATAATTAAGTATAAACTAGTTCTACAAGTGTCTTTGTTCGCGTATAGCTAGGCAGGATAATGTTCTATCTCTATACAGGTACAGGAATTACAAGGAACATTATAGACATGGAAAAGCAAACCACAAATGATAAAACGTGAAGGCTAAAAAAAGGTATTGCTTGGATTGTAAAGGTAATGTAAATTTCATTGTGTTTAATTCTTTCCTTTACAGAGAAATTGATTAAAATAGTCCTTGGTGAAATCATGGAAACTGGACTCTGATGTATATATATTGTCATCGATTAGGGGTGGCTTTAGATGTTGTATATTTTGTCAACATTTCAAAAGTGACTTTGGACGATGTATATTATTATCATCAAGTCAAGGAGACTTTAAACGATGTATATTTTTATACTTTTTTTTAGGTAGAATTGTCTATTTGACATTATTGTCAAATAGTCAACAAATAAATCATTTTTGATTTAGTTTTACTCAAAGCTAGACGCTATTTTGAAACCTTTATAAATTTTTTATCTCTTTAACAAAAAAATAAATCAAAACCCAAAATCAAAATGGAAGAAAATATTAATACATTAAATAATTACCATTTTTAGAAAATAATATAAAATCTTTGGCCCTAAATCAAAATTCCAGTTTTTAATATACTAATGTCTTCATATGATAAAATTTAAGAAAAATATTCCGTCAGATCAAAAGAATTAGAACGTCAATTCAAAATCTTAAAATAATATATCTGAAAACTAAAACTTGGATATAGATTGTGATATTTTATTGTGAAATAAAGGGTAAGTTTAAGTAGAGTGAATATTATAAATAATAATATTTCAAGTAATAATAAATTGCTTTGATAGTGATTTTGAATCTTTTACCTCAATTTCCCAAAATTGGAACATGCTGAGAGCATTACTACATCTCAGTACTCAAGCTCATAGGAGGTGCTTATCTTTCCTTTTACTTTCATACTATAGGAGTCCCAGATTTTGAGATTAAGAAATGCCTGCTCTCAGGTTTATTTAGTTCAACCAAGCTTGGATGGATGCCCTCGTGACTTGTGTCCCCGATGTCCACTATATTGGTTGTGGCTAATGTATGTCGCGTGTCACTGGAGTATCTGTCTAAGTCTATCTGATAATATCAACCTTCGGATTTATTTATTTTAATCATTCTTGGGCCGGAGCCCTCAAGCCTAAAAGGGTCTGATACTAAAGTTCTTCTCGTTCTATTTGTGTGAGATTTCGCTGATTCATCCTGATTCTTCCATCTGTATGTATGGGATGAATTGGTGTTACTCCAGTACAAATGGAGGGATATTAGCAAGGTGTTTTAACGTTGGATTTTGGAAATAATGTTTCTTGTGTTATGTGCTGACAACGCTTGCCCACTATTGGTTGCGTCGTTTGAGTGGCATATACCGCGGGAGGACCTCCTGATCTTAGCGTTAGATTACCAAATGTAGAGTAGTTAGACAACATAAAACTTTCTTCTTATGTGAAGGGACATTCTAGTTTAGTCTAATGACATTAAATTGTTTATAAGGAATAAATTAGAATTGTCCTGAATCAATAGGAAGAATATTCTTGATGGAGACATTACGTTCGTTCGTGGGTTGCTTCTTGTAAAGTGTGTTGACGACGTTCGCCCATAAGGCTGCGACGGCTGTACGACACTCTGACCTTGGGGGACCTCTGAACTTTATGTGTGTCATCCTAAAGTAGTTAAATAATTTATTTAATCTTCATTGAATCATACAGGAATCTAAACTTTATAAGATTCTAAGTTTTAATTTTCCCTTAATAAAACTTGTCATAAATTATCATACTTAAAATTATACTTTGACTCAGTGTGAAACCACCTTAACTTTACTAAATAGATTCTTGAAAACAAAAATGGAACAGAAATTATAATGTTTAGTTTCTTTTCATTGTAAATAAGTTCCGAATATTTAAGTATATACAATAACCCCATTTTTATACTTCTTTTGAGTCCTCTTTTAAAGAACATCGAGTTTTAGCTAGTGTTGTTTACGCTAAATTCTCCCAGTGTTCTTGGTTTTGAATACTCGATGCTTTTGATTTTCCCTTAAGATCTTAAATCATAAATGTTTGGCCCAACCTAGCTTAGATACTACTATCCCGTATCTTCTCGGTTCTGGTCATCATACTTCACTTTTAATTAAGGATTACCTTCAGTAATCTTTTGTTATACTTACTTCTTATATGTTCTTCTTCGAAATATGCTGGGTAATCCCATTATAGTTTAGATGCAATTCATTTTATTTAAATGAGTGTTTAGACTGGGGTTACTCTACATAATCCTTGTCCTGCGTGGGTTGGTAACGGAAAAGAGATTTAGCTACGCATCACAAGTGAGAGCTATGAAGGATATACGGAGACCTTGTTGGTGCAATAAAGTCACTCAGTGACTGGGGGGAGGGAGATTGCCCTTCAAACTCTTTATGTCTCTCGTTATAAAACCGTTATTGATCTAGGCTGGCCATGCAAGCAATAATACTATACCCGTATCTAGTACAGACTTCACACTTGGACGTGTGGAGCTGGCTAATTATTTTCAGTTTAACTTATTTCAAAACAAACTAAGGGATTCGATGGTGTCGGTCATTGTCTGCCCGGAGGGATTACAGGAAGAGCTCTTATAGCTCATGATGGAGAGTGCCCTGTTTTCCTAAAGGAAGACCGTATGCTTCGTGTGCCTGGCGGGCTCGGTGACCAGCTCTGGTATGGGTGACTAAAAGAAATAGTCAATACCCTGTGAACCCTGGATGAGTCAGTGATCGTCCCTTAAAGGTGGGCCACGTGGAAGTCGGGTTTGACGCGGGGCATGAACATACCGGGGGGAGACATCATCACCGTCTGGGTTGTACTGTGGTTAGTTAGTTCCGCTCTCCACATACATTAACCCTAGTCTTTACTGTAGTTTAAGTTTTCGGTGGGATTTCCAGCTCCGCGAGGATGATCAGAATCCTGACGATCCAGTTGGATTGTTAGGGTAGTTTAGCGTCATGTCATCGTGAGCTGGGTGATGATATGCCTCGGACCTAGGACTTAGGGTAGAGGAGGCCTAGGACGAGCTGCTTGGGGCGATGGCGGTGCCCCAAACCTGGGGATTGTCCCCACATTATTTTTATTACTTCGTTTATATTAACATAGGTTTCTTTTCAGAAACTTATCGGCTCTAATATTGCATTGTAAATGAGATGAAACCTTTCCTAAATTGATGAAACTACATGAATTCAGATGAACTACTCCTGTCAATATGAAACTAAATTTAAATAAATAGTGATATAAAATAAAATAAATAACATAAATTAGACATGTAAAGATTAGGTTTATATTCTAATATAAGTATTAAAATAACAAGTGTGTTTCTTTTTCATTCTTCTATTGCCACTCTCCACCGAGCAGAATCTGTAAATTACAAGATATTATAAATATATAAGACGGAATGACGTAGGATTCAGGAAAAATATAATATTCTTAAAGGATATTATTCTAAACGATCAACCTTGGCCAAAACTTTCACGTATCTGATTTGAGGATCCTATATGAAGGGACTTCAGATCTGTACAGTATCTTGGCCTGCCAACAGGCCGGCGTCCCGACGGTTTGCCTTGATACGCCCTCTTTGCGGCTCGATCCCCTGCCATTCTCTCAACGTGGCCCAGCCAGCGGAGCCGTGAGGATTTTATTTCACCAACTAAAAATCCTCACGCTGGTCATTATACAATAGTTTTATAAAATGGCTAAAAATCATAATTGCCTAAGCATTTTTAGGGTTCCGAAGGGTGATAAACGGAACTCTTTTGATATACCTCCAATGTCTGTCTGTCTGGCTGCCTGTCAACGGGCTGTATCTTATGAATCGTAATAGGTAGGTAGGTAGACAGTTAAAATTTTCACAGATTATGTATTTCCACTCCCGCTATAACAACAAATAGAAAATATAAAAAAACACTGCCTGGCTTCCTTACTAAAAACGTGCTTTTTAAGCGATGTTTGCTCGATGTTTTGTTTTAGCTCTATCGTATAAACGGAAACATTTAAAAGTGTGAAAATTGGTATTTTTATAGTGCATAAGCTATATATTTACAACAAATAATAAAACTGGTCAAATGCGTGTTGGACTAACGCGAATTTTATATACTTCTTCGTGACTGCGCGTCTATCAGACCTTAGTGGTACGGAACCCTAGCTGCGCGTGGGACCTAGAGGATATTTTGATAAGACACTGGCTTTTAATTTTTAAATAAATATTTTTTATTCTTTGTAATTATAACTAATATAAATCGTGAAAATTTAATACAAATACACATACATTGACGTCCACTAATCGAATGAAAACATCATTAATTCATATTTCCTCTACGGTTTGTTTCCATTAAATTGATAAAAATTGACCATCATTAGATACAATCAACCACAATACAGTGTTAATGTGACAAATAGTTGTAAACATGAGTGTGACTGATTGAATCAAATAAAGTTTATCCATAATTCAATTGGATTTCATCCATATTTCGTTGCTTTCACCCAAAAGGAGAGTTACGTTTTTCGAGTGTTTTAATTCCACTAAAATTAAGTTATGACCATACATACTGACTGGATTATTTTTGAATCCCTTTTAGTATGTTATCTTATCTTATAACATGCGGCTGAGTTCCTATATAGTTCCTCAGAGCACTTCGACCCTATTCGATCTTTTGTGCTTCCCCTGCCATAATGTTCCTGCTTTAATCCTCTGCCTGCTTCTGTGTTCCCGAGTTCATACAACCCGAATCTATTCAACTCGCGAGTGAATAGGCTTCTTTTGGGCAAGCTCGTCCCATTGTCGACCTCATCTCTGTCCTCAAGACTAGATCGCGGTCAAGAGTAAGCCCATTGACAATAAAAAAAAGATCTTCCGCTGTCTTCAAATATGCTAGTCATGGGCTTCGATGTAGATTACAGCGGTAGGAGCCTGTGGTCTTCTGGAGTGGGTTAAGCCTGACCCAGAATCTTCATACGCTTGTTAGCCATAGCGTTGCATGTGCACAACAGGTGTTCCATGCGTTAGCTTTCCTCTTCATCATGTTATTTTCGTATGTTACTCAGAACATGAAACTGAACCACTATCCCAAAAAAAATACGGGTAGAAAAACGAAAAAGAAAATTAATGTCGTCCGGTACAATTTTGCTTTTTGCCCTACTAACATACTTCTCAGTACAGCAAAATTGTAGTAGTAGCTCTTCCGGTGAAGTATCAAAAGGTTGTACGTGAATTTGTCAAACTCCTGCAAATATGTATACAGAGTGTTTGACATATGTCTGCAAACCTCTCAGGTAGTTGCTCTACCCAGGAAACTAAACAAATTTTCCTGAGGAACAAAGGTCGAAATACGAAAAACTATTTCCAACGTCCCATGGAAACTGCATCAGCTGATAGCGTATTTTGTATGGGCGGTCAAAATTTTACTCAAGAGGTTGGCAGACATATACCAAACACCATGTAACATTTGTGTTGGTCAGTCATTGATCTTTTTACCCACACGATATGATAATTGAAATGAAAATTGAAAATGTAGACGCGTGTACTATGTAACTTTAATCACAATAAAATATTTTATCTACACTCATGTCGTAATCTTTGAATTATGATTCAAAAAGTTGGTACATAAGGCTGAATATTACGCAGAGTATGCATAAAAAATTAAACAGTTACCATTACGTAACGATTTTTGTATGAAAATTTGGCAAAGGTGTTACGTAATTTAACTTTTTAATCATAACATAATACTTGGATAAAATTCTTCTTGAACCTAAACCTTTTTAAAGAAGACTGAATATAAGGTCTTTTAGAGAGACGGTTATAAATGTAACAGTTTTTCTTAGTCAACCTATTATTTTGGAGCAGTTACAGTAACAGTTACTATAGTTACAATTATTTTATCTGTAGTGGAAAATATGCGCGCGCAGCCTGAAATTAGAAGGACTTGGAAATAGATATTAGATTTGCCGCCATTTTTAAATATTTACCTTTTTCAAGTTTTTTGTGCCCGTGAAAGCAATGAGAAAGTTTATTGAAAAAGAAGATAAAGTGATGCAGTCAGGATACTGCAGTTACACCAGAAGATACTCAATAACTTATGATCTTCTCCCAAATTAGTCTAGAACATTTTATGACATAACCTACAATGAATTGGGAAAGAATGAAAATCGAAAAGAAAACCATGTCTTGTTAAGAAAATGTTCTGCTTGTATATTTCAAAGAAGACCTAGCGGATATATTAAGGCGGCTTCTTCAGACTCATATCAGAATATAAGTTACCATTGTTGTTTACTTACTTTTGTTTAATTTTTATCATTTTTATAAGTAAAGAAACCTATTGCATGAGTGAAGATAAAGTAGTATACGCAACTGCATATAATATGGTATTAAAACACGAGTTTGATGCTATTATCACATTCGGCTACGCCTCATGTGATAAACCCAAACTCGTGTTTTAATAACCTGTTTTATATGACAGTTGCATAAACTACTATAAAAATATTCTACTACATACCTAATTATAATCCTTTCTTTTTTATTAATCGCATCAGGCGCTTCAAATTTTCTTCCCATTAATCGATTCTTAACGCACGGGTTTTGGTTATTCCCAAAACTTCACCTAAACTGGGAAGTCGGAGCTCGGGACCCTAAACTTGAGGCAATCCTTCTTACCATTTTCCAAAACTTTTCGTCTCACCCTCCGCTTCTAATGTGTATAAACACACCTATGTATATACATGATGTTCTAAGATTGATATCTTTATAATTGCTAACTTTTGGGAGTGTAAATTTTTGCCAAACTAACAGCCAAACTAACCTTTGTGCGTACATTTAAAAAAACATAATAACATCCTATGAAAAGTACACTGCAGGACAGAGAGCTCCCTCCAGAACTCCAGCACAAGCAAGTGGTACTTTGAAGGGGATTTCTCAGTCACCTCGCTTGTAAGCGTTGCGGCTGGCGACCGCTGTTGTTGGTGACCGCAGTATGTAAGATGGTAAGAGAAAGATGCTGCTGCCCATCGTCCGGTTTATAGCCCTTAGTCGCCTCTTACGACACCCATGTGTAGAGATGGGTGGGTACAATTCTTTGCCGGTACCACACGGTCAACTTAAACTTTACATTAAAAACAACTTCATGTTATTTATAGGTTTTGTCGTTCTTCTGTTATTCGCGCTTTCGTTGCACTTCAGTTTTTCGAACTTCCGTGATGTGGCTCTTTCGTTATTCGCAATTTTGTGGTGTTGCATTTCCGTGATTCGCACTTTAGTGATACCACGACTATGTGATAAGATTGAGGTTTATATATTGGGTACATTAATTGAGAAACCAGTAATCTGTGTAAAAAAAATACTAGGTCCTAAGCTACTTGGGCATCATCAAAATACTATAGACAATTACTGTACTAGTGCATAAAATCGCTATTATACGGGAAATATTTATAAAGAAAATTGGCAAAAAATAGGCGCATGATTTCTGAGTATCATCAAACTAGTTAAATCAATATTGGGGGACAATTCAAATAAAGTAATTTGATTCCAAACTAAGCAAAGCCTGTTACACAAACTTATACTTAATAAAAATCACACAAATGTTTGCTCTGGACGGGGATGGATCCCGCAGCCCATTGCCTAGAGAGCAGACTCACTACCAACTACGCCAACAGGCCAACAGGACAGTCAAGTACAAATAAAGTACAAGTACTTATTACCTACTTGGCTTTTTTGAAACATCCTCTAGATACGCTTAATACATAACCCCATACATTAAGGCATTATTGTCCCCCTCTGCCTGTTCCCCTTCCCCTCTGGCATCCGGGGGGGACAAACACAATGCTTCAGATATTGGAATTCCTCCGATAACCATTGTATGTTGGCTAATGACAAATCTGCCAAATCTGGGAGATGAACACCTCCTTGTTTGGATATTGATTGCGTAACATTACAATCTAATTGGGTTACGTTCATTGGAGTAATAAAGGCGGATTATTCAAAGTAAGTATTGGAGTATTTTAGTTATAAAAGCTGTCTAGGTAAATTATTATGTCGCATAGAAATGTCACAATACCAACACTAATGATAACGTCATTTGTGGTGCCGGCATAGAATAGAACCAATCCATACATACCCGTGGGTATCGTTAGAGGAGACTAAGGGTTATAAACTGGAGGGTGGGCAGCAGCATCCTCCTTTGTATCTTACTTACTGCGATCACTTACAACCGCGGTCCATGGTGCCAGCCGTAACGCTAACAAGCGAAGTGACTATGGTACTTCCCCTCTACACTTCCAGCAAAAGTTAGAATTCTGGATAGAGTTCCCTGTCCTGTAGTGGACGTTTCATGGAATATTATGTTATGATGAATGACAACGTCCAGGAATAGACACACGGCGATCTCTCAAATAATTTTAAGGCTGCGGCAGTTGGGAACCTTTTCCCATCGCATAACAAAAAGCTACTAATCTAGGGTTTTACATCTTTAAAATGTACCTACGTCTAAATAAACAAGGTTGCCTGGTGTGCAACATGACACGTTTTGTACGGTTAGCAAAAAACTAATTTTATTTTCAGCCCATTAAGTACCAAGGTCATTAAGCTGGTACATACCAAAACCAACAGAAGTACCAAACCCTTAAGCTATAGGTTTGTGAGTTGGCGTAACCTAACAATTACGAAATAACCCTGTTTCTTTGGTACTTCTTGAGAAGTAATTTTGCGTGTACTAACTCGTTATACGATACTACGAAAAAACAATTTTTTTTGCTGACTGTACAAAACGAGCTGGGCTGCACCCTGAGAACCTGTCTGAGAACCTTGTTTTCTAGACTCAAATTTTTAGATTGGTCGCATTTTGATATGCGATTAGGTAGGGTTGATCACGATCAGCCCTCCACATGCAAGACCTAAAACAAAATAAAGAAATCTCTATTATACATTGAAACAACAAATTTGCGAGAATATCCCCAGTTCAATTCCTTGCTCAACATTTGCGGTATAAGCAAATGAAGTCGCAAGCACAAAAGAGGATCCGCCTCAGTAGTTTTTAAGGACTTATCGTGCCTCTCATAAACTGGTTTATAGCATAAAGGAGACAAGGACTTTTTTACAACCTTTTTGACTGGCTGTAAAAATGCGGAATAACTGAATAAATAAAAACTTTATGCACCCTCATAATTTTGATGGCGATTTGACAGTGATGATTATAAGAAAATTTTTGGTTTCTCGACTGTACAGTTCCGCGATATAATGTGTGTCTACTCTCAATTTTTGATATATCGTTACGATACCACTTCACTACAATCGAATTAATAACATTTAACCTTTGTTTTATTGCAATCGTTTCACACAAACAGAAGATATGCGAGTACAAAGTTTAATATTTTGCATTCATTCATTAAAAACTACTTAATCAGGAACACTTCACTTTGTCGAATTTCCCAATAATCCTGTGACATAATATTTTCATAAAAGACTACTTTTATTGCATTTTACTCTTGATCGTAAGCATCGTACAAACAAAACACCCGAAGTTTGCCGGAAAACTTTGGGTGAGATGCAAATTCTGAGCAAGTGAACAACTTGAACTCTCCCTGAACATAATTAAGTATGCAACACGAAGCCGCGAACGAGAAACATCTGTTACCAGTAGCGGTAGCCACACTAGCTAGGAGATGTTGCATGAAGTTCTTGGAAAGAGTTTTCAATCAGCCCAAATCTACCGTCCTTAAGGCGATTATAGCCCTCAAATGGGCATTTTGTAAAGCCTACTCCTTATTTATTTGGTCAAGAAAAGTTGAAAAAAATATATGTGAAACATCAGTTCAAGGATAGCATTTGGTACATTAATATTTTCTTCATGTCTTTGTATTGTATATTTAACAAAAAAACCGGCCAAGTGCGAATCGGACTCGCGCACTGAGGGTTCCGTACCACCACATAAACATAATTGTATTAGTTGAAATTTCAGTAAGTTACTGTGCTACATTTTTTGAGTCCGACACGCGCTTGACCAAATTTTATTATTTGTTGTTATTTTATAGCCTATGCCCTATAAACATACCAATTTTCAAGTTTGTAAGTGTTCCCGTTTTTAAATAGAACTAAAACAAAAATCGCCTCAGCAACCATCCAACTTGACCCCTCTCTTATATGAATGTTCTTGAATCGGGAGCTCACCACAATTGGTTACCATTAGTTGTGAGAAAAGTTGTAATATTTAATGATTTCAGACTTTTCCCATTATTTGTACTGTGAGACCTAGCTTCTTGCCGAATTTCATAATTTTAGGTCAACGGGAAGTACCCTGTAGGTTTTTCATTTTTGAATAAATGTATGGAGATGAGGACATAAAAAGCCATATCTTTTGATTGCGTCGTTGTAAAAAATTGAAATTTTCAGATCTTGTGTGGTTCATGGATCCTAATATATGGTTTTAATTTCAACCTGATACCTTTACCCGTTCGTGAGATAAAGGGTCTTGACAGACAGACAGACAGACAGACAGACAGACAGACAGACAGACAGACAGACAGACAGACAGACAGACAGACAGACAGACAGACGGACAACAAAGTGATCCTATAAGGGTTCCGTTTTTTTCTTTTGAGGTACGGAACCCTAAAAAACTACGGTACATCGATTTTTCACTTTAATTCCCTACTGCTCCTAAAGCGCTATGATATTTGGAAATATTTTAAAACTAATAAATTTAAAAAAAAACTTATTACTTATATAAATACAACATACGAGATTTTTATCTGCTATATTTCATACGAAAAAGTAAGTTTTTCCCCATTTTTGCCTAAATTCCTTCTCATCGTTGGTCGAATAAGGTCGATATTTGCATTAACGATCGCGTAGCTACTAATTTGAGGGCTATAATCGCCTTAAAGTATAATTATTATTTGTTTAAGTTGGATATGTAAGCATTTGACTCCTCTATATCACCTGATGGTAAGTGACATTGGAGTCAAAGATGTAGCATGCCTACTACAAGAGGCCTGGGCCCTGAGACAAAGTGGCTTTCTATTATCGCAAACGCTATAGAATAGAATAAAAGTCTATGGGTTTGACATAAGCTGTCACGTGACATTTCGTTAGTAAATGTCAATTCCATACATTTTCATTTTATTCTACTGGTGTTTGCAATAGTAGAAAGTCACTTGGCTCTAGGCCCTGTTCACTCTAGCCTTGAAAAGATCCGGATTGTATTGTTCGGGGAACAAATCTGCAAGGAGAAAGTTCCAATTATATATAGTTCTGTGTTCCAATCTCTAGCTATGCGCATAACGAAAGATGTGTGGTGTATCCCATGTGATGCCGGCAAAGAATACTACCATCCCATACATACCCGTGTGTGTCGTAAGAGGCGACTAAGGGTGATCAACTGGAGGATCGGCAGCAGCATCCTCCTGTGTATCATACCATCTTACTTACTGCAGTCATTTACAACCGCGGTCCATGCGAGGTGACTATGGTACATCCCCTCCAAATTTTTCCAGCAAAAGCTAGAAATCTGGAGGGAGCTCCCGGTCCTTCATAGGATGTTATGATGATGATAACGAAAGATGATAAATACAAACTCAAGACGATAGAATCCAGCCAGAACTGGTTTTGTGCCCGCCCCATCCCGCCGCGCCGCGCCGCTAGCGTGCCAAATAAGTGTAAATTAAAATTACTAATTATTCATTATTTAAAGTTAGTTTTTAGATAATTATTATTTATTCTTAACACTTTTTGTTCTTACTGTACTGAGGTAAAATTTTTTCGTGTCGAGATGGGATCGTGTCGAGGTGGGATGTCGCCAAGCAAAGCTCTTCGTGCGAATGGAAGGTATTACGACACAAGGGTGGAACTCCAACCAGCGTCTAGGTGCCGAACATGGAAAAGAGAAGTTGGAATTAGGTTGCGTAATTCAGACGTTCACTTCGGGGAGTACGAAACTTTTGGAAAATGTATGCTGTAAAATATACCGTATATGCCGTATAATAATGCCGTTCATTATTGTCCTAGCCTTATATAGTTTTTACGAAGGCTACCCCCCCGTAGGCCGAAGGGGATTAAACGAGGGTACTGGCTTTTACACTGGACATAGCAGACTTGATTTAACTCGACACCAAATGGCCTTTAACTTGCACTACGACGACAGGAGCCAAGACCAATGGCTTAACGTGCTTTCCGTAGCACGGAAACGCTCTAGTTGTTCTGCCATAAGCGGTCACCCATCTGGTTTTTGACTACAGACAATTTATCGTGATTGGAAAGATAGAGCAAATACCACTCGGCCAAGAGTACTTCAAAGGCTTAATGCAGTTATCTAATAAATAAGTACACTTAAATAGAAACTTCGGGGTATCTGTCAAAGGACTTCGAAGGGCTGATATGACTTGCCCAGAAGAAGTCTATAAGAGTAAGAATTATTATGATTCAAGGAACACAGACGAAGACGGAGAATTCCACTGCGTAGCCATGCGCATTATAAAAAAACCGGCCAAGTGCGAGTCGGACTCGCGAACCGAGGGTTCCGTACCACCACATAATCATAATTGTATTAGTTGAAATTTCAGTAAGTTAATGTGCTAGATTTTTTGAGTCCGACACGCGCTTGATCAAATTTTATTATTTATGCACTATAAATAGTACATAAATAATAAAATTTTCAAGTTTGTAAGCGTTCCCGTTTATAAAATAGAACTAAAACAAAAATCGCCTCCACGACCATCCAACTTGACCACTCTCTTATATGAATGTTTTTGAAACGGGAGCTCACCACAATTGGTTACCATTAGTTGTGAGAAAAGTTGTAATATTTAATGATTTCAGACTTTTCCCATTATTTGTACTATGAGACTTCTTGCCAAATTTCATAATTTAAGGTCAACGGGAAGTACCCTGTAGGTTTGGCTTTTTTACATAAATGTTTGGAGATGAGGAAATTTTCAGATCTTGTGTGGTTCATAGATCCTAATATATGGTATTAATTTCAAACTGATAACTTTACCGGTTCGTGAGATAAAGGGTCTTGACAGACAGACAGACAGACGGACAACAAAGTGATCCTATAAGGGTTCCGTTTTTTTCTTTTGAGGTACGGAACCCTATAAATGTTTCTAAGTGCTTAGTGCAAATGTGTATAACATCAACAATATGTAGGTGATATCCTGTGGTGTGGCTGGACTCCAGAGTGCGCCTCTACAGGACATCTAAAGCTGGCTATAATGCTGTTATAAATAAATTTTAATGTCATTGGACAGAGTTTACTTAAAAGTCGCCAAAATTAAGACTTTTGAAGTGTTGTTAGCTAAGCGACAATAATATTAGAGTAAATATTGTGAAAGCTTCTTACAGAATCATGAAAAGTGAATGGGAATATGCAGAAATAAATATTTGGAGAATCAATCGTCGGTCTGAAGAGCATTATTGAAAATATCCAAGTAAGGATGAACGTGAAGGCATCCCTTAACCGTCGCGTCGCCCAGGATGCCTATTCAGAGAAAAAAAATGCATATTAAATAATTTCGAAATTTCCATATTAATTTAAATTACCGCACAATATTTATAACATGATGTTGTATAGGTTTCTTTTTTTTTTTACTTTTGTATTTATAATATGCTCTGTTAAAATTTCCACTAACTAGATCCTATTTCAAATTTAAATTAAATTAAATGGATCTTTAAATTACAAGTGATCCATATATTTGTCAGTATATTAACTATCCTAACTACACCTTATCTTACAACAACAACGGCTTTTTAGTCGAAATTCCTTTTGGCCAGTACATGTAGCTAATGACGCATGATAGGTGAGTCATACCTCCCTGCTATGACTTGTAGTATGGACTTGGAGCTAGCCCGTACTTTACACAGAACTAAAGCAATGCGTTTACACATTATAAAGTAAAAGTCCGCTGTGTGCGCCTGTGTGAACATGCCCGAAGCGCGGCTCACTGCGTAAATCTGGTCCATAGGCTGCACAGTGTCAATTCTACAAGGTGAAATTGAAAACCTTCGACAAACTTTGAGATTGAGTTCAGACCGCGAAACTGAACAATTTTCGCTTAGGATCATAGGTCATCGGACGAAAAAAAAATTTACCCTTTCATAGTAAAGTCAGTCAGCTGACCATACATTTTGTACGGGAGATCGAATTTCTTTTTATGTCTAACGACCTATGTGCCTTGGGGAAAGTTGTTCAGTTTCATGGTCTGAACTCAATCTCAAAATTTGTCGAATGTTTACAAATTCACCCTAGTAAGGTTCAAAAGATGCAGTTGTTTACCGCGAAAAATATATCCTTCCTAAGTGTTTTTTTTTTGTAATTCTAAAATTAATCTATCCCAAAAATTCAATTTAAGACCAGACCAAAACAACACTCATGTTGATTATTACAGGCTACTTTTTACCACTGGAAGGAGCAAATATTAAGGGAAAATGTTAAAGATGGTTTGGTCATGTGGAGAGGATGAATGAAGGAAGATTGACGAAAGAGATCCACAAGGCGAGAGTGAATGGAAACGTTGGAAGGGGAAGGCCTCGGCGAACGTACCAGACCAAATTCAAGACGTTCTGTATAAAGGCCAGGTTAAAAGTACCCTAAACCGACGGGCATGTATGAAAGGATTGATGAAGGTTCAGGAAGCAAGGGAAGTATGTCAAGATCGTAGCAGGTGGAGAACTGTGGTCTCTGCCTACCCCAACGGGAACAAGGCGTGATGTTATGTATGTATGTATGTATTTAAATGTTAAAGGTGAATGAAGTCGTGGGCAACAAATCGTACAGAATATGTTCACAAAATAAGGCTATGTGAGGATATTCAAGTCCTCTCAAAGAATACGATGTAAATTGAAAATCTCTCTATGCGGAGATCAAACGGGTGAGACCCTTTGTCGATATCTATGCTTCAAATAAGTCTATACAATATCCGGGTATGACTCACTGAGTTATATTGAAAGACATAGCAAGGAGAAATCCAGTCAAAAGTAGCATTTTAGATACCTTAAATGAAATACTTGTACAATTACCTCAACCGTGATTTTTTATATCTACATCTTTAGTTCAACAGTTAGTATTTCACATACGCAAACACGTAATTACGTAGATATTTCCAGATATTTTTTTATTTAAATGTGCTTTTTTCGTACTATAATTCGCTTAAAAAACATCATAAATATCGACACAAAATTAGCTGTGTTAAAAAGCCTTTTGCTAAATCTAGATTTTTACATACTAATTTTTTTTATGTGGTGAGTGTACGCCGAGAAAAATGCAAAAATGAGTGAAAAACGTAGAACAAAAATAAAAAAAAATCTATCTAGCTAGATCCTTTGTCTGGGAAAATTCGTCTTCTCCGTGTTTTAAGCATTATTTAAAAATACCGCGTTTTAGTCAGAAACCTACAGCGCCATCTGTTGGCGGGTAGCATAGCTTGCTCATTCGATGATATTTTAATGTCGAGGCTATTATAGAGCGAAGCTCGGACTCCCAGGTAGTCCTGTTAGTCCTGGGCGGGGCACGAACCCGCAGCCCACGGCGTAGAAGGCAGGCTTACTACCAACTACACCAACGTGCCAGTCAGTCACGCCAAATAGACTTTTTTTTTTTTTTTTTTTTCTAGCCTATAATAGGTCCCACTGCTGGGCAAAGGCCTCCCCTTTATTGCGCCATTCCTCTCTGTCTTGAGCCTCCACCTGCCAGTCTCCAATAAAGCTGTCTAGGTCATCGCGCCATCGTCTCCGGGGTCGGCCTCGACGGCGGCGACCATCCTCTGGCACCCATTCCGTGGCTATTCTAGCCCACCTATCCGGGTGCATGCGACAGACATGACCTGCCCAATCCCACTTCAACTTACAGGACTTTTTGTTGACGTCAATTATGCCAGTTTTGGAGCGCAGTGTGGTGTTTCTAATACGGTCAATCCTTTTGACACCTAGAATACTGCGCTCAATGGCGCGCTGGCAAATCTTGAGTTTGGACTTCTGTGCTTCTGTCAAAGACCACGTTTGTGCACCGTAGGTTAGGATGGGCAGGATACACATGTCGACGAGTTTTCGCTTAAGTGACAAAGGAAGGTCTAAGAAAGGAAATAGACTTTACTAAAACAAAATGTTACGAAAAGCCTTAGCCTTTGTTGTAACAAATACAAGAGCGTAGCAATGGCGATCCATTAAATTTTCTTGACACTTAAGTATGTCGGATGGTAAATAAAATACCAAAATTGCTGGTAAAATGAGTCCTCTTTATTAGCTTATGCATGGCTCTCTCTCTCCTAAATGTTATTGATACGATACCTTTCCAACATACTCGACCTACATTAACTATTTGCTAACTGTATGTTTTACTCGTATGTCGCGATACAGCTAAAAATGTAACGTACATGTTTCGTCAAAATTTATCTTTATTTTCAATGATGAAATGAACCATATGACTTTTTATTTCGTTATAGAGCTTTAAGAAAATAGGCCCACGATCTGTGTGTTCTAGTTCGTTATTAGTTCAATGATAATGTCTTCATATTATCGCTCCATGCGTCTGCTTATTGGGGTTTTTGCAAATATCGATATCATTATTTTTGGATGGATCAGTGGTGAAACAAAGACAAGGAAATTCTTTTAAGTGGATCGGGATTACTTTTTTGGGTTCTGTGTAAGTATTTTTTTTTCATATGGAGCCACTTTGTTTGTGGAGCGATGTAAGTTAACTGACGTCATTTAGAGATTGGTAATATCCTACCATGAATATGCATTTTTTTTAAAGGTGGCAAATGACTGTCTAAGTTTTCTATCTGTTAGGCCGTTTTGTATTTTGACCTGAATGTTTAATTGGAAAAGTTGTTTAGTTATATAGGCAGCTTAACGTACTTCAGGGTTGTTGTATGCCCTTGTTGTTACACGATGTTTAAGCAAAACAGAGTGACAAAATATCATCATAACATCCCATGAAACGTCCACTACAGGACAGGGAGCTCCCTCCAGAATTCTAGCTTTTGCTGGAAAAATGTGGAGGGGAAGTACCATAGTCACCTCGCTTGTTAGCGTTACGGCTGGCACCATGGACCGCGGTTGTAGGTGACCGCAGTAAGTAAGATGTAAGACACAGGAGGATGCTGCTGCCCATCCTCCAGTTAACCCTTAGTCGCCTCTTACAACATCCACGGGTATGTAAGGGTTGGTACTATTCTTTGCCGGCACCACACGGGACAAAATATCATCATCATCATCATCATAACATCCCATGAACGTCCACTACAGGACAGGGAGCTCCCTCCAGAATTCTAGCTTTTGCTGGAAAAATGTGGAGGGGAAGTACCATAGTCACCTCGCTTGTTAGCGTTACGGCTGGCACCATGGACCGCGGTTGTAGGTGACCGCAGTAAGTAAGATGTTAGATACAAAGGAGGATGCTGCTGCCCATCCTCCAGTTAACCCTTAGTCGCCTCTTACGACACCCACGGGTATGTATGGGTTGGTACTATTCTTTGCCGGCACCACACGGGACGGACAAAATATACTGGGTGTTTATTATGGCATCTATTAAATCAAGTGCCATAGCTCAGGGACAGGTTCATTATCATTAAATTCATTAATTAACAAACATTACTTGAAAACTAAGGGTCGTAAAAAAACATAAATCCTATTTTGGAATGCAAAAGTAATTTTTTAAAAGTAGCGTGTGTGGTTGCTGAGGCACGCAACCATTACATATATACATAACATCACGCCTTGTTCCTGTCGGGGTAGGCAGAGACCACAGTTCTCCACCTGCAACCATTCCAAATATTATTTCATCTGTGACACAACTGAATTAACACCCCGTTCAAATACACTTCGATCACACTCTTTACATATACACCGTGAATTTTCTTTGGTTTTGCTCTCAAAGCCCAACTTTCCCAAAGTCAAAAATGTCAAAATATACCATTAATAAAATAGTGGGTGCTATGGGCGGTGATGACCACTTACCATCAGGTGGCCCACCTGCTCGTTTGTAACATAAAAAAAATAAAAAGAAAAAATTTTGCTCCTAAAACTTTGTTCGTATCTCCACAGGAAAGTGGTCACGCGATCGACTCATTTTGTATGGGAAGGCGAAAAACTTGAGTATAAAAAAAACTTCGGGAATGTTGCTTGTTTTCATGAGTAGAATCACTGAGCTTCGGGAGCAAAACCAATACTAATTCACGCTTTACAGTAGTACACTCAACAGCACATCAGTAGAAACACTTTTGGACCTTATGGCGTCGTCATAGAGTTGAAAAAGTTTCTACCGACGAGCAGTTGACCGTACCACATCCCGGACACGAGATACAATGAGCGCGAATTTGAAATTTGAAATTGGAAGCGTCTGTAGGCCTTCGTATTCAGTACAAATGACCACGAGGAGCACCACGAGAATACACGAGGGATAGATTGCAAGGGGGCGGACAGTGTCAGTTCTGTATGATGCTACTATTTCTTTATTCTGTGACAGTACCAATTAAACTTGCATAGCTTCAGCGCAACTGTAATTTAAACTTGTGATCGAAAACTAAAAATAAAAAAGCGAATGCTATCACTGAACGTTGATCGAGTCGACAGTTCGTTACCGGGAGCTGGCTTTTGCAGCCATCTCGTCTAATTTTCTTTCTATATTTTATAGCAAATTTATTATTTTTTTTACCTGAAGGAGTATATTTTTCGTAAAAAGGAAACAGAGCGCTGGATATCTTCCGTTTCGCTTGCAAAAGAAAATGAAAATAAATAGCAGATTTTGTGAAAAAAACCGGCTAAGTGCGAGTTGGACTCTCGCACCGAGGGTTCAGTACTATCACATAATATTCATTGTATTAGTTGAAATTCATTCACACTTGTATTAGTTGAAATTCATTCACACGACAAGTGTGAATGCGGCATTTTGCAATCCATGACACACTTGCTTTCGTGCCCTACCTCCTCAGTTTCTTGCACCAAGGAGGACCTTTTTGAAGGCAACCAAAGAGCTATTGCTGTAGCCACATTTTGGTCTAAGTTACTATAAAATCATTTGCCATTGATACGAAAAGAAGAAGTTGAAATTTCAGTAATTTACCGTGCTATATTTTGAGTCCAACTCCCACTTGACCAGTTTTTATTATTTGTTGTTGTGTTGCTTATGCCATGCCATATAAATAATTATACAAATTTTCACGTTTATAAATATTCCCGTTTTTACGATAGAGCTAAAACAAAAAAATCTAGTAAAAATCGCCTAAAACACGTTTGTAGTATCCCTTATTTTTTTATTTCTTTATTTTTATTATTTTTTGTTGTAGCGGTAACGGATATGCACCATTTGTGAAAATTTCTAATTTCTATTACGGTTCATAAGATACAGACCGCTGACAGACAGACAAACAGACATCGGAGGCATATTAATAGGGTCCCGTTTTTCACCCTTTGACTACGGAACCCTAAAAAAGACACAGAGCACGAAATATTTCATGCCACCCTGCGTGCCCTTTTTAGGGCTCCGATATCAAAATGGTAAAAAAAGGAACCCTTATGGTGCGACTTTGTCTGTCTGTCTGTCACACCTCTATATCTCAGCAACCACTCATGCTATCAACTTGAAATTTGGAATAGTTTTAGAATATGGCTTCCCAACTAATTGCACATGAAAGAAATTATGATTATTAATGAATGTGTGGCCAAAATAGGGGGGGGGGGGCAAATTACAAATTGTCGCTACTAGGTCGACAGGCATATCATATGAAAGGGCTTTACTTGTACATTCTAAAATATATTTTTATGTTTTTTTAAGTCTCTTAGTTTTCAAGTTATGATGAAAAAGGTCAAAAAAATACCATTCCAATCTGAATTTATTACAGTTGACAGAAATTTATGTAAACATTACAGTAAAAATAAAACGCACAGATTTTAAGAAATCTGCAAATAACCTTTACAAACCAATTTAGTTTTACGGTCCTAAAAATGGACATTAATGCTTCCAAAACTACAAAAAATATATCGGAACCCTCGGTGCGCGGCTCCGACTCGCACTTGACCGGTTTTTTCCTACAATGACGCACCATGTGTATGTGGACATGACATACGATATGATAGTCAATTTGCGGATTTAAAAACCAGTCAAAATGGTTCCTGTCACTCACGTGTCCGGGCTCCGTTTAGACCCTTCGGGTACGGAACCCTAAAAAACAGTAACTCTACAAAATAATCGCAAAAATAATTAAACTTAGTGGAATTTTGGTATTTTTAAAACAGTTTCTGATATCATATTTTGTTTTAGAATCATGTACACAAGAGGATGCTATTTCTTAAGATTTTGAGTCTAGCATGGTCCCAGGTACATATTGCAGTGCTCTTTACTTGCAAAGAGTGCAAGATCTGCGATTTATTGTCACACTATATAAATCCAAGCCCAATCGATTTTTTATAATATTGTGATACAATTATATAATTTAACGGGTGAATGAACAATGAAGTGAATAAAACGTGTGCGTGTGCGATAAGTAAATAAATCAATATAAAAAGAGAATTAATGTCACCATCTGGAAAAGCAGTATGAAATTCGCTACAGTGACATTTTCAGTGTGTTTTTTGTTAAGTTGGAGTGGTCTTGCACATTCTCGGAAAAATGGTGGTATGTTATAATTTCTGCATCGAGCTGAGAAGAAGATATTTTAATTGCAAAATAACAATGTATTATTCTCCTTAATTTCTTGTGAAAATTTTGCAAAACCTATACAGGGTGTTAATTTAATTGCGTGCCATAGCTTAGGGGCGGGATCAGTGTCAGTAACTGAACAACTTTTGCCAAGGAACATAGGTCGAAAAACGAAAGAAAATTTATGACCTCCCATAGAAACTGCATCACCTGGTAGCGCATTTTGTATGGAAGGTCAAATTTGGTTTTTCTGTTTTCGACCTATGTTCCTTGGGAAAAATTGTTCAGTTACTGATACTGATACCATCCCTGAGCTATGGCAGGCAATCAATTTAACACCCTAATTACATAAGGAACCCATAAGCAAATTTAAAGTTGATACTTTACTATTTGTCATCATGTGCCAAATTAAACCGATTTTTATGAAGCGAATCTCCTTTAGGTACAGTTAACGGCAGGTCAAGCTTGACACTCGCAGTGCGATTTTGGCCCTAACGTCTATTGAAATAAAAATGGTACAAGCAAGCTTGACTGTACCTATTAATTTTTGGAAGGCAGATTTACAACGCAGTGCTTTAATATAATGTTTTTTTTTTAGACTTTTCCTGCTCTATACCAAATACTAAGCCTGGGGATGCGTATTGCACAGCTATCTGTTCAAGCATAGCCATCAAAAGAGGGTTCTGTCATACCGAAGTGAAGAATGCAACAGTGGGATTTTGTGTTTGCTTACCAAATGGTCGCCCGCCGAACCCTAAAATCAAAACTACTACACCTCCCCCTAAGTATTATGCTTAAGAATATGAACAATTTACAAATTAAATGTTATTTTAATTAAGTTAGTTTTTGTTTTTACACAGCTGCGTGAAGCAGAAATGGAAGTGTATTGGTATCTTTAGATATCTACCCTGTTAAGCTGGCTGTCCATTGATGCGGAGCGAGCTAGCGGAGCGGAGAAATGAGGAAATGTTGAACAATAGGATTGCATAAAAACTCCGCTCCGCAATCGCTCTGCAATCCTATTGGTTAAAGGAGTGATCACACCTAGCTAATTCAAAGACTAATTCGGCATACATTGCTCGTTGAAGTAAGGATATGGCAATTAACATAAACAAGCCTCCCAGCAATGTATGCCGAATTAGTCTTTGAATTCAGCTAGTTGTGATCACTCCTTAATATATCCTCGTTTCTCCACTCTGCCAGCTCGCAATTGACAGCCAGTCTGTGTAGTGACGTACCTGCGGAAATCCCGCGTTGAAACGATCCTCACGGAAGTGACAAGACCTTGCGGTAAGTTCCAAACGCAGAAATTGCATTCCAGTATATGACGTGACGGAAAGATCCGTCGCATATCATTCCGACGCGGAATTTCCGCAGGTGTGGCGCTATCCTTAGGGTTGCCAGTGGCAAACCTGACAAGGGTTTTCACGCCGCCAAATAACTCTTGACATGGCTTGAGGATTACTATCATAGAAAGTCGCTGGGACCAACAGTTATATGTGCTTCTCAGTCGGTACACTCAGCTAGTATCGGTTTTCAAATCCACTGTCTTAATTATCCTCCGCTGCCGCAATTTTAACACCTCTCCTTATAAGCGAAATCCTATATAAAAAGAGTTCCGACAATCGTGATTTTTAATAATCATAATCGCATGTTTTTCTGACAGTGGAACTCTAGCTTTATCAAATTCTTAACCATTATTTTCTATTCCGTAAATGTCATCCAGTCTAAGATACCAGCATCAGTCATCATCATCATAACATCCCATGAACGTCCACTACAGGACAGGGAGCTCCCTCCAGAATTCTAGCTTTTGCTGGAAAAATGTGGAGGGGAAGTACCATAGTCACCTCGCTTGTTAGCGTTACGGCTGGCACTATGGACCGCGGTTGTAGGTGACCGCAGTAAGTAAGATGTTAGATACAAAGGAGGATGCTGCTGCCCATCCTCCAGTAAACCCTTAGTCACCTCTTACGACACCCACGGGTATGTATGGGTTGGTACTATTCTTTGTCGGCACCACACGGGACAGCATCGGTCAGTGTTTGCGAATCCATATCTTTAAATATTGACTTTTTGTTACTAAAACTGTATCAAGTTTAGATTTCTAATATCTTCAAAGAAAGATTTAGAACCATTTCTTTACTCAGGATACAAAAATTTAATTTCACAACACTATCCTCAAGGGAGAGGACGGTAAAAATGGTTGGTTTAAACTGTGCTCACGTATTTTTCACCCCTGAGAGTTTTTGTGCGGCAAAATGTAATTATTGTTAGCAAGTGTTTAATTAAGTTTCTAGCAGTGTTTCTGTCTTTGCTTTGCTAGCACCTTTATAAAATCTGTTCTCATAAGTTGTTTTGAAACAGTGCTCATAATTTTGGTTTGTTAACCTAGACCATAAAGTTGAACATATTTCTCTAAGGCTTATAGGACAAAAACTAATGTTTATTTTGGTAATGGTTTAAATTTTAAGTTTTATTATGAAAGTTTATTTATACTATAATCGCATAATAAACACTCGTATTGATAACAGTAAAACTTTGGACAACATTTCAAATTTTTCTTTCTGATACAAGTTAAAACAAAAATTGCCAAATTAGTTTAGCAGCGCTTACAAACGAACAGCATTTTATTTTTATTTAACGTATAACTCTAATATACGCCGCGCAAACTAACTCTAGCCCAAATTCACACAAAATCATTTTGCTCTATTTCTCTATTGAAATAAAAATAAAAAATTAATTCTCCATACAAATTAACCGGATACGATTTTCATTTTTTATTTTAATTTCCAATACTTGTTAAACATACCTAAGTTGCTCAGATACAGCTGTAGAGCCGTAGAGCTTTCACTCGCGAGGTTTTGCGTTATAAACTTGATTTGTAAAGAGTTGTTATAATACTATTTTTGTAAGTACCTATCACAGATTTTATCTGTATCTAACAAAAGAAAATTGCCAACGCAGTGCTTACTTACCATTATAAAGAGACAACTTTTCAAAGCTGCCCACATTGTACACACACCTTTATACGCAAACGACACTCAACTTACAACTTCATCAACTCGTAAGACCGGCCTGTAAGTAATGCATACACAGATCATAAGGAGACATTACATTGTCATAATTATTAACAGTTATAGTACTATCAGTACCTGGGAGACCGAGGTGAGCAAGCTATGCTACTCGCCAACAGATGGCTCTGTAGGTTACTGTCTAAAACGCGATATTTAAGAAAAATTCTCAAAAACACGGGGAAAACGGGACGCACCTCTCCAACGTGTTAACGGAATAAGCGAAACTGAGCAAATAGTTTGTTCAGAATCGAGAGTAGAAACAATTTCACAGGTTTTAGATATATTTTTTTATTATTATTAAAATTTTTGCCGCTTCTATTCTAAAACTTTCTGTAAGAACGCGCGCTGGCGGCGGCAGGGAAAGTGGGATTGGCGTGCGCGGTGTGCGCGGCCTAGAACAGCGATGAAACTAGAACAATGATGAAACTTTAAAATAACAATATCTAGATAAAAAAAACATTCTTTAAGATTTTTTTTACGGGAATGGATTTATTTTAATAAAAATTAGTTGGGGTGTATGAGGGTGTGGCGCGTGACTGAACTCCTTGGTTCAAACTCTGTCGCGCGCTGTTTTGTTTTTCTATGCTGTCAGTCATGACACGACAGATTTCACAACGTTGTTGTAAAAATCCCAGATTAGTAAGTATAGTACAGAAGTAGTAAAAATTATCTGCAGGAATTTTATTATGTTGATCGTGTTAAGTAAATGTAAATATCTTATTGTTTATATGTGCGCACTGTAATATTTTGTAAATAAACTTTGTAAATACATAGTATGGGTTTTATATCCATATACCCATAATTGGTGACCCCGACGTGATATGAACACGCAACCTTGATTGACGCCCTAACTTTGGCTCAAGCAAAGGGTGCCAAACCTGTTCCTTGGACGCCAGAGCTCGAGCTCGCCTTCCAGAAGTGCAAACAGCATCTTGCTAGCGCTACTCTTTTGGTGCACCCTGTTGTTGAGGCGCCTCTTGGACTTTTCACTGACGCGTCCTCAACGCATGTCGGTGCGTGCCTGCAACAGATGGTTAACAATGAGTGGCAACCGTTAGCGTTCTTCAAGGGTTTCGCTTATTCCATTAACACGTTGTATATATAGTAGGCCAGACATAAATAGGCTCTATCGTTGTCCTACTAGTAGGACAAATAAAACGCCGACTGTCCAGCGGATACAAGACGGAATCTTGTAGTTGTACGTTTTTGGCTATTTACATCTATTTATTTCTGCTATAAGACGCTTAAGACTCACTTCTTACTCCATAAGCCCAGATCCACGAAATTTGTTTTTACTTTACAATTTTAAATTTGTGTAACGTAAGTCAGTAAAATTTATGTATTCTCTTCTTAAAAAGAAATTTTATCGTATCATGCTTCTTATAAGTATTTCAGTTTTGTTTTCAATACCGTTTTTCTGTAGGTACTTTATAATATCGATGTTGACAAAGAGTAATAATAGGCCTTGGTTATAATGCGCAATTGCTAAAGAGTGGAATTCTCTGCCTGCGTCTGTTTTCCCGACTTCATATAACCCAAATCTATTCAAGACGCGGGTGAATAGGGTTCCTCTGGGCAAGCTCGTTCCATCGTCGACTTCACCTCTGTCCTCAGGACTAGATCGAGGTACGCCAGTACGAGATTAACTATTCTGTGATCGAGGTTAAGAGTTAGGTGTTACAATAAAAAATGGTCTGACCAGCAGGTCACGGTGAGCTTAGGTAAAAACTATCCACTATGCCTGTATCAGACTCAGTCCTGCAATAGTGGCGAGATAGATTCTGAAGACTTCCGCTATATCCACCTTCTCCAACCTAAAATCTCCTTTATAATTAAGACAGTGTTTCATATTAAGACCATTCACAATAAGAGGCGTGGCGACATTATGATGGAAATGTAAGGCGTGAACGAGGCGATTATAAGAACTTGAATGCGTAAGTGGAACAAATTTAATATCGTATGACGTGCGTTTGTATAATGGCATCAGAGGTGGTCGCAATTTTTTATGCTATCTTCCTGTTATAAAGAATGAAGAGGGTATAACATTCCACTTATTTGTACAAATCGAATTGCAATGTCTTTGCAATCAATGCATAATATTTGATGCATACCAACAATCACATATTTTTGTAGAATCACAGTTGCATTGAAGATTCGAACGAAAAAGTGTTTGTCCTTATTGTAGTGTATTCATACATACATAACATCACGCCTTGTTCCCGTCGGGGTAGGCAGAGACCACAGTTCTCCACTTGCTACGATCTTGACATACTTCCCTTGCTTCCTGAACTTTCATCAATCCTTTCATACATGCTCGTCGGTTTAGGGTAATTTTAACATGGCCTTTATTCAGAACTTTCAAAGTACAGTGCGACAAGGCTTATAATGAACGCGGGTGTGGGCGCTGGCTTGTATGAGGAGAACTGTCAAAAGTGACATTTGAAGAGGTGGCGGTGTTAGTTCCTTTTTTTGCCACGTTCGTTATAAGCCTTGTCGCACTGTATAAGTTTCCTGAGCCACAAAGCGACAGAGAGCATAAGAGGCTTAAAGGCGCTTTTCCTCGAATCGGGTACACATGCGTACCGTCCGCACTTGATCATTTCATATGCCATCCGCATGCGTGACGCGGATGGCAAGCAAGACAGAAAAACTAAAGCTAAGGCCAGTATTAGTGTCGCAGACGACCGTCGTGGATGTCCGCAACGGACAGAAACATGTATGAAGCCTGTACAGTTCGTTTAGTGCGTTGCGGAGCGGATCTAGAGCGGACATCTCCGCATGGGACTGAACTCATACATTTTGTCAAAGCGCCCTTGATGCGAGCACTGTATACACTCAAAGAGATATCAAGATGTCATTTATGTCATTTGTGATTGTATTATATTAATATTTACTGCTCTTCTGTAATAGGTTACTCTGTATTGGTAGTTGTACACTGAAAAAAAATATTAGCTGATTCAATCAAGATTTTGATAGTTTGAAATAAGCATCTTGACTCCATTTGAGTTTGCAAAGACCTTATTGGATTGTATCAATTTGATTATTGATTTAAATTGACTAAGACGCTTTATTAAATCTTTCAATATCTTTTTCGATTTCATCACTAAATGCCAAACAAGAGAAAATTGATCTTGTTTGGCTCTTCATTTTTTCAGTGTAAGTATGAAAATTTTATTTATTCGATTGTTTTATTATTTTTCAGATGCGGACGGCACGCATGCGTACCAGGTCCGCACGCAGACGTAAATCCGGATGACAGGGAAAGCACCCTTAGCCATATTATTACGGTGCCGGTGTAATTGTACGATCGAAGATGTATACAATCAGGGTGTCTACTCTCAAAGTCCGATATATCGAAACGATACTACTCGAAACATGCAAATGCAAAACTTCGTCTTTTGACAATAGAGTAGAATATTGGTTGGATGCAGTTTGAAAATTCATCCAACCAATATTCTACTCTATTGTCAAGAGACGAAGTTTTGCATTTGCATATCGGACTTTGAGAGTAGACACCCAGGTTCCCCACTGGAGGCCGGATAGAAAGCTAACTGGTGATATTGCTGACAAACTCAAGTTTATCTAGTATACCTGTATACTGGATCAAACGAATCAGCATCAGGTGGATCAATGCATCCAATCCATTATCCTTTACTATTAAACGAGCAATATTTGTATATATATATATATATTTGTAATCGGTTTCTCGAAAACGGCTCTAATGATTTCGATGTAATTTAGGGGCAAAAAATCGATCTAGCTAGGTCTCATGTCTGGGAAAATTCGTTTTCACCGACTTTTTAAATATTTCCTAGCACGTATTAGTGCGCTTAAGAAACTTACAGCTCCATCTGTTGTTGAGTAGCGTAGCTTGCTCATCCGATGATATATATTTTTTTTATTTTTTTTTTTTTTTTAGCTCGTTCGCCCAGGTACTATGTATTACGTGCCTAAAGCCCTTTTAACAGGGCAAATTAAATAAAATACAAAATATTAAAACAAAATTCATCCCCAAATTTAAAGCCACGTCTGTGGATATTCCAAAACTTAACAGAGTCATTAATAGCTGTCCCAGCTTACAAACTTTAGAGTTAAACTAAAGAAGATAAACTAAGAGGGATTTCAGTTATAATTTCGTTCGTTCTTCAAAGAGCTTGTAATTAATCTGTGAAAGTCGACAGTTCAGTCACTGGTCTAGACTCAGCTTAATGTTTAGCTTGTATTTAAGTATAATCAACTTTACGATATTACTTAAATTGTGATAATGTATTAAATTACAAGGGAGGCATTATAAATATAGTCATATGATATCAAACTATAGGAAAAACCATAGGAAAAACCATCATGTATCGACTCGCTACTCTTCTCCTTTGTATATTTTAATACTTGATCGTCAACTGGCGACCTTAGCGCCATCTACCCTAAACTTTAGATTTGTCCTTGTTAGCCATTTGAAAATTTGACGCGAGCCGAGATTGAACCAGCGACCCTCTGCGACCATCTGCGATAGTATGCGTCAACATAAATAGGGAATATGCATAATTTTTTTTAATCTCATTTATTAACAAAATATGAAAAACCGTAGTAGAGATGACAAAAAGTGAAATTCAAATTTAAATCGGCTAAGAAAAACGGTTGATATAAGCATTTAAAACTTTTAATTACGCGCCGATCAGACGATCAGACAGAGAGATCCGACATGGCATGTGACGTCACATGCCACTACGGCCATATTAACTTTGTATTAAATTTCTTTTTGCTAGAAAGAGAGAAACAAATCTTTGATGGCTTATATCTTTTTTAATTTCATAGTTATTCGAAAAATAGTTTCACTAAACTGTTTATTACATGAATGAAGAAAATTTAAAAAAAAACATCATGATATAAGTACAGTTAAAGACAAGTCAAGCTGGACACTCTCAGTGCGACTCTAGCTCTTGACTTTACCTATTAAAATCAATGTTTGCAAATGTTAGAGTTATATCACTGTTTTTATAAAGGTGATATTCTGCATCAGCATTACCAAAGTACGATGCAGCAACATCCAATTTCTGATGTCTTCGCTTCACCGACTTCGGTTTTATCGAGGAACTAACAGTTCGACGTTCACCAGGCTGGTCTGATTCTCCCGCGGGCGGTACGAACGTGCTGGGAATGCACTAGGGCTTATTAGGTTACGGCTGCTAGAACGAACAGATTGACTGAATAATTAAGATTCTGCAGTTTACATGGGTCTTGAAAAAGTAACATTTAGTGCTGGATAAGGCAGTAACTAATGATACAAACGTGCTGTTAATATATTAGGGTTTATTAAGAGTGTAGCTGCAATTGTCAAAGAACAGATGGACTGAACAACGGAAGTTCTGCATATAAGGAGTTATTGGTGCAACGCAATAGTCTCCGCGGTCTAGTGGTTAGAGGTCGAGGCTCTCGATCCGGAGGTTCTAGGTTCGATTCCCGGTGGGGGCACTGTAAAAAAAAATGAAAATACGTTTATTTTGGTGCACAATAACAAGTTTTACAATTTTATAAACATCTGCCAAACTGTACAGCAGATGCACGATAGATCACCTGATTGTCCGAAAAGTTAGATGATTCCGTGCTTTGGAAGGCACGTTAAGCCGTTGGTCGCGACTGCTATCTACGGATGAATCTATTAGTGCGGTCAGTTAGCTGTTTCATGTAGACACGCCTTACAATTTCACCAAATTTTTCCCAGGTACTAGTAAGGTACATAGCTCTCAATTTTTGATAGGAGCCAATTCTTGAATTCCAAAAAAATTCCATAGATAATTCAGGAATTGGCTCCTATCAAAAATTGAGAGCTATGTACTTAACTAGTACCTGGTAAAAAATTGGTGCAATTTGGTGAATTTAGCGACATAAGACTATAAGGGACCGGACTATATCTGCTATCTATGATGTTAATGAGCCATGTCAGAGGCCTTTGGGTATCAACAATGGTGTCAGAGTTGAGTCATCTAGCTATGTACTTAACTAGTACCTGGTAAAAAATTGGTGCAATTTGGTGAATTTAGCGACATAAGACTATAAGGGACCGGACTATATCTGCTATCTATGATGTTAATGAGCCATGTCAGAGGCCTTTGGGTATCAACAACTCTGACACCAGGGTTTGTGACATCGGTCATCGATCTTGCAACCCACACGATATGATAATGAGGAGTTGTTAGAAAAATAACATTTTATCTATCCATTAGGTTCTAAGATGTTATACAAGTACAAACAAACGGACTGCAAGGCTGCAGTTTGGGAGTAGTTCAAAAGAATGTCATATCGATAGTGTAATAAAATATCAGTCTTTTTTGACGAAAAATCCATCAAGAATGAAAAACACATCGTTTAACCCTGAGTAGAATATCTGCTTTCATTCCTTTTAAAGACCTTATCCTATATTATTAAACGAGAAATATTTGTATATTTGTATTTATATATATTGTCATCGGTTTCTCGAAAACGGCACTAACGATTTCGATGAGATTTACCATAGATGAAGTTTTCGGGGGCGAAAAATCGATCCAGTTAAGTCTCGTGTCTGAGAAATTAGTTTTCCCTTTGTTATTAAGCATTTTGTTAATGCCGCGTTTTAAACAGAAACCTACAGCGCTATCTGTTGGCGGATATACCCGATGATATTTTATTACTTAGGCGGCTAGTATTTATGCTGGAAAGCATAAAATTGTAATATAACCTCCTAGAGAGAGTCAACAGTAGTCCTCTGGGGTCTTCAGAACTTAATCTCGACTTCAAAGAGCAAATACTAGCTCACAAACATTCTGATATTGGAAATCGGCGTGTTGCTATAAGCACAGTATAGTTTTTAGCGAAGAAATTTAAAATAGGTCGTCCTCCTTCAGTTTCAGTCCCCTGCGGCGCCCTCGTAGTTTACTCGGGTTATACATTGATGTAGAAACTAGTTTGAGGTGCGACAAGTTTCAACTTATCCAGAAGGTCTGCTCCATACAAACAAAGCGAAGAATTGAACTCATGAATAGTGATTTAGATAGTAGTACTTAACAAAGTTAAGTTACCTAGGTTTGATCCTTTTTTAGGGTTCCTCAAAATAAAAAAACGGAACCCTTATAGGATCACTTTGTTGTCTGTCTGTCTGTCAAGACCCTTTATCTCACGAACGGGTAAAGGTATCAGGTTGAAATTATTACCATATACCTATTAGGATCCATGAACCACACAAGATCTGAAAATTTCAATTTTTTACAACGACGCAATCAAAAGATATGGCATTTTATGTCCTCATCTCCATACATTTATTCCAAAAAGCAAAACCTACAGGGTACTTCCCGTTGACCTAAAATTATGAAATTTGGCAAGAAGTTAGGTCTCTCAGTACAAATAATGGAAAAAGTCTGAAATCATTAAATATTACAACTTTTCTCACAACTAATGATAACCAATTGTGGTGAGCTCCCGTTTCAAGAACATTCATATAAGAGAGGGGTCAAGTTGGATGGTCGCGGAGGCGATTTTTGTTTTAGTTCTATTTAAAAAGCGGGAACACTTACAAACTTGAAAATTGGTATGTTTATAGTGCATAAGCTATAAAATAACAACAAAATAATAAAATTTGGTCAAGCGCGTGTCGGACTAAAAAAATCTAGCACATTAACTTACTGAAATTTCAACTAATACAATTATGATTATGTGGTGGTACGGAACCCTTGGTGCGCGAGTCCGACTCGCACTTGGCCGGTTGTTTTAGGGTTCTGTACCTCAAAATAAAAAAAACGGAACCCTTATAGGATCACTTTGTTGTCTGTCTGTCTGTCTGTCTGTCAAGACCCTTTTTAGGTTGAAATTGATAACGAATATTAAGGTCCATAAACCACACAAGATCTGAAAATTTAATTTTTTTACAACGACGCAATCAAAAGATATGGCTTTTTTTGTCCTCATCTCCATACATTTATACAAAAAAGCAAAACCTACAGGGTACTTACTTCCCGTTGACCTAAAATTATGAAATTTGACAAGAAACTAGGTCTCATAGTACAAATAAAGGGAAAAGTCTAAAATCATTAAATATTTCAATTTTTCTCACAACTAATAGTAACCAATTAAGGTGAGCTCCCGTTTCAAGAACTTTTCTATAAAAGCGGGGTCAAGTTGGATGGTCGCGGAGTTTTATAATCAAAGAGCAAAATCTTTTAGTATATCAAATAGTAGATAGTTACGGAACCCTTTGGGCGCGAGTCCGACTCGCACTTGGCCGATACTTCTTCTCGTTCGTGAGAAAAAGGGTCTGAAAAAAAAACAGTATTTGAGGAAAGCTTTCACCTAAAAAGTGCTGTATTTTGTAAGGTTACCTGAAATTACGTACCTAAAAGACCCGTTGGTTCTACATTCGACTTCTGGTGAGGTTGACAGTGTTGCCAAAAATCATAACTTTGTGTGACTTTCTCAATTCGGTACTTCCAATCTGATCAACTCAACGGATCAACTGAAACCGATCAACTAATTTTCTTTCCCAACGATTCAACTATAGTTGATCAGATAAGACAATACGCAAACAATAACGACGAAGACGATGAAAATTATGTTCTCGTCCCGGCTACTATCTAAGAGCCATGAGCTATAAGCCATCTAATGAGCCATGTCAGAAAAGATACTCTTTGCCACAAAATAAATAAACAGTACTCTCATACAGAACGGACACTGCGCCGCCCTTGCAATCCATCTCGAATGTGCATGTTTTGAATTGGGACACTGTCAAACAAGAGTCCCTTTATGCAACCTCCGCAGTTTGGTTAGGACATTTCAGGATAAATCACCTGATTGTCCGAAAAGTTAGATTATTCCTTGGTTCAACTACTATCAACACATTAGTCGTTAATTAGTCATTTGCGGTTCTACAACTCTGACACCTTGCAACCGACACGATATGATGATGACCTTGCCTAAATGCCTTTTCCACGTTTCTTCTCTATTCCCTGTCGTCTCACGTTTCCATTCCGCTTATCTTCCTTAGATTTCCGGACGCGTTTCGTTCTTTTGCATTAGAACTTTATTTTTATTTAGTCCCTCGCCAGTTTGTTTGTTTTCACTGAGTCTTCGTGTTTTAATGGACTTTCCCTGCGCTTAATTTCAACTTTTTAATTTTCCTCCGACTAATAATATTTTAATTGTGTTTCTTTATTTGGTGGAGATAATTCTACTGTTTCTACGTAGTCGGCTATCTAACTAACCTGAGGGATTTACCTAACGCACCGATCTTTACACGGAGCGACTTCCATTTGAATTTCGTAATGTAAAATTCTTTATTTTTATCAATAAATTTATGTATTATATTGTTCTCGGGAATACAGACGCAGGAAGAGAATTCCACTCCTTAGCTGTGCGTATTATAAAAGTTGTTGCGAAGCTCTCTGTTCGAATGAATGGAATATCAACTAAGTTTGGGTAATATCCTCCGTTGCGTCTGGACAGGTGGCCCACCTGCTCGTTTGCTCACTTGTAACAGTAAGTAAGACGTAATATACAAAGAGGATGCTGCGGTCCATCCTCCAATTAACCCTTAGTCGCCTCTTACGACACCCACGGGTATGTATGGGTTGATACTATTCCTTGCCGGCACCACACGGGACCCAACTAGACTCGATAAAACAAATAAATATAGGGGACATTTCACACAAGGTCATCGGATCCCAAACTAGGCAAACCCTGTACTATGGGTATCAGAGACTGATATACATACATAAATATATAAATAACACCCAGACATCACATCATCACACAAATGTTTGTCCTGGGCGGGGATCGAACCCGCGGCCCACGGCGTGAAAGGCAGGTTCACTACCAACCACACCAACGGGCTTGTCGATCCTAGATAAGGCTTTGCCAGGCTATTTGCTGATCTGACTGTCACAATTTCAAGCTCCGAAATAGCTTCTGACTTGGTGGACAACAGGCTATCACTAACATGAACCGGGAAAAGGTCTTCCAAATCATGAAAAACGCCTAAGGAAGTTTTCTAGTACTAGACACCGTCGCAGGGTTGCATGGTCTGTTGGTCTTTTACAGATTCTTCTTAGCGTTTCGAGAGTGTGCTCGAATGAATGAATGATTTATTTGCCAAAAATATGGTAAATACAAGATGTTAATATAATAGATTCAGTAACACATATTTAGTAATTTTCATGACATGCAAAAGCGAAAGCTCCGCGAGCTTATAACCGCTCCCCCTTCTACTATCGGGAATCCAGAGGTCCAGACGCACCGCAGGATATAACCCATACTTTTCCTCAAAACTAGATCGAGAACAAGAGCAAAAAAAATAAAAATTTAATTGCCGAAAAAGGGATCATGATGTTTGTAAAAATGTTTTGAAAATTTTAATATGCAAAATTAAATAACACAGAATTTGTAAATTATTCAGCCCTTAACTTTTTTTTTCTTTAGCTGTGAGTTTCCCACTATATGGCAAAGGTCTCTCCGTTCTCCTTCAAATCGTCACGGTCTTGAGCCCTGCCTTACCAACCCTATACAGAATCAAATCATAAATAAAATAAAAGGCCACAATTTTCAGATCCCTACCTATATTTGTTATCCAAGAGAGTGTGTACCGACTTGAAAGTGACTGCCGTTTTACTAAACTTGTCGCTTAAGTTTATTGACAACTTTATAACTCCTTTAGAACTCCAGGAATGCTCATTATTAGTTTCAATATTTCTCTCATCAAAGCTCAAAGTGAAGCTTCAAAGCCAATATTTCAATCAAATTATGAAAGCGGCTGCCACTCAAAGTAAATTAATCCCAACACGAGCAGCTAAAAAATATACTGATTTTTGAAGTTAGGGAACTAATTCTACTAAAGGAATCGGCGATTTTATTCTATCACTCCATTTTACTAACCATTTTATGATACAATTTTCATATAAGAATTTAGGCCCAGCTTCAGGGACAAAACTAAGTAAGCGCTGAATCTCACAATGTCAAAATTGAATAAGATCATATAAGATGTTATCTTTGCCTAAGAACCTTGTTGTAATATTTTAAAAGAGGTAAAAAGACATGTTATATCTCCAGTTATTTGTCTGTCTCATCTCCAGTCTTCTTCTTGTTATGATAGAATTTTCGTTGAAGATTAACTGAAACTTAAGAGGCCGCAGACGAATGGCTTTCTTTAATCGTAAACGCCAGTAGAATAGAATGAAAATGTATGGGATTAACATTAGCTGTCACGCAACATTTCATTAGTTTATGTCAATCTCATACATTTTTATTTTAAAACCACGTGTCTAGGTACCCTAAACATACATACATACATACATACATACATACATACATACATACATACATACATACATAACATCACGCCTTGTTCCCGTCGCGTCGGGGTAGGCAGAGAGCACAGTTCACAGACCCTAAACCTGTTTTTTTAAACCGGGACCCAGTGTAATATTATATATTCTTTGACCCAGTCCGCATACCGGTGATTTGGCTAACGTGTAGTGCCGGCAAAAAATAGTATTAACCCTCTACAAAGGATGGGCAGCAGTATCTTTCTGTGTATCGTACCATCTTACATACTGCGGTCACCAAGAACAGCGTTTGCCAACCGCAACGCTTACAATCATGATGACTATTGGTAAATCCCCTCCTAAGTACAGTCAAGAGCACATCAAACTTGACACATTGGACTTTGTACCGTTCTTATTTCAATAGACGTACGGGCTAGAGTCGCACTGCGAGTGTCAAGCTTGACCTGTCGTTGACTGTACCATTCGTTTTTGCTGGAGTTTTGCAGAGAGAATAGGGAATCCTGTAGTGGACGATGTAAGATGAAGTTTAATATTATTTCAGTCTAGTAACTTAAAATCTTTATTGATCTATTAGGATTTTTATCTTTATTTTAAAATCTCTTTCAGTTTTTTTGTTCCCCACTGCCTAAAATCAGAATACACAAATGAACTACAGAGATCTTTTACTACTGCTACTGACACTTAATGATTGATGGTGCGATTCTCAATCTATTATTCTATTTACCCTTTACAAATCATAACCAGTGGGCTTAAAGATAGGATGATTTGTTTACCACTACCGTCATCAATCTGAGAAATATTGGTGTGAAGCTCTTGAGAAAATATTTGAAAATTGTACCTTCAAAGTATATCATTTCCTTAGGTATTTTAAGCTAGCTGGTCTATTTCTATTTGTTTTGCTTTTATGTCTCTTTATTTTGTCTTTCTTCTGATGTTTTTAGGGTTCCGGACCGAAAGGGTGAAAAACGGGACCTTATTAACATGCCTCTGATATCTGTCAGTCAACGCGCTGTATCTCAAGAATCGTAATAGGTAGACAAATGAAATTTTCACAGATTTTTGTTGCCGCTTTAATAACAAATACTAAAAATAAAAATTAATAATAATTAACCCTTACTAACCCCCCCTTACCCTTATTTATATATCATTAACATCTTTTAAGTATGATTATCGTTAATACACTGCACTACTCATCTCAATATTACGGATACCTCTCCCAAAGGTTGTCTGGAAGAGATCGCTTCCAGCGATAAGGCCACCTTTGCCCACATTTAGTTAAGTTTATTTTGTGACTGTATTGTTTTTGTTTCTGTAATTGTGTGCAATAAAGTGTTTATCTATCTATCTAAAACCGTGTTTTTAAGCAATTTTTTCTCGGTTTTTGTTTTAGCTCTATCTTAAAAACGGGAACACGTACAAGCGTGAAAATTGGTATGTTTATAGTGCATAAGCTATAGAATAACAACAAATAAGAATAACTGATCAAGTGCGTGTCGAACTCGCGCAATCTTAATACACTTCTGCGTGCTTGCGCGTCCAAAACTAAGACGGTATTCATACCTTAGCGGTACGGAACCCTCGGTGCGCGAGTCCGACTCGCACTTGGTCGGGTTTTTTTGTTTTGAAACAAAAAATACTGCATTCAGAAAATGAATTATTCCCACGTACACAAATTCTGTGCGTGGCAAGAACGCTATTTCAAGTAATACTAAGATATACTCGTAGATATGCCTGTTGCTTAAACAGAGTTTACATTGTGTAAACCCATTAGCTAATTACTATCTCTACATCTTCAGTATAGACGTTTATAGTAAATCTATGCTCTACATACAATTTGTATTTCCGATTCTCCAATTCAATGCATGTCATTGCTTTTGACGTATAGATTTATTATTCACAATGCCATGCTGTTGATTATTAAGCGATATAGTGTTATAATTATATCCATGGCATAAATTAATGGCTTAATGGGCTACATTTTACTAACTTTTACTTTACTAACTTGATGCTACATTTTACATATTACTAACTTAATGGGCTACATTTTACTAACTTGCTGTGCTCAGCACAATCCATACTATATACTATAATACTATAATTACTATTACTATTACTATAATATAATAATAATTAATAATAATTATTATTAATAATTAATAATATTAATAATTAATAATTAATTAATTAATAATATTATATAATATTATAAATGCGAAAGTAACTCTGTCTGTCTGTCTGTCTGTCTGTTTGTTTGTTGCTCTTTCACGCCTAAACGGCTGAACGGATTTTGATGAAATTTGGTATGGTGATAGATGGTAACTTGGAGACGGACATAGGCTACTTTTTACCCCGGGAAAATATCTCATTCCCGTGGGAATCTACACATACAATAATACTCTAGCGGGGTTGTATCTGCTACAGCACACCGAAACTACTTAACCGATTTTGATGGGACTTTTTTTATTCAACTAAGTATCGCTGATTACGAAAACTACTACAATTTTGAAATCCAACGTGGTAGACGTAAACTACCTTTATTCCCTGGGGATAAGGTTGAGGTGCGATAGGGTTGAAATGTCTAAAAATCAATATGGGTGTCGTTTGTAAGGTTTATCGAGCCGCTGATTACAAAAACTACAACAATTTTGAAATCCAACATGGTGGACGTGAAATGCTATCATCCCTTGGGGATGAGGTTGGGGTGCGATAGAGTTGATATGTCTAAAAATCAATATGGGTGTCGTTCGTATGGTTTATCGGGTCGCTGATTACGAAAACTACAATGATTTTGAAATCCAACGTGGTGGACGTGAAATACCACCACCCCTGGGATGGGGTTGGGATTCGATAGGTTTGAAATGTCTAAAAAATTAATATGAGTGTCAGTTGTATGTTTATATATAAGGATAGGGAAAGCGGTTAAGATGGCGTTAGGGGTAGAAGCAGGGATAGGGGTAGGGTCAGGGATAGGGAGAGGGAGAGGGGGAGGGATAGGGAGAGAGTGTAAGGGAGGGGAAAAAGAGGGGAGAGAAAGGGGGAGGGAGGGGTAGAGGGCGTGGGAGGGGGTAGAGGGAGGGGGGGGTAGAGGGAGGGAGAGGGGGAAGGGGAGGATGAGTGAGGGGAAGGGGGAAAGGGAGGGGAATGGGAGGAGGGTGAGGGGGGAAAGGGAGGGTGATGGGGAGAGGGGAAGGGGGGAAATGGAGGGGGAAGGAAGGGTGAGGGGGGGGAAGAGGGAGGGGCGAGGGAGAGGAAGAGAGAGTGGGAGAGGGTGAGGGAGGGGGAGTGGGAATGTAGGGGGGGGGATACAAAAGGATAGATAGGGAGGAATAGGGACCTTTTTTACTTTTATGAATACCTCCTCGCTACCCATTCACTTCACTCCCTTTATTGCCTTCTTTTTTAAGGTCGCCTGTAACGGTTGACAATGAAAATTCCGCACTACCTACCAGTTAAATAAAATCAAAAGATAATTAAGTTTGTAGTAAGATGCATTTATTCAACTTGGATAAGTACAAATGCATCTTTTACGTAGGGATCAAGAAGGATAAGCGCTCCGTAAAATATGTTATAATTAAGTTCGAGTTCTGTTTTTTTATAAAATCTACGCGAACGAAGTCGCGGGTAACAGCTAGTGTTTCTATACCACCATGTTCATCATACAATTCCACGAAAGTTGAAAACGAATTTAAATTGACAAAATTTTGTCTTGGGTTTAATACTACCATCCCTTACCTTGTTTAGTTTGACTCGCACTTGACCGGTTTTAACAATTTGTACCTACGAGTAGTTACCTACTACAATTATATATACCAAGTTTACTATAAACAAGGACGATAATAAACCGTCCGACGAAAATTATCGTCCTTGCTATAACGTAGTAAAACGTTCGAAAAAACACTGTTAAAATATTCTCTTGCAGTACTCTTTTTAGTTTTCTTTGCTTTTATAACCGCGGGTAACGTTGCGTTTTGTAACAAGTAATAAATTAATTTTTTTTTGTACTGTTTAAGTGAATAAATGATTTTTATTATTTGTATGGTAATCGAACACAAATTCTGTAGTTATCAAACTACTAGGTCTTACGGTTCAATAGGTACAGGCTTTTAAAGGTCGTGTCAGACAGACACACCTGAAAATAATAATTTCATGAAAGCATTTTCTAAATAGTCAGACATCAACGTGTCTGCGAAAGCGAGAGGAAATCCAAGACTGTCCTATAACTCAATGTGATGAATTATGGATGGCCACTAACGTTGTACGTACAATCCTCCACGTAGCTTGTCTGGCACGACAAATCGAGTTTCAACTTTACAACGAAGGTTGAAGATTTAAAAGACGGTACACCATCGTGATAGGTTGTATCTTGGCACAAACACCAAATTGAGCAAAAAATTGTTAATATTTACTCAGATAAAATTAAAATGAAAAATGTATTGGCAACAAAGTTACAAGTCAATCGAAATATGATCCACATAGATTTACAAAAATAACAATATAAAACCAATTAAATTTTAATTGCATTAAAAATCATCATTATAAAATATAAATTATAATTGCATTGGCAATTTTAAAAAGTCAGTATAATAATAAAATAAATTTTCAAGAAGCCATGATTTTATGTTTCTTTTAAATGTCATTGTGGATGGTGCATCTCTAATATGATCTGGCAAGCGGTTGAAAACACTAGGACCGATAATGAATACTGATTGTTCCGATCTGAACAGTGCATGTGATTCTGCGACAAGCCGATCTTTGTGTAAAGGACTAAATCAAGCGAGGTTCAAAAACTCTTTGTTTGTTTATAAACATTTTTAAAGAATTTGTAGTTGCCAGGGTTATAAAATAAGTATACAATGGCTCTTATATTTTTATATACAATAATAAACCAAACCATTTTAACGGTGAAATCTAGAATGAGTATCACGTGAGAATTCAAAATATTATCTAATCAAATGGAACCGATCGATCATGTAAACCAAGTTTTAATAGAATCACGGTTAAAATTACATAACATTACAAATTCACAGATCTACGTGATCTACGGGTGAGTATATTTTCTAAATCGGACTCGTTGACTATAAACACAGGAGACCTCATTCCACCAAACCTCCTCATGTAGATTCCGTTGATTTTCTTCGGCAAAATAACCTTAGAAGTTGGTGTCTCCAAGGAATCCAGACCTAAGTTATCTCCGTCTGGACTAGGATCTCTTAGTAGGGCCAAAGCAATCTGTTCATTCAGAAGAGACGTATGCTTGATTTTTTCCCTCGATTCTTGCCTATGAATGAAAAAAATATGTTAGTAAAACTTTTTATGAAAACATACGAACTTGACTTACATTTTATTGTTTAGTTTACCGACTAAAAGTAGTACCGCTTCAATTTCATTTCACGAAATTTCCACGTCTACATTTAAGTCTGGGCACTTAAAAATTTCAGTCTGTACTATCATAAAAATAAGTACGTTTAAACAAAAAACAGTGTTGATTTATATCGAAAGATATTTTCATATATCTCTTTGTGCGACCTCCCCAGTTTGGTTAGGACATTGCAGGATGAATCACCTGATTGTCCGAAAAGTTAGATGATTCCGTGCTTCGGAAGGCACGTAAAGCCGTTGGTCCCGACTACTATCTACGGATGTAGTCGTTAATGAGCCATGTCAGAGGCCTTTGGCGGCTCAACAACTCTGACACCAGGGTTTGTGAGGTCGGTCATCGACCTTGCAACCCACACGATATGATGATGATGATATTGAATGGGTTTGTTTACATTTCAATCTAGCCCTGGCAGAAATTAATGGACTCACGCAAAAAGGACAATAAATAAATGAATATAAACACAGATACACTATGATCAACAACTGTAAGTATCCAATTCATTAGATATGTTCCAGTCAAGAAACCTGAATATGTGAGATATACTTACATAGACTGAACTTCTGGAGTCCGCATTATCTCATTCATATTGTCATATCTAAAATCAAGATGTTCTTCATTTGAGACGTGCGCTGGAGGTTCCGCTTCTAAATTTGACCTTTCTTTCTCAAGCAATTGAGGATGTGGTTTCGTTTTAGCTATTTGAGGATTTTTTTTCGGTTTAACTACTTGATTATTATTTTGCGTCATATTCTTTTTAGCATTCTCCTTTGCTTTCATTTCTTCAACGAAATATTTAACAGCTTTTGTTGCTATGTCATCTGCCATCTGTTGAACAAAGGTTGGATTCATCATTTCTTTCAAACCCTTTATTAGTTGGTTCGTATCTAATTTTAGCATTATTGGTGTATGAGGGTTTAGATTCGAGGTATTTTTAATCACAGGAACAGTTAAGACTTGTTTCGTAAACAAGCACAGTAGACACATGAGATTTATCTTTATCTTTAAAGTCATTGAATGTGTCACAGTCATCATGAAGTAATTTTTTTAATCTTCCTGTTTTGAATCTAAGTGAACCAAACTATCATTGTGTTACTAATTTTGCTTTTCATACCGCACAAACAATATCTTCATTTGTGAAAATTGCACTTGTACTGCTAGTTGATTGCATTAACAAAGTTTCAATTAAAATTTATCGACTACACATGCCTTCAAGCATGTAATCTGTAATTAATATCGTATCCCCACGATTCAAGTCATTTTGTCGGTGAGTCTTTATTTAGATGATTACTTAACCCTAAAACATAGTTTTAATTTAAAAAATATATATGTTTTCATGGACAATGCAAATTGATATTTCTAATTCGCATATATATTTTTCTTTATTATAGATCACTGTTATAAGAACCTATGACTATGAGGTAGATTATGCAACACATGTAGCATAATCCTACGTCTTAATTATCTTCATGATCATCTTTTTAGGGTTCCGTACCTCAAAATAAAAAAACGGAACCCTTATAGGATCACTTTGTTGTCCGTCTCTCTGTCTGTCTGTCTGTCAAGACAATTTTTCTCACGAACGAGAAGAGGTATCAGGTTGAAATTGATAACGAATATTAAGGTCCATGAGCCACACAAGATCTGAAAACTTCAAATTTTTACAATGACGCAATCAAACGATATGGCTTTCTATGTCCTCATCTCCATACATTTATGCAAAAAAGCAAAACCTACAGGGTACTTCACGTTTACCTAAAATTATGAAATTTGGCAAGAAGCTAGGTCTCACAGTACAAATAAAGGAAAAGGTCTAAAATCATTAAATATTTCAATTTTTCTCACAACTAATAGTAACCAATTAAGGTGAGCTCCCGTTTCAAGAACTCTTCTATAAAAGAGGGGTCAAGTAGGATGGTCGTGGAGTTTTTTAAAATCAAAGGGCAAAAGCTTTTAGTATATCATATGGTAGATAGGTACGGAACCCTTAGGGCGCGAGTCCGACTCGCACTTGGCTGGTTTTTTAAAATAAATAATCTCACTTTGACGCTTTCTTTTCGATACTGAAAACGTCTTACAAATGTTTGAAGAAAAATAATACTAAAAGATAAAAAAGTGTATTCCACAAAAAAACCGATGGTATGTTAGACGAACATTATGTCGACTAGAAAAGATTGGCTCCAGTCACACGAGGCATACTCCAATATAGGGTGACTTTTAATTAGTTCTTGAAAGCTAAAGATATGCATGTACTCATGATACTGAACAACTTTTCCCAAGGAACATAGGTCGAAATACGAAAAACCAAATTTGACCTCCCATACTAAATGCGCTACCGGCTGATGCAGTTCCTATGGGAGGTCAAAACTTGTTTTTTTGTATTTCGACCTATGTTCCTTGGGGAAAGTTGTTCAGTATCATGAGTACATGCATATCTTTTTCTACCAAGAACTAATTAAAAGTCATTCTATATAATACGCTTGTAACCACACCTACACTTTCGTACTTTTTAATTTCAATTAATGTGACTAAAGGATTGGTTTACTTAAGAGCCACCGCGCACTAGCGATTTTTAGTAGGCCGATAATTAGATTTTTCTGGGAAGCAGTATGCAACCTATGGTAGTGCGCGCATTTGTCGATTAAAAGTTGAACTTGTACGTTGTACGATTGCGACTGAACTATCGGCCAACTAAAAATCGCAAGTGCGCGGTGGCTCTTACAAACTATCTATCAAAGTTATAACATCAAGAGGATCAATATCACTTACACTTGTATCAGAAGCCTTCCTATTCAATTATTGACAGAGGCTGGTATTCAATAGTAGATGTATCGTGTTTGATGTGCATTATTAATTCTACTGGAAACCTCAGGTATGGGGTTGCCATGTCAGGTTGATTTTTTCAAAGGATAACATTTCGAAATCTAAAGTGATTATATTACAGTTTAAGAGACCATCTAACAATAAGCGTTCTGAAAAAATATAGGAAGCCTCATAAGGGGCTGCTTGAATTTTTTAACAGACTCAATTAAGAACATGTAACAATCTAAATGTTTTTCAATAAGATAATTTAATAACTGCAAGCACAGAAAAATAAAGGTACTTAAAAGGAGGATTAAACAAATAATTCGTCACTAGGTGGTGTAGGCGTTTTTCTATGGATTTGACAGGTTATTTTGAATATTTTCTATGGATCATCGATGATGGGGTTGTGACATGTTGGCAGATGTCATCCCCTACTAAAATAAATTAGCAAGGTATCTATTCCGAGTGAAGCAAGGAGGTCCGAAATCTTTGACTGCAAGCAAAAGATTTTAAGAGAAGTTTAAATTTCAAGTAGCGTTTTAAAAAAATTAAGTGCTGAATGTGTCGTCGTTATGGTTGATGAATACGTATACCTTGTCTTATTTTTATCTCTTAAGCGGTTTTAAGACGTAATTACTGTGTATTTAATGTTGTTAATTATAGGGTGACTATTAATTAGTTCTTGATAGAAAAAGGTATGCATGGTACTCATGATAATGAAAATTTTTCCCCAAGAAACATAGGTTGAAATACGAAAATAAAGTTTTGACCTCCCATAGAAACTGCATTTGATGATAGCGCATTTTGTATGGGAGGTCAATTTGGTTTTTCGTATTTCGACCTTCCTTGGGAAAAGTTGTTCAGTATCATGAGTACATGCATATCTTTTGCTATCAAGAACTAATTAAAAGACATCCTATATTTTGTTGTAGATTTGTTCTAAGCAATTTTATCTATCAATCTAAAAAGAAAATGACAACCATTCCAGTACTTTGCATCCCAGTATTAGACCGGATTAGGAGTTAGTTATAAATTCTACACTATTATGAAAACAGAAATGCGGGCCAACTCATTTTTTTTTTATATTACAAGTGAGCAAACAAGCAGGTGGGCCACCGCCCATAGCACTCACTGTCTTATTAATGGCATATTTTTACACTAATAAGACAGCAAAGCGCGTTGCTCACTTTGAGAACTAAGATGGTATCTTTTATGTGCCAGTGATTTCACTGGCTCCCTTGCCCTTAAAACCGAAACACAGCAGTGCAAACACTGCTGCTTCACGGCAGAAAAAAGCTAGGGGGTGGTACTTCCCCAGACGGACTTTCCACAAAAGCCCTATACCATCTTCAAAACTAAAAAAATAACTTTTAATTAGAGAAGCCGTCGGGCAACGCGCAGTACAGGGTTCCGTAGTTATTTTACGATTTTTTTACAGCAAAGCAGGTTTTGATTAAAGTATTTCATAACGTTCATAACATAAACTTTTTACCTCCATTTCCAGTTCCACTACTTTTTCCAGTTTTTGGGCTATATTCTAGTACTAAAGGGTCTCTGAGCTAAGCCAAACTAAAGCTAAGCTAAACTATAAGGATTCCTTTTTGACTACAGAACCCTAAAAATGTGGATAGTAGCTACAAAACTAATTATCGCGACTTGAATTCGATTGTTATGAGAAGAACTAGTAGTTCTAAGGGGGCACGCTACACAAAACAGAACAGTGTCTTCACAAATCTGATGACGCTCACTCAACCCCTACAACTAATAAATAAAAACTAGACCAATAAAAGCTAATAAAAAGAAAACAAAGCTCAATCGTCCAGCCGTAGCATTAAATAAGAATGTCATAAAGAGTCAACGTATCCATCTAGCCGTATAGTGCCGTGAACTTAGCGAACACACTTTACTTATGCTGCGGGACCTTGCTTCTTGCCAAATTTCACGATTTGAGGTCAAAGGGTAGGTTTTGGTTTCGTATAAAGGACCATTTATCTTCTGATTGAAGTTTGAAAATTTCATACCATCCATGGTCTGTAGACCTTAATATTTGATATTAACTTCAACTTGATACCTTTCTTCAACATTTGCTATTTTGTGGCAAAAATAAGCAATGATAGTTCCTTTCTCAATATTTTACTTTGACCAAAGTCCTACATTAACTTTGTGTCACTGTAGATTGCTAGAATTTGATTCGCCTATCAGAAAGGTTGTAAAATGTTATGCGTCGGCCGTAACATGGCCGGCGTAATTCGATATAGTGCGTGCTAGTGGAGTGTTCGCATTGTTAACCACCTTCCGAAATAATCCGTATCAATGTTAAGTACCTGGGCGAGGTTAGGGCACATTGCGCCCCCTCAAAACTTGATCCGCAGGCGAGATGTACCTTCTTGAAAATAGCTGTGGACAGATACGCCCCAACTAAAGCCAGTATATGGGGCGCAAAGTAACTCTAGCGCTGACCGTTCGAAGAAGCGAGTCGCGTGGATGAGCGCGGCAGGTGGGTGGAGGCGTGCAAATCATTCTTGGCTCTCCGCCTGTCTCCCACGAAAAAACCGTCAGGGCTGGAGTTATTTTGCGCGACGTACACTCGACCGGTCCACGCTGAAAATAAGTTTTAAGAAAGCGGACCAACAAATCTCTGGTCTCTGCTTTCAGGCATGTGTAGTGTAGCGCTGGTTCAAGTTACGCTGGGTATGTTTCTACGTGCTTGCTGCCGTGCGTACTAAAAGCAAAGTATAGGGGCGGGCTAACAAAGTTTATCTCTACCTTGCCACTGGGAATAAACCGGTCAAGTGCGAGTCGGACTCGCGCGCCGAGGGTTCCGATGTACTTTTTGTATTTTTGGGAAGCAATAAAGTCCATTTTTAGGTCCGCAAAACTAAATTTGTTTGTAAAGGTTATTTGCAGATTTCTAAAAAACTGTGCAACTTAGAAAGATCGTTTTATTTTTGCTGTAATGTTTACATAAACTTCTGTCAACTGTAATTAAATCAGTTTTTAAGGGGGGGGGGGGGGGGGGAAGGGGAAAGGTATTTTTTTTGACATTTTTCATTATAACTTGAAAACTAAGAGACGTAAAAAAATACAAAAATACCTTTCCTTTTTTTTACCATTTTGGTATCGGAACCCTAAAAATAGCGAGATTCAGGAAATCCTACAGTGCCATCTATTGGAACGGTCTGCTATTCGGTTATTTTGAGTATAAGGTCGCGCAGGTAGGTACAGTCGATCGCACGTCAGTGTTAACACTTTGACCTTGAGGGGCTCTGGTTTTGGGGGTTTGTAGCGTAGTGCTGGTTCAGCTTATAATGGTTTTGTTACCACTTACAAACTTGCTGCCGTGCGTACTATTAAATAATGTTTGAGCAAAGAACCGTATGCCATAAAACAATGCGACCACGCACTTAACTACGTGAGGCCACAGCGCCGCGGCTGGCTAGTGCCAATAAAACTTAATGAGCTGATCCGATTGTCCAGAATGTTACCGAGACATATGTCAATATCTGCTCCTGGTACTATTATCACTGTTATTCTGATACGGAAAATGTTTAGAAAAATACTATGATGTCTTTTAGATCACATCTTCTGTCATTGACTTTGATAGTGCACTCTACATAGTTTTCATCATTTGTCCCATATCTACCCATGGGTGACATAAAAGGCGACTAAGGGCTTATGAAAACAGCGCGTGTCAGAAACACTAAAGCGCGATCTGTTAGTGTGCTTTGGTTAAGATTATACAGAGTAAAGCTTAAGATTTTGAGGGGGCGAGATGTACCATAAAGCCACGAACACAACTAGCTGAATTCAATGACTAATTCGAAAGAAAACTCCAAAACCACGTTTTAGTGAGAGTCAAACTTGCCCAATATTGGTTCCGTAAGGTATATAGTTATTGTCACGCCAGTGACAACTGTGGCAAGCCTAAATTAAACTTGGTTTCAATAGATTTTCAGGTCACATGAAAATATTTTTCAGCCTGAAACTTTAGATCTTTTTATTGTTGCTTCAAACACTTGGAAAACTTTCTCTGTTAACGACTATCCGGCCCCCGGAGAGGACTAATGTTGCTTGACTTCAGTGATAGAAAATATAGTAGGCTGCCAGTGCCTTATAATATTTTTTTTTTGCTTTACTCAAACGTTTACCAATCTATTTTGCAGCCATGACACTAAAACCAGAATATATTTGACGGAAAGAATAACATTGGTTTACAAACTTGTTTTTGCTGACAGATTTAGCCGATTGCTTTGCATAGCTGCAAAATGTGTTAGTAAGCGTTGGAATAAACGAAACAAATGGATCATACTCGTACATTGTAAATTTTTGATCACTACAAAGCTCTCGCTATGTGCAATTTGATGTTAGATTTTTTTGTAGGTGAAAATACTTTTCAGATGTTGTATTTAAATCCACGCAAAACCAAAACGCTTCTATCAATAGTTTCAATCTTTAGTTTGTGACATAAGTACTAAGAAGTGGTAACTTAAAAAATACCTTTATTAGTTTTTCAGGATACAAAGATAAACGCATTACATATGTTTTTTCTATTTAGATTACCGAACCCTAAAAACACCCCTCACTTACCCTTAGCCACCATTCAATTTCCAAACGCACTGGCCACTCGCTTAACAGCCGAAAAATGAAAAACAATTCCAATTTGGAACGTCAACCGTTTGAATTTGGAAGCGAGGCGTTGGTCCGTGCCGCGCGTTGAGGCGTTCGCATTGCACGAGACAAACGGAACGCACCCGGTATGCGGGATGCTGGCTGGTTGGATTCGGCAATTGAATTTCGGATGCGGTAGAAAGAAATATGACACAAGTATTCGAATTTTAAAATTAAAATTGAACACGAAATAGTTTTAATGTGGTTCGAAACGTGAAGTCTCCCGCACAATGCGGGAGTTGGTATCGATGGGTTGCACCACAGAATAATAAGGGTAATAAGAAGGCGAATTAAAGATATAATAAGACATTTATATAAGAAATAATAATATAATTAAATTAGTTGATTCGTCACAAGGTAGTGATATGTGCAATGAAGGCGTCGTTGAATATTTCGTAATTGATGATGTGACATTGCAATACAGGACATGCTGGCAAATGTCATCTAATAGTAACATAATTTATCGCGGTTTCTATTCCGAGCGAATCAAGGAGGTCCAATTTCCTTGTGCAGAGCCATAAATTTAAGTTTTACTTCAACGATGTTGCTTTATTTTTAACGGGAAAACTTAGGTAAGTATATAATTTTGATGAAGATTAGCCATAAGCAATGCATTGTATTTGTTTTATTCTATTAATGTTTTGAAAAACTTAATTTGAAATCAAAAACGTCTATGTGCCACATTCACTAGAAAATTCCTACATCACATAGCGTCTGTCGTCTGGCTATCGGCGACATGTCACCGGCTCAATGTTACAAGGTCTTAAGTGTAACAGAACCGCTACTAAACATAGAACTTTGTCTTTCGAAGCAAGTGATGTCTGCCTCTCAACTACTGCACAGTCATGCACTAAGCCTGCTTCGTCCTGATTCCGTCTTATGCACTGGCATGTGCCGAATTCTCCAATATTCCGTCGCATATCGTGGTATAATGATGCCTTGCGATTTTGACGCATTCCTTGTCTACGTTGGTTAGATTTTAGATCTAGATTTCTCTGACAGACCTACCTAACTTATATGCCTGGATATTAAATACTAGAAGATTCGCTTCATAAAGGATGTAAGGGACGGTGTACAGAAAAACTGAAAGGTGTGACTGAAAGGTGTGGTGTGGTGTGGTGGTGTGTGTGTGTGTGTGTGTATGGTGTGTATGGAAAAGTTTTTTTTTTTTTTCATTTCCCAAAATTGTTTTTTAGAAAAAGTTGTTCAGTTTCTTTGGCTGAGCACGCCATTTCAGTTTTCGGTAGGTACACCGTTCTTTACACCCTGTGTACTCACTATGAATTTAAAGTCGATGAAACTCAAATTACCTACTTTATAAAGCTTTCAAATTCCCGTTTATCTCAATATGAAAATACCGTTGAAATACCTCAGACAAAGGAATCCCTCGGCAGTGAAATAGAAACGAATTAATTCAAAATTATTGTCTCGATGCGACACCGAAAAACGCCTCTTTGCATTCGAATTACGAAATTAAATTCGAAATTTAATTTTATAACGGTTTAATGCGCACTTGCATACCATTGGGACGTTTGAATGTCTCTGATAAAAGCTTATATAGGATGACTTTTAATTAGTTCTTGATAGCAAAAGATATGCATGTACTGATGGTACTAAACAACTTTTCCCAAGGAACATAGGTCGAAATACGACAAACCAAATTTGACCTCCCATACAAAATGCGGTATCAGCTGATGCAGTTTCTATGGGAGGTCAAAACTTGATTTTCATATTGCGACCTATGGTCCTTGGGGAAAGTTGTTCAGTATCATGAGTACATTCATATCTTTTTCTATCAAGAACTAATTAAAAGTCACCCTATATAAGAGATATACTTTATTACACCCAAACATTTTTTTGATCTACCCTCCTTAGAAAAAGTTTTTTAGTTTTATGGGCAGATTCACAGTTACCCATACAACTAATGATGATTCGAGCCATACAACTGAACGACTTTTTATTTCTCATTTTCTTTTTATCCATTACTTATTTAACTACGTATAAATTTTTTGAAGGGGACGTACAATCAAGCGCACGTCAAGTTGACACAATGGACTTTGTACATTCTTATTTCAATCACTGTTGGGGTTAGAGTCACGCTACAAGTATTAAGACTGCCCTGCTCTTGACTGTACCTACCTTAGACAGCACTCTAGTTAGCTTTGCGTATGCCACGATGAACCGCGATTGTTGGTGACTGCAATAAAATACTATTCCATTGTCTGAATAAATATCCCTCAATCGCCTTTTATGATATCTATACGTGTCGAAGGGGTAGTACAAATAATCAGAAATTAAGTAAAATTGCGCAAACATCGAGACCTAAATGCTATTTCTCAAACTCATCATCAGACAGCCAACAGCGTTAAGCTTGAAGAATATAATAAAAACTAGCTGGTGCCCGCGACTTCGTCTGCGCAGAAATGCGGTTTCACCCGCATTAAATGCGTTTTCCCGTGGGAATGAAGTGTTTTCCCGCGGTATAAAGTAGCCTATGTTTTATTCCAAGACCTAACCTATATGTGTGCCAATTTCCATTAAAATCCATTCAGTAGTTTTTACGTGAAAGGGTAACAAACATACATCCATCCATCCATCCACACTTACAAACTTTCACGTTTATAATATTAGTAGGATAGGATATTCAAATGTTCCATATTTTCCCCGCATTCAATGATAATGAGGGAGAAATAAAAAGTTTTGCAAAAACTAATTGATTCGCATCACTTTTCTTCCGAGAGCTAAGTACGTATGTAGCAAGTTATAAGCGCAAGATAGCGAAAGCGAAATAGCACAATCACAGGGCTTTGAAGGCCATGCACGTTGCGGTGTGCGCGAAAGCGGAGTGGCCTTATTGTTGTTCTGTAAGCCCAATACAGAGGGATAGACACAGATCTCGTCTTCAAGTTCTCGTGACCAAGTGTTAGTAGTTGCTCTTTCTTTCTAGACAACGCTGGCCGCGGCACAGCCCGGACCAAACAATTCGGACTCCTTGCTCCGCTCGGAATAGAAGGAATACTAATTTATTTTACTATTGGATGACATTTGCCATTGCGTCCCAAGTTGAAATGTCAAATTATCAAACGTGATTTGACATCCTTATACAAAATTTACAAAACGACGCCTATACCGTATTTACAATGGCTGAATGAATGTCAGAATACCTCGTGACACATATTTTCATTAATCTTCCTTCTCTAACCCTTATATTTCTATGCTTCGGATACTACATACATCGAGAGCGAATTTGAAATTGTAAGGTCGCGAATGGGGGACCACTAGTGGTAAAACTTTCGAACGTTTCCCTTGCTCCGGAAGGTACGTGAAGCAGTTAGTGACAGCTATTGTCACTGCCTTCGACCAATATAAAGAGTTATGGACGGGGCATAAGGAACATCGTTTGAAAGCCGATCAAGTGAGTGCGCGCACTCACTTTGATTTAGTCGGTCTTCAGATGCTCAAAGAGTAACACGTGTGAAAAAGTAATTATCTTCCCGCCTTTCTCATAAAAGAAAGCCGTCCTGTGCTTTTCCAAAGTATTCAAGTAACTCAAGAAATACGAACGAATATTTAGGCGTCACATTTCACTCGTTAGTAATTATTTTTCCGGCGAATATAAAAAAAAAATTGCGACGCATGATTGAAACGGCGGCATAACCCGACCGCTCCCGACGAACATTCGCTATCTCGCTCGCGCTACGGTGCGAGCGCGTGTTTCTATCTCTGTTAGGTACTGTGTGTGCATGTAATGAGGAAAACTGTAACTGTTGGTGTGCGTTTACATGTAGTTGTAGCGCGGCGGCTTATTTTTTTATTAGCGTTTTGTACGGATAAGGCCCGTCCTTACTCTTTATATTGGTCGAAGGTCACACAGAGGCCAATAGGCGGCTATGAAACTTTATCCACTCACTTGGCAAAGCCTAAAAATAAGAATACCTGTCAGCTTCAATTTAGGTTTTTCTAATGTGTAGTAGAGTCGGTCTCGAAAACCCTACTACTACTATATAATCTGTGGTGTAAGTGTTCATGTTTATCGCTTTTACGAAACGGGACCTTCTGAACCTTATAACTTATTTTGTATTTCGGATATTTGACTTTGTCCAATATTTTCCGTACCGGAAGACAAAGCGTTGGTAGGCCCCCCACAAGGTGGATTGACGATCTAGTCAAGGTCGCGGGAAGCCGCTGGATGCGAGCAGCGCAGGACCGGTTGTCATGGAGATCTTTAGGGGAGGTCTATGTCCAAAAGTGGACGTCTTTCGCCTGATATGATGATGATGAATATTTTCTTTATTTGTGTAATTCGCCTTTATCTTATTTCTTGTCCCACTCTCTCCTCTTGAACGTGAAAGAGAAAAATGTTCCTTCACAGTTTAGGACACAAGAAAGCACTCAGTACAAGCCATTAAGATATTAATGGTGGAATTTATTAACTTGACTGATGATGAGTTTCATCCCCTGAATACTCCCTTGACTTATGAAGATGCTATAAAAGTGATTTGTAATGTTTTATTGTATTCTCTTTTATAGTCTTGTACTCATCGTAATTTAAGAATCCATAAAGAAGTCCAACTCCTCCAGAATTTAAGAACAAAGAGGCTTTTTTGATGCAAAAAAAAAAATATTGAATTTCTCTAAAAAAAACTCAAAATCGTTTATTCATTGTTGGATATTAAAATATCATAATGACGTCAGCTAAACTACATCGCTTCATAAACAAGGTGGCGTCATGGTGGGAAAAAAAGAAGCGACAGTATAAACCCACGCGCTCTTTTAAATATGTTTGAATATACAAGGTTGATATACAACAAACATAAGTCAGTGTTAATTTTGAATTAGCCTGTTAGAACCGTAGCCTAATCCCATTGATTTTTCTCTTCTAGATAATCTAATATTTTATAATAACTAATAACCCCCCCCTAGTATATAATTTTTGCTTGATAACAGTTTTGAATTTATCTAACCGTAAACTTTTAATATAATTGGGTACCTTATTTATTATAGAAGCGTATATATTGACCTTCATAAGTTTTACTAATTTTTCAACACATTTGCTTATAAAACAGCTCTATTTGCACTGTATTAAGGTCCATAATCCAGCTTATTAAACACGCGTGCTTTTTTAATTACTATAATTTCACTAGTGTCACACCTCGGAAGCTCCATACGATCGGGCTCAAAAGTGACAGCTGTCATTTTTACACGCGCAAATGTGTGGGTGGGTTAAAGACGTGTGAGTGTAGGGTTGATGGTATCTAGAAAACACTTACCTACTCTAGAAAACGTAGATAACAGAACATTAGCATTATACTTTTATTAAAGTTTCGTGTTGCACATTTTTCGTTCGACTATAAAGCGACTTACACAATTCACAAACGAATTATAACTTCACTATCACTCGTCACTTCACTTTGTTGTATTTTGTAATCGAATTTCAATTAAAACAAACAAACACACGTTGAAATAATCTCACAAACTTTAAAAACAATCATTAATTTCACTAAACTTCATCTTTGCCGGCTGGCTGGCCGGTGCACCAGGGTGACTATCGCGAAAATGGCGAATCTGCTCATCACTGCAAAAAAATCTGCCAAACTTTATTCCAGAAAATGACAAAAAATTCTGTTATACTATTGCTTTAATGTGGAAAGGAATAAATAAATACATACTATTCAAAGCTTTATTTTTTTTTCATTTAACCCAAAAAATGCAGTATTAAATCTATCAAGGAAAGAAATGCTTAAAGGAAAGAAAACATCTGTGTCTACCTTATGGTGCTTATTCCATAATAATTGCTTCTTATTATTGTTTTCGTAAGGTTTTTTTTTTAAATCGACAGGTTAAATCTGCGCAAATGTCTGAAATCTGCTACAAATGGCAACATTGCCGGTGCCGTATTGTCTGGCTGTCAAGGAGGCTCGCAAGCGATGCGTACGAAGTGACTTTGTAGCAGCGTACAAAATAATGGATTATTTTTTTACCTTTACATATATTGTACTTTTACTTGAAGAAAGTTTAATCTATGTACATTTGAGTATCCTTACTAATTTATAAATGCGAGAATGTATGTTTGTCTGTACGTCTGTATGTTTGGTTTTCACGTCAAAACAGATTATTCTGAAATTTTGCATAGAGATAGTTTGAGACCCTGGGACGGACATATGCTACTTTTTTTCGCGGGAAAATTTGTGATTCCTATGGGAAAATCAGCTTCACAACGGGTGAAGCCGTTTTCACGTTAAAACGACTGAACTGATTTAGGTGAAATTTGGTATTAAGATAGTTTGAGTCCCTGGAAGGGATACGGGCTACTTTTTATCGCGGGAAAATACCTTATTCCCATGGGAAAATAACTAAACGCGGCGGGAAACTTCTAGACGGAATTGGTATAAAGAGAATTTGACACCCGGGGAAGGATACTGGTTACTTTTTACCGTGGGAAGATATCTTATTCCCAAGGGAAAACCACTTATAGAGCGGGCGAAGCCGCGGGCTAGACAACTAGTGATTTAATATGAGTGCGATATCTTTCCAGTTTTTTCAATTATATCCTATACTCTTTTAGCGAGCAATCCCTACTTTTCCCTACAAAATCATAAATGCGAAGGTGTGTAGGTACCAACGTTCCGTTTTCGCATCAAAACGGCTGCACCTATTTAGATACAATATGGCATAAATGCCAATTTGTATGGAGAGTTTGAAACCCTGGAAAGGACTAGGATATTTTTTAAAATATTTCGTTTCCTTGTTAAAAAAAAAAAACATTTCGGCTTTATTGAGTGAGTGTTCTAACGATTTGATGAAATTTTTAATTGCAGTTCATGGGAAAGATAATAAGATCAAGCTAGGTCTAATCATAATTTGGAAAAATTTAAAATAAAAATACAATTTGAAAACTAAAAAAATACAATGCCAATAAGTAGGGATCTTGAAATCTAGAAAATAAAACATGTTTCATGATACAATTATGTACACTTTTATCATTTATTTATATAATCATTCAAAACAAAATAACAACTATAAATTAAACATATTTACAACAAAATATACTACAGAACAAAAGGACAAAAAAATTAAACATATTTATAACTTCAAAAACGATTTTACCTATTTATTAATAATTTTACATTTTACAAAATTACTTTCATTTTTTTTTACATGTCATCTATCTATATACAAGGCGTTTTTTTGCAAGCACGAAACCACATCGTGTACCTACTCATAAAACTGAACAATTCCCCCTAGAAAGATAGGACAAAATATGAAAAAATAAAATTGACTTCCCATAGTAAATCGATCACGTGATCAGCAGTTTTGTATGGGAAGGCCAATTTTTTTCATATTTCGACCCATGTTTCTTGGGAAAAGTTTTTCAGATTTATGAGTACAAACTGTGGTTTCGTGCAATTTTAAATAAGGTTTTTATCTATGAACAATTTTACAATTTACATACATAGGTATTTACAATTTACATACATATTTCCAATTTTACATCATCTAAATGTTAGAAACACTAAAATATTTTCTTTTAAATGATTTGTCTTTGAAAGATCGGTTATTAAATTTAATAATATTAAAAATTCGAAATCTGACGAATAATTTTTTGAGATATTCATTTGGAAAACAAGGACAGCAGTCAGTAAAAGATATATCTTTCAGTTCACTTAATATTTGGTTTCCAACTCGGTTAAGCAGATTTTGCTCGAAACAACTTTTCATTCGATTATCCATCTCTTTTATACAGTTGACAAAACTGTTCGGTGGGTTTATCAGCAGTGTCTTATTCTCATTAAAACATTTATTGTTTACAAAGATGTTGTCTGATGAAAGTTGCTCGTGTTTACAATTATTTACAAATTGAGAAATTTCATTACATTTATGGACCTCAAAGCATTTATGTAGTAGGTAACCACAAACATAAACAAACGCGTTTTTTTCGGGCAAGTCAAAACGGTAATCTACAGTGGCCACTGCGACTACGGATGATGTTGTAGTGGTCTCTCCGGACTGCAACTGTTCTTCATTAGCAGGTAGAATATTATTGACGTCGTTAATGTCATCCACGGTCATCAACAATTGATCGAAATCATCGGAACAATTCGCATTTTCTGAATGCTTGAGCATATTCACCATGAATAATTTTCTAAAAGCTCTCGTGAACTGAACTGGTGTAGGTTCACGGCAATTTCCGCCTTGTTGTCTAATTTGACCGAAAAAATTTTCAAGTGGGTCCTGATTCAATCTTTTCGTGAACAAAAAGCGAAAGCTTTCATTCCGCAGGTCACTTGCCAGGAACTTGATGCTCTGTAATGAAATTTTTAGGCCTTTTAGACATTTTATTGAATTAGTCACGTTCTTTTTGTTTTTGTTCACGACAGTGACAGTGTTCAAAAAAGATTCAAATTTGTCTAATATTTCGTTTTGATACAACTTCGACGCATAAGCGTTTTTATACTTGTTAGTATTCTTGATTGAAGATGAGTTTAAAACATCAAAGGTTTTGTCAATCAATTCAATTAATTTTACTGTTCCTGTAGCAGATTTTTCTAGTTGTCCGCATTGTATCGAAACGGACATTGCTGCTGCGACAGTATTACTAAAAACTTGGGTGGCTGTCTTCACTTTCATTTTCTCAAAATTGTTTGGATTAATGTGTGATTCCGTTAGTTTAGGCGCTAGACGATATGATCTTTGACTATCCAGGCGATAAAAGTTTTCAATATCTTCCCATTTGGCTGTGAGTGTAGTTTCATCTGTGTCAGAAAATTCAAAATCATATTTTAACAAGTTGTTTCGCACTGACTTTATCAGATGAGGCACGTCGAATATATAGTATATTTTTTTCCCATTAATATAGAAATACGGCTTGTCAACGGAGACACCTCGCTCGTTAGCCATATTTAAGAAATTTGAGCCTTGATCAGACACAAAAGCGACCACGTTGAAGCCGACATTTATCATCTTTGAAATGACATCATCAATCCACTCGTTGAGCTCTTTGTAGTTTTTACTCTGAGCTAATAGACTGTATCCTATTTGTTGTTTCCAGTTAGAAAAGATTCCTCTGGCCATGAGTACAAAAGCTTGTGATGCTGGTTCCGCCATTTGCATTCCGTCAATTTCGTGAAAGCCTACAATCTTATCTTCGTTTATTTGATAATGTAAATTTCGCTTTAGTGAAATTTCATCAGCACAGACGATGCAGTACTTTTCAGTCTCTTTTAAGTTTTTCAACTTAGAAGACAGACATTCCAAAACCTTCGGGTGAAGTTTTGTACCCATTTCCGTTTTAATTTTGCGCAACGTTCTTTCAGTTGGTAGGTTTAAAGTTTTTGCCAACACATTGTAAGCTAAAGGGCTGGCAAAATATATATTTAAAGCAAATAATTTAAATTCCTTCGTATATCTGTTACCTGCGTGATTTTTTTTTGTATTCTGTTGAAACTTAATAAGTTTTTGAAGTTCTGGTGATATATTTTTGTTACTATCAGAATGTCTGTCTATATTTTGAAAAATTTTTCTCCTTTTACATTCTTCCCTTAAGTCACTTCGTAATTTTCTTTTCCGGGGTGTATTATAAGTCAAATCTTGCGTTGTTTGTGTGTGATGTGTAGAGATAACAGGATCAGGTTGATAGTTAGCATCTTGTTTTTTTGTTTCCTCAGTCTCAGTTGGTTGAACAGAATCAGTTTGACAAGCAGTATGAGTTAATTTTATAGGATCAGTTTGACAATTAGCATCCTGGTGTGATTTCTCCGTCTGAATCAGTTTGCATGGGTTTGCATTTTCTAGCTGTGGCAAATTTAAAGTAGGAATGGCATTATTTTTTAATTTTCTTAAGAAGTGATCTGAAGCTTGAAAATGTAAGTCACAGATATGATAATAATTAACAAGAGTTTGCGTGGGCTTATTAGCCAATTCCGGACGATCAGCAGCTAGAATCCATTGTCTGCGTCTGAAAAAACAATTTTTTTTTAAAAAATATTGCATAAAAATTGATAAAAGAAACATGGGTCGGAATATGAAAATGAAATTTGGACTTCCCATACAAATCTGCTGATCACGTCATACACTTTACTATGGGAAGTCCAATTTTTAGGGTTCCGTAACTAAAAAAAAACGGAACCCTTATAGGATCACTTTGTTGTCCGTCTGTCTGTCTGTCTGTCAAGACCCTTTTTCTCACGAACGGGTAGAGGTATCAGGTAGAAATTGATAACGAATGTTACGGTCCGTGGACCACACAAGATCTGTAAATTTAAATTTTTTACCACGACGCAATCAAAAGATATTGCTTTTTATGTCCTCATCTCCATACATTTATGCAAAAAAGCAAAAACTACAGGGTACTTCCCGTTGACCTAAAATTATGAAATTTGGCAAGAAGCTAGGTCTCACAGTACAAATAAAGGGAAAAGTCTGAAATCATTAAATATTTAAATTTTTCTCATAACTAATAGTAACCAATTAAGGTGAGCTCGCGATTCAAGAACTTCTCTATAAAAGAGGGGTCAAGTTGGATGGTCGCGGAATTTTTAAAATCAAAGAGCAAAAGATTTTAGTATATCATATGGTAGATGAGTACGGAACCCTTAGGGCGCGAGTCCGACTCGCACTTGGCCGGTTTTATTTTATTTTTATATTTCGACCTATGTTTCTTGGGAACAGTTGTTTAGTTTGATGGATACATACACCCCTTAAATTATCCGAGGTGATATTTTTTTATATACCACTGGTATGGGCAAACAAGCAGACGAGCCACCTGATTAATCATGTCTCATATTTCAAATGTTTTTATCTTTATAAGATACAAAACAAATTATTCTATAAGTAGATTATTAATTTTTATAAGGACGTGTTCGACGTGTCAACGTTATGGCGAACGGAAAGGCTTGTGTAGTAGCCCGGAATATTTTGGTTTACGATGAATCTATTTTATTAGAATGATGAAGAGAAAAAGGGTAGGTATAGTTTATCATAACAATGATTAAATAGGTATACCGATAATATTAAATTACAGAATACCTAGGTACTCAAAAGCTTTGGATAACACTGTAAGTAGATAGGTACGAAAATTTTGTTTTTAGGTTAAAAACTCAGATCAAATAAATAGTCTAGATGTAGCGCTGTGAACAAAAAAGTGAGGCCGGTAAAACTGTGACTCGCCGTGTACGTACACAGTCACGCACACTAATGCAACAAAACTATGACTCGATATTCTATCTAGTAATCTGTGGACTTGTCAGTCAGTCGAGTTTCGCGGCAAGTACAAAGATTGTGGTAAAAAGTTCAGTTTTTTCAATGTAAAATGCCAATTTGTGTTGTTAAAGGGTGCAATAAACAATCCACAAGAGATAAAAAGCGGGATGGAGTCATATTTCACGCGTAATTAAACTTGGAAGCTAATATTTGTAGTAAAACAAAATAAAATTTGAGGTTATTGCTTGGAACAGTGAGTGTTGTAAAATGGTGCAATAAACAATCTACAAAAGATAAAAAGTGGGATGGAATCACATTTCACGCGTAAGTAAACTTAGAAACTAATATTTTTAGTAAATAAAATAAAATTTTAGGTCATTGCTTGGAACAGTAAGTGTTGCCATTATAAATAATATCCTAGTATTGGTAACTGTGACAAGTAACGTTATTTTATGAGGAATGAAGATATGATAAATATTTTAAAAACTTAGTAATCATGTATTTAACGCTTATCGTTTATTTTTCAGATTTACGGATCGAGATCAAAATAATAAACAAAAATGGATAGCAGCCATACGTCAAAGTCGACAGGGACCATTATGGCAACCAACTTACTTCAGTAGAGTATGCTCAGAGCATTTTAAAGTCACCGATTTATACTACACCAAGAAAGGGTTACGTCGTGTATCAAAAACCGGATATCCAACGGTAACTTTCTAATAATTGCAATTTTTACACTTTTATAAGACATGTTGATATAATTTATACAACACTGATTTGTTTTGCCTATCAGATTTTACCAAACATCGTAGTATAGGGATTAGGTGAAGTGGCATTCCCACATTCACGCACACACACACACACACACACACACAAACATCCTGACACACACACACTCACACACACTCAAATTTTTGCTATACATTTATATATGTTTGATAGAACCGCTTGTCTTTTTTTTTTCTCTGTATTTTGTGTGATTAATTAGTATCGGCTTTTGTTAATTAATTAATTTATCATTTATTTTTTTGTTAATCATTTTATCATTTTTGTCACCCTCGAGTATAAAATGGTTATTTATAAAGGTTCAAGAGAAGGGTAAGAACTGAAAACCAGTGCTTTCAATGTTGCCTAGTGTAGCCTGGGAGCAAGAACTGAGTTTCTTGCCTTTTGCTTACAAAATTGTTGAATAAGAATAAGAATGATCGTGATTTATTTCCGAAATTTTTTGTTAATCGTTTTGTTTTTCATATGTGTAAGCAATAAAGATTTATGATTATGATTATGATTATTAAGTGGACCTGAGACAACCTCCAAATATTGTGAGTATTTCAAGAGTCTACACAAAAATGTATTATATAGTGCTAGTGGTTTGCCATAAAAGCTGTAATTAGTGTTTAAAGCATCGGAATGATTGATTTTGAGCCATATAATTAATTTGACCGGTAAAAACAAAAACAATATGTAAAAAATCCTACAGTTCAGGTGTTTATTACAGATTAGTATTGATTATGAAGTAGTCCTGTGGTAGAGCTATAAAATGAATTAAATTTAAATCATGTTTTAAATTAAGTTCACGAGAAAAATGTGTGTGTTCTTTTCAATTAATTTGCATATTTTAAACATACTTTAAAAAAAATGGGATGCACTCAGTTACGCTATTTGCTAAGCACACAGAACAAAATTTCAAATAATTCTGTTTTTAACCGACTTCAAAAAGAGAGGTTATCAATTCAATCCGTAAGTATGTAGTTTTGTCAAAATACACAATTTTCGCATAGGTGAGTCTATTTAAGCTTCTAAACACAAAATTTCATTAGTGTATGTATGTTTTTCTTTAATTATTTCTTTTTTAATTTAACTAGGTATTTTTCAACTTAAAAGTGCAAGTTTCATCAAAACCGGTTCAGCAGTTCATTAAAATCGGTTCAGTAAAACTTAACGTTGACGCGTATCTCAGGACAGGAACTACGTAATATTCTGCTTAGGGTACAGTGCAAGTTGAGTGCAAGTTTCATCAAAATCGGTTCATTTAAAAAAAACTGGTCAAGTGCAAGTCGGACTCGCGCGCCAAGGTTTCCGATATATCTCTAGTATTTTTGGAAGCAATAAAGTCCACTTTTAGGACCGCAAAACTAAATTTGTTTGTACAGGTTCTAAAAAAACTGTGTAACTTAGAAAAATTGTTTTATTTTTGCTGATATATTTACATAAACTTATATTGAACTGTAATAATTTCAGATTATTCCATTCACAAACTTCGGAGATAAGGGGGGAATGGTATTTTTTTTTGAAAATTTTCATCATAACTTGAAAAGTAAGAGTCGTGAAAAAATACCAAAATTTATTTTAGAATGCTCAAGTAAAGTCCTTTCATATGATACCCCACTCGACCTAGTAACGACAATTTGAAATTTTGCCCCCCCCCCCCCCCCCCACAGGTGTGACAGACAGGCGTGTAGTGTATAGCCTTTGTCTCGAGCGTGCATACTCAGTCTGCAATCGACCGTACAGCGAGTAGGTTGTGCAACGTGGTGTGTGAGTTGGCGAGCCAAATAAAGAGCTTAACAACTAACATCAGTGACGCTACAAGGCGGACAGACAAAGTCGCACCATAAGGGTTCCTTTTTTTACCAATTTGGTATCGGAACCCTAAAAATTGTCCACGCATCTCTAAGAAACTAAAAGACAAATTGCAATAATTCTTTTTAGTTGAGCAAAGTTTTATTACTTTAAGGGTATAGTGCAAGTGTCATTAAAATTGGTTCAGCAGTTCATTAAAAATACAAAAGACAAAGATATTATTGAGTAATGGTAATCGAACGGAAAAATATTTTTAGAAGTAGTGTTATTTGGCGACATGGCGTCTCGCAGGCAGCTACACCTGGCCTGCCTCACATACACCGTGTTTCTTGCGGGCGCCCCCGCCGGGCTCGCGGCCAAGCTGTGGCTGCAGGAAGAGGGCGGGCGCCGGCAGCGCGCCGCCCGCGCCCTGCAGTTGGTGCTACCGCCGCACCGCACGCACGCTGCTACTGGTTCGTTTCGGTTGGCTGCAGCCAAAATTTGGAACAATATTCCACCACCTATACGAACTTGTAAAACACTACGTACTTTCAAAATCAATTATAAACGTCTGCTTTTAAATATGCAAATTAAATTTGAAAATGTGCGGTGTCCCTTTAGGACTAGGTTTGATTATGTAGGATTAATTTTTAAAAATAATAGATTCAATAGCTGACAATTTTATTTAAAATGACTATACATCATAATATGTTGTTAATCTCAATAATTTTTGTATGCATTTCTGTTTCTTCCTTTCCTTACTTTTGTTTTAAATTTGTATGTAAAAAGACTTATTATCTGATGCTTCTTTCTAAATTACTATTATTATTTACTATTATTATATAGGTCCCTCTCTTCTTGACTCTGGGTGGGCTTAAAACCAGCCACTAGCTGTGCCCATGCCATTTTCTTAAATGTTTTGTTTTCTTGACATACTGATGTTATTTGAATTGAGAAATAAATGATTTTGTATTTCTATTTGTATTATTTTTTAGAGATATCAAAAAAAAGTAATTTAAAACACTAAACCGACTTTAAGAGTTAAAAGATACAAATAAAATATTGTGAGGGTCGGGGCAGCCTGATTATTTGAAATAAAACATATGCATACCAATACCATGACTAACAAGTGACACGTTTACGTGTTTTATTCATAATAATCAGACTGGCACAAACCTCAAAATCTTATACCTATTATAGTCTTAAAGTTGGTTTAATTTTAAAGTATGTTTTTTTTTGGGTTGTTTGTTTAAGTCCTGCGTGATAGTTTAATCGAATATTTTAAAGCTCGCTTACATAGTTAACTTTGATAAGTTTATGCTTATTTTAAAAAATAAAACTAATGGCAAAAAAAACAAAGTCATGTTCAATAACATTTTAATAGTCAAAATTGATCCTTTATAAAATAAACACCAGAATTTAAGAATTTTTACACATTTTACTATGTTCTTTTAGATGTGTTACGGGTCACATTGATTAATAGGGCCTTAAGATCAAATGTTCTTTTTCCATCATTTGCAATTTCACTGTATATTAGAGTATACCGCTAGTACACACGGCCGCACATCAGTAGAAACACTTTTGGACCTTATGGCGTGGTAATAGAGTTGAAAAAGTTTCTACCGACAAGCGGTTGACCGTACTAAGATAAATATAAAACATCTCAACACAAATGGGTCGGTCAGGTGACCACTTTAGTATGAGCCGAGTTTAAAAAAAAATCCAGTTATTTTTTTTAAGCGAAGCTTGTACTTAGATGCTAGGTAACTGATAAATGTAATATCTGCTTATATTTTTTTCTTTTAGCTGAATATGTTAGTCATAGTCGTTTATGTAAATATTACAGGGAAAACAAGTCAGTTATTAAATGCACATACAAATTACCCAGTAATTTTATTTCCTAAAACTCCCTATTTCCTTTCTATTACCGCCATCACTTTAATTAATTGTATTACCAGGCGCTAGAACCTCACTCAATCGTTATCTATTCTCTCTTTTTTTCTATACCTACAAGAAGAAAAAGAAGATTCGATAGTATGTGATAACTTTATTACGTAACGTTATTTTTGTTACATTGGCACAATTTGATTATGGCAACACCGGTCCATGCAACACATGTTTAAAAAGTTGGCCTCAGTTTTCTGTTCACAGCGCTACATCTAGACTATTTATTTGATCTGAGGTTAAAAAATGCTAGGCATTAATAGCTTACCTTGTTTCCTCCGTTGGAAATCTGTAAAAATGACGATCCTTGTCTTGGAGAGTCGAAAGACAACCGTAAACTGCACAACCACGCACCATTTTTTCAACTTTTGCAAGCGTTGCATATCGCGTGGCAACAGGACGAGAAATAGGACGAGATATCGCGCAGGGCCCCGCGGGGTGATGCGCGCGCACTTGAGGTACTCCGATTGGTGGGAGGCGGAGAGCTTCCGTTCTGTATGTAGTACTATTATTAATTCTGTGCTAGTGTTGTAATTTTTGTCTTTTTTTTAATCGGCAAGATGCAAGGAGTTTCTATATCTATACCATTCATAATATTTTCATGAAAAAGTAAGCTGTGTTCGATAATATGATAAATAAATGTTAATTACATGGAAATACTTATATTAATCAACCAACTTACTACAAATTTGTCTTTAAAGTAACAAAATATTCAATATTAAATAATTCATGGGAGTGAGCCTCAGAACAAAGACCTCCTTGCTGAGTAAGCTGTTTGACAGGTTAGTGTTTTTATGTATGTAGTATGTAGTATATTAATATTAGGTATATGTATGTATGTCTATTATAATACTATGTATGTACCCAATATTTATTCAGTTTATGGTTTCTTTGTTCACCGTCCCCGTATTACAATTATTTTGTTTCCTGCACCCAAAGGTTGCCTGGAAGAAATTGCTTTTTAGCAATAAGGCCGCCTATTGTGCTCCGTATTTCATTTTGTATATTTTTTTTTTCTTTTGTGAATTTTGTATTTCTGTGTGCAATAAAGAGTATTGTATTGTATTATACCTATAGTGTTTTATTTTTGTTTTGTTTTTTATAGCGGCAAGGTGCAAGGAGTTTCTATATCTATAACATTCATAATAATTTAATGAATTAAGAAACTGTGTTCGATAATATGATAAATAAACGTTAATTAAACGAAAATATTGATTTTAATCAACTAACTACCAATCTCATTGTTTTATTTTTAGATGCTATAAATTGTAACTTTATTTGATTAATAAACTATTTGTATTTTGTATTTCTAACTACAAATTTGTCTTTAAAGTAACAAAATATTCAATTTTAAAATGAATTGAAAAGTAGTCATTGTCTCCTGCGCGCACATGTATAATCTGTGTCTTCGAAAAAAGTAATACGCGCGCCATTTTAACAGATATTTCTTGTTGTGAAATGTGTTTAATGTAATTAAAAAATAAATGACTTCTACAAATAAGAAAAACAGTGATAAGTGTAGAACGTCGAAAATACTTGAACAAAAACACAAATCCGGTGTACAGGGTGACCTAGAAATGTGAGGAAAACGTCTACGAAATTTCCTTAGGAAAAAAGGTAAGCGATTTTGATTCGTTTTTATTCGCAAATGTGTTGAAAAACGTCGCAAGAAGCTTGTGCGCTTTGGTGATTACACCCTCGGCTCCATTACGCCCTCGCCTGCGAATCGGGCTGCAATTTCTGAGCCTCGGCCGTAATATCCAAAATAGCGCACGTGCATCTTAATGTACTATTGTGAACACGGCTGACATGAGAAGCAAGTTGATTCTTGTTTCTTATGTTGACACTGTGCCAGGCATAATTTTTCTCAAAAATATAGGGTGACTTTTAGCTTTTAGCCTAATGTCTGCCCAATAATGCTTAAAAAAAATTGGATTTATAATTCCTAAGAAAAATTCAAAAATGTTGTTAGTACTGAAAATTGAGTTTACCTAAAATTCGCCATACGAAACGGCAATTTCATAGGTAACGACCTATTATTAGTAGGAAGGAAGTAGTATAGAGGAAGTAGGATGGGCTTACTATACTCCTATAGTTCAATTAAGGTTTAATGTATGTTCCTAGCAAAGTAAGTGAGATTTTATACGTGCTGTGTGAAGTCATAAAGCTCTAACAAGTCACCTGTTGGCTACCCCCGGGTTTAATATCGCAGTTGACTGAGCGCAGATGACGTCACGACTTGAGTTATAATCTCAGAAGCCTCCTTGTATAACCTGATTTTATTAACCGACTTCAAAAAAAAGGAGTTACTTAGTTTTTAAGTCGGTGCCAAGTCGGTTCAGATAGATAGATAGATAAACTCTTTATTGTCACACAAGGTTTGTTCAATTTTGCTTATATTATTTGTACAAATTGATTTTCTTGAGCTGATAACACAATACAGCTATTGCCAAAAATTTATTATCGTGTGCGGAGCTTTTTCTTTTTGTCTTCCGTATGGAGAGGTCAACATTTTTTTTTCACTTCCCAAAATTTTTTCGTCGGGAAGGTTGTTCAGTTTTGTTGACTGAACACGCCCTTTCAGTTTTCGGTACACCGTCCCTTACACCTAGTATTACTCATATAGTCCTAGCAAAATAAGTTAGATTTTATGCGTGGTATGTGAAATCATAAAGCTCTAACAAGTCACCTGTTGGCTATTCCCGGGTTTAATATCGCAGTTGACTGAGCGCAGATGACGTCACGACTTGAGTTATAAACTCCTTGTGTCACCTCATTTTGTTAACCGACTTCAAAAAAAAGGAGTTGCTTAGTAACGTAGTTTTTTAAGTTGGTGCCAAGTCGGTTCATTTTAGGGTTTCGTACTCAAAGGCTGAAAAACGCGACCCTATTAATATGCCTCCGACGTCTGTCTATCTGTAGTATCCCATGAAACGTAGACATTTGAAATTTTCACAGATTATATATTTCTGATGGTTGCCACTATAACAACAAATAAAGAATTAAAAAGTAATAAATTAAGGGGCCTTCTACCAAAAACGTGTTGATTTAGGCGATTTTTGCTCGATTGTTGTTGTTGAGCTCTATCGTTAAAACGAGAACACTTACAAGCGTGAAAATTTATATGTTTGCAGAATAACAACAAATAATAAAAACTGGTCAAATGCTTGTCGGACTCGCGCGTATTTAATACACTTCTGCGTGACTACCTAAGACGGTATTTTACCTTTCATTTTTACCTTAGTGGTACGGAATCTTCGATGCGCGAGTCCGACTCGCACTTGGCCGGTTTTTGTCTTTGTTGGTTTGTACCGATTTTTAAATTTTGCACGTCCCCCCGGCTCCTATTTTGGCCCCATTGACAATAACAACAACGTTTGTAATAAATTTAGGCAAGCATATCTTAAAAATGTTCCATATTCCAAGACGATAATGTGAGTGGTTGCTGAGATAAACAGGGTATGACAGACAAACGAAGTGACACCATAAGGCCGATATTTCACTGGGACACCGGCGCAACCAGTCGCCGCTACCAACAAAATGTATACAGCTCTATAGAGAGTTACTCACCTAATGTCTGTTTGGTTGCGCAACCAATATGGCGCTACCACTCCCTGTGAAATATAGCCCTTAATACTGTGGCCGCAGGGTGTGGCGACTCTGGTGTTTTCACTGATGTCTAGTTACGGACACCAAGGTAGCGCGACTGGTTGCGCCGCCATGGTGTCCCAGTGAAATATCGGCCTTAGAGTTCAATTTTCTTCCTTTTGAGGTACGGAACCCTAAAAAGACGCTATACCAACTAACACTGTGCTTCTGTTTGGTGTTATGTGAGTGACTTGACTACATGTCATAAAGCGTAAAAATATTTTTTCTCAAAATTCTGTCCAACCAAACTTTTCAAGAGTGTACAAACTTAATCGGCTTAGATAAGTACTTTAAAAGTTCTCAAGTTATAAGCGATCTCAAATTAACGGATCTCGAACAAAATCCAGGGAAATAAGCTGTAAAGAGTAAAAGTTTGTAAACTTAATACTTAAAGTCGGAACTTTACAAAGCTACTTTGAACATGTTTTGATGAATCACTTAAGTGATGGCAGCTTGTCTTAGGCTCAGAATAAAGTAATAGTATATAGTATCACACAGAACGGACACTCTCTGCCCCTCTTGCAATCTACCCCACACCCCCGCGCGCATCCGCCCGCAAGATACTCTTGGTCCTTCTGAGGGTCTTTTGTACTGAGTATGCGGGCCTACGCGTCCTTCCAATTTCAAATTCGCGCTCATTGTATCTATGTATCATATGTCCGGGGTGTGAATTGGATGATCTTTTTCAATACATTTGCTCGAAAAACGTACTTACAAGGACGTAAACATTGCTCGTAAGTAGTTACTTACCGAACTAGTGCGGTAAGTAAAAAAAGTATAATACCAAGGAGTTTTTACACTCTGATCATAAAATTATTTTGTAAAAATACTACAGTGATGACTGTTTACTTGGGTGACGACTACCTACCTATATTTAAAATAAAATGGATAGTACCAGGAGAAGATAAATCGACAAGAGGCTGACAGTACCCATGGTTGGTTCCTTTACCAAGTGTATTACTTATACCTGTTTTCTTACAAAACGTCAACTAGTTTGTAATAACCCTACTTACGGAACTTGTATCTTAAAGTACTATTAGATGCTTCAAAAGTTATAGCTAACGAGGAAGAGTACCCAACTGTCCGGCTACGATTTGATTTATTTTGATATGTGTTATAGCTATTGAGGAAGAGTACCCAACTGTCCGGCTACGATTTGATTTATTTTGATATGTGTTATAGCTAACGAGGAAGAGTACCCAACTGTCCGGCTACGATTTGATTTATTTTGATATGTGTTATAGCTAACGAGGAAGAGTACCCAACTGTCCGGCTACGATTTGATTTATTTTGATATGTGTTATAGCTAACGAGGAAGAGTACCCAACTGTCCGGCAGCGATTTGATTTATTTTGATATGTGTTATAGCTAACGAGGAAGAGTACCTAACTGTCCGGCTACGATCTGATTTATTTTGATATGTGTTATAGCTAACGAGGAAGAGTACCCAACTGTCCGGCTACGATTTGATTTATTTTGATATGTGTTAGGTAGCCTAAAATAACTGACCCGCATTTTTTTGGCTGCCTAAATTCAACCTATTAGGAGAAATCGTCCTCCAAAGTACTAAAAAGTAAAACCTAAACCTAATAGCTTCTGTAATGAAATTAATTCAAAAATCATTCTTTTAGTGTGCAAGTTTAATTGTATGTTTGAGGACATGAAAAAATAATAAACATGCGTTTTTTATAGCCGCTTTTACTCATATTTTCTTAAAAAACACCCTTCTGGAAATTTTATGTTTTTTTAGGTATAAAGTTAGAGCCGATTTAAAAAAACATGTGTGAATATTTTTTTCATGTTATCAAACATACAATCAAACTTGCACACAATAATAAATATTTTTCACAAAGTTATTAGAGTGAATATCCCAACCTCAAATTTTACGTGTTTTTGTTGAGAATCAAGGTGTTGCAATATTGTACAAAATTTTTATTTTATTTTTTATGTTAACTACAGCACTTGATTGTATTAGGACAACATCCATTTTTCCTTTAATTTGATTGAATTACAAGCAAAAAAATAATTGGCCTGAAAATTCAAGTTTGGTGGCAAGTCCCAATCCCTTTTTTTAAGCGGTCACCGAAATCATTACAATTACACAAAGTAAAAAATCAAATTAGGGGACACATGACAGTCGATCGAAGTTTGTTCTAAAACAATCATCAATTCAATCAATTCATGAAGTCTCATGCGTTTAGGACCAATCATGTTCTAAGCCCTCAGTCAGGTACCAGTGCTTGTACATAACAGTCGGGATATTTGTGTGTTGATTTCCCTTCAAAAACGTAAGTACATAGTTTTGGTGAACAGAGGACAGGATTTCTTAAATTTTTGGAGGATTGATTTGTAGTTGATTATAAAGTAGGTATATTTAATCATTACAACGTGGAACAACTAGTGATTCGGGTTCGGTATTTATCACAGTGATGTTAATTAAGTTGTAACTTGGAATCTTCTTTTTAAGGATTTTTTATTGTCTCGTTTCAACTTTCTAGCTAAATTTTGTAAGTTTTGGTGGCATTTTTTAGCGCCAGAATTTACATTATGCCACCAAAATTGAAATTATGCCACCAAAATTGAAATTATGCCACCAAAATTGAAATTATGCCACCAAAATAGAAATGGTTTAAATTTTTGGTGTATAGATTTTTAGTTGATTTTAAAGGGTTTTAAATAAGTACAACTTGCAATTACTTAGTATTTTGGTTGGGTTCGGTATTTATCAGTAATGTTAATTTATATGGGACTTAAAATCTGAATTTTCATCGATTTTCAATTTTCCATTTCCAATTTTCAATTTTCCCTGGTTTCAATTTTGGTGGCTTTGTTGGCATTCGTGGCTGCTGGTATGTCACGCCATCAATATTTTAAATCAAGTCTTCAAAATTGACATTTTTGCATTTAATTTATTTAATTGTGTGTCATAGCATAGCGGGTTTTGTCAATAACGTAAAGGAACACAAAAAACATTTTTGAAAAATCCTAACTTTTTAGGGTTCCGTAGCCAAATGGCAAATAACGGAACCCTTATAGATTCGTCATGTCTGTCTGTCTGTCAGTCTGTCTGTCTGTCTATCCGTCCGTATGTCACAGCCATATTTCTCCGAAACTATAAGAGCTATACTGTTGAAACTTGGTAAGTAGATGTATTCTGTGAACCGCATTAAGATTTTTACAAAAAAATAAAAAAAAACAATAAATTTTAGGGTTCCCCATACATGGAACTGAAACTCAAAATTTTTTTTTTCACCAAACCCATACGTGTGGGGTATCTATAGATAGGTCTTCAAAAATGATTTTGAGGTTTCCAGTATATTTTTTTTCTAAACTGAATAAGTAGTTTGCGCCAGAGACACTTCCAAAGTGTTAAAATGTGTGTCCCCCCCCCTGTAACTTCTAAAATAAGAGAATGATAAAAAAAAATATATGATGTACATTACCATGGAAACTTCCAACGAAAATTGGTTTAAACGAGATCTAATAAGTAGTTTTTTTTTAATACGTCATAAATCGTAAACCGCAATTTACCTTTCATTCTATCAACTCTAATATGAATTTTAGTTACTTACATCACATAATAAAGGTTTTTAGCAATAAAAATACCATAACTTTTACTTTTATACGTACAGGTTTATACGGAACCCTCACTGCGCGAGTCCGACTCGCACTTGGCCGGTTTTTTTTATATTTTAATGGTACGAATTTGAAGTTAGATAATAAATAATAAAATAAGTTTATTTCTCACTCACTATAGATTTAAACAAATATCTTAATTAAGGACTTGTAAAAGTCTTTGTTTATGGAAATCTGTAATAGCGAGAGACAGGAGCCTAAACTAGGTAGACCCTGTGCTATAGGTCTCCTGGTCTCTCCCACTCGGGTAAATGTTGCAGACTTAAGATTTAAAGGTAGGTATGTAGTTTGTTTTGCTAAAGATCAACTGTTAGTGTGTGAGTGAGTGTAGATGTATCACTGTTAGGTATAAAAAGGTTGTAGAACAAAAATTGCATTACGACTACAGTGTAACGCCTTCAAAATTGCAGTATTTTTTACAGATACAGATTCTTTATTCATAACCATTGTTACAAGTCATCATTGAATTATATTAAATTGTATATAAAAACAATGTAAATAATATTAAAATATCATAATATGCAATACATTTATCACAGATAATAATTATTCAATTTTCTTGCCCTCAGGGAGCACTGGCCTATTTAACAGTTCGTTGATATCATAAAACTGCTCTTTCAGCAACCACAACCTTAAACGGTTTTTAAATATTTCACGGGATGTTGCATTCGTGACTTGCTCCGGTAGTCGGTTGTAAACGGATGGGCCCACCACGTACACAGAGTTTTCCGATTTGGTCGGTCTGTGACGTACTGTGCTTAATCGGCTACTGTATCTCGACGAACGGGTTTGACCATCACCGCGCCTCGCAAGGTATGCAAGGTTGTCTTTAATAAAAACGGCTATTTGCTGAATATATATTGAGGGAAGTGTGAGAATTTCAAATTTTGAAAAGCAAGGTCTAGCAGATTCATCGTCCGGTATCCCCGTTTATGGCATCAAGATTCGAGTAGAATTAAAAAAATTCGATAAGAAAAAAATATCTAAGTTCTACCCATCTTTAAGCAAATGGACTATAGCATCCTTCCTTGAGAAGGGCACAAGGATGGGATTCCACGCAAGCCTCGGGACAAGTAAAGGACTATAAGGGACGACCCCGAGATACTTGGAATGATTCACGATTTCTACAATTTAGTTAAAGGAAAATCGTAGAGGTTGAGGTTATAGTAACAGTAATTTAAAGTTACTTTAATAAATTCACCTTTAGTTTATCTCAACGGACAACGAGTAGTTTCAGAACTTGGCCCAACGCACTTCGACCACAAAGTTACAATTATGAAATATCGAAATTTTGCGCCATTTTTATAGAGTGTAATAATATCTAATAAATTAAAATTTTTATAATATCAAATTTTGATTTGCAAGTTGATGTTAGGTTAGATAAAAGTAAGCGGCTCCCGATTGTCACGCCAGTGCATTAAAATAGCTCGCACCGTTCGCACGTAGTTTCATTTATAACACGTGGCGACGACCGGTTTTTACGATATTCACGCGAATAAAGCGATTAAAAATGACTTCGGCGATCGGAAATCTGCCTAATTTCGAAATTGGCAATGATTGGCGCGTTTTTAAAGAAAGGATTGACCTGTGGTTAAACGCGAATGTTGTCAAGGAAGAAGGTGGTATTACGCAAGCCGAAAGGCGTCGAGCGGTGTTACTAAGTGCACTCAACGAGTCCGCGTATAAGTTGGTACGCGAATTGATAGCCCCAAAAACAGTAAAAGAACTATCATATGAAGAGATCATAGCGGAGATAGATAAACATCTCTTGCCGAAGAAGTCACTGTTTGCGGAAAGGCATAATTTTCACAGCGCGACACAAAAGAGCGGCGAGGACTACAGGCAATGGGCCGCGCGAGTGCGTCAGCTTTCTACAGATTGCGAGTTCGGTGCGGTTCTGGATGATATGCTGCGTGATCGTTTCGTTTTGGGAATGCAGTCTGGAGCAGAAAGGAACAAATTGTTCACGGAGGATGCAAAGAGTTTGACGCTAAATAAAGCACTAGAGATTGCGATGGCTGTGTACAGCGCCAGACAAGCAGCACGACAGTCAGCGGCAGCACCGACAGCTGCTGATTTAGGTCATGCAGAACATTCTGAAGTGTTTCGGGTACATTCGGCTTCGTTAGGAGTGCAGTGCAATGTGTGTGGCTACAGGAATCACAGCGTTGATAAATGTAGATTTAGGGGTTATAAATGTAAACAGTGTGGCCTAAAAGGGCATTTAAAACGCATGTGTAAAAAGGAGAAAAGTGTAAAGATGTTGCAATTCTCCGACGGAAGTAACGAAGATGACGGTAAGATCATAAACATTTGTAATATTCGCAGTGTTCGTGGCGAGGCCATCCTTTTATCCGTCGTTGTAGGAAACCAATCAGTAAAATTTGAGGTAGATAGCGGTTCTTGTGTCACAGCTTTACCCATGATTATTTATCAAAATCATTTTAAACAGGTACCTTTGGTCCCTCCTAAAACTATTTTGAAGTCATATACAGGGGAAATACTACAAGTAGTAGGGGTAATTCAGGTGCCAGTTTCGTATGAAAATGAGACAAAAATCATGGATATTTATGTGGTAAATAGCAGCGGACCTGCCTTATTGGGTAGGGATTTTTTGTCGCTATTTAAACTACAAATTTCAAAGATAAATTTCTGTGAAGAAGAAGCGAATATAGATTATTATACAGTGAAGTACCCAGATTTATTTTCTGATAAAATTGGCTGCTTAAATAAGTTTAAAGTAAAATTAATGCTTAAGCCAGACGTTCAACCAATTTTTTTTAGACCGCGGCCGGTGCCTTTTGCGCTACGAAAAAAAATTGAACAAGAAATAGATAAACTGGTTCAAGCAGGCGTTTTAGAGCCGGTTGATCATTCGGATTTTGCAAGCCCGACAGTTCCACTTCTCAAACATGATGGGAATATCCGGCTTTGTGCCGACTACTCAGTAACTTTAAATAAAGTGCTACAGATAGAAAAATATCCTTTGCCGAAAACCGAAGAGTTATTTAGCAAGTTATATGGAGGGCAACAGTTTTCTCAATTAGATTTGAGCAAAGCGTATCTGCAAATTCCTTTGGATGAGGAATCAAGACTACTTACAACGATAAATACTCACAAAGGATTATTTAAATTTACTAGACTAGTTTTTGGGCTTGCAAATGCACCGGCAATATTCCAAAAAACCATGGAAAATTTATTACAGGGGATCGAGGGAGTTTTATGTCTATTAGATGACGTGTTGGTAACAGGGAACACTAAACAACAACATTCAGAAAGGTTAGAACAAGTTTTCAGTCGGTTACAAAACGCGGGGCTGGTTTTAAACAAAACTAAATGTCATTTATTTAAAGATTCGGTAACATATTTGGGATTTGTTATCGATAAAGACGGTGTACATAAATCCCCAGAGAAAGTCCAGGCGATGTTGAGTGCGAAAGAGCCTAAGAATTTTCAAGAACTTAAGTCGTTCTTAGGACTAGTAAATTATTATCGCATGTTCGTTCCGCACGCATCGTCTGTGCTCAGTCCTTTACATAGCTTGTTGCAAAAAGGTGTTAAATGGGCATGGACAGAGGAGCATCATATGGCCTTTACGCGGATCAAAAATGAGTTGGCTTCAGATAGGGTGTTAGCGCATTATAATCCAGCTCTAAAACTAGTTCTGACTGTAGATGCGGCTCCTGCAGGTCTAGCTGCTATTTTGTGCCAGGTGGAAGACGGAATCGAGCGTCCGATAGCATACGCTTCCAGATCTCTAAACAGCGCAGAAAAAAATTACAGTCAAATTCAAAAAGAAGCGACAGCTATAATATTCGGCGTCCGCCGTTTTCACCAATATCTGTATGGTTTGGAAACACCCTTTATACTGCGTACTGACCATAAACCCTTAATGTTTATTTTTCATCCGCATAAAGGCATTCCGGAAGTCTCGGCTAACCGATTACAGCGTTACGCTTTATTTTTAAATAGCTATAACTACGAAATCCAGTACGTAGAAAGCGCTAATAACTGCGCTGATTATCTGAGCCGGGCCGGTTCGTCAGCTGATCGAGATAAGGGCATGACGTCACCGCATGGCCAGCCGCCGGCAAGCGCTACGGGTTTGGGTGCGACGCAACTCGACACGGCGACATACGTAAGTTTCGTTACAGATGGCCAATTACCTATAAGTTTAGAGGAACTAAGGTTAGAAACGGATAGGGACATACAATTAAAAAAGGTAAAGAATTTTACTTTAACAAAGTGGCCTAAGAAAAATAAGGATATGGAACTTCAATCGTATTACAACTGTCGAAATGATTTATCGACGGAAAGGGGCATTTTAATGAGGGGGCATAAGATTGTAGTGCCTAGTACTTTGCGTAGCAGGGTGTTAGAGGAGCTGCATAGAACTCATCTCGGTATTAACAAAACGAAATCGGAAGCTAGGTCTTTGTTTTGGTGGCCAAATATTGATAGCGACATCATATCTAAGATTTCAAACTGTAATATTTGTATACAGCTTAAACCGAATCCATCTCGAGCTCCGCTTACACCGTGGCCTTTTCCCCAGAATCCATGGGAGAGAGTCCATCTGGATTTTTTTGGCCCATTGCAAGGGAAAATGTTCTTAATAGCTGTAGATGCATATTCAAAGTGGGTGGAATGTTTCCCGCTAAATAACAATTACTCATCGTCAGTGGTAATTGAGAAGTTAGAAGAAATGATGTCTCGTTTTGGAGTTTTCCGTGTTATTGTCACGGATAACGGTACATCATTTACTTCGAAGGAATTCCGGGATTTTTGTAGGTTAAATGCAATCGAACATTTGACGTCCCCAACGTATAACGCTGCGAGTAACGGACAGGCGGAAGCCTACGTGAAAATTGTAAAAAAGCATATTAAAAGTTTGTTGTTAGAAGGTAAATCTATAACAAATGTAAATAGGAGATTGTTAGAGTTTTTATTTAGGTATAGGAATACCAAGCATACAACGACGGATAAAAGCCCGGCAGAACTATTGTTCGGTCGAAAACTGCGTACTAGGTTTGATGTTCTTGTTAAAAACGAAACAGAAAATTCATCGTCACTTCCCTCGGATATTGTACGGGAGAAACAGTCTTTGCAGGCTAAATATTATAAGGGTAATAGAGTGTTGAATCTAGAAATTAATGACTGTGTATTAGTAAAACTTAATAATAGTAACAAGTGGTACAAGGGCTTGGTGAAGAAACAGATCGGAAATAGTTTATATGATATTTTCGTTCCCGAACTAAACCAAAATTTGAAGAAACATAAAAATCAAATTCATAAGTTAAAGCCGTCATCAGATTTCGTTGGTCCAGAAACAGGCAGCTCGGAGGGCACTAGCGATGAAGAGTTTGAATGAGCGTTGTTGCAACTTGACCTCCAGGCAACTGATTCATCTCAAACTGCAGGAGGCACACATGAAGGGGAAGGAGAAGACGTGGAAGCACAGGTTGAGGCCTCCCCATTTAATACAGAGAAACAAACTTCTGACGTGCAGGAATCTACGTCCGCTCATACAGACAAGGCACCAACAGGCACGACTGCTGGCGCAGCAACAGACCCCGAATCTGTAACAGAGTCATCAGACGAAGAGGAAAACCAAAGGATGACTGGCTTCCGAGCTATGTTACGGAATCTTCCTAGAGTCGAATATAAAGACTTTTTTTAGTTATAAGAATTAAGTTTATACTTATTGGTGGAGGGATGTTAGGTTAGATAAAAGTAAGCGGCTCCCGATTGTCACGCCAGTGCATTAAAATAGCTCGCACCGTTCGCACGTAGTTTCATTTATAACAGTTACCTACTTTTAATTTGCAAGAAACACATTGTAAAAAGCCGACTCTTAAAGTAGGCCGTGCTGCAGTGGTTTCTTCACGTTTCTTTTACGCTGCCATACGATCCGAAACGGCGTAGACTCGCTCTATTTGAATTTTAGACTGCATGACATTCAATAAGTATTCTGTAAAGAATCTACATTGAATAAATAATCTGAATCTAAAAGACCTACTTGTGAAACGGCTGAACCAAAAAAATAATCAAAGCTAACGCTCGAACTTTTAAAGCGTGATGCATAAAAAAACGAAATAAAAAATTAATTAAATGTAGAAATTAAAGAGGCGTTTTCGTCAATTAATTAAACAAGGAAAAGGTTCGTCCTAAATAATATAAAGGTCGTTAGGGTTGAGCACTGCCAAAGCGTCATTATCTTCAGCCTGTGGTGTGTGGTCCCACTGCAAGCGTTTATTTTTTTAGTTAATTCAGTGGGATATTGGTAAAGTTCAAGCTCACACTATGCATATCATCAGATTTTCTCTGATTCCTCAAAGGTTTTGAAAACCCGCGCATTTATAAGCGGAGTGCACGTTTTTCTTACGGCAATGGTTTTTCTTATACCAGTACAGCGCGTTCAGGACAAGTCTGTCTATGATGGTTATTTTCTGCGCATGGGTGACAGGCGGAGAGCCAATGAACGATTCGCTCGCCCCCTGAAGGGAGCCGCGCTCACCCCCGCGACTATTTTTTTGACTTCTGCGCATTAACGGTCACAGACGGAGTTATTTAGCACGCCGTATACCAAACCATGGCACGGCAAAGTATTTAAATGATAACAGGAGAAAAAGGACAAAGACTATTCGAAATCCTCACAGATTTTTTTTTTATTTATCATGCAAAGGCAATTATTATTTGGTGCAAGTGCATTGTATTGAAACGCGAGCAAGCGAAGGATTCGTTTTGGGCCACGATCAAAGCTGTTTTCAAGGCACAAGACGCAAAATAACGTTGCTGCCGAGCGAAACACTTCATTTTTCACCTTACTACAGCGAGGAAAATTCTGACGAATAGTGCCGGTATGTTATACCATAATACATCATCATGTTCTAATTTAAAAAAGCTATTCCACGCTAGCGGTCAAAAGTAATTAATGCACACAGATTTCGACCAATTACTAATATATTACTAATATATGGGCGGCAGTGACACTTAGCATCAGGTGAACTGTCTGCTCGTTTGCCTGCTCTTACATAAAATTAAATTACTTTTTCACGCTTGCGGCCAAAAATGACTTTTGAAGGCAGATTTCGACCGATTAAGCAAAGTTTTCCGAGCTAGTGAGGTGAAAAAGTATTTACCGCGCTGTCAAATCATAGCATGTGTCATACGACGATGTCCTTTTGTGTTTCTTTCGTATTACTACAAAAAAATAATAGAGTTAATTTCGGGCCACTTGTGGATAATTAAACAATTCCCTATAACGCTCTCAGAGAAACCACAAAGCTTAAACCCAAGCGGGTTCTTTATATTTTTTAGATGAAGCAATTAGAACTGAAGACCCCTTCAAAGGGTAAAGTAAGGGTCCTTAACTGTGGTCCTAAAGGAAAAATAAAATCGCTAAATCGGGAAGAAACAATTATTTACTAATCTACAAAAATCCGATTTTATTTTATCCGCAACTTACTTCAATCTTTTTTTTACTATTGGAAAGTATTTAGGGCCGTAACTATTAGCAATATTTTTTATTGAACTTTATATTTACCAGGTCATTAACAGTTTATCACCATCATAGGTTGTTCGATGACCGACCTCAAAAGCACTGGTGTTTGTGTAATAGAGCCGTCAAAACCCTTTACCGTACGAAGCAGGGAAACGTCCTACTTTTTGGAATAGCAGGTGACTCCTGCAATGACTTTGCTAAGTCTCTAAAAGTGATTATTTTATATTGTCCTCAACGGGAATCGAACTCAGAACCACCGGTCAAGAGCCAAACGCACTCACTACTTGAGTCGCAAATCTCAAGTTGTATAACTTGTATGCGTCAGGTCATCATGAAATTTCATGAAACGTACGGGACAGAGAAAATATTTTATCTCAGAGTTTCTCCAAATGTAAAAACTTTAATAATTCATAGCATTCATGGTTCTTCCAGCGTAGCAATTTTGATGCATCGCCTGATCTCTGCACACCACACTGCTCTCCCTACGGATATCCTGAGAGATATATTATCTGCCACTCACTACCTATCTGTGCATACATTTGTTTCAGTATAACTATAACTGTCTCGCTGGTCAACGGGAGACCGATTGGCGGCTTAAAACAAAAACAAATGTATGTTTATTTCGCACCACAAATCAACTTGAAAATTTACTTGGTATTTGTGTGAAACTGGAGCCTAATCTAAGCTGAAGCCTTTATTTTAGGATTCTAGGTGGGCGGAGACCTGTCGAAATTCATCCGGGACTTTAATGTGGATTAAAATACTATAAAGTAGAAAAACAAAAGTATTGCAAACTAAAACATTACAAAACTAAAGTTAAACAATTTCTAGAAGAGTTTTCTTAGCATGTTCTAAATTCTCAACTAGGCTTCATTCATTCAAAAATATTATTTACCTACATTATCTTTACAATAAAACGAAATCGATATCATATTAAGCTAACGCTGGTCTATTAGGGCTGTTTTTTTTTTCAATTCAATTCAATCGTTTATTCATAAACTAGCTGTTGCCCGCGACTCCGTCCGCGTGGGGTTCAGAAAAAGTAGCTAATGACTTTTCCCATGGTTCAAACTATCTTCGTACCAAGTTTTTATCACAATCGGTTTATCGGATTAGTCATAAAATCGTAACAGACAGACAGAAAGTGCAATTCTCGCCTTTATATTATTAGGTATACAGAGTACCGATAATACGGATTTTTGTAAATTAAACACCTCTTGTTTACGTGTGGAATATTAGGTCGCCTATATCCTCATAAGTGTAAAATCATAGTCGAATTCCACGCGGAGTAACTATGATACGGGTTTCGTTATTTCTTATACAAAACAAAGCCTAACTAAATCTGAGGCTCAGTCACTTAAGTTTCTGTGGCAACTGAAAAAAGAGCGGTACAAAGTCCAACGTTTCTAGCTTCACATGCTTTTAACTCTTCATGTACCTCGTACATACAAAACTGTTGGACTTCACTTCCGTACAATCTTTGTAACTTATCTCTCCCCTTAAAAGACAATTCCTAAAAAACAATGGTTCACTTCTCTCTTTATGTTTTGAAGTATTTCGTTATTAGTACCTACCTCCTAAGTTTTCAAAACTTTAGAACTTTCATATTTTTTTTTACATTTGTTGCAACGCCATGCCGAAACAGGAATTTTTTTATTATTATTTTTACAATAAAACTAAATCTAGATTTTCCCAATCTTTAGCTGTGCCCACGACTTTTACACAAACAACTGGACCGGATCAAACGGAATTTTCAAAAACGTATTTGGCCTTCTTCCGTACAAAATTATAAGCTTTGTTTGATTTCAGCTCGGTTTCACAGCTTGAAACTTTGAACTCGCCTATTATCTGTTTAAATGAACCGATGGCAATAAAAAAAATTCAAATATTGCACGAAAGCAACCCAAATACTTTATTGAAAACCCCGTTTAAGTCATTCAAGTAGTTTGTGAGGTATTGGTGCGGCCGCTTAAAATTTCGTGAACCTTCTGTCTAAGTGAACCGTTTGCAATGAAATAAAGCTTATATGTTGCACAGAAAGAAGCTCGACGCGTCATTGAAAACCTCGTTTGACTTTGAACCAGTTCAGTGGGTGAGTTCTTGGTTCTGCAGCTTGAAACTTTGCGTATCTTTTGTTAGAGTGAACCTACCTATCGCAATGAAACTAAGCTTATTTATTGCATAGGAGTAAGCCAAACGCGTTATTTATATTAAACGGCTTTCAGCCACGTTTGAATCTGCTCAAAAGTTTTTGAATTATTCGCGCCTTTGCTTGAACCTTTGCATAGCTTCTATCTGAGTGAACCTTTTTCAACTAAGCTAAGCTTATATGTTGCACGGAAGTGCCTTATTCAAGCACGTCATGGAAATGCCAGTTGGAGTCGGTACAGTAGTTTGTTCGCTATTGGCGCCGTCTATTGAAACTTTGGGCATTTTCTGTCTGAGTGAACCGTTTTCAATGAAAGTAAGCTAATACATTGCAAAGAATTAAGCTAAACACTTTATTGAAAACCCCGTTTAAATCCGTTTAGTAGTTTGTGAGTTATTGGTGCTCCCGCTTGAAACTTAGTGTATTTTATGTCTGAGTGAACCGTTTGCAATGAAACTAAGCATACATGTTGCATGGAGTAAGCCAAATACGTAACTGAAAACTTCGTTTTAATCGGTTCAGTTGTTTGTGAGATATTGGCGCCCCCGCTGGGAATTTCGCGCACCTGTCTGAGTGAGCCGTTTTCAATGAAATTAAGCAAATATGTTGCAAAAAAGTAAGCTTGACAGTTTATTGAAAACCCCGTTTGAATCCGTTCAATAGTTTGTGAGTTATTTGCGCCGCCGCATGAAACTTAGCGTACCTTTTGTCTTAGTGAACCGTTTGCAATGAAACTAAACTTTTGTGTTGCACAAAAGTAAGCCGAACTCGTAATTGAAAACTCAGTTTGAATCGGTTTGTGAGTTATTATGGTACAGGCAATTTGATACTTTACATTAGTGTAGCTTCTGATTGAGTGAACCGATTTGAATGAAACATAGCCTATATGTTGCTCAGAGCTAAGCTTAATCTATCTGCGAAAACCGCGAGAAAATCCGTTCAGTAGTTTCGGAGTTTATCGAAAACATACAGACAGACAGACAGACGGACAAAAAGTTCAGAAAACATATTTTTCAGTTCTATTAGCCGTTTCTTATCGCCCACACTAATTTTTTTATAAATTTATCTAAAGTACAGACACGCGATTTCTACTCTTTTATTATATGTATAGATATAAATTTACACGTCATCTTTTTAAATAATATAAATCAATTTACATTATAGTAAATTTTAGATTAATTAATGATAAGTAGTTAACATAGAATATCTAACTTCAATGTCATTTAACTGAGACAGTTTGCAGCAAAAACTCATCCACCGAGTAATAAGCTTCTGTTAGTAAATATGTTTTTAGTTTATCTAAGAAACAAGTGTCGCTCTTCGAGTTTTTTATTTCCGTGGAGATTTTATTTTATTTATTTTGTTTTATTATGACAACAGACGGTCTTAAATAAAGTACTTATATTCTAAACCTGTATAACTCACGGACCTGGAGTGTCCACAAAAGATCTAAGTAGAAAAACAATAATCGGACGAATAGTTAACTATACAGTATTATATTATGTGTGAATAAATCTACAACCACACCTAAGACTTAAGAAATTTTAGTTTTTAAAAATTCAATTAACAACCTTTTAAATTCGTGTGGTTGTATTGTATACTTTAGGCCCTATCGTGTGAAGACATTTATTAGACTTGACTAGTCTCGTTTTGGACTCGACATCCATTTGTCATACATACATACATAACATCACGCCTTTTTCCCGTCGGGGTAGAAAGAGGGCAGAGACCACAGTCCTCCACCTGCTACAAAAGTCGTAGATGAGTGTTGCTTTTGATCTCACCCATAAGTGGGTAAGTGGAGGTCAGGTTCAGAAAAATAAACTTGTATGTTTATTTAGTGTTAGCTTTTTATACAAGGTGTAACAAAAATGGTACATCCGCTATCATTGCTCGTTCACTGCTGTGGCGCTAAACTTAAACTTACTGCCAGTGCGTTACGAGATATATACTGCCCGTATCAAAATTTCTCGCTACGCGTTACGGCTTCTACTCGTATTTTGCCGTACCAGGTCCTGACTTCCAAGGTCTACCAAGACGTGGAAACTCATTATTCGATTGTAATTTTGTAAATGACCGATAGGTTACATCCTTGAGTATATACAGCTGCCATAGCACGGGGTTCTGTGAACTTTTTAAAAAGATATAGGACTTTTTGTAACTAAGTGAATTACAGCAAAATACTCGCCATATAGCATAGAAGTAAAAAAATGTTAGGGATGGGAAACACTCGTAAACTGAATAAAAACATTATTATCGATAGCCCCGTTAAATTTTGGTCGATGGATTTACGAAAATTGAATTCGACTAACTTACCAACTTACTCCGAATCACAGACTTGAATTGCCCCCTGTCTTAATTGTCTACACTAGGCATATCACAACTATGTATCACTGTATTTATCACTGTACAACAATGTGTATTTTTTCCTCGTTGACTGGCTTGAGGAAACTGAACTTGATTCAATAATTTTTTTACACTGGACCGTATTTTTTCTGGCTTTAACACCGTCAGCTTTTATGGTGTTACTCATTTAAAGTTTTGTTTTGAACGTTTCATTGCTTTTTTGTATTTTTTTCACGATAATTTGTCAAAACAAACAAACAGGCCCTGCGCGTGCCCAACACTAGAGCTAACTGAATCTTCGCAGGTGCATGCGGTGAGGTGCAGGGTTGGGGGGGTACGGCAAAATAGTTGCCGTATCGCATTGGAGAATGATAATTTCCTTCCTGTGCGTTACGGAAACTATTATGCCGTACAATTTTTATAAGTAAATTGATAATATTTAAAGCTACAATAGTGGGAGTATATTTGTCTCTGTTTTGCGTGTACGGGAACATATGAAAATGACCCCCGCACCGAGCGTAAGACAAGGTAAACAAGCTGTCGCACAGTTTTGAAGTCAAAAACGGCAAAATGCTTGCCGTAACGCAGTGAATGTGTTAAAAATTAACAAAACCAAACCCAGCAATCTATGCCGAATCAGTCTTTGAATTCACGAAGGTGTAATTGCGGCTTAAGAAGTAACACGGGCAATAAACGAACCTACCTGAGGGATATTAGTCCACAAATGACACTGACCAAACATAGGTTGAAATTATATTCACTCCTGAAACATGATTATAAAGATGTTTCATGAACACATCATGAAACATCTTTTATAATGCGCACGGCTAAAGAGTGGAATGCTCTGCCCGCGTCTGTGTTCCCGAGTTCATCTATTCTATTCCAGTGAATAGGTTTCTTCTGGGCAAGCTCGTTCATCGTCGACCTCATCTCTGTCCTCAAGGCTGAGATCAAGAGTAAGCCCATTGACAGTGAAAAAAAACCGACCAAGTGCGTGTCGGGCCACGCGCAGTATAGGGTTCCGTAGTTTTTTACGACTTTCATCGCAAAGCCGCTTTTGAGTAAGTATTTCATAAAATTTAAAACAAACTTTTTACCTCCTAATGCTCAGCGAGGTCCTAGCGCCTGATTGCTATTGCTGTTTTTATTGTTTTTTATTTTTCGGCTATAGCTCATTAACCTGTAAAGCCACCTTAGCTATGATAGTTTTCCTTTTAAATTCATGATATTTGCTACTACTGTGATTTTTTTCACATTTCCAATAAAAACCGTTTAGCCGGCAGGGGGGGGGGGGGGGAAACTCGACTCCAAGAAAAAATTTCGCTTTCCAGCTTAATATTTTGCAAACGGATCCCTAAATCGAAAAATTATCTTAGCAGACATGAATTATTTTTAAAAGACCTACCCAAAGACACCCCACACTATGGGGTAGACAAAAAATAATAATCCCCACTTTACTTGTAGGGAAGGTACCCTAAAAAAATATTTTTCAAAGTTTTATTCTACCACTTTGTCGGCGTAGATAAAATATATATTCGTAGAAAATTTCAGCTTTCTAGTATTAAGGGTCTCTGAGCTAAACCACGGACAGACGGACATGACGAAACTAAAAGGGTTCCACTTGACTACGGAACCCTTAAAACGCTATCATCTGATGCAGTTTCTATGGGCAGTTGAAATTTTATTATTATTTTACTATTTTTACCTACATTATCTTGACAGTGCAGAATATAAGATGATGCGATACGCAGAAAGATGCTGCTGTCCATCCTCTTAGTCGCCTCTTACGACACCCACGGGTAGAGATGGGTTGGTTACTATTCTATGCTAGCACCACACGGGCGATCTGTTTACCATAAATAAATAAAAAGTCACTCTAGCATGTTTTATTCAAGCGACTGTATCTCATATTAAATTGGATTGAATTATACTATTACCACATAGCTATTACCCGTACTCCATTTCTCTACACCCATTCAACGCAAAATGCACAGCAAAAAATTACTCCGCTCATTCCAGACCCGTCATATCGTGAACATAAAGGGTTTTAATGAAAACAAAAAGTGTGTTTCCATGTAAATAAAAAAATATACGCCGAGAGCACCCACTACGGGCAATTTCATTCTCCATAGTGAAATAAAAAATCTGGGTCAGGTAGACTTGTACGTACAAGAGTATAGTATAGGTAGATATAAGATGCATTTTTACTGGATGTGGCATTGGTGTCGATTCTGGCAGACACGAACTAAACTAAAACTAAACTAAATTCGATAGGCCTAAAAGTGTTGTTGTCTTTGTCACTCCCTGTAGGTTTGAAAAAAGATAGCAACACTTTTAGACCTGTCAAATTTAGTTTACTTTTAGTTTGTGACTGCCAGAATTGACACCATTATAATAAAATAAAAAAATGTAAAACCCTCGGCTTGGATCAACGATGCAGAGCGCTCTTTCCTGCGCATGGGTGACAGGCGGGGAGCCAATCACGATTCACACGCCCTGCACCGCGCATCCCTGCGATTCATTCCTTGAGTTTTGGTTAACGGTTACCCCGACGGGAACAAGGCGTGATGTTATGTATGTATGTATGTATGTTAAATAACATTCCATCTTATAACTACTTAGTACTACATTTTTTTTTCCTATTTGAAGTAGATGTATGTTAATAATAATTAATGTTTTAGACACCGGTTTCTTGATTGTCTTGCTTTCCAGCACAGGCCTCCCCAAGTGTTTTCCACAACGATCTGTCTTTTGCTTTCCTAGTCCAAGTCGTTCCTGCCACCTTTTTAATGTCGTCTTCCCATCTCCGATACTGTGTCCCTTTACTTCTTTTTTTTAAATGTAGGGCACCATTCCGTCACTTCTTTAGCCCACTTTTCTATTTTACTTCTTATTAGATGACCTGACCATTTCCATTTTAGTTGTTTGATACGGAATTTTATATCTATAATTTTAGTTTGTATTCTACCAAGCATGACCTACGGATGTCAGACATGGAGTTGTACAGAGAAGAATACTAAATCACTAGAAGTTTGTCAACACAGAATGGAAAGGGGCATACTGAACATAAAATTGAAAGACAAAGTTCGATTAAAATCAATAAGAAAACAAACTTCACAGCATAATAAGTGGAATTAAATGTATAGTACGAGCAGATACTATGCTTTTGCAGCGGGAACAATGGACTGCGGTGATTGTTGATCGCAGTGTAGTGGTACACCCAACAGCACGTCAGTAGCTACAATCTGGACTTTATGGCTCGGTAATAGAGTTACAAATGGTTCTACTGACGTGCTGCTGACTGTACCATACGCAGAAGCTGCCCATCTTCGAAAAGAATTCTTTGCGTTACCACACGGTCATTACTCGTATTTAGTAATCTTATTACGGAAGAGATAATAGAATAGGTAGTGTCCCGTGTGGTGCTGGCAAAGAATAGTACCAACGCATCTCTACTCGTGGGTGTCGTAAGAGGCGACTAAGGGTGTTTAAACCGGAGGATGGGCAGCAGCGTCCTTTCGTGTATCGTACCATCCTACATACTGCGGTAACCAACAACCGCGGTCCAAGGTGCCGTAACGCTAACAAGCGTGGTGACTAAGGTACAACCTTCCATAAGCAACAGCTGGAATTCTGGTGGGAGCTCCCTGTCCTGTAGTGGACGTATTATGGGATGTTATAATGAACATTACAGGTACTATGCCTGCTTCGGAAACTAATACGTAACTGGAACATTAAAACACTTATCAAAAATTTCAGCACAATAGACAACAGAATTTGAACCTAACAAAATTTTAAGCGACTGTCTCTTCCAGTACATCATTCTCTACAACAGCGTGAATGTAGGGTAGCTGGTGCAATTTGATGCGACGTCACGACTCGCTGCAAGTTGGTACTAACCAACTGCATACATTTACATTGTATTTTTACTAGCTGCTACACGCGATTGCGTTTGTATGAAATCAGTACTAGTATACAGAAAGGTTACTCTCCGCTCCCTCCCAGGTTCGGTATCTCACCAATCACCAATCACAATCGTCGCGAGGTATTTGCAGGGGTCCATTTCTACGGGATGGCGAGGGCGCGAGCTTAGGTTGGAATTACACTTATAAGGCGTACAGTGAGGGCGAGAGTCAGACGTGAAGGTGCGGTGCCGCTTCAAAACTTTTTCACACAAAATCATGACGTTAAAACAAGAAAAAAATTACTTACCCTTTATAGAGGCAATAAGTAACGTGTTGATGGGCACATTCTTAATAGAACTCTATATTATTATTTGTTTCTATTCTTTTTCTCCCTTTTCGGAGTAAGTTTTTCCCAGAGGCATGGCTAATAATATAACTATCTAAAATATACAAAATATATAAAACTGACACGTCATAAATTATACACAAGCGACGTGATGCAGGCAAGCCGCTTCGCCACCTGCGCCTTGAATTACGCCTTTTCTGTGTAATTCTTAAGTACATAATGTCCATGTCATAAGGCATAAAGGGATAACCGTTCCAAGCCTGTGTCGAGCCTTTGCCACACGCTTATGTGTAATTCACGCCGAGGACATTGGTTTGTTGGTTTCGCGTTATTTAATGTAGGGTTGAGGTATATCAATCCACTGAAAAAAATTCTTAAGTCAGCCCTCCATTTAATATATTTCTTAAAAATTTCTTACAACATACAGCGTGAATTTCCATTGGTTTTGCTCCCGAAGCACATTGATTAAATAATAATAAATAAATAAATAAAGCGTTTATTTGCTCTCACAAAAACAATTTCTATATATCAGGTAGGTACACTTGGAGTTTGTAGGTATACAATAAAAAATTGTTGATTTGTGAGAGCCTGGTGTCCGTACTAGGAAAAACCTGTATGACAGATCACCAGGCTCCCAACCCCATCACGAAAATCACACGGCTAAGACTCCTTTAAAAAGTAAGAACAAAGATAGCAAGAGATAAAGATATACATATAACTTAAAATAATTCTAGAATATTAATTCAGTGTGTGTCAGTATGAAAGTGTGTGTGTGTGAGTGTGTGTGTGCGTGTACGTGAGTGTACGTAGTGTGAGTATGAATATTATAGTGCGTAGGTATTTATGAGTAGTATGTAGGCTTGGTAACTTCAACATAATGGCATTAGTAAGGTTTCTACCGTATCATAATCTAATGACATGAGCCAAAGGGAAACCTTTTTCTTGACTTCTGCTTTCAAAAGTTCATAAATATTAAGTTCTTTGTTAACAAAGTTATATAAGTAGGATCCTAGAAAGTAGAAAGATCTTTGGGCAAAGGAAGTACGACAGGACACACTAGCGCATATATTATAACTGCGGCGTCTGTTCACTAATTGATCAGGATCATAGGTAAGTAAAGAATGTTTCAGAAGAATAACATTTAGTATATACAGTTGTCTAACTGATAGCACCTTCGTATAATTATATAGTTTTTTAGTTGGGAAGCGATAGGGTAAGAAATTACTAACTTTTAATATTGCTCGCTGTGATCGTTCCAGCTTTAAAAGATTTGATTTATAAACGCCACCCCAGGATGTTATGCAATAACCAAGAATGGCCTGGCATAAGGAGTAATAAACTAACTGCAACGTATTTTTATCTGCGGCATGCCTAAGATTTTTAAAAACATAAATAAGTTTACGTGTTCTTTTAGTAAGGGAGTCTATGTGAGGAACAAAACTAAGACCATGATCAATAATAATCCCAAGATACTTAACCGAAGAGGTAGATTCAAGCACACGACATGAGCAGACAGAATTTGGAATTGCCGAGCACGCGTGGGCTACTATTTTAAAGGAATCTGGTTCAGGCTGGTCACGTTTCCTGATAGAAAAAGTCATATATTTAGTTTTGCCAACATTTAGTGTCAACTCATTTCTAAACAACCATTCAGATACAAGATTGAAACCTTTCTGAGCACAATCAAAGGTCTCCCTCCACGAGTCGGTGCTGAACAACAGGGCAGTATCATCGGCAAAAGTGATAATTTTCCCATTTATAAGCTTTAAATTGCAAAGCTCGTTGATGTAAGTTAAAAACAGCGTAGGGCCGAGGATACTGCCCTGCGGAACACCGTAAGTGACTGGTAGCTCGCCGCTCATGAAGTTGCCAATCTAGATCCTTTGAGTCCTATCCTTGAGGTAGTCTGCAAGAAGATCCAACTGCAGATCCCTAATTCCTAATGATTCCAGTTTATTAATCAAATTTGTGACAGAAACAGTATCAAAGGCCTTTGCAAGGTCAAGAAATATCACCAAGGGTTTCCTTCCGGCATCCAGTTCGGGCACTAGAAATTCAGTAAGTTGACGTACAGCCATATCAGTAGATCTACCACGTCTAAAGCCAAACTGGTTGTCGGAAAGAAGACCCCGGGATTCCAAATAATTAATAAGTCTATTATTTATCAAGCGTTCCAACAACTTTGACATAGCAGGTAGAATAGATATAGGCCTGTAGTTATTGACACTGTTTCTGTCACCGGATTTAAATATAGGTTTAATTAAAGATCTTTTAAACATGGAGGGGAATTTGCCAGAAGAAATACTGAGGTTGCAAATATGCAAGATAGGTGAAATGAGCACATGTTTGTACGTTTTTATCAGTTTGCTGGAAATGTTATCTAAGCCAGTGGCACAATCCGATTTTAGACTATTAATCAAAGTTTCTATTTCTGGCTCATTTGCTTGTAAGAGTACAAAGGAATGAATATTTGTTGTGTTATTATAAGTTTCAGGAGGTTTATGATTATTTTGACTATCGTTTATGATTTTTTCAGCAAGATTTTTTCCTTCCGAGGAAAAAAATAAGTTGGCCATCTCAACCGAATTTTGAGGGTTATCTTGAGAAAGTAGAGACAGCGCAGTATCAATAGATTTATTTGTATTTGTTATTTGTTTAATAGCTTCCCATAATTTCTTATTATTGTGTTTATTTTTATCTAACTGTTCCTTTTCATAACCTTTCTTAAGCTTTCGGAGTAGATTATTACAGAAATTCCTGTATCTTTTGTAAGTTATAGTTATTAATTCATTATCTGGGTATTTTTTATATTTCTTATGTAACCTATCCCTGTTTTTCATGCATTTTAGTAAACCTTTTGTTATCCATGGTTTTATTATCCTTTTACGATTTGGTACTAATATTTGTCGAGAACACTTTCCAATAATATTTTCTAGTTTATTAATTAAATAATTTGTGGCAAGATTCACATCACAAAAACTGTAAATATTAGTGAAATCTATATTATTCATTAGCTCGTCCAAAAGTAAGTAATTAGTTTGTTTAATTAATTTGTGAGCGGGAGTAAAATTAACAGCTGAGTCCAAGTAAAATACTACGGTGTCATGATCAGTGATTGAGGTTTTCATAACGTAACAGTACGCGGTCAATTTAGATTTTATTATAAAATGATCGAGACAAGAATTAGTATGTGTTGGGATTGAGTGTCCCGGCAACATACCGTGGTAAGCCAGCAGGTTTAGATAGGAGAGAGAACGGGAATCATTACTTGACTCAGAAATATCAATATTAGTATCTCCAGCGAGCACAATATTCTTATAGGAGGAATTTGCTGACAAACAGTCATCTAGCGAGGACAGAAAACTATCAATATTATGTTTGGAGGGTGATCGGTAGATGGCAAGTATCAAAAGGTTCTGATCTATTTTTATTAATAAACTATTTGCGTCGCATATATTTGGTTCCTGAACTGACAGTTTTAAGGTATCTTTGTAATAAACTACGACACCTTCATTTTGGGAATTTATATTTAGAGTTGCCACCGAGCTAAAGCCATCAATGCTAGGTAAGTGTGGGCATTTCTGAAGCCAACACTCAGTTAAAATAATGATGTCCCAGCTCACTTTAGTTCTTTCAATTAAAGTGATAAAACTATCCAGATTTTTCTTTATGCTTCTTATGTTCTGGGCAATTATTTTTAATGGAGATTTTACATAGGACAGGGCACCTTGACAGTCTTCAGTTTCTAGAATAGAGGAATAAGATACCTGGATATTGTCTATTTCATTTGAAATATTGCTAAGATTATTGAATTTGTCTTATGATTGTTTGAGGGAGCAATTTATTTATGCTTCTGTTTAGGATGGTATAAAATTGTGAAGTTTGAGGCCCACCGATGTTAAAAATTGTGGTATGTATGTATTTGTGTGGTATGTTGGTATAGGATGTATGTGAGAGTAGTGTAAGAGTGAGGGTATTATAAATGCTGCGAAACAACACTGAATTATATGAAATACAGCTTGAAAAGCTTAACGTAAACAAAGGCCAATTTAATACACAGGAAAATAGTCATTTTTCATTTCGCAGTTTGCTTAACTGTTCTTCATCAGTGATCTGTAGATGAGGCATCCCCTCCTTCTTGCGCAGATATACCTGTCCATTAAATGTCCAGCAGCGGGAATAACCTTTTTGCTTAGCTATCGTCCTGGCTAAGAAGAAAAGCTGGTTTGCCTTAAATGTAAGATGTTCCGCTATGTAGACAGGTTTAGCAGGACCAGGAACGCCCAGATGGGAGGTACTTAACTTGTCAGTGTTATTTGTTTTGTTGAAATCTCTCGTAAGCTTGATGAAATTTTCTTTTTTTGAAGTTGATGAGAACTCGACCACAATAGGGCTCCGAAGATCATTCTTCTTATTCAGGCGAAAAATTGTGCGGATATCATACTCCTCCACTGAGCAATTTATTTTAACACCAACCTTATTCACCAGGTCAATCAGGGTATTTTTAGATTCTGATGTGATTTTTGGGATATTTCTTATTTCAATAGTAGTTGACAGAGCGTTTCTTTCCAGTCTTTCAACCTTCATTTCCAATGATTCACAACGTTTTCCATTTGCTCCAATATCTATCTTTACAGAATCTAGCTCCTTAATCACATCATCATACTTTCCAGATAAGAAAGAAATTGATTCTTTTATTTCTTCATTCTGTGATTTTAGATCAGCAACAGCGAAATTCAGGCTATTCTTCAGTTCCTTGAACATACCTCTAATTTCAGACATGCACTCCAGATTTGGTTCAAAAGGAGGTTGATTGGATGGTAAACTCACAGAGTATTGTTTATTTTGAGGACGGATAGTTACTGACGAATCATATTTAGAATAGCTGCTTCCCTGAGGCTTACCAGGCTGTGTCGGCATAATTTTTTCAGCCTTTTCTGTATCACCCGGGGGTAAAACTGGCACAGGAGATGGAGGTGGTGTCCGCTTCATCATTCTAGTTTATTTAGATTTTATCTTCTTTTCGTGGCAATCACCTTACGGAGTACGTTGATGCAGCTAAAGTCGAAGTGCAATACCGCCCTCTCGTGAGTACAATTCAGTATTTTTTCGGTCACTGGACAGGTGGGCGCTTTGATGATGACTGACAGTTGATTGATAGACAGCTGTCACTTATACCCGGAGACGTCGGTAAAACAGCCACCAGTACTCGGATGAAGTATGGCTATTGACACTTTTGGGTTATAATCAGACTACTTTTACGAAACTTGCACAGGGTTATTAAACGCAGCGCCTTCCGAAACAATCTGGTGAGAGCCACCCGCACTGTCACCGCACGCCAATAATTTCAAGAAAAAGTGCCAGCACACGCGATAAACAATTTATTTTATCTGCAAAAGCACAGCAATCGAGGAACACGTCTGCACCGTATGACGTCCGCGGGGGGAGAGCTCTACTCATAGTTTGGGAAATGAACGCTCCATTGGAGAGTGTGGATGGACAGTTCAAAAGGAGATATTTTGACTTCAGAACTTTATTTGGACTAGTTAGGAGGTAAACATACTAAAGCCTTGGACCCTTAGAGGCGCGGTCTAGAAGGGGGGCAAAAAGAAGATCCCGTTTTTTAGTTTCTCGTGAATATCTCAAAAACTGCGACACATAGCAAAAAAAATTCTAAAACTAAATTAATCTACATAAAATTAGGATTAAGAATTTCAAACAATTTTTCCCACTCTATTTCACCCCCTTGATAATTTTGCGAAAAAACTGCCGTGTTTCTTGTTTTCTTTTAATCAGCTTAAATCCAAATTATTATACATCATGTGCCAAAACTGTAGTACTTTCATACAATTTACGAGGTGGTAGGGCTTTTGTGGAAAGTCCGTCTGGGGGAGTACCACCCCCTTGCTTTTTTGGGCCGTGAAGCAGCAGTGTTTGCACTGTGTTTCGGTTTGAAGGGAAAGGGAGCCAGCGAAATTACTGGCACATGAGATATGTCATCTTAGTTCTCAAAGTGAGCAACGCGCTTAGCTGTCTTATTGGCGTCAAAATATGCCATTAATAAGACAGTGGGGGCTATGGGCGGTGGTGACCACTTACCATCTGGTGGCCCACCTGCTCGTTTGCTCACTTGTAACATAAAAAAACATTCATGCCTTATTTCAACCCATTAAGAGATGAATTTAAAAAAATCCTTTCATAGTGGGTGGTTTCTAAGTATCAAATCAAAAGTACTTTATTTCACCAAAAGTAACATTTTATAAACTAAATTAACATATTACAGAGCAATTAGTTTATTTTATAAAAAAAAACCCTGTCTCCCAAACTAGAAAATATTCTGTGTCTTGGGAGACAGTGTTCGTACCGTGGAGTAATTATAAATAAAGAATTTGGGCTCCTTGCTTCGTTAAAATTTATCATTACGTAGAAACTATGAGAAATATACTAACGACAAAATAAAAGTAGCATAACAAGTATTAATAGTACAAATAAGAATAAGAGATTTTGATAATGTACCTACATATTCATGGTTAAATAGACGTTGTAATTATATATTGTTTATTAATTTTATTTTAATAGGTAAATGAGACAAATAATATTTATTAAAATAGATAAATAAAAAATGATACCATATTAATTATTTATACAGTGTAAATCAATATGTGTATGCATTAGGTGACTGTGAGTGTGTTTTTGTGTGTGTAAGAGTGTGTGCGTGTGTTTGTGTGTAGAAGTTTGTGTGTACAAGATAACTTTAGATTTAAGCGAACATTCTTTGACCTAGGCCGCGCTTTAAAGGGTTTATTACCTCCTACCTGGTCCAAATAAAATTCCGAAGTCAAATATTCTCCTATCAAACTTTCCATCTACAATCATTCGTTTGCAACACTATCATGACATCAAGCAACTTTCTGGAGAAAAAAAAAATTATTCGATTTTTTTTTCTTATACCAAATGAGTCGATCACTTGACGACTTTACTATGGAAAGTGGAAAAAATATTTTAGAGTAATTTTTTTTCTTATGGAAAGTTGCTTGTTATCATGAGTAGAATCACTAGACTTCGAAAGCAGAAATATTGAAATTTTATAGTTCTGTGAAATTCACGTTGTATTGAAGATAAAGGAGCAAATCTTTGTTTTCCCAGCAAAAAGCGGTAAATAAAATAAAATCTCATGTGCAGCGTAGGTAGCTATTGCGTTGCGGTATGATTCATCACTCGAGTGGATGTGTATAAATCGTATCGGAATTTAATATACAGAACAGCTACAATGCACTCACAATCCTGAAATCTTTAAAATGTTTTACATTGACACACAATGTCAGATTACGATTTATCTATACATATAATAAAAGAGTAGAAACCGCGTGTCTGTACTTTTGATAAATTTATAAAAAAATTAGTGTGAGCGATAAGAAACGACTAATAAAACTCAAAAATATGTTTTCTGAACTTTTTGTCCGTCTGTCTGTCTGTCTGTATGTTTTCGATAAACTCCGAAACTACTGAACGGATTTTCTCGCAGTTTTCGCAGATAGATTAAGCTTAGGTCTGAGCAACATATAGGCTATGTTTCATTCAAATCGGTTCATTCAATCAGAAGCTACACCAATGTGAAGTATTAAATTGCCTGTACGACAATAACTCGCAAACCGATTCAAACTGAATTTTTTAATAACGAGTTTGGTTTAGTTTTGTGCAACATAAAAGGTTAATTTCATTGCAAACGGTTCACTCAGACAGAAGGTACGCTAAGAATCATGCGGCGGCGCAAATAACTTACAAACTATTGAACGGATTCAAACAGGGTTTTCAATAAACTGTCAAGCTTACTTCTTTGCAACATATAAGCTTACTTTCATTGAAAACGGCTCACTCAGACAGGTGCACGAAATTCCCAGAGGAGGCGCCAATATCTCACCAACAACTGAACCGATTAAAACGAGGTTTTCAGTAACGTATTTGGCTACTGCATGCAACATGTATGCTTAGTTTCATTGCAAACGGTTCACTCAGACATTAAATTCACTAAGTTTCAAGCGGCGGCCCCAATAACTTACCAACTACTAAACGGATTTAAATGGGTATTAGCTTACTTTCATTGAAAACGGTTCACTCAGACAACAATGCCCGAAGTTTCAATAGACGGCGCCAATAGCTTACAAAAAACTGTACTGATTCCAACTGGCATTTCCATGACGTGCTTGGATTAGGTACTTTCGTGCAACATATAAGCTTAGGTTAGATGAAAACGGCTCAATCAGATAGAAAATACGCAAAGTTTCAAGCAAAGGCGCGAATAATAGTAATAATTAATAATAAATTATAATTTGTAACGTGTATTATTTAGTATTCACATACCTTAACGTAGTATGCCCATTAATTTCAATTTTAATGTGACAAACTTTGTTATAGGCTGTATAAATATTTAAGGCAAGAATTGTATTAATGAATTATATGCTGTTAAGTTTGCTTGATAAATAAATAAATTAATGAATAACTCACACACTTTTGAGCAGATTCATACGTGGCTTTCAGTAACGCGTTTGGCTTTCTCCTGTACAATAAACAAGCTTAGTTTCATTGCGAAAGGTTCACTCTGACAGAAGATACGCAAAGTTTCAAGCTGCAGAACCAAGAACTCACCTACTGAACTGGTTCAAACGAAGTTTTCAATGACGCGTAGGTCTTCTTTCTGTGCAACATATAAGCTTTATTCCATTGCAAACGGTTCATTTACACAGAAGGTTCGCGAAATTTTAAGCGGCCACACCAATACCTCACAAAGTACTTGAACGACTTAAACGGATTTTTCAATAACGTATTTGGGTTGCTTTCGTGCAATATTTGAACTTTTTTTATTGCAATCGGTTCACTCAAACAGAAAATGGGCGAGTTCAAAGTTTCAAGCTGTGAAACCGAGCTGAAATCAAACAAAGCTTATATTTGTACGGAAGAAAGCCCAATACATTGTTGAAAATTCTGTTTGATCCGGTCCAGTTGTTTGTGTAAAAGTTGTGGGTACAGACAGCTAAAGATTGGTAAAATCTAGATTTAGTTTTATTACTTATAAAAAAAAAACAATAATAAAAAAATCCTGTTTCGGCATGGCAATGCAAAAAATGTAAAAAAAAATATGAAAGTTCTAAAGTTTTAGAAACTTAGGAAGTAGGTACTTATAAACAAAACACTTAAATAAATAAAGAGAGATGTGAATCATTGTTTTTTAGGAATTGTCTTTTAAGGGGAGAAATAAGTTACAACGATTGTACAGAAGTGTAGTCCAACAGTTTTGTATGCAGGTACATGTACAGTTAAAAGCATGTGAAGGCACGTTGGACTTTGTACCGCTCTTTTTTCAGTTGTCACAGAAGCTAAAGTGACTGCGCCTCAGATTTAGTTAGGCTTTGTTTTGTATAAGATATAACGAAACCCGTATCATAGTTCGTCCGCGTTGAATTCGACTATAATTTTACACTTACGAGGATAGTGGGCGACCTAACAGTCCACACGTAAACAAGACGTGTTTAATTTACAAAAATCCGTACTATCGGTACTCTGTATACCTAATAATATAAAGGCGAGAACTGCACTGTCTGTTAAGCTTTTATGACTAATCCGATAAACCGATTGTAATATAAACTTGGTATGAAGATAGTTTGAACCATGGGAAAAGTCATTAGCTACTTTTTCTGAACCCCACGCGGACGGAGTCGCGGGCAACAGCTAGTACTTTTATAAGTACTTACAGTAGCAAGATACTGACTAGGCTACAAACATATTTAAAAGAAGGCGTGGGTGTTTTCTTGCCGCACGTTTTTTTTTTACATTGCGCCATTAAATTGTGAAGCGATGCAGTTTTACCGACATCATACAAAAATATTCTAATAGAAATACGTAGTTAATACTTTGACTTTGGTTATGGTGACTGGTATGTGCCAACAAATGCAATTCATTTGATGCAAACACAACAGATATATAGAAATCTCGCCATTTTTTGGAAGATATAGACATATTGGAAAAAAATCGTACTAAAACCTCAGTTTCCCGTAAAATATTGCAACAAATAATAACGTTTATTTAAGCTTACAAACTGCACAAAGTTCAACTGTTATAAAACGTGTAAATTCCATTGTCGGATGCACAAAAAGACCTCTTTTTTGGTAATTCTCAGCTAAATTGTGTTTATATTACAAATTTTTTGCAGAACCGAGAGAGAAATACTATTGCGAAACACCAATGTACATAATATTACGGTTGTTCGTGGCGCAAGTACTCGTACTGGGCAGGATTTGTGGCGAGCAGCTAAATAAAGACCGCGACTCTAAATCTTGCCTATACCTTATTTATGAAGGAAGCGAGGTAGTGCTGGCAAACGAGTATGTAGTAGTTTTTTCAGACTTCTGTAGTTGAATTGATTGATAAACATCTAAAATGGTGGTCCCGAGTGGTGCCGGCAAAGAATAGTACCAACCCATACATACCCGTGGGTGTCGTAAGAGGCGACTAAGGGTTAACTGGAGGATGGGCAGCAGCATCCTCCTTTGTATGTTACATCTTACTTACTGCGGTCACCTACAACCGCGGTCCATGGTGCCAGCCGTAACGCTAACAAGCGAGGTGACTATGGTACTTCCCCTCCACATTTTTCCAGCAAAAGCTAGAATTCTGGAGGGAGCTCCCAGTCCTGTAGTGGACGTTTCATGGGATGTTATGATGAAACATCTAAAATGGTCCGAGGAATCGATTTTACTTGAATCGAAAAACCTAAATATAAGGTCCTACAGAAATTGTGAACATAATTTTAGCATGTTACTAAGACCATGAAACTGAACAACGAAATACGAAAATCAATTTTTGACCTCCTACTAAAACTGCATCAGCTGATAGAGAGAGGTTTGCATGACAGGTCCAATTTGGTTTTTCATATTAGGTCTTTACCTATGAAATTACCCTTTTGTATGGCGAATTTTAGGTAAACTCAATTTTCAGTACTAACATTTTCGCATTTTTCTTAGGAATTATAAATCCAATTTTTTTAATTTTTTCAAGGATTATTGGGAAGACATTAGGCTAACAGAATCTTAAATTTAATTTTCTAAAAATATTATCTGTAAAAAAATATAACAAATCTAATCTAAATAAAATCGGACGACATTTAAGACGAACAATTTTCGAACCTTTAATTTTACATATCAAACTTAAACTAAAAACTTTATTTTATGCGTAAATTGATAACCTTGAAGTCAACTTTCAGATATAAGACAAATGAAAAAAATATCATTAGAATTATAGGAATTATGATCTCATTAATATGTAAGAAAATTTCGGCAATTTCATAGGTAAAGACCTATTATTTCAACGTTTGTTCCTTTGAGAAAGTTGTTCAGTTCCATGGTCTTAATAACGTACTAACGTCTGGTTAGCTTGATCTCAACCTCTTTCAGCGAATAGTAACTTACTTCAGCTGGTTAAGATTGATCAACCTTCCAACCACATTTATATCTTCACATAGGTTAAACGTAAGCTATTTCTTGTTAAAATATTAGTTTGAAAAACTGTGTCTCATCACTAGATAATCCAGCCCCCTCTATATCACTGGTGAAATCTTTTCAGCCGCCGCTGAGCGCCATTCTTCGTTCTCGCTTTAATTATTGATGAAATATTGTGTCTAGGCTTTGCTGTGTTACCTTCCTTTACTGAGTATATCTACGAGTATTAAACAATTATTACTCTTTCTGTTTGACCTTTGTTCCTTGGGATAAGTTGTTCAATTTAATGATCTGAACAACATCAAAATTATACACCCTATTTAAAAGCTCGTGTAGTGCCGACAAAGAACATATCTACCCGTTGATGCCATATGAGGCGACTAAAGGATTACGAACCGAAGGATGGGCAGCAGCGTCCTTCTGCGTATTGTACCATCTTACATACTGCGGTCATTAACAACCGCGGTTCATAGTGCCAGCTGCAACGCTGACAAGCATGGTGACTATGTTATCTTCCTACCACAATGTTCCAGCAAAATCCGGAATTCTGGAGCTGTCCTGCAGTCTACAGAGGATGGTTCAGAGGGACTGCATTTTCTTTGTCTTTACATTTGAAGACCATTTAAGACGTAGTATTTAACATGGCAAAGCAGTATAAGCTGAACCAGCAATAAATACCTGAAACCAGAGACCCGCTCAAGGTCAAATCGTTACCATTGACGTGCGGTTGACTGTACAAACACGGTGTTAATAATAGTTCTGTGATCTTCAAAGCTCCATAAAAGCGATCAGCTTTGTCCATAAGAGCAAACATATGTGTGATAAGATAAACACGTGTGTTTGTTCTATATGTCTGTACTAGCTGTGCCCGCGGCTTCGCCCGCTTGGGATTCACACAATGTGCAGTTTTGTGCAGTCCCTCCCCCTCACTCTCCCGTTTCCGCTCGCCCTCCCGCTCACCCTTCCTCTCTCTCTCCCTCACCCTTCCCTCTCACCCCTCACCCTTCCTCTCCCTCTCCCCCTGCCTTTCCCTCCCCACACCCTTTCCCCCTCCCTCTTTCTCTCCCCCTACCCGTCACCCTCCATCCCCCTCCCTCTCCACCTCCTCTCCCTCCCCCTCACCCTCCACCCTCTCCATCTCCCCCCTTCCTCTCCATCTCCCCCCTCCCTCGCCCCCTTCCCTTCTGCCCCCTCCCTTTCCCCCCTTCCCCTACCCCTAATTTCCCCTTCCCCCTTTCCCTCCCACTACCCCCTCTCCTTCTACCCCTCCCTTCCCCTAACTCTTCCCCTACCCCTCCCTCACACCCTCCCTCTCAATCTCCCCTCCCCCTCTCCCTATCCCTGCCCCTGACTCTACCCCCATCCCTCCCCTAGCCCTGCCCCTAACCCTACCCCTGACCCTACGCCTATCCCTGCCCCTAACCCTGCCCCTACCCCTATTCCTATCCCTTCCCCTATACCTACCCCTAACGGCATCTTAACCGCTATCCCTATCCTTATATAAACATACAACCGACACTCATATTGATTTTTAGACATTTAACCTATCGCATCCCAACCCCATCCGCAGGGGATGATGGTATTTCACGTCCACCACGTTGGATTTCAAAATTATTGTAGTTTTCGTAATCAGCGACCCGATAAACCATTTAAACGACACCCATATTGTTTTTTAAACATTTCAACCCTATTGCACCCCAACCGCATCCCCAGGGGATGATGGTATTTCACGTCCACCACGTTGGATTTCAAAATTGTTGTAGTTTTTGTAATATAATTTGGGGTAGAATTTTAATAACAGTGATGTACGTTCCACAGAATTACAACGCTAATGCCTAAACAATAAATTTAGTGGATTTTACTCTGAAAATTAAGGATTTTCAACTTCATCTCCCTTTTCACCCCTTAGGGTGTATAATTTTCAAAAACCCTGAGACACATGAAACTTTATTTTTAGTTGTCAGCCTAAATTCAAATTTTGAAGAGCCTTACTTCAAAACTGACGGACTTTCATACAAACTTTCATGCCCTATTTTACCCTCTTAGGGGTGGAATTTTGTAAATACTTTCTTAGTTTACCCCTAAGCCTCATAAGGAACCTACAATCTAATTTGGAAATTTGGAATCTCTCGATCCAGTGGTTTGGGCTGTGCGTTGATATGTCAGTCAGTCAGTCTTCAGTCAGTCAGTCACCTTCTTCTTTCAATTCAATTCATTTATTTGTCAGTCATATGGTACAATTGAGGGGGGTGATCGTGGTAATTTCAACGACATTACCAAAACAAAAACGTTTGCCTCAAAAGTTATGTTAAGTCTTTACGAAGTGTTTGAGGCAAACGTTTTTGATTTGGTAATATCGTTGAAATTACCACGATCACCCCCCACGTGTTATAATAATTCAGACTTAGAGCTATACATATGAGACCCCGTAGGGGCACCGCAAAGATCACGATAGAGAGAGGAAGTACATAATTTTAATTAATTTAACATTTTACTCGTATATATATAGATAGATACTCGAATTACCCTCTGGTACCCACTTTTCAGGCTTTGCCTAGTTGACCTTTAATTAGATGCATGTACTCATGGTATTTAGGGGAGGCCTATGTCCAGCAGTGGACGTCTTTCGGCTGATATGATGATGATGACTCATGGTATTGAACAACTCTCCTCAAGAAACAAAAGTCGGAATATAAAAAATATTTTTGACTTTTGAGAACAATCCCCTGATTGCCAATGTTTTCTCGTATTTTGACCTATGTTCCTTAGGGAAAGCTTTTCGGTGTCGTAAGTACATGCATATCTTTTGCTATCAAGAACTAATTACAAGTCACCTTTTATTTTTTTTTATTTTATTATTTATTCCTTAACATGTAGTTTAATTGATCACAGTAGTTTTCCTAACCACCCTATAAGTAAGCATATCCCCTTCACTATCACATGCACTTACGACTACAAAATCGACAAACAAGCTCAGAATGGAGGCAATCCAGCATACGCGTTCCGTTCCATTACACTTACAGTTTTCAATATCTATTGCCCGGCAGGGGTGGCGTCCCCTTCGGATGGGCAAGGGTGGTCAATCTGCGATGACAGGGATGGTCATTAGTTGCATTGCAGCGGCCAATGGACAGATATTGTGTAAGTTTGCTGCAATTATTAGACTGAGAGCTGGCGTAGCTGTGTGGCTACGGCGTAGCTTTTAGTTGTAGCTAGGTCGTAGAGGTTTATGTAGCGCTGTAGATGCATTTTGACAGTTTAAATAGTATGGAAGACGATACTTGTCGTTTATAACGATAACGTAAGAAGTATATTATTTATTTATTTATTAAGATTTAAAAAGTACAGTAAACTTAAAAACTAAACATTGCCCCACAAAACTGCAAAATCCAGCAGTTCAATATGTCAATATTTCTTGTATTTAACAGTGCGATAATTGTCAAATAGAAGTTCTTTGTTAACTGACGATCTAGTTATAGTAAAAAATAAAAATAAAAATACATAGAACATTAACATAATAAATTATTATTAGACCTTGCACGTTGGACTCGCACAAATAGACCTACAAACATATTACAGCGTGATTATGAAATGTCTGACTATTCTTAAGTACATGAAACTAAACAACTTTACCAAGAAGCATTGGTTGAAAAATTAAAATACTGGGACTAGTATGGGACGAACAAAAAAAATTTCAATTTTCAACCTATGTTTCTTGCAGAAAGTTGTTCAGTTTCATGAGCTTAGTACCATACTTAAGTATAGTCAGACATTTCATAATCACGCAGTACCTATATTGAAATCTTCAGAACAGGCAGGTGCACAACCACGACGCCAAACAAAATGTCAAACAAAAACTCCACCAGCTCCCGGTCTACGCATCGCTATTTGCTCCTTTTCAAGTGTCAGCACAATATAAAAAGTCCAGAAGGTTCGCTTCATAAACAAACCTTAACAACTGGCACGTGCATACTTTGATGTTAGCATACAATGATTACAGGGCATGCCAGAAAGGTGAATCCAATGGGGTGAATCGGCACGAAATCATCGTTTTTTATAAGTTGCCTCTTGTGGGTTGTAACATTGATGACAGACCTCAAAAACTCTGGTGTCAGACTATTCTCGTAGATGATGGTAGCCCAAACCAAAGGTCTTACATGTCTTTTGAGGCACGGAATCATCTTACTTTGATTCGTATATTGTCCTAACCAAACTGAGAAAGCCTCACAAATTGATTTTAATTTTAACAGATTTCCCTCTGGGACGAGAACCTAGAAACTCTAAATTATGAGCCAAACAAACCACTAAATTATAGAGGCTTTCGTTCGTGTCCATAGATGTCTTAGAGGTATTCTATCTGCAGATTTTTCTCCTGATATGAAGTGGGCCTTCTGAAACCAATTATCTTGTTGTTGAGCCCCTCTCAGTCGCATTATTTGAGTTTAATATCCTGCTGCATTCTTCCAAAGGGAGACGTGTGTCAATGCCAGCCGAAATCACAAGATGTAGAGGATAGATGTACCTTACAGAAGTGCGCTTTAAGTAGAGCTTTTAGTGCTTTTTCATCATATTCATCTGAAAACCTCCCATGCAACGTCTACTGCAGGAAAAGGAGCTCCCTCCAGCCAGAACTCCCGCAAAAACGCATGGTACTTTTTTTTCTTTTATTTGTAGGGGATTTACCATATGAATCATTACGCTTGTAAGCGTTGCGACTGACGACCGCTGTTGTTGGTGACCGCAGTATGTAAGATGGTACGATACACAGAAGGATGCTGCTGCCCGTCCTCCGGTTCATAAACGCTTATTTGCCTCTTGCGACACCCACGGGTATAGATATGTGAAATACAAAAAAGACTGAAAAAAAGCAAAAAAGCTAACTGCATAACTTTTCCTATGGAACAGAGGTCGAAATATGTTTTTTATTTCTTCACATACGAAAGTTATTACCCATAGAAACTATCTGCTTCAGCTAATAGCGTATTTTTATGAGAAAAAGATCATCACGAGATTTTTAATATCCTACAATGAGTAAATATCATTTTTTAGTTTGTTTTTTTTTTCAGTTTGCTGTACTAAACAACGTGTAAACGGAATAAGCGAAACTGAGAAAATAGTTTGTTCAGAATCGAGAGTAGAAAATTTGTTATGGGTTTTTGATAGGGGTATTTTTATTTTATTTTATTCTGCCGCTTCTAAATATTTTTGTGGCTAAGCGCGGGCGGCGCACGGTTCATGAGCGGTACGGAGGGGAGGGAAGTGAGCGTAGCGTGCGCGGACGCGAGGCGCACGCGCCACGATAGCTTAAAAATCTACTAGAACAACGATGAAACGTTAAAATAACAATATCTAGAAATAAAATCTTTTTTTTCAAGATTTTTTTTACGGGAATTGATTTATTTTCATTTAAAATCTGTTGGGGTACACCCACCTGTGGGTACACCCCATACATGAGGGTTACGCTTATTCCATTAACACGTTGTAAAGCACTCCTAAGAAAAAAGTGACTTGTCCTCTTTCACGTCAAGATGTGATATTTTGAGGATGATATACTTTGTGCTGTTATTACTTGATGGAACTCCAATGTATTTATGTAATTAAACACCATTTTCACACTAGTTCCACTATTTATTTAGTAAAATTTATGTAGAGTGCGACCGGTTTCGAGTTAACATCGTGAGGCCTGACGATGTTAACTCGAAACCGGTCGCACTCTGTATAAATTTTTACAAAATAAATAGTGGAACTAGTGTGAAAATGGTGTTTATACTTCACCTTCTCGGAAAGTACCTCAGTCCTGTTTTAAAAACTAAGGAGAAGGTACGTCATTTCTATGGTATAAATATGCGGGGGGAAAAGTTATATGGAAATCCATTGTTAACGTGTTTTAGCGGGATGGAATTTTGTATGAAAATCCATTGTTAACGTGTTTTTTTTTCTTAAATTTAGATCAAAATCTGTCGATAACCTATTTTAATATCATAATGCCAAAACAAGAAAAAGTTTTTATCTCTAAGTCCACGAAATGATGCTGGCCACCTACACTTTTCAGAAAAAAACATTAATTTGAAAAAAGAACGAAAGCAAAATGTGGAACGAAAGCGCGCGCGCGCGAATTAGGTACCTATTCTTGAAAATCACCGTGTGATAAAATCTTACTCAATAAAATCAAAATTTCTCTTTTTTTCTTATTAACAGGGAAAATTTATAATGCATAAATATACATTAGTGTTTAATTGTTAAATTTTATAAAGTATTACTAACGTTTTAACACTATCAGGGTAAAATTAAAAAGTTTTAACCTCCAAGCGATATTATATCACCCAGTGATTTTCAAAAATTGGACCCCGGTTTTCTTTTCAAAGTTGTTGAAAGTTTTAATTGTAGTTTTGTTGGTGCGTGCTTTTTACAAAAAATGTCGTCAATTAGTGACAGTGATGAAGAGTTTTTGACGCCCCTAGAACTACAAAAAAGTGCGCAAGCGGTTATTGATTGCCTATAAAATCTCGAAAGAATACAACAATGGAGGTATGTGATAGTTTTATACGTTGAAAAAGCGAGAAAAAAGCGCATTGATTTTCGGAAACTGTTTTGCTTGCTTATTATAGTGAAAAAGCGTATAAATATAAACCAAGTCTTTGTAGTCCATGTTGAAAAGTACCATATTGGCAAGACATGATATCAATAAATAAAATAAAATATAATGGAATACAAAAAACTTACATCATATCTGAAAAGGAAATCTGAAATATTTTCCTCGTAGGTGAAGTATAAAGCACTATGTATCACTCGAAAGAAAGTGCGATTCCCAACTCGGGTGTATTGAGCCCTTCGGCTTCGCCTCAGGGCTCAAACGACACCCTTGTTGGGAATCGGACACTTTCTCCTCTCGATGAACAATGTACTATTAATTACATAAAATGTGATATTTTGCATGGAGGTAGTTTGAGGGCGGAAGAATGTTATAGGCTACTACTTTCACGCAAACGAAATGAGGGGCAACGGCTTGTTATCATGTAATCATGTGCACTACCTATATAAAAAGGACCTTATGTTTTCCGAACTTAGAATTTAGCTGGTAACAAAAGCATCTTATAAGAGTTAACTTAAAAATTTCCTACCCTATTTCCAAAATTCACGGGGTTGGGCTGCGTGCAGGGCTGTCTCCGGTAAAGTCATACTGTGAGTGATACCAAGGATGACTGAGTGGAATGCTTTCAAGCCAGGACCGGAGTCAGGGGTCGGTGCCAGGGGTGGTATTAAGGGTCGCAAGTCGAAGGGGCTTCAGGGAAGGGACTGTCAGTTTCGCAGTGTTTGTTTATGCATAATTAACTTTGGCCGTGTTAGCGTGTTTGAAGTGATTTTTGATCGATCGATAGGTATTTTACTTTGAAACTAAATAATGTAAAGATAAAGTGGTATCTATTCTTGATGGTTTTGTATGAAATTAGTTCTTTTTTTAAGGGACATAATTGCAAGGGAAAACTGGTTCAGATAATGAAATTGAACAATCTTCCTCAAGGAACATAGGGAAACGCGAAAATTTTTTTGAGTGTCCGTATTTACTGCATGACGTGACTTTTATGGGTAGTATTGGGAAGTCTTTTATTTTCGTATTTTGACCTATGTTCCATAGGAAAAGTGGTTTAGTTTTAGTATCTGAATACACGGTTTAAATTTTCAGGAGTTTTTATTTTACATGATGTATGATATCCAACAAAAAGCCCGGGACAGGAAGTTTTCTTTGCGTGTCGATGGCAATCGCCATATTTTCCTAAAGCAAAATTCTACACAAAGAACTGTATTTTGTGCGGCGTCCATTAATTGCTCGGTAAGTATTTGTCGTAAAAATAATAAAAAATATTGTTCACTTTGCAGTCTACAATTTTTATTATTGTTTTGCATGAACACAACCGTTACGTATACATACTTATTTTGGTAGGTGGTTCTGTCTATGAAACTGAACAACTTTTCCCAAGGCACATGTCGAAATACGAAAAAAAATTTCGGCTCCCCATACAAAATGCATCAGCTAACAGCACATTTTGTATAGTAGGTCGAATTTTTTTTCAGGTTTTCTACCTATGTTCCTTGGTAGAAAACCTGAAAAAAAAATTCGAGAAAGTTGTTCAGTTTCAAGGTAAGAATCTACCTTTAAAGTTAGTATATTCGCTCCCCAGACACAGTGTATTTATTTAAAGTTTCGTACATTCACAAGTCATTCAAAACTTACATATCCACAGCACAAGTAAGTTCCTAGCTAGTGCCAACCCACAGTCCCTGTCACAACTTATGCTAAACGAATTAGCGCGCTCACTTCATTGCACTAATGGCCCGTGACGTCATAAACTGCACGCGAGGGGCTATGCTATGTGCTATCGACCAACTTTTTGATGAAAATTCATTTAGAATTACCTATCTAAACTTAACAATGTGATTTTTCATTAGTTTCTCTCGCGAATCCCATGCATTCCAATAATGATGAAAATAAGAAAACTTTCCTGAAGATAAAAACCTGCCATTTTGCTTACAATGACATATTATGTACAATGTTAGAGATTCTAAAATTTACTTACACTCTAAATACATGAATAATCTTTTAAAATCGCAATCATTAGGAAGCATGTAGGTATTTGCTAACATAAATAAAGTCAAAATCAGAAGTGAGCGAACAAACAGCCAGCAAAGCCAAAGCAGCAGCCAGTCAGCAGTTACGAGTATATAAAGCAGCAACAGCTAAGTCAACCACATAAAATCACGCCTCTTTCCCTTTGGGGTAGGCTGAGACCATGGCAGCCCTCTACCTGCTATGATCTTGACTTACTTCCCTTGCTTCCTCTCAACACATCAAATCTTATCGGTTTGTGATACTTGCGAGCGACAGATAAAAAAATGTAGATCTGACCTTAATTTAGCACGTTCGAATTTGGTAAAGAATTTGGTCTTGAAACGTTTGTCCAGGCCACTTCCAACGTTTCCATTCACTCTCGCCTGGTAAAATTATTTTGTAAATCTTCGTTCATTTCTTTTATCATTCATTCGTCCATAAAGACGGCTTGTTTATTTAAAATTATTTGGTTGAAGTGAAGTAGGTTTTGCACTAAAACTTTATACGTACTGAGCAATATGTACCAAAGATTGTTTCATAACATTCTTAACATTATTTTATCATTCATTCGTCCATAAAGGCGGCTTGTTTATTTAAAATTATTTGGTTGAAAGTAGGTTTTGCACTAAAACTTTATACGTACTGAGAAATATGTACCAAAGATTGTTTCATAACATTCCATGAAACGTCCACTACAGGACGGGAGCTCCCTCCAGAATTCTAGCTTTTGCTGGAAAAATGTAGAGGGGAAGTACCATAGTCACCTCGCTTGTTAGCGTTACGAATGGCACCATGGACCGCGGTTGTAGGTGACCACAGTAAGTAAGATAAGATACAACGGAGGATGCCGCTGCCCATTCTCTAGTTTATAACCCTTAGTCGCCTCTTACGACGCCCACGGGTATGTATGGGTTGGTACTATTCTTTGCCGGCACCACACGGGGCATTTCTTTTTCACGGGGGATTGTTTAACTTTAGTTAAATAGCTAAAGAAACAAAGTATATCCAAAATGTGAATAGGAAGCCTTCGATCTAAAAGTGCATATGACGTCATTCGCAGTGGGGTACCTACGCCAAAAGTTATAAAGTCAGTGAATAAGGCATGAGGGGTTTCAATAGGATTTTGATGAGGCAGCATGATATATTATACTGCTTTTATTTTTCAAAAACTTTCGCATCATAAAATACTGGAAACTCGTAAAAAGTGTTTTAAAATTTTTGCAGCCACACAGCTCAGTTGCAATTAGCTTCTTTACAGTTAAACCTTCTTTAAAGCTGATTCACTTGCTGTGTCTTGGTTGGTTGCTTTGAACTCTCTGTTTTATAGAGAAAGAAAATGTCAACAGTTAATTTATATGAGCTTTATTATTTAAGATGCTCTTTTCAACTGGCGGACAGTTCTACATCACGATTTTTTATCATAGAGCAGGGTAATATTATGTTTTATTCTGAAAAAAAAATATGATGAATAGTTCTATGTCGCACATTTGCGTTAGTATAACTTTTTAATTCTTCACAAAGCGATTTTTTACAAAAAAATTTAAGTCATACATAAAAGAGCGAACAAGCCAATATACTCGTACTACATGATAATTACGTATTTTACCACAAATATTGCGTTGCTCACCCTGAGAATTAAGGTGGTATGTCACATGTGCCGGTGGTTTAAGGGTTTCTTTATTATATATAAAAATAGTTTTAATAAATACAACACACCTCCTTCAAAGTTTTGCAAGGTTTCTATTAGCACTAAAAAGTATACAATAACCATAGTAGTTAATAATCAGTAACATAGTGAAGTAATAGAAAACAACCAAGCCTGTTATTTATTTCAATTATAAAGTTATAGGTACATTACAACACTTAATTTTGCAGTCTGTGCCAGTTTATTAATTTTCGCATGTTGATCAACATAGTAGGAAATTGATCAACTAACGATTCCGTATCATTTTTCGAAGACATATACAATCACACATTTTCAAAAGAGTGCGTGGCTTTTTTCTTATCACTTCTTTTTTTCCCACGTAGCGCCACTTTGTTTGTGATGTGACGAAGTTTTTGATCAAAGAATCCTAATATGAATGAAGTATACTTTGACAGGCCCCGTGTGGTGCCGGCAAAGAATAGTACCAACCCATACATACCCGTGGGTGTCGTAAGAGGCGACTAAGGGTTATAAACTGGAGGATGGGCAGCAGCATCCTCCTTTGTATCTTACATCTTACTTACTGCGGTCACCTACAACCGCGGTCCATGGTGCCAGCCGTAACGCTAACAAGCGAGGTGACTATGGTACTTCCCCTCTACATTTTTCTAGCAAAAGCTAGAATTCTTGAGGGAGCTCCTTGTCCTGTAGTGGACGTTTCATGGGATGTTATGATGATACTTTGACAACTCTTGAAGCGAATTATATACAAGAAAATGAAATAAAATCCAGTATAAGATTCAAGTTTCTTTAGAAATATTGTGCAGCTTCATGTAATTGAGTGTTATATTCCAAATTCATGTCCCAACTCTTTGATTACCGTATATCTTCCACCCTCGTTTGAGAAGATAATCACATCAAAGACATTGTAATTAATGTTAACAAACTCATTAAATGGGTGCGAGCGAAGGGAGTTATTATTACACTTATATAGCCAACAAGTATGAGTGTGAAATATATAAGTAGGTACGCTCAACAGCACGTCCGTAGAAACACTTTTGGACCTTATGGCTTGGTAATAGAGTTGAAAAAGTTTCTACCGACGTACGCACAGCAGCAAGCAAGTGGAAACAAAACCAGTATAAGCTGAACCAGCGCTACGTTACAATCACCCGAAACCAAAAGCCCATTAAGCTCAAAGTGTTTCAACTGATGTGCGACGAATGTACCAACTACATACCGACCTTCACACTTTTCTATACTTTTATTAAAAAGCGGCCATGTGCGTGTCGGGCCACGCGCAGTATAGCAGGTTTTGATTGCCTGGTTAAAACGTATATTTGTCATAAATTACAGCTTTCTTGTACTAAGGGTCTCTGAGCTAAGCTGCGGACAGTTAGACAGGCAGACGGACATTATGAAACTATAAGGGTTCATTGTTGGCTACAGAAGTCAGGGAAATGATTCCGTGTTTCGGAAGGCACTGTTCCCAACTACTTTCTTAGATCTATTTAGATTCATTAGATGCGTTCCGAAGCAAGAAAGCATCTTACATTTCAAACAATCGAGTTACATACGGCGATGTCTTAATCAAACTGGGGATAGTTTTTATTGTTTGACAGTGTCCCACCGAGACTCGAACCCAGGACCACCGGATTGAGAGCAGAATGCTCTATTAGAATAAGGATTGTTAATTTATACAGCGTGTAACTTAAAGTTGTGAAAATACTAAAGGGTGTGAAACTGCCCATGAAACTGAACAACTTTTCTCAAGGAACATAGGAATAAAATCAATTTTTGACCTCCCAAAGAAACTGGCGCATTTTGTATGGAAGGTCAAATTTGACTTTTCGTGTTTCGACCTATATTCCTTGTGAAAAGTTCAGTTTTATGAGCAGATTCACACCCTTCAGTATTATCAAACCTTTCCGTTACTCGTCGTAGATTTTAATTCTTTTCGCGATACCATTGCGAACGTTGTCTCATTTCACATTTATGTTTTTGGATAAAACTTTACCCTACAGACAACGCATGAATATCCTATCCGATGGCATTTTCCCCAACTTTCTGCCATCTCATATCTAAATCACGGCAACTATCTAAGTTAAGATATTTATATTTACCATTTCCCGAGGGAGAAGCCCCTATTGGCTAAAATTTATGACGTCATGGGCTATTAGTACCTACGTCCTACAGTCGGTCTCTCCCCTACATGTTTTGTTTTTATTTATATGTAGTATAAAACGAATGCTTCAACTGCGTACAATTAATCTCTTAGATAGATTAGATAGATTGACTTTCTCAATTGAAAGAATTTAAAATTTAAATAGACTTGTAGCTCTGTGACCGCAAAATGCGCAGTGCTGAATTGGGCTGAGTCCGTCCCAGTCTTCTCGTTTGTGTAATAAATAAAATATTTCATACAATACTCGAATGAACGCGGTTATATATGTTTAGTCGCTTGTCAGTGGTAACACTTTAACCTCGAGCGGGTCTCGGTTTTCGAGTGTTTGTAGGGCAGCTTTGCAGGGTTCAGCTTGCACTGGTTTTGTAACTTACTGCCGTGCGTACCTGGATTTATTATATCTATGTAGATACACATTTCTGGTAAAATAATGTAATGAGCTAGCATAAAATCATAAGTGTGCAAGCAAGCTTGTGGGCCACCTGATGGTAAGTGTTCACCAGAGATTTTAACCTCGCTGCGCTCGTAGCGAGGTTCAAATCTCTTTGGTGTTCACCACCGCCCATAGCCAAAAACTGTCATGGTGTGTCTTATGTGCCAGTAATTTCTCGGACTCCCTTGCCCTTCATACTGAAACACAGCAGTGCCAACACTGCTGCTTCAAGACAGAAAAAAACAATGGGGTTCCAAAGATGTCGGACTTTGCACAAAAGTCCTACTTTTGAGAATGCACTATAACTTTTGTTTACTCGAATTAATGAACGAAGATTGACGAAAGAGATCTACAAAGCGAGAGTGAATGGAAACGTTGGAAGGGAAGGCCTCGGCGGACGTACCAGGACCAAATTCAGGACGTTCTAAACAAAGGCCAGGTTAAAAGTACCCTACACCGACGAGCATGTATGAAAGGATTTTTTAAACCGACTTCAAAAAAACCGGTCAAGTGCGAGTCGGACTCGCGCGCCGAGGGTTCCGATATACCTATAGTATTTTTGGAAGCAATAAAGTCCATTTTCAGGACTGCAAAACTAAATTTGTTTGTAAAGGTTTTTTGCAGATTTCTGAAAAACTGTGCAACTTAGAAAGATCGTTTTATTTTTGCTGTAAAGTTTACATAAACCTCTGTCAACTGTAATTAATTCAGATTTTCCCTTACTCAAACTTCGGAGATAAGGGGGGGGGGAATGGTATTTTTTTTGACATTTTTCATCATAACTTGAAAACTAAGAAACTTAAAAAAAATACAAAAATATATTTTAAAATGTACAAGTAAAGCCCTTTCATATGATACCCCACTCGACCTAGTAGCGACAATTTGAAATTTGGCCCCCCCTATTTTGGCCCCCTTTACATTAATAATCATACTTTTTTCAAAAAAATTTCATGTGCAATTAAGTTGGGCAACTATATTCTAAAACTATTCCAAATTTCAGCTCGATAGCGTAAGTGGTTGCTGAGATATAGAGGTGTGACAGACAGACGGACAGACAGACAGACAGACAGACAGACAGAGCGGCACCATAAGGGTTCCTTTTTTTTACCATTTTGGTATCGGAACCCTAAAAAGGAGGAGGTTCTATGTCCCACTGAATGTATTTTTTTTTAAGGAAGCAAGGGAAGTATGTCAAGATCGTAGCAGGTGGAGGACTGTGGTCTCTACCTATCCCGACGGGAAAGAGGCGTGATATTATGTATATATATATACTCACTTCTTACATCAGACATCGAAAACCATTGGCAAGTCTTAGAAGTATGTGAAAAGACAACATACCTTACAAAAGTTCTTCCAGCTTTGTCCGAGTCTTACTGGCTACTTGTAGGACGCTACTTACAATCCTACTTTTAAATTGTTACAGAGTTTCAGTTCCTGTTTCGTAAGATTCGCAAGATTTCCAAAACTAGAGTTGTGGTTTAAGAGGATATGTGAATAAATAAACCTAAGAAAATATATTTTTAACAAGCTTTCATTAATATAGGGTCATGACCAAATTTGAAACGATCTCCAAATTAGATGAATGCACTACAAAATACTAAAAAAATACAAAATGGAGTAAAAAATACAAATCTATGCAATACAAAATACTAAAAAAATATATAAAAAGGAGGTGTTTTAAAAATCTTTTGACAAATATTTTTAGCTTAACGACTATTAGCTAAAAATATTTTTCAAAAGGTGTCGAGACCGAGAAGAGACTAAACTACTATCTTTGGTGTTAAGCAAGTATTATGTCGGCCTAAAACAATATACAGTGTGCAATAATGTGCGTAACAATGAGCATGAGTACTCACAATGCCTAGAGACAAATCCGCCATTGCATATAAAGGGTGTTAGGGTAAATACGATAAAAAAATTACTTACTATAGAAACTGCACCAATTAATTGCGTCTTTTGTATGTGAGATGTTTCTTTTTTCCATGTTTCGTAGGGAAAATTGTTTAGTTTCATGTTCTACGAGTAAATGTACAGTTTACCCTAACATAATATACAACGCGATAACGGAATAAGCGAAACTGAGAAAATAGTTTGTTTAGAATCGAGAGTAGAATCAATTTCACGGGTTTTTAGGGTTCCGTACCTCAAAAGAAAAAAACTGAACCCTTATAGGATCACTTTGTTGTCCGTCTGTCTGTCTGTCTGTCTGTCAAGACCCTTTATCTCTCTCTTTATCAGGTTGAAATTAATACCACATATTAGGATCCATGAACCACACAAGATATGAAAATTTAAATTTTTTACAACGACGCAATCAAAAGATATGGCATTTTATGTCCTCATCTCCATACATTTATCCAAAAATGCAAAACCTACAGGGTACTTCCCGTTGACCTAAAATTATGAAATTTGGCAAGAAGCTAGGTCTCACGGTATAAATAATGGGAAAAGTCTGAAATCATTAAATATTACAACTTTTCTCACAACTAATGGTAACCAATTGTGGTGAGCTCCCGTTTCAAGAACATTCATATAAGAGAGGGGTCAAGTTGGATGGTCGCTCAGGCGATTTTTGTTTTAGTTCTATTTAAAAACGGGAACACTTACAAACTTGAAAATTGGTATGTTTATAGTGCATAAGCTATAAAATAACAACAAATAATAAAATTTGTTCAAGCGCGTGTCGGACTCAAAAAATCTAGCACATTAACATACTGAAATTTATACTAATACAATTATGTTTATGTGGTGGTACGGAACCCTCAGTGCGCGAGTCCGACTCGCACTTGGCCGGTTTTTTATAGGGGTAATTGTTTTTTATTTTTGTTATTAAATGTTTGGCTGCTTCTATTCTAAATATTTCTGTGGATACACGCGCTGGCGACGTCGCCACGCGGATCATGGGGAGGGGAGGAAAGTGTGCGTGGCGGGCGCGCAGCGCGTGGACTAGAACAACATAGAAACTAGAACGATGATGAAACTTTAAAATAACAAAATATAGAAAAAAAAAATTTTTAAGATTTTTTTTATTTTAATAAAAATCAGTTGGGGTGTACGAGGGTTTCGCTTATTCCATTAACACGTTGTATGAGTACCATGGAAAGCAAAAGCATTTGTAGTACTTAGTAGTGGCTGCAAGAACTGTTCAGCAGTTTCTGCCCTCAACTCTAGTTAAAAGATTTGTGGTGCTCGTTCCCAATCATTAGCTAAGTTTCTTGGCTCTCACATCACTTTTCGATACTCAACTTCGTTGGGTTCTGTATCGTTTAACACCTCTTAGTGTTGAATGTACAACTATTTATTTAGGAGAAAAGACAGCTGAGATGAAATGTACATTTCTCGCTTAGAATTAGAAAATAGGGATTGAGAAGTATACAAAACTTTTACTTTACTAACAACTGCCTCCAAGTGTAAGTTACCATGCAGCTTACATCTTTGGGCAGAAATCAGTGACACCTACATATCCGGCCAAGTGCGAGTTGGACTCGCGCACCGAAAGTTCCGTTTTCGTACCACTGCACAATATTCAGTAGGATGAATACAAAAATGTTGCGCCAAATTCTGTTGAGTCCGACTCTTTTGCCAACTATTTCACGCTTGAAAGTTATTTTGTACAGATAAATTAACATTTTTTAACAGACGCGTTCACAAGATTATATTTTATTATTTTCACATCAAAATCCATATCGTGGTAAGAACCCGCAAACTGTTTTTATAATAGTGTTAGTGAACGCGAAACTCTCAAACAATAAGATTAGGTATCTACATATCGGCGTGCGTGCATCCATAATTTTTTTATTCATATAAGTAGTTACAATTGCTTTACGAAGAATACAGAAATAAACAAAATTATTGCCATGAAACGCATAAAACTGGATAATCATAATCATAATGTTTATTTGCTTTCATATGGTACATAGAAGTTGAATAAAATGGAATATGATTGAATCGTATCGGTTGTGATATACAACGTGTAATTTTAAATACACAAAACCTATCGGAGCGTAACTGTACACATTTTGTTCGACAAGTTTTGGGAATTAAAAAAAAATGGTTTTCCATACAAAGCCGTATCAGATTTTCATTTTAATATTTTTTTGTTCCGTTACGTGGATGGAACTACCTCACGGGAGGTTTTGCGTATTTATAATTACTCATGCTAAACCTTTCATACATGCTAAACCGACGAGCATGTATGAAAGGATTGATGAAAGTACCTACAGGTAGCGAGGGAAGTAAGTCAAGATCGTAGCAGGTGGAGGACTGTGGTCACTGCCTACCCCGTCGGGAAAGAGGCGTAATGTATGTAGGTTTGTATGTATGTAGAATTACACGTTGTATTCAAATAATATCGACAATAAACACAAATCTTCTTAAGCGTTGAAATGAAAAAGTCTAGTGTCTAGTAGAATATTGCTTGCTCCTCTAAGTTGAGCAAAAAGGTTACTAATCACTTAGCCGTGGTCAATCCCCTTCGTCGTTCGTTACACCCGCGCTCCTATCTCCAACCGCCAACATTAGGGAACTCATCTGCTAATGATCTCAGTAATTAGTATGAAAATAAAACCGCTTACCAGGTAGAAGTGGCTCATTTGGAACTGTTATCAAATTTAACGTAGAATAAGTACTTTGAAATATCATCGCTAGTACCTTTTTCAGTGTGATAGCGCAGCTAATACGATTAAAAACATAAGTTAATGGTACAGCAGCTCTGCACTTTACTTTATCGCGATAAGCAAGTAAAAAGTATTTTTATTGCCATACACTCACAAATGGTGCGAAAATTATACCAAACTATTTAGTTTTTTTTTCTACTCCAATTTGTTAAATTTCTAAATACGAAACCGGAAACAGTATAACAAACATAGAGTTGCGTAATATTTGTAAATGCAACTGTCTACAATACGGTAGTATATTTTTTTCACATTTTTGTTAGGTTTGCCATGTATTGGATGACATCGGCTAATATGCAAATTTCCAAGCCATAAAGGACAACTTTTTTTATTATTATTTGGCAATCGTCAACCCATATTTGGGGACATTTCTGCCAGTGTCGTGTTGTAGAACATTGTTCAGTTTTTGTAATTTCTTCACTTTTTAGAAATTAAAAATATGGCGAACCGCCAGTGTCGAGTGGAGAAATTGTTCATTGCTCCCCCGATAAAGCGATAGTGGACTTTACGAAGGAAATGTCCATGACTTTTTGAAACAACACAAACTGGGTTCAAACACGAGATCGCTTGAAATCTTCATCAGCTGCGCACTCCGTAGCTAATTTACTGCATAAAACACTATCTTTACTATCCACTAAATCACTATATACACGAAAAACAAGAATTTCAACCGAGCAGGCAAGAGCCCACGCCGAGTTCCCGCCAAAAAGTCAAAGGACAACTTAAAAAAAACAGAATTCGTGCACTTATGAACTGAACCCCCCCCATACACAGTATTATATGATGGCTGGCCGAGAGGGATGCAGCATAGATGCAGCAGTATGGAAGAAAGAGAAAGTTATACACTATAATACACGAACGTAGTGATTTACGTTCTGATACATACGTAGTGATTGACGTTCTATATCCATTAATTTATAATTTAACGATAAACATCATGATTTCCATTGAAAATTTGTAAATACTCGTATGAGTAAAATATTCACGCCGACCGAAATAATTAAGGCAGCGTACGAAACTCAAGAGGACTTAATTGCCAAAAAAGTGGAAGTGTTCTTGTGCTCTACTACTACGACAAAAGCAAAAAAATTCGGTAAGATTTTTCATAACGATTTTTATGGTTGTAGAAAAAGTAATGTATTACATTACTTTTTCCACTGCTGCAAACTAGTCATTGTAACATTCGTGCTGTCTATTGTGTTGTGACATTCGACTGCACCTCATGTCACAAACAAGCACTCATGTTACGATGACGATCTTTACTTGACAGTGGCATAAACAACTATTCTGAAATTCTCTACCAAAATTTCAATAGCAGCAAGGTAGTTTCCAAGTCGTTCTGTTTTTGGCACATCCCGGTGTGTTTTGCCGGCGGCGCGGCCTGGTGGCGCCGGTCCTTCCTGAATGATCTTGAGACTGAATAACTTCGTAACCACTTTTTACATTAAATTTGGCATTTATCTTAACAGAAAAAAAACATAGTAATAAACAAGATGTGAGAAGTGATGTGGTCGAGATAGAATTTTAATTTAATTAGTATAACTGAAAAAAATATATTCTAAAAAAAATATTCTAAAATGACTATCATTTTGTCCATTTTTTCACATTTTGTAACCAATTTACTGCTAAATTTTTCATCTAAAATAAATGAAAATGTACAATATTTTAGACAAAAAAATATTAATTCGTGTGGTCGTTGTACATTTTTGATATTTGTAAAATAACATACTAAAAAAAATACTTTTCTCTCTTTCTTGTGAATTTCGGGGTCACCGTTGGTCGTAACATTCATGTTGCATGGCACGCTTATGCGAACGTTGTTTACGTGTAAATTAAGTCTATATTTGCATTGACGAGTGTACAGCTGGTAATTTTAGGGAATGTTGAACCTTAAGCACGTATGTAACTTTACTCATAAGTAAGAAGAGCCCGTCTTTACCACCTCACTCCAACTTTAACTTACATCTCGCTCACGACATTCAGTTGGCGGAAGGCATAAAGTTCTTTCGAGCAATGAGCAACTCAGTCTACCCGTTACTAACTACAGCTAGTAATATTTAGTTGCAGAGTTCCGAGTTCTTTGAGTACTGAGCTATTGAGTCTGAGCTCGACGAAAGCACTTGTACTTTTGTACACTCAAAAGCATGTCAAGTTTGTCACTCGCAACTCGATTTTAGCTCCTACGACTATTGAAATAAAAATGGTGCAAAGTCTAGTCCGCCATGCTTAATTTGTTCTTGACTTTTTAGGGTTCCGATGCCAAAATGGTAAAAAAAGGAACCCTTATGGTGCCGCTCTGTCTGTCTGTCCGTCTGTCTGTCTGTCACACCTCTATATCTCAGCAACCACTCATGCTATCGACCTGAAATTTGGAATAGTTTTAGAATATAGTTGCCCAATTTGATCGCCCATGAAAGAATTTTGAAAAAAATATGATTATTAATGTAAAGGGGGCTGAAATAGGGGGGGCAAAATATCAAATTGTCGCTACTAGGTCGAGTGGGGTATCATATGAAAGGGCTTTACTTGTACATTTTAAAATATATTTTGTTATTTTTTTAAGTTTCTTAGTTTTCAAGTTATGATGAAAAATGTCAAAAAAAATACCATTCCCCCCCCCCTTATCTCCGAAGTTTGAGTAAGGGAAAATCTGAATTAATTACAGTTGACAGAGGTTTATGTAAACTTTACAGCAAAAATAAAACGATCTTTCTAATTTGCACAGTTTTTCAGAAATCTGCAAAAAACCTTTACAAACAAATTTAGTTTTGCGGTCCTGAAAATGGACTTTATTGCTTCCAAAAATACTATAGGTATATCGGAACGCTCGGCGCGCGAGTCCGACTCGCACTTGACCGGTTTTTTTTTCAAGTGACTGACTTTCACATGACTTAAAACTCAAGCAAAAACCTTGCCATTCTAGTAAAACGGAACTGTTTGAGCTTTGGAACCTTCAAATGGTTTCTAGTTTAACCTCTAAGGCTCCACCATACAAAAAAATCGCAAAAATCTATGCAATTAAATAGATAGTTGCGAATTTTCACGGTCGTATAATATGGCCTTGAACCCTGGCGGAAATTGGCCTACTCAAATCGGTAGGGTAACACCACGTGATTCGGGATTCTGAAACTATTAAAGTATCAGAGATCAACCAGCCTTACAAGCCTTCCGAACCACGGTAACCGCACTAATTGTCGACACCACACATTTTATTTCACCATTAAATGACAATCATCCGTATACTGGCAAAAGCTGGCAGAAGCTAAAGATCAAGCCTTACACGTACAACTTTCCCTGGTCAACTGGTTACGACACCTATGGATAGAGATGGGACGGGTAGATTATAAAACAGAGGATGGATTGCAGGGTCCTTCTGTGTATCGTACCAGCTTATTTACTGCGGTCACGCAATAACTGCGGTCTAAGGTGCCAGCCGCAACGTTATAATAAGCCCAAGCTATAATAAGCTTTAACTTAAACCACGTGTTTTTGCTGGTCTTCAGGAGCTCCCTGTCCTGCAGTGGCATATTCCAAATTTCATGTCGATAGCATAAATGGTTGCCGAGATAAATAGGTGTGAAGACAGACAGATGAATTCGCACCATAAGGTTTCCGTTTTTTTACCATTTTGGTTCAGAACCCTAAAAATAGACCAGTGTTCAAGAAAAACTTTCACTTTCATTAAAATAAATTCGGTAGTTTATGCGTGATGCTCGAACAAATAAACAAACAGGAAAAAAGTCCATAAATCTGTGATTTGGATTCGGCGGCAAAATAGCATTACGTGATAGTTTTTTATAAATATCTTCAATGTACAGGCAAAATCAATTTACAATTGTATTACAATTGTAGATAGTATTTTGTATACTAAAAGCAATATGAAGGAGTAGTGTATCTCTACATCAATTTGTGCTCTTACCGTGGGTACACTCCACCACACAGCTTTGCACGTTAACGCCAACTTTGTCACTACTAAACTTATGCAACTCACGCTCCCATGTCGCACAACTTGTTTGAGTAGCGGTATCACAGTACTGTACAAAGTTTACTTGTTTTATTTCCATTTAAGCAGAAAATGTGGAATTGTACCTGTGTGATAAATATTCCTTTAAAGCCTTTGCTAACACTTTCTCTCTCAATATAGGAGTTTTCTTGATGTACCACTCAATTCTTACTCTGAATAAATAGAAATATCTACCAATCTCTCTCTATATAAGTAACTATAAAAGGAGAAAGTTCATTTTGCAAAGGGTTTCGCCCAATATGCGGCTCTTCAAAGGGCGGCGACAAACGGATGCCTGGGCCTGACTAAATAAATAGCAAGGGGATATACGACCCAAAAACATATCAGACTGTTAGTAAATACTGAAAACAAATCTTTTTTTTTAAGCAAAGTGAAGCTTGTGTGGTGCCGGCAATAGCAAAGTCTGCCATCAAGCTTAACACGTTGGACTTTGTACCGTTCTTATTCCAAAAGACGTACGGGCTAGAATCGCACTGCGAGTGTCAAGCTTGACCTGTCGTTGACTGTACCAACTCATCTCTACCCGTGGGTGTCGTAAGAGGCTTATGGATTATGAACCGGAGAATGAGCAGCAGCGTTCTCCTGTGTATCGTACCATCTTACATTCTGTGATCACCAACAACCGCGGTCCATGGTGACAGCCGCAACAGTAACAAGCGTGGTGGCTTTAGTACTTCCTGGGGCTCCTTGTCCTGCAGTGGACGTTTCATTGGAAGTTATGATGATGACTTGCTCGAAAGGGAGGAATCATCATATTCATACATTTATGATAATTCTGCGACATTAATGATGCATCTTTGTCTTAACATACATTGAAGAAAAACAAAGATACAACAAAATCAATGATGTTACCTACATTTGTTTTTTTTTAAAGGACAGGTTGCACTCCGGGAGTACCGGCAGAAGTGAAAACTTGCATTTTTGAATATTATGCTTTTTGTAAGGGTCAATCGCGCCATTGCTCGCGTACTTCTTTGATGTAACTGAATAAAAACTGGTATTGTAATAACAATACGGTTGACAGTTGACGCTTTTCGATCAGGCTACGGATCTGACGCGAGATCTGACGCGAAATCTGAATTTTTTACCCATCCAAAAAAGTGCCAAGCGCCGCTAAAGAAGTTTTCACTTCTAAAACATTTTAATTTTGTTCTATTAAACTTCCATAATTATTCCTTATTTATATATTATAAAAGATTTTATAATGATCCTCAAACTATAACACTATAACCCGTATGTTTCCACCCAAAATACCGCGAGGTATCTCCGGAACTTTGGGCCAAGAATGCTTTTTTGGCACATCGTTTGACATTATTTTGACCGCGGGATGTTTAAGCACAAAAAGTGTCCTCAAGTTTCGTAGCCATCTTTGCTATTTATCGTTTTCCTTATATTGTGAGGTTAATAAACTTTGTAGCCAGGTATTTTATTTATTAAGGATACAAACAGCTATTTGATGAAATAGAAACCAATAATTTGAGAGACTTGATTGCATAGTTTGTATGGAGAGACCGTTTTCTTTTTGCATAACAGCTCTATAGATTGTCTGAAGGAAGTATATTATGTCGCAGGCAATACGTACTATAATTCGCCTTTTAATTTGTACCTTTAACCTGTTAAGTTGTAACTTGTATTTGGCACATTGCATAAAAAGATAACCACAGAAAAGATGACCACATGTGTTTTTGGTATAAAATTTGTAATATATTTGTCATCAGTTTCTCGAAAACGGCTGTATCGATTTCGATGGAATTTACCTTGCGGGGGTTTTCGGGGGCGAAAAATCGATCTAGCTATAGCTATACGTCTCGTGTCTGGGAAAATTCGTTTTTCTCGTGTTTTGAAGCATTTGCGTTTTAGACAAAAACTTACAGCGCCATCTGTTGGTGGGTAGCATAGATTGCTCACACGATGATATTTTAATGTTGAGGCAGGTTGAGGCGGCTATTAAAGAGCGAAGCTCGGTCGCCCAGGTACTGTACAACTTATTTATCTACATCTGACCCGCACGAGCACCACTTAAGTCGCGCGCGGGGGTGCGGGGTGGATTGCAAGAAGTACGGAGAGTGTCCGATCTGTATGATAGTACTATTTCTTTATTCTATGACCATGATAAATCGAGTCTCCTATATCCTGCCTATATTATTAGTTTACCTACTTACCACTTTAATCCCATAGGCTTAACGTTCTTAATCAAACTGTGGTAAGGTGCGCACCTGAAAGTACCTTCCGCACATTAGTTTACAAGAGTACTTAGTTAACTTGGTTTACGTCTTACACTTGGCCAAAATTAAGGCCGCATCGGCCTCAGCCGGCGAAGGATCACAAGAATTTTATACTACATTGCAAAGTCAAAGTATAATGAATACATTTATTTATTCATATTAGGATTATTTAATTACTTTCGTCATCATCGTCAGATAAAATCACCTACTTTTTATAATGTAAAATACTCGTATCTCGCGATATCATTTGTTTTTACGCGATTTACGTGTGCACTCAACAATATTTTCTTATCTTTTCTATTTATCCGTCGTTAATAAGTACGATAAAAAGTAATATGATTTATATTTCGACGATTTATTTCTCAAGTCCGTTGAGCGCGTTGAGCAACCCTATTATTGGTTGGAATTTTCCCAGCTCACAGTTTAGCTAAAACCCACCCCAGCGGTGTAATTGCGCTAGTGGTGACGATAAACAGGGTGTCGATTATGGTACAGTCAAAAACAGGACAAGCTTGACAAAATAGCCTTTATTCTGTCCATATTTTAGTTGAATGTTATATTAACAAGTCCGGGGTTGCAAAAATATCCCTTCACATAATGTATATATGTATGTATGGTCCTAATGAAATCGAAAACATATTTAAGCATGTTACTTAGATCAACTTTTTCATGAAACGAGTCGAAATCTGAAAAGTAATTTTTGACCTCCCATACAAAATACGCTATCAGCTGAAGCAGTCTAGCTATGGAAAGTTAAAATTATTTTATCGTATTTTGACCTAATTTTTTTGGGAAAAGTTGTTCAGTAACTTGCTAAAAATATGTTCACTATTTTCAGTAAGACCTTATACATTCTTTGCCCTAACTACCTAATTAAAAGCGAAAAGGAAGCCGCAATGTAAATAAAATTGAAAATAATTGCGTAATGTGAGCCGAGAGGTTGTGTTACTTACTTAATAGATCCAAGGGATTACCTTGTTCCGAATTAGTTTCTTAGTAAATTTACTAGTCTGCTGTAAAGACTTAATTAGTCTTAAGACGTGATGTTATAAAAACCGGTTAAGTGTGAGTAGTATTTGCGCACTGTTGGTATCGTACCTTAGAATACTTGCGTTAGACAATATTTGAGTTATAGGCTCATAAATACTGTGTAATATTTTGTCGAGTCTGAATCATAATAATACGACGACTACGACTACACGACTATACGACTAGATCGAGGTCAAGAGTAAGCCCATTGACGATAAAAAAAAAAAAAAAAAATATGACAAACAGACGGACAAAGTCCCACTATAAGACAAGGTGAGTCGCTAGCGCTGGGCCTAAGCACATTTTTCTTCTCACTTTCTTACGAGGAAAACTGAAGAATAAAATTTGTACAAAGCTCTTTGTACTGATCTTGTGTTTTAGCTTTTGACCACCCTAAAGGCTCCTCTTTCACCGTTTTGATCGGAACCCTAAAAACACTATCCTCCACCCTTAAAAACTTTGTAATATCCAACCCAGACTTATATTTTAAATACTGTGCGCTAGTAGTGAGGGAGTCTCAGTCGACTCTTAACAAAAGGCTTTGAAATGACGAGCCATTTCGCCATATGACAAGTCCTAGACATTTCCTTTGCGTGATTGTACAGAGTTGTGCTGTCGGCTGGTTTTCTTTTTGAGATTATTGAATAGAATTGGATTTTTCATCAGTATTTTTATTATGCTTTGCTGCGTTGTTCATGTAAAGGTATTTTTAGGCAGGCATAACTAACTGCAAGTTGCAGAAAGTGTATAAGTTTTAAAGTTCTTTTAAATATATTGCTGACACTCTGTTTTCTTGTCAATGAAAGAGCCAGCAATAGATTTAGTTTTTAGTAGGAAAGCTCCCCTTAATTTATTATTTTTTCCATTATTATTGCAGCAACGTCTATCTAATACGGTTCATGAGATACAGCCCGCTGACAGACAGACAGACTTCAGAGGCATATTAATAGGGTCCCGTTTTTCACCTTTTGGATACGGAACCCTAAAAACAGTCAACCTGTTCAACAATGCTACGCAAAACGTAACTAACTGGTAGAATAGTAATTGTAGTAGTATTCCTTCCACTGAGTACTGTAGCGACAAGAGCCAAGCTCTTAAATTAAAGAAGAAGAATTTACTGATAATAAATTCGTAAATAAAGCTTAAGCTACATATGAACGTACTCTTACTTGGTAGAGGTAAAAGCATTTGTTCGTGGCTACAATGGATGGGGTCCCGCCACAAAAGAAACGTCAGCCGTTTCCGACAAGCTTCCTACTTCGTCGTGTATTGATGCTTCCTATGTATTGAACAGGTTTTTTACTGCCCATCCATACAAAATGCACTATCACGTGATGCGATTTTCATGGGCAGTAAAACATTTTAACGAATACCTACGCCTATAATAATAATATGCTTTCGATTGGAGGATCCATTCTTGCAAAACCCTTCTGGCGGTGGACTGGGTTGAGGGGGGTGAGGAGAGGGGGTGACGGGGAGAGTGGGGGGTTGGGAACTTGAGGGGAGTCGATGGTGTCAGGAGGGGTGAGGGGGGTTGACGTGAGGAGAGGGGAGGTGAGATGGAGGGGGGGAGGGTGAGTGGACGTGGGTGGGAGTTTGACGTGCTCTTTTGACTGTACCACAGATTATCTAATCTACTAACCTAATATAATCTTACTTATCAGGCCTGTTTCACTCCGCCCTTTAGACTTAGTAGGACCCGCGGCGCGCGAATTCGTCTTTACTAAGGCAATCAAATGGCACGTCACGCATAGCACGCGCTCAGCGGACTACACAGCTTGAGTGAAAAATCATCGAAATATGTTTTTGAGAAACTTTACAACGATGGATAAAAAGACAAACACAAAAAAATGTTGTGGAGTGTGTCACGCACAGTAATCGCGTATAAGGAATATATATAGAGATTTTTTTACAATACAAAAAGTAGGTACAGTTGTTAAATTATAAATACACCCGGTCGCACGCCGGAATGCCGGAATGTGGAATGTGGTCACCACCGCCCATAGCGCCCACTGTCTTATTGTATATTAGCATAATTGACACTAATAAGACAGCAAAGCGAGACATCATCATGACATGCAATGAAACGTCCACTACAGTATAGGGAACTCCCTCCGAAATTCCAGCTCTTGCTGAAACAATGTGGAGGGGAAGTACCATAGTCACCACGCTTGTTAGCGTCACGGCTGGCACCATGGACCGCGGTTGTTGGTGACCGCAGGATGTTAGATGATAAGATACACAGAAGGATGCTGCTGCCCATACTCTGGTTCAGAGATAGAGATAATTTATTGATAATTACACATTACAAGTCATATATTCATTTTAAAATATTAATTAGCTACCATACTGGTAATGGTTTTATAATTTATACATTTCTGAAATCTATAGAATGCCCGTTCGGCCTCATTCATTAACCCTTATCGCCTTTTGCGACACCCACGGGAAGAAATGGGTTGGTACTACAGGGTGGCGCAAAAGTACTGGCACTATAAAAATTTGTTATATTTTTTTATATAACAATTACCTATCGTTCTGATATTAAAAATTGTACTTATAGTAAACAAATGTAAAATACACTTAAAATAATCATTGTCTGTTTTACTCCCCAAGAACGTGAAATAACCGTGGACTTATTGAGGGACGCTTTTTTAAGCCGTGTCATTTCCCGTTTGAGCGATTTGCCTTGGCCTGCAAGAATTAGCAAGATCACGTCATCTGACTTGTCCAGACTTCTTTGTTTCGGTTCTCTGGTGAATGTAAACAAGCCACAGACTCTCGCAGCCCAAAAAGAAGACATTCATCAAGAAATAAAAAACATATCGCAAAGTGTTTCGTCAAGTTATGGAAAATGTCATAAATTGGGCTCAAAAGTGCATTATCTCTAGATCACAATTTAAGAGACATCATCTTCAAATCCTAATGGGACGAAATTTCATGGTACAAATTTACATATACAAAAATTTTGTCCATTTCCACTTTCCTAATTTAGAAAAAAGTTATAGCTGATCCAAATAGTGCCAGTACTTTTGCGCCACCCTGTATTATTACAGAAAAGCGCGACACCAGCTACTTATTTTTTTATTTCAATTGAACAATGACGCGGGAATAAGCTAGTGCTTAATAAATCTTGACCTTTCACTGAAAAGCACCAGCTGGTCTAAACTTTTATTCCGGTACATTTTATTTTATTTTAGAACCAAGAGGCGAGGGATTGTAAACGTCGAGATTTTTCCAGATGTGGACTTCATTAACCTTGAGCAACAACATTTATTAAAATTGTTAAAGTTACTCCCACATTGACACTAATAACGTTTTTAAATTTTCGGTGTTTACATACATACAGTTGTAAAACATATAAAAAATCATAAAACCCGATTGCGTACAATCTTAGCTTTTAATTTACGTTTTTTATTTCAAAGTTTTTAGTTTTTAGGGTTCCGTACCCAGAGGTTCAAAAACGGAACAACTAAAACCGTGAGTTCAGGCTATGATATTGAACATCTATCTTCAGTTCAAAATGCAACATACAAAATGCACTAGATGATGCACGTGATGCAATTTCTACGGGAAGTCAAAACAAAATACATAAATTTTTGAAAATACCTACAAGTGTGGGAGTATCTACAACATCTAGGAACATTTGTATTCGGCCGGGTTCATATTTCAAGTCGTTGCTTGGAGCCTTGGAACCATCTTGGAACCTTCTCGCTATTGGAAATAAAACACGGACGTGATTCTTCAAATATCAAGAGTTGTCGGGAAATATGTTCCTTGAAGTTGTGCGCTCTGTTGGCTATTTAGTTTGAAGTTTTTCTGCTTGTTAAGGATTTTCTTAAACATCTGGGTATTAAAGTGCTTTTTTATTTTTATTCGTTTAATTTTACACCCCCTAAGTCGAACAGGCTTTATAGATACTGCTTATTATGAGGTGCTATGTGAAGCGACTCGTGCGAGATTTAGTATCAAAAGATTCATTTACGCAATACTGGTTTTCATTTAAAATAAGGCGTTTTATTCCTGCTGTTGTACACCACGACCAAGCCGATATCGATAAAACTGACAAAGGCCTGAGAATCGCTAAACTGAAGTGGCAGTGGGCAGGGCACATCGCAAGAAGAACCGATGGCCGATGGGGCGTAAGGGTTCTAGAGTGGCAACCACGTACCGGAAGACGTAGCGTGGGCAGGCCCCCCACAAGGTGGACCGACAATCTGGTCAAGGTCGCGGGAAGCCGCTGGATGCGAGCAGCGCAGGGCCGGTCGTCATGGAGATCTTTAGAGGAGGCCTATGTCCAGCAGTGGACGTCTTTTGGCTGATATGATGGATGACCGATAAAACAAAAGAACAGCGCCGACAGAAGCGACACTATTGAGTAGGTAAGCAATAAGAAGAAAAAAAAAGAACTTTGTCGGCCTTTTCTCTTGTTATCGGTATCAGTTCGGAATCGTCGCGGTGGGAAAACAGCCGATAATTTTTTTTATTTTACATTTATTATTAGTACATTACTGCAATGGCCGACAAAAAAGATATTGAAGGACAAACGTGATAATGTGAGCAGAGGCAATGTCAGGAGGCAGACCTCCTTCGTTCTTACGCTTCGTCACAGAATATATAATAGTAGCTTCGAAAACCTCCTTGATTGTTATGATTTTTGGTACAGTCAACGACAGGTCAAGCTTGACACTCGCAGTGCGACTCTAGCCCGTACGCCTATTGAAATAAGAACGGTACAAAGTTCAATGTGTCAATCTTGATGTGCTCTTGACTGTACACAGTTAGTACATTCCACATTTAAATAACTCGACAGATATGAATTTTCATAGTTAATTATTCGTCCGGAAAACACGATAGAAATGGACTTTCAAACTAACTTTTTCGGCCGGCGCTCGCCTGTATTTAACCAGTACAGCTATATCGATTTATCTTGAATAAGGTTGTTAAAATAGCGATCGAATTACTATGCATGTTTGGGAAAAAATATTGTAATTTCCAGTGTACTTACGAGTACCTCATACTTTTAAAAATTTTGGTAATTTTTTTGTGTAATATTTTTTTTTATTTAACCTAAAAATTTTAAGCCTAAAGGCCAATCCTAACCTAACCTAAATCTCATGCATGCCGTGATTGAAACGTAGATTATTCAGCAGAAAAAGCCGCTTCCTACGATTAGAAAGGTGGAGGTTCTATAAAATTCTATGCCATGATCCACAGCTCACCCTGCTTACTAGAAGGGACGTACACCCCTTATGTTTCATTAACGATGGGGGCAGTGTTGAAAATGTATAGACATGGTCTATCAGAAATAAAGTTTCTAGTTGAAGCTTTTGATAATCAAAAATACATTTAAATATTTGTTTTTTCTATTTAGTCCAATACTTAATAACCTGTTCGACTAGATGTATTTAGTGATATGCCCTTCTCTCCTCCTTGAGTGATGCAGTCTAAGACTCACATTTTCAGTCATTTGTAATTCGGGTGTAAGGGACGGTGTACCGAAAACTGAAAGGGCGTCCTCAGTCAACGAAACTGAACAACTTTCCCAAATAAACATATGTTGGTAAATGAACAAAAATTTGGACCTCTCCATACAAATTGCCCACTCTGGTCGAACAGTTTGTATGGAGAGGTAAATTCTTTTTTCATTTCCCAACACATTTTTCTTTGGGAAAGTTGTTCAGTTTCGTACACCCTATATTTTATCAACATTTTTGTAGTTATCTTTTAACGTCATATGTAAGTTATTTATTTATTTCAAAAGGCCACAAAGTGAGAAAACAAACTGATGAATCAAAAACGCAATATTTCAGGCTAATTTTATTTCTATGTAAAGTTGGGTTTTATACGATTTCTTGTAATAAAACTGAAAAAAAAAGGCTAGCATACCTGTTTTTATTGTTCAGATACCAAAATGGTAAAAAAAGGAACCCTTATGGTGCGACTTTGTCTGTCTGTCTGTCCGTCTGTCTGTCTGTCACACCTCTATATCTCAGCAGCCACTCATGCTATCGACCTGAAATTTGGAATGGTTTTAGAATATAGTTGCCCAACTAAATTGCACATGAAAGAATTTTGAAAAAATTATGATTATTAATGTAAAGGGGGCCAAAATAGGGGGGCCCAAATTTCAAATTGTCGCTACTAGGTCGAGTGGGGTATCATATAAAAGGACTTTACTTGTACATTCTAAAATATATTTTTTTTATTTTTTTACGTCTCTTAGTTTTCATGTTATGATGAAAAAATACAAAAAAAAAATACCATTATCCCATTATTATTATTATTACATTTACCCCCTTATCTCCGAAGTTTGTGAAAGGAAAAATCTGAATTAATTACAGTTGACATACGTTTATGTAAACATTACAGCAAAATAAAACGATCTTTCTAAATTGCACAGTTTTTTAGAAATCTGCAAATAACATTTACAAACAAATTTAGTTGATAAAGATGCCCAGAAGATGCCTATTGATACATTTCAATAGATAAACGAATGATTCATGCATTCCTTTCTACTTTAAGTAAGTTTCTTAGCTCTACCTACATCCTAGACTAGGATCCGACACAATGACCCCGCGTAAATCTCCCGGCCGGCCCTCGCAACCGTCCGACACCGGAATTCATAAATTATGATTCACTTGCTCACTGAAAACCTTTTTTATGGTAACGCTTATTCGGTGAAAACCGACCATTTTTATTTCACTCGTTTGTCGTTTAACGGTCCCTGTTTTTATTGAGGGGGTTTTTCGTTGCGAGCTCCTGTGCTACTTTCTTGTTAGGAGATGTTATTTTGTATATGTAAATTTATTACGCGTAAACATAAGTGTTAAAAGCAGTGGGTTTTGTTTTTAGACTTTGGCTTTGGAAGGAATTTATTTTTTTATGAATATAGATATAAAAATCTTATTTTCTTATTACAGTCAAAACATCCCGTGACGTCTTTAGGTTTCTTATATGTGTGTGGAATCTTTTTTTTTTTATTGACAATGGGCTTACTCTTGACTTCGATCTAGTCTTGAGTACAGAGATGAGGTCGAAGATGAGACGAGCTTGCCCAGAAGACCCTATTTACTGGCGACTTGAATAAATGACGTATACCTAAAATACTTTAGCATGGAAAAAGCTTACCAACACTGCAAAATGTGCTGGTAAGCGTTTGCTGTGCTAAAAAAAATACGTATAGTTTGTAACGCTTTCATGCTTGTAGTATGCACAAAGAACGTGAAATTGATGTATTTAATGACACTCTTCCAGCTTTCAAAACCAAAATTGATAACACTTTTCTGAGAAATTTTAAACATAGGAAATTGATAGTTACATAAAAAGCTAGAATTTCATTGTATTGAATTGATATAATTATAGTACATATAATTCTATGACTTTGAAAAGGGTAAAAATATTATGTAAAAACTCCTTGGTATTATACTTTTTTATTTACCGCACTAGTTCGATAAGTAACTACTTACGATCAATGTTTACGTCCTTGTAAGTACGTTTTTCGAGCAAAAGTATTGAAAAATATGTTATTACGTTGGTTGCCCTTAGTAAATAAATAAAAAAATACAAGCTATCTGTCTTGCATGTAGGCAGCATGTTATGGGAGTCAGTTTAATAGGAACCATTCCTTTACAACCAATGATGTTTTATTTCTAGATTTCCTATCGAAGTAATATGTAATACGACCACATGCTGCAGTTTGTGTGGTCTAATTTCGCAAGCCGTTTTCAGCCGCTGCAAAGAATTATAGAAATAAAATACCTTTGGTGGCAAAGGAAATGGTCCGCATATGAATATGACAGACACGTTTCAACTACCGTAGGTAATAGACCCCCATAACATGCTGTTACATGCAAGACAGAGAGCTTGTAGATACTACAAGCCTCAAAGCAGCCTGTTCTCTCTGCTTGTTGGCTGCCGGGTGCCTGGTTCGATTCCCGGAAGTGAGAGATATTCGAATGATGAGTTTGAATATCTTCTACTATCTAATACTACTAAATTTTCCAATAAATATTTTCGGAAAAAGAAAACTGTTTCTGGGTCTAGGCGTATTTTTGTGTTATTTTATACCACAAATTAAGACCAGGCTCTCAGCCATCAATTTTTAAAAAAATTCTTCGGCCACACGGTCAGAAGAGGTACCTACAGGTAACTTGGAAAGCCTTATCATATCTGGCTGAATGGAGGGTAAACGGAGCAGAGGGCGTATGCCAATGCGATGGGCCGACGCTATAAAAGAAGCTACTGGAGCGACACTACATGCCAGCATCCACCGTGCTCAAGATAGGGCGATCTGGAAAGATGTGGCGGCACAAGTAGCAGCCCACGATTGTCACGTCCTTCAGTCATGAGGATACGACTAAGAAGAAGATACCACAATTCAGGGTTGTGAGTGTCAAGGTGATGTAATAGTGTTTTTCATGTAGGTTTCTATGAAAATCTCATAAAAACCTGTATGTATCGTAGCAACAAAATTATAAAAATTTAAAATACTAAAACCGTAATAAAACGCACCAGAGACGCGACGCGCGGAAATAACGCGTTGACATGAGTTTTACATCTACCCGCGACTTGTCGTTAACTTTACGAACTGTAAGGATATTCACGCCATGTTTTTATACCATGCCGGTTTATAGGTTTTCGTCTTCTATCAATATTATGGCCAAGTTAAAAGATTAAATGGCGAAATACATCTACCTCCTTATGAGATGTGAGAGCCATTAACAAAAAAAAAAAGATTAAATAAAATAAAATCAAAATCTTAGATTATTATAATACTAACGTATAACTATCAAAATGTTCTTTATTCATAGTAGGATATTTAAAATCTCGTTGAAAGTACTTATCTAGTCCCTGAAAATCTTTAATGACGTCAGTTACATTTACGTCAAAATCAAAAATAATCGTTAAATCACTGAAAAGGTTGTATAATCCTTTACTGCTATACGAACAATATTCTTACCTAGAGGTATAATGTGGAGTCGCGTTCTGAAAATCGGAATTTAAGGGTTATTGGGGGCAAAAAAGATGTAGCTGAGATCTCAAGTCATAGCATGATCCTAAACGGCGTAGACAAAAGAAACCGCCCAACGGTACAGCACCATTTGTACTCGTAGGTCCGCGTTGGTAGTTTTATAAGCATAGCTTTTTTTGAGCATAAATTACTTTAAAAATTAAAGTTAATAACGTAAACCTGGAAGCTGCTAGACTAGTCGAACTAGACGCAGCGTATCTTGCGCGACGTATTGGCGTAGAATACGTGTACGTGGCTTGCTAATAAAACTCTCAGCGTAACTTTCGCGTTGTTGGTGTGAATAGTGTGTCAAAATTCTATGGAATGCAATGTCAGCGCGTATCTTGCGCGTAGATAGGCATAGATCCGGCACTAATTAAAGTAGCTACGTAAACCTGGAAGCTGCTAGATACTGGTAGATAGAAGCGTAGATCCGGCATTAATTAAAGTAATCACGTAAGCCTGGAAGCTGCTGGATACTAGCAGATAGCAACGTAGATCCGGCACTAATTAAACTAATAACGTAAACCTGGAAGATGCTGGATACTAGTATGTAGCAGCATAGATCCGCCACTAATTAAAGTAATTACGTAGACCTGGAAGCTGCTGGATACTAGTAGATAGCAGCGTAGATCCGGCACCAATTAAACTAATAACCTAAACCTGGAAGCTGCTGGATACTAGTAGGTAGCAGCGTAGTTCCGGCACTAATTAAAGTAATAACGTAAACCTGGAAGCTGCTGGATACTAGTAGGTAGCAGCGTAGATCCGGCACCAATTAAAGTAATTACGTAAACCTGGAAGCTGTTAGATACTAGTAGATATCAGCCTAGATCTGGCACTAATCAAAGTAACATAACATAAACCTGGAAGCTACTAGATACTATTAGATAGCAGAGTAGATCCGGCACTAATCAAAGTGATACAAAGTAAACCTGGAAGCTACTGAATAGTAGTAGATAGCAGCGTAGATCCGGCACTAATTAAAGAATTAAGGTAAACCTGGATGGTGCTAGATACTAGTAGATAGCAGAGTAGTTTCGACTGGAGATCAAATATTATGTGACTCAACTAGAAAGTTTTCCGTGCTTTCGAAGGCACGGAACCCATTGGTACAGATTATTAAACAAACTTCGGTCTCTTCTCCCTTCATCATCATCATATCGTGTGGGTTGCAAGGTCGATGACCGACCTCACAAACCCTGGTGTCAGATTTGTTGAGCCGCCAAAGGCCTCTGACATGGCTCATTAACGACTACATCCGTAGATAGTAGTCGGGACCAACGGCTTTACGTGCCTTCCGAAGCACGGAATCATCTAACTTTTCGGGCAATCAGGTGATTCATCCTGCAATGCCCTAACCAAACTGGGGAGGTCGCACAAAGAGATTTTTGTTTGACAGTGTCCCCACTGGGAATCGAACCCAGAACCTCCGGATCGAGAGCCGAACCCTCTAACCACTAGACCACGGAGGCTCCCTTGCGTCACGCCGATTATTTTGCCTCACAAACCTAGTGCTGAGTGACGAATTAACGATCATAACATCGAAGTTGACTGCTCTTTGGTAGAATCTTGCATGAACATTGGATCATGTCAACACGTGCCATAATCGTAAATGAATTATATCTACTCGATGCATTTCAAAAACAGTATCTGTACGCATGACTGCAAGGATGTGGAAACAAAACCAGTATAAGCTGAACAACCGCTACGTTACAAACGCCCGAACTCGAAACCAGATATCCTGCTCACTCCGGACACTTCATACATCGAGCGCGAATTTGAAATTTGAAATTGGAAGGTCGCGTAGCGTAGGCGCGCATATTCAGTACAAAAGACCCTCAGAAGCACTACGAGAATCGCGCGGGTGGGTGCGCGGGAGTGCGGGGTAGATTGCAAGGGGGCGGAAAGTGTCAAAGCAAAAGTGGCAAAGTGTCAGTGTTGTGAAAGGTTGTTTAGTTTCATGGCCTAAGTAATATGTTAAAATGATACATTTTGTGACGGGTTGGCCGTCAGTGATTCCGAAATATTCAAGTTTAGGTTAATGTAACTAATATTCTCGTTGAACTTGGCTTTGACACACTACCGCGTGTCTAGATCAACTTTTGATCAAACACATTTCCGATTAAATTGAAGTTAAAAATACCCAAATAACTCGTTGTAAAGTCAGACTATAACTAAGCATTCCATTAAAAAAGAAGGATACACCTTAAGAATTGAAGGTAGTCGGATGAATGAACATCTTATGTTCGGATCGAGAAAAAAACAGTAAAATGCATTCGAAATTTAATCAAGACATTTAGTTTAGTAATTCAAGCTTTTATAAAGAAAAACACGTCATTAAGACAAACAATTAAATAAGAAACATTATTAATTAAAGGTAGATGGCGACAATGTTAGAGTTGCGTGATCATTGCTGCGCTTGACTGAACGGCGGCGCTAAGGCTAGCTTTTGAACCTTCAATGTACGATGAATGGCGGTTGTCGCCTCAATGAGAGAGGAGAAGCGGGGACGCGGTTGTTCCCAATATGTCCCGAGAACTTCTCGAGACTGCCAAAAACGGTTTGGGAAGCCACGGGACTGTTATTATTGAGGAACGGTGGCGTTAATGAGTTCGGGAAGGCACGTGCTAAATTCAAGAGTATAAATACGCAGACTTGGGTTGTGAGGAGGTCATTCGTTGTTTAACTTTCGACAAGTCATTATGCTGGAGGAATGCCCGAAATTCCTGAAAGCATTTTAATCATAACTAACGGTAATTTCGTCGTGAACGCGCAGGTGTCGGGATCCCTGAAAATTCCTCGTAGAATTTCGTCCGTCGTAAAGCGATCGCTCGCTCCTAGAAACTCGAGTGCTAGCTTAGAACCTAGATTTCTACACTATTGCTAAGACAGTGCGACGCGAGTCTTTAATCAATTATTTATCTTAGTCAATTAGGCCGATCTGGTACCCGGAAATCTGTAAGTACAAGTCTATACCCATGTTTCCTATTGTTGGTTTTTTTATTGTGTGTTTTTTTAACTGTGTATATTTAATGTGTTTTTAATCTCTTTCAATTGTGTGTGATTTATCATTTAATTGCAAATCGCTCTCCATTTCTCCCTATGCCATTCTTTAAGAACTGTGTCTAGATATTATCGTGTTTCCCTAGAACTGACGGCTAGAAAGATAGACCTAGTGATCAGAGTTTACAAGCCGGGCTTGGATAAGCCTTCCTCAGCCTTACCCTGTGACTTAGTCCTAGATGATGGCTGGATTAACCTTGCCTTCCGAAGTACAGAAAACGCCTATCTTAAAATCATAAATCTGGTTATCTGATGTTTTCCATCTAACCCCTTTTGGTTGGGTACCACCCAAAAGCGAACGATGTACATTTCCATAACGTGTTGTGCCTATATTTGCATGTGTGTCTATTAGACTGTGATATTAACTCAATGACTATTTTTATATGCCTATATTACTGTGTAAGGGGAAATTTGGGCTAGGATGGTTTCTGTTTACTAGTGGGGTAGAACATACCCACCTAGATCAGGCTAGTCCTGTAATCTTGGGATTTAGGAAGAACCCTTTGCCCAACAGTGGGACGCCGTGGGCTTAAATATTACTAATTTTCTGGAATCATACCAAATGCAGATAGATTTCTAAGACATCATTTAACTCTGTGATCATATTTAAAGATATCAGTACAAAACTAACTTGCTTATCTAAAGAATGATATTTCTATGATGTGGTATACTTAAATCTGTGATAAATCTATTTCCCCTGACTATTATGCATTGTCGGGTGTTGAACGCTATATCTTCGTTCTTTTAGTACCTATAGAGGTAGCTTTATAATCTAGATCACATGAAATCTGGTATTTTATTTGGTAGAATGAGACTAAAAGGGGATTCTTTGTCTTGCAGTGGACGCTTATTAATATTATCGTAATTCATATATACATCTAATTTCGATAAAATGTTTGAGATAGGCATGTGTCTTGTTGAGTACCTATCTACTTTCAGCTTAGATTGCTGTGTTTTTGGATATGACACATTAGATCATACTTTCTTAAAATTAAAAGGGATTTCCACCAAGTGAAATTAATGCTTGATAATATTTGGTTCTGCAAGGTGAAGCAAAAGCAAACCTGTGGTCCTCTGTTGTACTAGAAAAGGCAAAATGTCCACATTGTGTAGATCGAATTATCATTAAGCTGTCGAACTAGATGTATAGTCGATTTGTGCGTATGAACGTACTGAAATAATGCTTTCTCAATAAAATACAATTGAGCTGAAAGGTCGGGAAAGATAAGAGACATTCCTTGATCCTCGCGAGATCCTAAAATAATGGTTCTCGGGTTCGAAACAAGAACTTATATCACTTATATTAAAGTGTTGATTTTATGGTTCAGATTAAATTATGACTGACTTTGGTCTAGAGGACCTTGACAAATTAAATGTAGATTAATAAAGTAATTATTGTTCCAAAATCTCCGTTTACTTAATATTTGTTTGCTGAAGAAAAAAAGGAAAACAGATATTGTATTTATATGTATATATTTATATGCAATCCAAGTAGCTGGAACAAGCTTGGATTCCTTTTGTACCCTCCACCCAACCCTTTTGAAGACATAATGTAACCACAAACCTACAGACAAACAAGGACTGATTGAGTAAATTATCTACCCATTCTTTTGGTTGATTTTGAAGCAGTAGAGTAGCTTCAGTAAACGGAGAGATAGGTAAAGGCGGGGAGCCGTCCCGTTTGGCTAGTCGAAGCTCACGGAGGACCGCGGGGAGCGAGCGGGACCTCTACCCCCTAAATAGGGGGTACCTTAGTACCTAATAACCTATCAACCTACTAAAACATCTTTTCTTTCTATACAATCTAAATACTCTTAGGTTCCCCTGAAGTCAGCCATAGTTTACAGATATTATTTCTTTACAGCTATTCTCGGTTACATAACTATTATTTCTTTACAGCTATTCTCGGTTACATAACTTCATATTCTACTTATCTAACGCGCATCCTTACCTATTATACATACTTACTCCATGTTCTTCTTATCACATTAATATTGCTGCAAACTCTCCAGATGTTGAGGCGTAGCCTAGACTAAGATAGGCAGACCTTAGAGGTTAGGCAGGAACAAATCATAATCTCTCCCATGGTTCTGGCTGCTCTTGTCTCATAGCGTTGGGTCTTAAGCCACTAGTTCGATCACCGGCCGAATTATTTATTAGAACAGGGTATAATAGTTTGGATCAATTTTCAGGTAATGCTATCTCCTTATTCTATGTGTTTGGTTAAAATTAAAAGTTAAAACAAAAAAAATTAAGTCAGGTTAGTCCGTGTTCGCTTAGCAAGTTAGGACTAGTAAGTTAGGTAGGAAAGTCTCAGTTTGTGCTGTGAGCCATGATGGCAAGTCAGGCTTGCAGCTAGGTCGAACTGTTACAATTTGTTGCCGTGCCCGAGGATTCGAAGCCTTGGGTGTACTACGGATGTTATTTGCAAGAGCGGCCTTTTATTTTACTATTTTGAATACTATTGTTATATATGTACTACTACTTAAGTTTTGTTACTATGTATAGGAATTTTTTTTTTAAGAAATAAGTGTCACACAATCTATAAAATATTTAAACTATTTATCTACAACACGCTTACAGTATACTTACTAAATTTTATACATGAACTATACATAAACTGCCTTTTACATTTAGGATACAATAAAGTTTTTTAGTTTAGTTTTCACTTATTTTTTCATTTTTCTGTTACACTGGCACTTATAGGTTATAACACTGATAGGTTAATTTTTCACTTAATTGCTTTTATTATTCAATGCATACACTGTGGCGAAGGGGGTTGGGGTTGCGGGGTGAAGTTCCTTGGGCCCCAAAACTAGGCACTTATTGAGAATCAGCCACCTCAGGATTCTCGCTTTTCATCAGGCCCCAACAGGAACATCATCGTCATCTTTGTACAAGTGGGCGTGTAGATATTCTGTAAAACAAACGAAATTTGAAGTTTACTACTAAACATAAGCAGCCTAGCCTCGTCCAATTTGATTAATTAAATAAACCTTTGTTGAATCTAAAGGTCCGACTCGAGTGAGACGCATTGTAGGTCGATCAATCGATCGATCCTCTTTCCATTCGAGTACAATAGTTAATGAATAGCGTTATTGCTTTATGTAAATTATTGGTATTATTACGTAATTAGATAAGACTTACCTTATTTAACAAGCATGTACCGGGATTCTTTATTCAATACATTTTTTGAGCGGCTTTTGTATATAGGTTAGGTAGAGGTGACCGATATAGATAGTGGCTGCGTTCCGAATCACGATGACAGCGCTCACACCCGTTCCGAATCATTTATCGCGATAACGCCGCTTACAGGACTATTTTCATTCGGAACGGTTATTATCGCGCTTACGTTGGTGGCTGTCATGTCATGTAAATCTAACTCGATATCTTCATTCCTTTCTTCCAATCGTAATTGTTAACCTTTTTTTTTCTTTCCTAACAAACATCGGCAAAATCTGACAGTTATGACAGATCGCTCACAGTGACCAGGGTCGTAAGTTTTGGCGTTGTGAGCGCAAGATGGTGGCGTTTATGACGTCGTCGATGACGTAGCGATGGTCAGTCGTGGACGTGCTAACGGTGAATCGGGACGCATTTGAGCGCGCTGTCAGCGCTAAAATCGATAATACCGGTGAAGCGGAACGCGGCTAATGTCACCTGTCACAATAATCGGAAAGTGCTCATTCATTCATCCTCAATCATTCACTGGCCCTCAAGTAATCATTCACTCACACGTGATAAAATAAAAGAGGTCAAGATAGCGTCGGAATCGCGCGCAGAGGGTTCCGTATACATGGGATATTTATTTTTGACGCGGTTGGGTACATTTTTGGGACTGCAGAGCTGGGTTGATTTCTGGGGTTTTTTTTTTTTTTTGCATAATTCAAATGAAAAAAAAAACTGTGCTTCTCGATCATTTTAATTTCTCCTGTAAGATTGAACATTTCTATTGACAGTAATTGGTTTTGGATTTTCTGAATTGTGAGCTTCGGAAATAAAGGGGAAGAATGATTACCTTTTTTTTGTTGACATTTCGCGGTAACGACTCGAAATCTAAGGATGGTAAAATGGTACAGAGATTTGTTTTGGATTGTACAATCAGTGGGGCCTCTTCGTATCTCATAGAGACGGTTTGAGATTTTGACCCCATTTACGATAATAATAATAGAAGGTAATATTTTTATTTATTTGAGATAAAGTTTGGTAATCATGTTCTGTAATCGTTCCATGTTTCAAGTCGATTGCGTGAGTGATCACTATGATAATTGTGGCGAACGTTCGGACGTACGAAGTCACACGACGAGGGTTTTATTATCTGGTAACATGGGACGGAACCCTAAAAATAGTTGGTTGGCCAGGGCATTTTCGTTTTATGGGTAACAATTATATAATTTGATGGATGAATGAATGAACTGTTTACGTACGGCCTCCATAATGCCTGTTGTCTGGTAGTGGCAAAGATTTCCGACCTCCTTGCTTCGCTCGGAATAGATACCTTGCTAATTTATTTTACTATGGGATGACATCTGCCAACATGTCCCAATTTTTTATGTCAAATTATCAATGATCACTAGGAAATATTCAAGGTGGCCCGTCAAATCCATAGAACGACGCCTTCGCTACCTAGTGACGAATTATTTCTTTAATCCTCCTTCTAAGTACCCTTATTTTTCTGTGGGTAGTGGAATCTAGTAGAACATGCGAAAAGAAATAAAGCGTTTTACGGGTATTTTGAAGGTTAAATTTTAGTACTTATGAGTATTATTTTATGACTTACTAGTTCTATTTTTTTTTCTATTCCAATGTCACGGAATATAATAACAAGATTAATAAACGTAGAGTTATGCGGTTCGGCTAAGGTATGCTAGTCGAGCAGCCTTGTTTCTGGGTGGAGAACCTATACTATCAAGCGGGCAATATATTTGTGACCGGGTCTCGAAGTCGGCTCTGGCGATTGCGATGAGATTTACCATGTGGGGTTCTTTTTGGGGCGGGGAATCGGTCTAGCTCGGTCTCATCAACTCATGTCTGAAATAAAATCGATAGGCTTGTGTACATAATAGGTACACTATATGATATCATTGATAGGTCGTAATAAATAGGATAGGAAGGTCATTAGACAAGTTTTAGGTTATCGGTTGGTTCTTGGTTATCATTACAACAGTGTTTTTAGGGTTCCGATACCAAAATGGTAAAAAAAGGAACCCTTATGGTGCCGCTCTGTCTGTCCGTCTGTCTGTCACACCTCTATATCTCAGCAACCACTTATGCTATCGACCTGAAATTTGGAATAGTTTTAGAATATAGTTGTCCAACTTAATTGCACATAAATTTTTTTTGAAAAAAGTATGATTATTAATGTAAAGGGGGCCAAAATAGGGGGGGCCAAATTTCAAATTGTCGCTATTAGGTCGAGTGGGGTATCATATGAAAGGGCTTTACTTGTACATTTTAAAATATATTTTTGTATTTTTTTAACTTTCTTAGTTTTCAAGTTATGATGAAAAATGTCAAAAAAAATACCATTCCCCCCCCCTAATCTCCGAAGTTTGAGCAAGGAAAAATCTGAATTAATTACAGTTGACAGAGGTTTATGTAAACTTTACAGCAAAAATAAAACGATCTTTCTAAGTTGCACAGTTTTTCAGAAATCTGCAAAAAACCTTTACAAACAAATTTAGTTTTGCGGTCCTGAAAATGGACTTTATTGCTTCCAAAAATACTATAGGTATATCGGAACCCTCGGCGCGCGAGTCCGACTCGCACTTGACCGGTTTTTTATTTTATCCTATAGATTTGCGCGACATTATATGTTTACAGATCAGGAAAATACTATAGGGTGATTGTAGATTATAAGACGGCTCTAAGGTCGCATTTGTAGCGTGTGAGAATGGATAGTAGGGATGAGACTATGATTGACAAAATAGGGAGTTCTGGGATAGGTAACAGATAATAAAATTACCAAGCCACATGATGGGTGTCTCGCCTTGACCTTGAGCGAGTTCTTATGATTACAATAATTGATACCTAACTAACTCTCTTGTTTATTTGGTGCACTTATAAATTTTGTGTTTTCTTTTAAGCTAGTTAGTACCTACAATCAGACCTCTTAAGTACTAAGTCGAATGGGGGTTGAGTTTTTCATTTTAGGATAGTAGGCAAATATGATTGTGTCCTGAGGTCCCCTTATTAAAGCTTAGCAGGTGAATATAGAATAAGGCTATTGAAAATTTAGAAAATATAATTACAGGAATTGTTGTTTAGTAGATCAAGGGTATCAAGGTAATTATTACAATGAGGGAAATTTTCATAAAATACTGGGTCTTACTCTTGCAGTTTTAAGGTCTTAGCTGGCAAGCGAAGGGGGGCAACGATGCAAACTAAAGAGGGATGTTACTATGCACATATATATACTATTATGCACTAAAATTTATAGGTACAATAATACTCTTTCTCCTTTATACAGTTCCTGGCTGGTATATTCTGACGTAAGGTCAGTTGAACGTTGTAAGAAACAAAAATGGGCTGTGACCCTACTATGTATCGTATCGGGACAATCTGCGAAACTGTTAAATAATTTAGGGAAGTGCATTTGCTAACCATTTTTAGGTATAGACTTAACATTATTGATGAAGGGTTTGTTCGTTTTAGGTATGTAAACGGTTCAATTTGCTAGCGCAAGATTAAGAAAAAGATAGGAAGATGGACAGGCTGAGTAGAAGGAAGCGTCTACCACTTAGACTTGCAGATGCAGACATCGTGGTGGGTCCAATCAGTTCTAGTCAGTCTGAAGTAGTGGTAGGAAGTCAAACTTCTACGTCATCGAATAGGGATAGGGAAGAAGTAGCTATTGAAGCGGACGTAGAAAGCCCAGTTCGAACAAAATGGACAAGAACTAGATGAAGGGGAATGAAATATAGGAATTGTGGTGGTAGTTAAGTGTTCATTTAATACCATCCATCTTGTTAAATAATTAAATATTGTCTACAAAATTATGGAAGATTGTTAATAGTCGAAGAATAGACTGGTTATAATAACATAACCGGTATTGTAATATTAGGGATAGGGTTATGAAATAAATAGAGTGTTTTCTTTTGTTTAGCTTTTAATAAAAGAAATAAGCATCACCACCGCTGATCGGAACAGCTGCGAACCTTATGTGAGTTAATTAGTAATAAATAAGTGTTATTGAAGTGTGATAGTAGTCTAGGACTTCACTCGGCTTGTGTTATTACCGTCTCAATCTAATAGGTCCCGCTTGGCTATCAGATAAAAGGAGGGTTTATTGTTCTCTTGTACGTCTAAAGTCCAGCGTAAGGGGGGTTGTAGTCTAAATCCATGCAGCACAGGGGTAGAAGGTGAGAAGGCCGGACTCCAGAACTTCCTGTTGACGCCTGGAGATAGTTAGAAAATAAAAACATTAAAAATAGATAAGATTACTTAATAAAAAAAAAAATAAAAGAAGAAAAACTTGTTAATACACGTATAGTAGCTATGGAACGGGTGGGGAAAGAAACTCTTAGTCATGCCCAAGAAGAAACGGCAAGATCATGTTGGAAAAAAAAAAGTAAAGTTGTCGCTTTGTGACTAAGCTTGTAAACATTAGGCTCATACAGTAATTATAACAATGAAATTACCATTTTAAGTGCTTGGGCTATGAAATCAATGGTCAACGCGCGGTCAGGTAAGGGCAGGTTCGCTTTATAGGGGCAGGAAAACAAATTTTTAAGGTACTATTGTAGTTGAATCATATCAACATGTGAACGTATGCTTACCTGGGTTATTGCACTGTTTGCCTCACTCCGTAACTATTTCGCGTAAAACATTAATTCATTTATTCGGAAATATAAAATCTTCTATGTTAGATAGATAGACATTTATTTAATGTTTTAATTGCATTTAGAAATGCAAGCCGCATTCTTTCTAGTAGATCGTTTGTATTGCCAGTACTTGCGTCAGGGTTGGAACAAAAAAAAATTGTGAAAGAAAATTTAACGTTACAATCTCTAGGGTTATAAATTCATCCATAGTAATGTTCTAGCTATTTCGGTTATATCTCTTACAAAACTTCTGAGAACCTACGCATTAAAAATTGATCATGAGCATGCTACTTCATGAGCAAGTGGAATAAATTTCGTAACTCAGTCCGCGTCTTTTGGAACCGTCTGGCAATATTGGGTTTAGTTGACAAGTGATAGGAAGATGAACATTTACGAAGAAGGTAATGTCCATAAAAGATTACGGAAAACACTTGACCGATTTTGGACAATCAATCTAAATAAAGACGCTACATACACCATACTTTAAAATTGGATCATTAACAAGAATTATACCTGTTACCTTGAAGTTCAAGAAAAAGGGGGTTGGAAAGCATTTACGAAGGGAGTTGGAGGTGGAGACTTACCAACTCGAAGATTTTGTATTGGAGCCGGCCGAATCATATTTTTAAAATGGGCTTTAGACACGGGGTAATGATAAGTGTGCCGGGTATGGCAAGATAAGGGTGCTAGGTGGGTCTCTGCCTACATTGACGGAATGGAGGTGTGATGTTATGTAATTATTAGATACCTTTTGTGATTTTCCTCTTGTCAATAGGGTTAATTTAAACTTACGGAGATCTCATGTTAAAATAGTAGGTAGAATATCCTTATAAGTTTATGTACCTATAAGGTGCCTTTGTGATTTTTCTCTTGTCAATAGGTTTAACTAGAACAACCATTCAAAGATCTCACACTAGAATAGTAGAATATTTTATATTGGAATCCGTCCTTTAGTTCATGCCAATGGGGGAATGGGGATGAATTTAGTAAGGATCTTTAGGAGTACGTATGTTTTTCTTTTGAAAGTGGGAAGGGATTTTACAATAATTAATCTGAGACTGATAAGGTTTGCAGCTGGGATTTATTTTCTACACGGAGTGGAAGATGATTTTCTTGATATATTTCTTATAAATAAGTTTGTTTAGTTGATCGAGTAATACTTGCTTCGATCAAGGATGAGAAGTCGTTGTAACAAAATGATGAATTTGATGTTTGGTTTGAAAGATTTTTCTTCTCCTAATGTTAGAACTAGTATTACTGGCCGAGCCTAACGAAGCCTAAACTTGAGAAGAAGCGAAGTGGGGGGGAAAGCTGTTCTAAAACAGGACAAGTAAATGCTAAACTTAATAAGTAAATTTTGAATTTCCAATTAGCATTAAGTAGTAGTGACCTATCATTTACTTCAATAAATATTTCTAACGGGAATAAATTGCTCCTTGAACAAATATGAGTGAATACGTTTGTTTGTACTAATACAAGTTACTAAATGGGTTATGATGGAACTTACACTATCAGTAGAATTGTTTTAGGAATTAGTATTTTGTGAAGGGTTCTTTTGAGGTACTATTGTGTTTATTATACCTAATGTTGCAATGAGTAAGTTAAAAATGTTATAGGATGTTCGTTATGTTATGCCTACTTGCCATGCGTGTATAGTAAGAGCATGTGTATGTATACCCATATATATGTATGGATGCGTATGTATGTCTATATATGCACATGTAGAATTTTGTTTATGACTGTTAGTCCTTATTAAGAGTACAAAGATTGGTTAATTGATTAAAATGTAAATAGAAAAATGACTGATTAATAGTAAATTGAAAAATATTAGAATAAATGTATATAGCTGGAGTACTAGATAGTTTGAATTTAGGGGTCCTAAATAAGAAACCTATACAAAACATGCCATATGATGGTAACTTAGGATCCTATACTGTAGGAAGAGCGGTGAGTGTGTGTATGTAGGTATGTATGTTTGTGAACGGGTTTTTGTTTGTGGCTCTCACGATTCCCGTGGGGATTGGTATTTAGGAGATTCCTGGGTGTCAGGGACGTTTTGTTTCTCGGGTTTAGGACTGCAGCGCCATCTGTTAGTGGGCTTCGGGATGGGCGAGGGAAATTGGACTATAACCAGCCCCCTAGTAATGTTAGGCTAGGGAAAGGTTTTCCCTAAAATAATGTACTAACGCAGGATAGTTAAAATTTCACATAGGTGGCTAGTAATGAGTCATGGCGCTAAATTACAGGAGTCCTCAATATACCATAATCTCACTGACATGACTTAACGACCTGCAAAATATGGGAGTAATGCGTTGTGCACCTTGTTAATACACAAAGCATTCTATCCATAGTACACGTTTTTCTATTTATTTTATTATAAAAGCTCTGCAGTATAGGAACGAGGCGCCATCTGTCGAAAAATTGTAAAAGCTTTAGTCATGGCCGAACTAAGCGCGGTTCATTACTTGTGCAAAGTATTGTGGAAGGTAAGTAATATAACGCGTGGTAAGAACGGGCACACCGGAGTCTGTTGCTATACCTACACGTTCGGCGGAGAATGCAGCGTGAGACTCGTCTAGGCATCGGGATTTGGACCGCAGGGGTGTTACAGTGTTGTACATTGGATGGTCTGGGAATAATGTGTAAGTAACCTAAATCCACCTAAAAGACGGGTTCAGTTTACTTTGCCTTCGCTAAGAGGTCCGCGAAAATAGTACTGACGTATAAGAAGGCCAGGGAACAGGTAAATAGTATTGAGCGGGTAAGCGATACTAGCTGTTTCGATTTAAATCAGAAGTTACGAAAAAAAATTACCATAATAATAGGAAAAAATACCATAATAATAACGCCATAAAATACTTCGGAATGTAGGGCCAATAAGTATATTCGCGAAGGATATTATAAAAAAAAAAAAAAAAAAAACACTTGTGAAGACCTAAAGATTTGGTTAGTGTTAAAATTTAACTTAATTATGTTTAATTGTAGTAATTTGTATCTGAATAGGTTAATCAGATGGGAGCTTGCTTAGAGAATTCGGGGTCTAGGCTTTGTTTGATTAGTTGCGTATAGGTTGTGTGTCTGTCTGAATAACTAAACATTTGTAAAAGTCTAAGTTATATCTCAGTTAGGAGGGAAGACAAATAATTATCCGTTGGGAGAGTCTAGTGGATCGAAGTAACAGCGTGAAAGTGCAAATGAGGAAGGTATGTGTTTATGAGAAAGGTTGTATGCAAAGATATATTTGGTTGAATGACTAACCACTAACTGAATAAGAGATTGATGTGTGGAAGGATTTAATATAGACTGGAGGGTTGCAATGAACCACTGGATACACTCTCTACGGATCAAATTTATTGACTGTTAACCTTGTACACCACACTTACAACAAGGTATTTATGGGATCTTAGGTGTTAGGTTACTTGAAAGACATTGGAAGCGAAGTTTATTCTGGTGTCCAGAAAGAGTGTTAATGCTCCCTGTAAATAACTTTTACTCTACCAGTGGGCACAGCTCAAAAGCAAAACCCTACACTGCACATTCTCCAAAGGATGAAAGAAAGCAATATAGAGTCAAGTTTTAGACTGGGACTATTGGTCAGAAGAACGGTTTTATCTTGCAGCCAATAGAATTGACTTTACTCTAACAGGGACATAAATGTCTATCCTGGAGTTGAAATACAAAAATAACGATTTGCTCAGCAGGTGAAATGACTTTATGTTGTCATTAGGGCAGGCTGGATTCACAACCCGAGCTCCTTGTATTGAGTGGAGTTCGTTTGTACTCGGTATAAACTGGAAGATGAGCGATAGGTCAACGGTCTGATTCTTGAATTCGGATTGAAGACGTTTGTCCTTTGGTTTAAAACTTACACCTCATATCAACATTTGCATTATAGGTTAAGAGTTAATAAATTTATTTTGAATTCGTAATAAGGGTGTGAAAATTTGCTCCGGGCGGCACATAGCTTCTGCACAAATTTTGGGGGTTGGCTGTGACGGGTTGGCCGTCAGTGATTCCGAAATATTCAAGTTTAGGTTAATGTAACTAATATTCTCGTTGAACTTGGCTTTGACACACTACCGCGTGTCTAGATCAACTTTTGATCAAACACATTTCCGATTAAATTGAAGTTAAAAATACCCAAATAACTCGTTGTAAAGTCAGACTATAACTAAGCATTCCATTAAAAAAGAAGGATACACCTTAAGAATTGAAGGTAGTCGGATGAATGAACATCTTATGTTCGGATCGAGAAAAAAACAGTAAAATGCATTCGAAATTTAATCAAGACATTTAGTTTAGTAATTCAAGCTTTTATAAAGAAAAACACGTCATTAAGACAAACAATTAAATAAGAAACATTATTAATTAAAGGTAGATGGCGACAATGTTAGAGTTGCGTGATCATTGCTGCGCTTGACTGAACGGCGGCGCTAAGGCTAGCTTTTGAACCTTCAATGTACGATGAATGGCGGTTGTCGCCTCAATGAGAGAGGAGAAGCGGGGACGCGGTTGTTCCCAATATGTCCCGAGAACTTCTCGAGACTGCCAAAAACGGTTTGGGAAGCCACGGGACTGTTATTATTGAGGAACGGTGGCGTTAATGAGTTCGGGAAGGCACGTGCTAAATTCAAGAGTATAAATACGCAGACTTGGGTTGTGAGGAGGTCATTCGTTGTTTAACTTTCGACAAGTCATTATGCTGGAGGAATGCCCGAAATTCCTGAAAGCATTTTAATCATAACTAACGGTAATTTCGTCGTGAACGCGCAGGTGTCGGGATCCCTGAAAATTCCTCGTAGAATTTCGTCCGTCGTAAAGCGATCGCTCGCTCCTAGAAACTCGAGTGCTAGCTTAGAACCTAGATTTCTACACTATTGCTAAGACAGTGCGACGCGAGTCTTTAATCAATTATTTATCTTAGTCAATTAGGCCGATCTGGTACCCGGAAATCTGTAAGTACAAGTCTATACCCATGTTTCCTATTGTTGGTTTTTTTATTGTGTGTTTTTTTAACTGTGTATATTTAATGTGTTTTTAATCTCTTTCAATTGTGTGTGATTTATCATTTAATTGCAAATCGCTCTCCATTTCTCCCTATGCCATTCTTTAAGAACTGTGTCTAGATATTATCGTGTTTCCCTAGAACTGACGGCTAGAAAGATAGACCTAGTGATCAGAGTTTACAAGCCGGGCTTGGATAAGCCTTCCTCAGCCTTACCCTGTGACTTAGTCCTAGATGATGGCTGGATTAACCTTGCCTTCCGAAGTACAGAAAACGCCTATCTTAAAATCATAAATCTGGTTATCTGATGTTTTCCATCTAACCCCTTTTGGTTGGGTACCACCCAAAAGCGAACGATGTACATTTCCATAACGTGTTGTGCCTATATTTGCATGTGTGTCTATTAGACTGTGATATTAACTCAATGACTATTTTTATATGCCTATATTACTGTGTAAGGGGAAATTTGGGCTAGGATGGTTTCTGTTTACTAGTGGGGTAGAACATACCCACCTAGATCAGGCTAGTCCTGTAATCTTGGGATTTAGGAAGAACCCTTTGCCCAACAGTGGGACGCCGTGGGCTTAAATATTACTAATTTTCTGGAATCATACCAAATGCAGATAGATTTCTAAGACATCATTTAACTCTGTGATCATATTTAAAGATATCAGTACAAAACTAACTTGCTTATCTAAAGAATGATATTTCTATGATGTGGTATACTTAAATCTGTGATAAATCTATTTCCCCTGACTATTATGCATTGTCGGGTGTTGAACGCTATATCTTCGTTCTTTTAGTACCTATAGAGGTAGCTTTATAATCTAGATCACATGAAATCTGGTATTTTATTTGGTAGAATGAGACTAAAAGGGGATTCTTTGTCTTGCAGTGGACGCTTATTAATATTATCGTAATTCATATATACATCTAATTTCGATAAAATGTTTGAGATAGGCATGTGTCTTGTTGAGTACCTATCTACTTTCAGCTTAGATTGCTGTGTTTTTGGATATGACACATTAGATCATACTTTCTTAAAATTAAAAGGGATTTCCACCAAGTGAAATTAATGCTTGATAATATTTGGTTCTGCAAGGTGAAGCAAAAGCAAACCTGTGGTCCTCTGTTGTACTAGAAAAGGCAAAATGTCCACATTGTGTAGATCGAATTATCATTAAGCTGTCGAACTAGATGTATAGTCGATTTGTGCGTATGAACGTACTGAAATAATGCTTTCTCAATAAAATACAATTGAGCTGAAAGGTCGGGAAAGATAAGAGACATTCCTTGATCCTCGCGAGATCCTAAAATAATGGTTCTCGGGTTCGAAACAAGAACTTATATCACTTATATTAAAGTGTTGATTTTATGGTTCAGATTAAATTATGACTGACTTTGGTCTAGAGGACCTTGACAAATTAAATGTAGATTAATAAAGTAATTATTGTTCCAAAATCTCCGTTTACTTAATATTTGTTTGCTGAAGAAAAAAAGGAAAACAGATATTGTATTTATATGTATATATTTATATGCAATCCAAGTAGCTGGAACAAGCTTGGATTCCTTTTGTACCCTCCACCCAACCCTTTTGAAGACATAATGTAACCACAAACCTACAGACAAACAAGGACTGATTGAGTAAATTATCTACCCATTCTTTTGGTTGATTTTGAAGCAGTAGAGTAGCTTCAGTAAACGGAGAGATAGGTAAAGGCGGGGAGCCGTCCCGTTTGGCTAGTCGAAGCTCACGGAGGACCGCGGGGAGCGAGCGGGACCTCTACCCCCTAAATAGGGGGTACCTTAGTACCTAATAACCTATCAACCTACTAAAACATCTTTTCTTTCTATACAATCTAAATACTCTTAGGTTCCCCTGAAGTCAGCCATAGTTTACAGATATTATTTCTTTACAGCTATTCTCGGTTACATAACTATTATTTCTTTACAGCTATTCTCGGTTACATAACTTCATATTCTACTTATCTAACGCGCATCCTTACCTATTATACATACTTACTCCATGTTCTTCTTATCACATTAATATTGCTGCAAACTCTCCAGATGTTGAGGCGTAGCCTAGACTAAGATAGGCAGACCTTAGAGGTTAGGCAGGAACAAATCATAATCTCTCCCATGGTTCTGGCTGCTCTTGTCTCATAGCGTTGGGTCTTAAGCCACTAGTTCGATCACCGGCCGAATTATTTATTAGAACAGGGTATAATAGTTTGGATCAATTTTCAGGTAATGCTATCTCCTTATTCTATGTGTTTGGTTAAAATTAAAAGTTAAAACAAAAAAAATTAAGTCAGGTTAGTCCGTGTTCGCTTAGCAAGTTAGGACTAGTAAGTTAGGTAGGAAAGTCTCAGTTTGTGCTGTGAGCCATGATGGCAAGTCAGGCTTGCAGCTAGGTCGAACTGTTACAATTTTCACTATTTCAGTAGGACGTAGCAACCTATACAGTGTAAACTTTTATTAGTTTTGCTCCCGAAGCTAAGCTGTATATGTATACAGTATACAAAGTGTAACAAAAAGGTGTGATAATATTAAAGGGGGTGAATCTGCCCATGAAATTGAACAACTTTTTTCAAGGAACATAGGTTAAATACAAACAAACAAACAAACAATAAGATTTTATTTGCTCTCACACATAAAATACAGTTACAAAACTATAAGTAGCTAAAAGCTATTTTGGACAATTTCTATAGTAAGTGTGAGAGCCTGGTGTCTGTACTAGGTTGACCCTGTATGACAGATCCCCAGGCTCCCGCCCCTGGAAAATACGAAGATAAACCTCCCATAGAAACTACATCAGCTCATTTTGTATGGGAGATCAAATTTGGGTTTTCGTTTTTCGATCTATGGGAAAATTTGTTCAGTTTCATGGGAAAATTTGTTCAGTTTCATGGGAAAATTTACATTTTTATTAAACTTTCCCGTTCATCATAACATCTGTAACGATCATATTCGTCACAGTTTTAGGAATTTAATAATAAACGTATAAAATGATATAGACTTACTAAGTTAAAACAAATAAGACCCTATAATATTTCACCACTATTCAATTTACAACAGGTACGGTCAACGACAGGTAAAGCTTGACACTCGCAGTTTATCTTTAGCTCTTGCGGAGATTGAAATAGTTATGGTACAAAATCCAACGTGTCAAGCTGAACGTCCCCTTGACTGTACATCTAAATAGACTTCCCGCTTACAAAATAGCATTGCGCTCGTAGTGGACTGTAATGCCTTGTAATTAGATTCATTTTGGTAAAAAGTCGCAGTGGACGTATTATTGTAAAAAACAATACTTCTTAGAAATTTAAGAAAAAAAGGCATAGCGAGGCAGTGACGTAACACACTGCACTTCACTGCAGCCAAATTGCACATGTGGTAATTTTTACTGTTTTGATTTAAGGTTCATTTTAGGAGAGACGCAGCAGGTATAAAATTGTAAGGAACAAACACAGGATTTGAATGAGAGAGAGAGGCAGGAGAGAGGCAGTCAGCGCTAGGCTTTAGAATAGGGATTACGTGCACAAATTATTTTTTTTTTTTCGGCAGCCGCCTGATTATAGTACTTTAGTGGTTAAAATTAGGGTTTGATTTAGAGACGGCGCCTGACTTTACGTACGATAGGATATAGAATAAGAGCTTAAAAAAATAGTACTTAGCGACTGCGGTTCAGTAGGCTAGATATTAATTTAGGTACCTAATGCGCATTAGTGTTAAATGTTAGACGTGGAGGTTTACTGATTAAAGAAGTGTCAGGCGTTTTGCAATAGGGAATACTAACTTACTTTTTTTAGCAAGTGTAAAATTGTGTAAAGTAATTTATAATTATATTTCAATTTAGTGCAGTGAACGTGCTACAGGTATTGTACGAGAGGGCTTCGTGCTTGTGTCTTTCCCGTCGGGAATTTATGGCTTCGTTGTTGGTGAGTTTATTTCAGATTTCCTACTATTCATTTAAAAGTGCCTAGCTAGGTCTCTTGAAATGATAGGTCATCTGAGATGGTGCAGGGGTGATCAACGGCGAGTTTTCTGAGTTAAATCTAGGTGCAGCTGAATCCTGTGTTTTTATGGAGCCAGCGTGAGAATTAGGTTGGGTTCATTTGATGCTAGGTTATTAGGGCACTTAGGTGGTGATAGATGTATAACACTAAAATGTGATGTAGGAATTCCAATGTTATATCGATGAATACACAATAAAATAAATCGGTATAACACATGCATTTATAAGACAATATTATTTTAGTAAATTGGTTTTGTCTAATGTTCCACGAATATAGTACTGGTTAGATTACCTAAGTCGCCTAGCCTGTATTATAAAGGGACAATATTCAGCACTCTTACACGTTAAAATTGAGTGTCGAATCTTGTTTCGTTTGGATCAAATGGATATAAAACAATTTACTAATCGTAGATAAATTTTAGGCAGGTGGAGATGGATGTTATTTTGAGATGATCGGAATAATGTGTGTGATGGTTTGCAAGGTAACCTATGATGTATGACCGATAAAACAAAAGAACAGCGCCGACAGAAGCGACACTCTTGAGTAGGTAAGCAATAAGAAAAAAAAAAGAACTTTGTCGGCCTTTTCTCTTGTTATCGGTATCAGCTCGGAATCGTCGCGGTGGGCAAACAGCCGATTAAACATTTTTATTTTACATTTATTATTAGTACATTACTGCAATGGCCGACAAAAAAGATATTGAAGGACAAACGTGATAATGTGAGCAGAGGCAATGTCAGGAGGCAGACCTCCTTCGTTCTTACGCTTCGTCACAGAATATATAATAGTAGCTTCGAAAACCTCCTTGATTGTTATCATTGTTGGTACAGTCAACGACAGGTCAAGCTTGACACTCGCAGTGCGACTCTAGCCCGTACGCCTATTGAAATAAGAACGGTACAAAGTTCAATGTGTCAATCTTGATGTGCTCTTGACTGTACACAGTTAGTACATTCCACATTTAAATAACTCGACAGATATGAATTTTCATAGTTAATTATTCGTCCGGAAAACACGATAGAAATGGACTTTCAAACTAACTTTTTCGGCCGGCGCTCGCCTGTATTTAACCAGTACAGCTATATCGATTTATCTTGAATAAGGTTGTTAAAATAGCGATCGAATTACTATGCATGTTTGGGAAAAAATATTGTAATTTCCAGTGTACTTACGAGTACCTCATACTTTTAAAAATTTTGGTAATTTTTTTGTGTAATATTTTTTTTTATTTAACCTAAAAATTTTAAGCCTAAAGGCCAATCCTAACCTAACCTAAATCTCATGCATGCCGTGATTGAAACGTAGATTATTCAGCAGAAAAAGCCGCTTCCTACGATTAGAAAGGTGGAGGTTCTATAAAATTCTATGCCATGATCCACAGCTCACCCTGCTTACTAGAAGGGACGTACACCCCTTATGTTTCATTAACGATGGGGGCAGTGTTGAAAATGTATAGACATGGTCTATCAGAAATAAAGTTTCTAGTTGAAGCTTTTGATAATCAAAAATACATTTAAATATTTGTTTTTTCTATTTAGTCCAATACTTAATAACCTGTTCGACTAGATGTATTTAGTGATATGCCCTTCTCTCCTCCTTGAGTGATGCAGTCTAAGACTCACATTTTCAGTCATTTGTAATTCGGGTGTAAGGGACGGTGTACCGAAAACTGAAAGGGCGTCCTCAGTCAACGAAACTGAACAACTTTCCCAAATAAACATATGTTGGTAAATGAACAAAAATTTGGACCTCTCCATACAAATTGCCCACTCTGGTCGAACAGTTTGTATGGAGAGGTAAATTCTTTTTTCATTTCCCAACACATTTTTCTTTGGGAAAGTTGTTCAGTTTCGTACACCCTATATTTTATCAACATTTTTGTAGTTATCTTTTAACGTCATATGTAAGTTATTTATTTATTTCAAAAGGCCACAAAGTGAGAAAACAAACTGATGAATCAAAAACGCAATATTTCAGGCTAATTTTATTTCTATGTAAAGTTGGGTTTTATACGATTTCTTGTAATAAAACTGAAAAAAAAAGGCTAGCATACCTGTTTTTATTGTTCAGATACCAAAATGGTAAAAAAAGGAACCCTTATGGTGCGACTTTGTCTGTCTGTCTGTCCGTCTGTCTGTCTGTCACACCTCTATATCTCAGCAGCCACTCATGCTATCGACCTGAAATTTGGAATGGTTTTAGAATATAGTTGCCCAACTAAATTGCACATGAAAGAATTTTGAAAAAATTATGATTATTAATGTAAAGGGGGCCAAAATAGGGGGGCCCAAATTTCAAATTGTCGCTACTAGGTCGAGTGGGGTATCATATAAAAGGACTTTACTTGTACATTCTAAAATATATTTTTTTTATTTTTTTACGTCTCTTAGTTTTCATGTTATGATGAAAAAATACAAAAAAAAAATACCATTATCCCATTATTATTATTATTACATTTACCCCCTTATCTCCGAAGTTTGTGAAAGGAAAAATCTGAATTAATTACAGTTGACATACGTTTATGTAAACATTACAGCAAAATAAAACGATCTTTCTAAATTGCACAGTTTTTTAGAAATCTGCAAATAACATTTACAAACAAATTTAGTTGATAAAGATGCCCAGAAGATGCCTATTGATACATTTCAATAGATAAACGAATGATTCATGCATTCCTTTCTACTTTAAGTAAGTTTCTTAGCTCTACCTACATCCTAGACTAGGATCCGACACAATGACCCCGCGTAAATCTCCCGGCCGGCCCTCGCAACCGTCCGACACCGGAATTCATAAATTATGATTCACTTGCTCACTGAAAACCTTTTTTATGGTAACGCTTATTCGGTGAAAACCGACCATTTTTATTTCACTCGTTTGTCGTTTAACGGTCCCTGTTTTTATTGAGGGGGTTTTTCGTTGCGAGCTCCTGTGCTACTTTCTTGTTAGGAGATGTTATTTTGTATATGTAAATTTATTACGCGTAAACATAAGTGTTAAAAGCAGTGGGTTTTGTTTTTAGACTTTGGCTTTGGAAGGAATTTATTTTTTTATGAATATAGATATAAAAATCTTATTTTCTTATTACAGTCAAAACATCCCGTGACGTCTTTAGGTTTCTTATATGTGTGTGGAATCTTTTTTTTTTTATTGACAATGGGCTTACTCTTGACTTCGATCTAGTCTTGAGTACAGAGATGAGGTCGAAGATGAGACGAGCTTGCCCAGAAGACCCTATTTACTGGCGACTTGAATAAATGACGTATACCTAAAATACTTTAGCATGGAAAAAGCTTACCAACACTGCAAAATGTGCTGGTAAGCGTTTGCTGTGCTAAAAAAAATACGTATAGTTTGTAACGCTTTCATGCTTGTAGTATGCACAAAGAACGTGAAATTGATGTATTTAATGACACTCTTCCAGCTTTCAAAACCAAAATTGATAACACTTTTCTGAGAAATTTTAAACATAGGAAATTGATAGTTACATAAAAAGCTAGAATTTCATTGTATTGAATTGATATAATTATAGTACATATAATTCTATGACTTTGAAAAGGGTAAAAATATTATGTAAAAACTCCTTGGTATTATACTTTTTTATTTACCGCACTAGTTCGATAAGTAACTACTTACGATCAATGTTTACGTCCTTGTAAGTACGTTTTTCGAGCAAAAGTATTGAAAAATATGTTATTACGTTGGTTGCCCTTAGTAAATAAATAAAAAAATACAAGCTATCTGTCTTGCATGTAGGCAGCATGTTATGGGAGTCAGTTTAATAGGAACCATTCCTTTACAACCAATGATGTTTTATTTCTAGATTTCCTATCGAAGTAATATGTAATACGACCACATGCTGCAGTTTGTGTGGTCTAATTTCGCAAGCCGTTTTCAGCCGCTGCAAAGAATTATAGAAATAAAATACCTTTGGTGGCAAAGGAAATGGTCCGCATATGAATATGACAGACACGTTTCAACTACCGTAGGTAATAGACCCCCATAACATGCTGTTACATGCAAGACAGAGAGCTTGTAGATACTACAAGCCTCAAAGCAGCCTGTTCTCTCTGCTTGTTGGCTGCCGGGTGCCTGGTTCGATTCCCGGAAGTGAGAGATATTCGAATGATGAGTTTGAATATCTTCTACTATCTAATACTACTAAATTTTCCAATAAATATTTTCGGAAAAAGAAAACTGTTTCTGGGTCTAGGCGTATTTTTGTGTTATTTTATACCACAAATTAAGACCAGGCTCTCAGCCATCAATTTTTAAAAAAATTCTTCGGCCACACGGTCAGAAGAGGTACCTACAGGTAACTTGGAAAGCCTTATCATATCTGGCTGAATGGAGGGTAAACGGAGCAGAGGGCGTATGCCAATGCGATGGGCCGACGCTATAAAAGAAGCTACTGGAGCGACACTACATGCCAGCATCCACCGTGCTCAAGATAGGGCGATCTGGAAAGATGTGGCGGCACAAGTAGCAGCCCACGATTGTCACGTCCTTCAGTCATGAGGATACGACTAAGAAGAAGATACCACAATTCAGGGTTGTGAGTGTCAAGGTGATGTAATAGTGTTTTTCATGTAGGTTTCTATGAAAATCTCATAAAAACCTGTATGTATCGTAGCAACAAAATTATAAAAATTTAAAATACTAAAACCGTAATAAAACGCACCAGAGACGCGACGCGCGGAAATAACGCGTTGACATGAGTTTTACATCTACCCGCGACTTGTCGTTAACTTTACGAACTGTAAGGATATTCACGCCATGTTTTTATACCATGCCGGTTTATAGGTTTTCGTCTTCTATCAATATTATGGCCAAGTTAAAAGATTAAATGGCGAAATACATCTACCTCCTTATGAGATGTGAGAGCCATTAACAAAAAAAAAAAGATTAAATAAAATAAAATCAAAATCTTAGATTATTATAATACTAACGTATAACTATCAAAATGTTCTTTATTCATAGTAGGATATTTAAAATCTCGTTGAAAGTACTTATCTAGTCCCTGAAAATCTTTAATGACGTCAGTTACATTTACGTCAAAATCAAAAATAATCGTTAAATCACTGAAAAGGTTGTATAATCCTTTACTGCTATACGAACAATATTCTTACCTAGAGGTATAATGTGGAGTCGCGTTCTGAAAATCGGAATTTAAGGGTTATTGGGGGCAAAAAAGATGTAGCTGAGATCTCAAGTCATAGCATGATCCTAAACGGCGTAGACAAAAGAAACCGCCCAACGGTACAGCACCATTTGTACTCGTAGGTCCGCGTTGGTAGTTTTATAAGCATAGCTTTTTTTGAGCATAAATTACTTTAAAAATTAAAGTTAATAACGTAAACCTGGAAGCTGCTAGACTAGTCGAACTAGACGCAGCGTATCTTGCGCGACGTATTGGCGTAGAATACGTGTACGTGGCTTGCTAATAAAACTCTCAGCGTAACTTTCGCGTTGTTGGTGTGAATAGTGTGTCAAAATTCTATGGAATGCAATGTCAGCGCGTATCTTGCGCGTAGATAGGCATAGATCCGGCACTAATTAAAGTAGCTACGTAAACCTGGAAGCTGCTAGATACTGGTAGATAGAAGCGTAGATCCGGCATTAATTAAAGTAATCACGTAAGCCTGGAAGCTGCTGGATACTAGCAGATAGCAACGTAGATCCGGCACTAATTAAACTAATAACGTAAACCTGGAAGATGCTGGATACTAGTATGTAGCAGCATAGATCCGCCACTAATTAAAGTAATTACGTAGACCTGGAAGCTGCTGGATACTAGTAGATAGCAGCGTAGATCCGGCACCAATTAAACTAATAACCTAAACCTGGAAGCTGCTGGATACTAGTAGGTAGCAGCGTAGTTCCGGCACTAATTAAAGTAATAACGTAAACCTGGAAGCTGCTGGATACTAGTAGGTAGCAGCGTAGATCCGGCACCAATTAAAGTAATTACGTAAACCTGGAAGCTGTTAGATACTAGTAGATATCAGCCTAGATCTGGCACTAATCAAAGTAACATAACATAAACCTGGAAGCTACTAGATACTATTAGATAGCAGAGTAGATCCGGCACTAATCAAAGTGATACAAAGTAAACCTGGAAGCTACTGAATAGTAGTAGATAGCAGCGTAGATCCGGCACTAATTAAAGAATTAAGGTAAACCTGGATGGTGCTAGATACTAGTAGATAGCAGAGTAGTTTCGACTGGAGATCAAATATTATGTGACTCAACTAGAAAGTTTTCCGTGCTTTCGAAGGCACGGAACCCATTGGTACAGATTATTAAACAAACTTCGGTCTCTTCTCCCTTCATCATCATCATATCGTGTGGGTTGCAAGGTCGATGACCGACCTCACAAACCCTGGTGTCAGATTTGTTGAGCCGCCAAAGGCCTCTGACATGGCTCATTAACGACTACATCCGTAGATAGTAGTCGGGACCAACGGCTTTACGTGCCTTCCGAAGCACGGAATCATCTAACTTTTCGGGCAATCAGGTGATTCATCCTGCAATGCCCTAACCAAACTGGGGAGGTCGCACAAAGAGATTTTTGTTTGACAGTGTCCCCACTGGGAATCGAACCCAGAACCTCCGGATCGAGAGCCGAACCCTCTAACCACTAGACCACGGAGGCTCCCTTGCGTCACGCCGATTATTTTGCCTCACAAACCTAGTGCTGAGTGACGAATTAACGATCATAACATCGAAGTTGACTGCTCTTTGGTAGAATCTTGCATGAACATTGGATCATGTCAACACGTGCCATAATCGTAAATGAATTATATCTACTCGATGCATTTCAAAAACAGTATCTGTACGCATGACTGCAAGGATGTGGAAACAAAACCAGTATAAGCTGAACAACCGCTACGTTACAAACGCCCGAACTCGAAACCAGATATCCTGCTCACTCCGGACACTTCATACATCGAGCGCGAATTTGAAATTTGAAATTGGAAGGTCGCGTAGCGTAGGCGCGCATATTCAGTACAAAAGACCCTCAGAAGCACTACGAGAATCGCGCGGGTGGGTGCGCGGGAGTGCGGGGTAGATTGCAAGGGGGCGGAAAGTGTCAAAGCAAAAGTGGCAAAGTGTCAGTGTTGTGAAAGGTTGTTTAGTTTCATGGCCTAAGTAATATGTTAAAATGATACATTTTCACTATTTCAGTAGGACGTAGCAACCTATACAGTGTAAACTTTTATTAGTTTTGCTCCCGAAGCTAAGCTGTATATGTATACAGTATACAAAGTGTAACAAAAAGGTGTGATAATATTAAAGGGGGTGAATCTGCCCATGAAATTGAACAACTTTTTTCAAGGAACATAGGTTAAATACAAACAAACAAACAAACAATAAGATTTTATTTGCTCTCACACATAAAATACAGTTACAAAACTATAAGTAGCTAAAAGCTATTTTGGACAATTTCTATAGTAAGTGTGAGAGCCTGGTGTCTGTACTAGGTTGACCCTGTATGACAGATCCCCAGGCTCCCGCCCCTGGAAAATACGAAGATAAACCTCCCATAGAAACTACATCAGCTCATTTTGTATGGGAGATCAAATTTGGGTTTTCGTTTTTCGATCTATGGGAAAATTTGTTCAGTTTCATGGGAAAATTTGTTCAGTTTCATGGGAAAATTTACATTTTTATTAAACTTTCCCGTTCATCATAACATCTGTAACGATCATATTCGTCACAGTTTTAGGAATTTAATAATAAACGTATAAAATGATATAGACTTACTAAGTTAAAACAAATAAGACCCTATAATATTTCACCACTATTCAATTTACAACAGGTACGGTCAACGACAGGTAAAGCTTGACACTCGCAGTTTATCTTTAGCTCTTGCGGAGATTGAAATAGTTATGGTACAAAATCCAACGTGTCAAGCTGAACGTCCCCTTGACTGTACATCTAAATAGACTTCCCGCTTACAAAATAGCATTGCGCTCGTAGTGGACTGTAATGCCTTGTAATTAGATTCATTTTGGTAAAAAGTCGCAGTGGACGTATTATTGTAAAAAACAATACTTCTTAGAAATTTAAGAAAAAAAGGCATAGCGAGGCAGTGACGTAACACACTGCACTTCACTGCAGCCAAATTGCACATGTGGTAATTTTTACTGTTTTGATTTAAGGTTCATTTTAGGAGAGACGCAGCAGGTATAAAATTGTAAGGAACAAACACAGGATTTGAATGAGAGAGAGAGGCAGGAGAGAGGCAGTCAGCGCTAGGCTTTAGAATAGGGATTACGTGCACAAATTATTTTTTTTTTTTCGGCAGCCGCCTGATTATAGTACTTTAGTGGTTAAAATTAGGGTTTGATTTAGAGACGGCGCCTGACTTTACGTACGATAGGATATAGAATAAGAGCTTAAAAAAATAGTACTTAGCGACTGCGGTTCAGTAGGCTAGATATTAATTTAGGTACCTAATGCGCATTAGTGTTAAATGTTAGACGTGGAGGTTTACTGATTAAAGAAGTGTCAGGCGTTTTGCAATAGGGAATACTAACTTACTTTTTTTAGCAAGTGTAAAATTGTGTAAAGTAATTTATAATTATATTTCAATTTAGTGCAGTGAACGTGCTACAGGTATTGTACGAGAGGGCTTCGTGCTTGTGTCTTTCCCGTCGGGAATTTATGGCTTCGTTGTTGGTGAGTTTATTTCAGATTTCCTACTATTCATTTAAAAGTGCCTAGCTAGGTCTCTTGAAATGATAGGTCATCTGAGATGGTGCAGGGGTGATCAACGGCGAGTTTTCTGAGTTAAATCTAGGTGCAGCTGAATCCTGTGTTTTTATGGAGCCAGCGTGAGAATTAGGTTGGGTTCATTTGATGCTAGGTTATTAGGGCACTTAGGTGGTGATAGATGTATAACACTAAAATGTGATGTAGGAATTCCAATGTTATATCGATGAATACACAATAAAATAAATCGGTATAACACATGCATTTATAAGACAATATTATTTTAGTAAATTGGTTTTGTCTAATGTTCCACGAATATAGTACTGGTTAGATTACCTAAGTCGCCTAGCCTGTATTATAAAGGGACAATATTCAGCACTCTTACACGTTAAAATTGAGTGTCGAATCTTGTTTCGTTTGGATCAAATGGATATAAAACAATTTACTAATCGTAGATAAATTTTAGGCAGGTGGAGATGGATGTTATTTTGAGATGATCGGAATAATGTGTGTGATGGTTTGCAAGGTAACCTATTTTAAACTTTGGGCGTAGGATTGTTCTAGGTTTTGTAGGTAGGCCTGGGATGCTAGGTTGGATGGGAGTCCCAGATATTCTAAAAATCTATAGGAAACCTAATTCTAGACTTTCAAGTCTTCATCCAAACCCTATCCCTGGTTTTGAGTCACTTACATTCCAGCAACGCGAGACGAAGAGACCACGTGCTTAATTAAATTTTACTTCCCACTATAAGGTCAAGATCTAGGAAACCTAGGTCACCTAGAAGTTGAAAGTGACGCGCGATCGAGACGAATCTGCAGCGCGCGGTTCGACATCACACAAAGCTAGCGGGTTGAATTGGTATGTTTCATTTCAAGTATTTTATTTGAATGTGTAATTTTTTATTTATTTTTTTTAACTTCATTTACTTTACAGTTATTTCCGCAATCAAATATTTTTTCTTTATAAATTACCAATCCACAATGTATGGGTCTTTTAGATGTTAAAGTTAGACGATCACATGTACATGGCCAACATTATTACAGAATTAAAATAAATAAATTCCAGTCAACAAGATCCATTTAGGTAGGTTACGGTTTGTTACACATCCCACAAAACGTCCACTGCAGGACAGTGAGCAAATCACGCGGTACTTTGGAAGGGAGCTACCATAGTCACCACGCTTGTAAGCGTTGCGGCTGGTGATCGCTGTTTTTGGTAACCTTGTATGTAAGATGGTACGATACATAGAAAGATAATGCTGCCCATCATCCAGTTCGTAAAGTTGTTCAGTTTGATGGGCAAATTTACATCCTTTATTATTATCACAATTTTCCGTAACACGTTGTATATCTATTACTTAAAATTGTCTACACAAAACATGCTAAATATGCGTGAATCACTCCATGGAAAGGCGTGACCGATACTTGCTATTTGGGGTCCACGTCCACCCCTTCACTGCAGTGATAAAAACGAAAATATATCTCCTTTTTAAATCGCAATTCTAGTTACACATGAATCACGTTCAACTATACTCCTGCTAATTGTAATGAAGGGTGCTTTTTGCAGTATTTTTCGTCATTTTAATGTGATTACTGTGAGTCATTTTTGTTTCGCAAATATATCTCTTTTGGAATAAGGCGATGTACCGAATAGCATTTTAATTCAAAACATTGCTCGATGAAAACTTTAAGAAAATCACACACACGTTTTACTGGATCAAAAATAAAATAAAATTTTGTTCACACAAAATTAATGATTACCTAATAATTTTAAATTGTGTTTGCAGTTTTGCGTTTTTAATTATAAATTTTGTGTCAAAGTTACTAAACGACGGCAATCATCGTTCAAAAACTTCATATAAAATCTAGATTTCTGTTTTGACGTCCAATAAATAGTAGCTCAATTGACTAGGTTGTTAACTCGCGGAATATGCATTTACACACTTCACACTAATATAATAAACGTAAAAGTTGTGGGTGAAAGTTGCGGGTAACTGCTAGTTCCTAATATTTTGCTGTTTTCGTTTTTCCAAAGACATCTAACGATAATGTAACGATATGACAAATTGACATTTTGAAAAATTGTAAAATTAGAAATTATAAATGGTTGTCTAAAGGAGATCGCTTACAGCAAAAAAGCAGCTTTTGCCCACATTTAGTTAAGCTTAGTTAGCTAAGGTATCCAGAGGCTGTCGCAGGGTGGGTTGCGAAAGTAGTGCGAACGTACAGTGCTCGTGACCCACCCGAAATGCGAGAGTGGCACACGGTGGTGTTTTTAGTGGGTGCAAGCCCCACATAACCGTACCGTTTCCCCGAACGGTGCGGTATGCGTAGGCATTTTCACCATCACAAAAAGGGTGTAAAGGAAAGGTTTCCGAAAACTGAGACGGCCTGATCAGTTAACGTAACTGATCAACTTTCACAAAGTAAAACTTTCAAAAAAGGAAAAAAATCGGCCTCTCCATACAAACTGTCCGATCAAGTTTGCAATTTTGTAATAAGGGGCTCATTTTTTTTTCGTAAGTTTTATTCACTGAAAGTTGTTCAGTTACGTTGACTGATCATGCCGTCTCAGTTTTCGGAAACCAGTCCCCTATACTCTGTACATTAAGATACGTACTACAATGTGTACCACTTTCACCTTACTTTTAATCCTAAATGAAGTAAAGTAGATATATGTACTACCTTTTCGCACATTCTACCCAATTTAAACCTCACAACCCAATTTACCCCCCACTTCCTGGCCGCTTTAACTGAGTTCACCTCTTTGTTTACCCCAGTTTTTGTCAAAAACTTATTAAGATTTACCCATGCTCTCTTCATACAAAAGCTATAAATCGCTAAACACTTTTCAAGCTTCGCTTATGCCTGTTTTTGATTTAGATTAATTTGGAGCTGAAAGCTCAACCCTTAAGTTTACTCCTTTCAATGCAAAAATTGTTGAAAATGATGACATTTCTGACTAGAGTGTAAAATTAAACGATAGCTCACCTCGGACACTGCATACAACGAGCGCGAATTTTAAATTTGAATTTGGAAGTGCATTGCATGTAGGCCTGCATACTCAGTACAATTGACCCACAGCAGCACCACGCGAATCGCGCGGGTGGAGGGTGGGTTGCAAAGAGGGCAGAGAGTGTTCGTTCTAGATATGATAGATCTAATACTTTATTCTGCGATAACAGTCAAAATGTTTTTCTGTGCTAAACATTTTATTACTAACTTTTTCTGTATGAAAGGCGTTCGTAGGATAGATTTTAAAGCGGCTTGCTTAAATGAACGAGATTCACAAAATTAAATAAGATGAAACTCTTTCGGGCAGTTCCCTTCCGACAATTAAATTGAGATCAAAGTTGCCCTAACTTGGGTTTGTTTAGTTATTTGTTGAAATAGAGATGAAATTTTCGGTTTAAACTTTTTTGCTGGCCGTTAGACAAAGGCTTTCATAAGTTCGTTGATAACCGAATACTTACTTGAAAAGAAATGTTATTCTAGTAATTAATAACCATAAAGATTTAAAAAAAAATTTAGATACGTGCGACACAAAGAATCTTTATCTCTCCTTTAAAAATTACGACAATTTTTTTTTTATTTTAGTTTAACTGGTAGAAATCCCTTCACAATAAAAAAATATATGTGGTACTCGTTTTTTAGGAGATGGGTCACGATAGGTCTGTAAACAGAAATCAACGGCCACGCACCACAAAATTCAGTATTTCCTGCTCTTATATTTTAACAAAAAACAATATTTTCTTGACGCAACCACGCAACGCAACTCTACCTCTCTTATATATTTTTTGCAGCGAGGAAAAGAGCAATAAAAATAAATTATGGTTTTTAATTTCGCAGCGTGCAACGGAACGGTGTAATGACAGCAAGGAGGTTTTATACAACTCTATTTTATTCCTCTTTTCTATTCTGTCCAGACCATAACTCGCGCCCTTATGAAAAACGTCTCACAAATTTTGGTTATAAAACTTCGTAATAAAATGTTTTATTAAACTTTTGTAATTTTGGTGTCTTACGTAGCTTGTTCTAAAACAGATGATTTATTAATATGTACCTAGAACGGAAAAGTAAAGTCCACAAAGACGCCGTGTAGAGGTATATAGAGCATTGCTTTACATTCAAACACATTTAAAAGAGCGCGTGGGTTTTTAATGTCGCTTCTTTTTTCCCACCATGGCGCCATTTTGTTTGTGAAGCGATATGGTTTAGATTTTAATATCCAACAATGAATAAAATATTTTGAGTTTGAGAGCCACGTATGCATAAGCTATAGAATAACAACAAATAATAAAAAATTGGTCAAGTGGGTGTTGGACTCGCGCGTGTGTTATACACTTTTGCGTGACTGCGCGTCCATAACTAAGACGGCATTTTTACCTTAGTGGTATGGAACCCTCGGTGCGTGACAACACGCACTTGGCCGATTTTTTTATGTAGGTAAGAATTAGAGATGGGCCGACTATACACCGACTAGTCGGTAAAAACAACTATTCGGCATATTTAATAGTCGGTTACCAGTCGGCGACTAATCGGTAAAAACTGCGCCGATTATTCGGCAGTAAAAGTATGAAATAGAAATACAGGATCTGAATATTTATTATGTTAGCTTATGACATGGCTATCACTATCATCGTTGCTCAAGGAATCTTTAAAACTTCTAGTAAAAATTGTAACCTCATTGTTAATATATTTTGCGGCTCAAAAAAACTGCAGATTATATCTGGAGTCAAATACGAAATAAGGATGATCGGCACTGCCGATTAGTCGGGTGATCGGCAAATCCCATAGTCCATAAGAATTTATAAAATTCAAACTACCCTCAATAACCTAACAGCCTGACTACTAACGACCGCAAGAAGTCTTAATCACTGCACTTCTTTTACCAAGATAAACGACTTTTTGATAAATTGTCGTCCGAGGTAATGGTGCGGATAGAGATGCAACTTTGTTGTAAGCAAGCTTAATGAAGAAGGCGACCTCCTTAAATGACTCGGGTTTATTCGTGATATAAAGAGCATTTTAATGAAAAAGCTGGGGACCAATTCTTGAATATCACCGGGTGATAAAATATCACTCAAAAATTCAAAATCACATATTTTTCTTATCAAAAGTTAAGATTGATCTTCGTGAAATGTAAAGCAGTCCTTGATTGTTAATTTTCATGTATTCTGATTTACCTTTCAACAGTTTATCTTTAAAAATGTTTCTTTTTAAAGTCTCAAAAGTGATATTTTATCAACCGGTGGTTTTCAAAAATTGAGTCCCAGGTCGTTTACTGAAAAATTGTTGGCGTGTCGAAGTTTAATAAAAAACCGGTCAAACAAGTGCGTGTCGGGCCCGCGCAATGTTGAGTTCCGTAGTAAAGTTGGTTAAAGGATTATTATTTTTTAAGCAGGTTTCGATTATTGCATAATCTTTTTTCGTCCTAACAACCAGCGAAGCCCAGTGCCTGATTACTATTTATATTTCAATTATTTTAAGTTTTAGTTTCAGACAGACAGACGGACTTGATGAAACTATAAGGGTTCCTTGTTGATTACGGAACCCTAAAAAGGAACCCGTAGTTTCGTATGTATGTTTGAACAACTTGGAACTGAGATTAAATTACAAAAAGCACTTTCCACAAGAAAAGTATGTTCCTTAAAAAAATTGGTCAGTTTGATGGGCTGGTTAAGACCCTTTCATCTTTACGGGTTTTTTTTTTATATGAGTACTGTAATCTGGAAACATCTATAGTTTCCCTTTGGTGATTCAGCTCACCCTAGCCCCTTCAGATAAAAATTAAATCTATGGCCAGATGTAATTTTTTCCTTACGTCAATTTTTTTTTATCTAGAGCAGCGTGCAAAGGGATGAAGGCTCAATAAGAGGCCTTAGATAAAATTATATCTCGGAGAAATGTCACTTTATTTAGAGAATAACGTCATAGCCCTAAACGCGTAGAAATGTTAGTGGAAGAAAATGTTTAGTAAACCCAAAAATTACTTCTTTTTTTTTACAGAGATAGCTTTATACATAAATACATGTAGCGGTCCTTTTCTTTCAATTTGCGGTGCAGTGCTTAGCTGTCAAGAAAATGAAATGCACGAATAGAGCCTGTATAACCATGCTTAAAATAAATTGGTATCGATATGTCTTTAATCTATGGGCGTCGACAAACACAAAATGGCATAATGTCGGTACACTCAACAGCACATCAGTAGAAACACTTTTGGACCTTATGGGCTTGGTAATAGAGTTGAAAAAGTATCTACCGACCTACGGTTGACCGTGCTTCAGCAGCGATAGCACGAGCCCCTAGCTAGATAAACGCTTTTCATTAACTCACGCGAGACTAATAGTGACTATTTTTTTTCGGTTTTTTCTTATAATATATATGTCAATGTAATATGACATTTATTTAGCCTTAGATATATTTTTATCTAAGATCTCGTGCTGAGCCAGCAGCTCATGCTGGATTGGTATTGCCAGTGACAGATTGTCAAAAGCAAGGAGGTTTAAGTAGCAGCTCTATCTGCTAAGGAGCCTTATGCGTATCACTTTCTTGCGAGGGACCTCCATACTAAAATGTATGGATTTTTTTCAAATCCTAAAAACGTAAACTTTTTATCTTTCTGTCTGAGAAATATGTGACATGGGACTAATAAATGCTACTACTTCAGTTTTTCTGTTGAAAACACTTACCATTCAGGAAAAAAACGGTGTTAAAAATCACGCATAAAATGACTATTACGGATTATTCACGCTTCCGTTCTTAGTAATGATCAATTCACAAGTAAAAACGATATATTTTCACTTTCTTCAAGATATCTTAATTTTTGTAAAACTTAACTGAGTTTTTTGACCGACTAGCATGGGCGACAGTGTGACGCTTTATACAGAACCAGCTGTGCCCGCGCGGCTTTGACAATGTGCAGTATTGTGCAGTCTCTCCCTCTCCCCCTCTCTCCCCGTCTCCCTCGCCCTCTCCCCCTCCATTCCCTCCCTCTCCCTCTATCTCTCTCCCTCTTCCCCTCCCCCTCTCCTTCTCCGTCGGGAGGGATCTCCCTCACTTGGGGGATGAATTGCACATGCTGAAACACATGTTTCTTCTTCAAACTTTCATCCATTATTTCACCCCTTTGGGGATGAATCTCAAAATTGCTGAAACACGTGTTTAGTTACTTCTTATTATTAGCTAAAATCCAAATTTCAAACACCTCATGTCACAACTGTAGGATTTTCATACGAACTTTCATCCCTTAATTCACCCCCTTGGGTGATGATATCTCAAAATTGCTAAAACTCATGTTTCTTTGTTTCTTATTAATAACTAAAATCCAAATTTTCAAGTACCGCATGTCAAAACTGTAGGATTTTCATACAAACTTTTATCGCTTATTTTACCCCCTTAGAGGATGAATTTTGAAAAATTCTCAAACACGTACTTTTTATTTTTTATTAAGAGCTCTGAACCAAATTTCTATAATTCTACCTTTAAAAATTAAAGACTTATTGACCAACGTACGGAATAAAAATCATCCCCTTTTTACCCCCTTGAAGAGTGGTTTTTAAAAAAATGCTTAAACATGTGTTTCTTTTTTTTTAACCAAAAGCTTAAAGTCAAATTTGTGTGAATCTAACTCAAGAAACAAATGATTTTCATCCCTTATTTCCAAAATTCTAAATTGCATTTGAAAAATTCTAAAACACATATTTTTTTTTACCAAGAGCTCTAAACCAAGTTTTTATAATAATACCTTCAAAAATGAAACACTTGTAGACCAACATACGGAAAATAAATCATCTCCTTTTTCACCCCCTTGAAGGACGATTTTTAAGAAATGCACACGTGTTTCTTTATTTTTTACCAGAAACTGAAATTCAAATTTGTGTGAATCTAGCTCAAGAAACAAAGGACTTTCATACCAACTTTTATCCCTTATTTCACCCCTTTGGGAGATGAATTTTTCAAAATCCATTCTTAGTGGGTGGTTTTGACGTGCATAGAACCTGTGGACAAAATTTCAGATCTGTATCTATAGCGCTTACGGCTCGGCGTTGATGAATCAGTCAGTCCGTCAGTCAGTCAGGACATGCTCTTTTATATATTTAGATATGTATATGTCGGAGTCGGACTATATAGTTTTTTACTCTGAGGTCAAAAGTAATGGACTGCTCGAATATCTTTTACCTTTTTAAAATACGTTTTAAGAAGTTTTGAAACCGGATTATAAATTAACAGAAAACATATTTTCATCTGCTATAGTTTGATCCCAAAAATCTAAAATATGCGCTTGTGAGACAGCTAAATTAATAAGTTCCGTCTAAAAATATTTAAATTGTGGCCACTGAGCAAGGAACCATACGTTTTAAGTCTGGCAATCACAAGCCAAGCTGATTCTGCAACGTGTAAGGAGGCCACATCCTCAGACAGGAAACCAGACGTTCCGAGACTGGAAACAGACGTATCAATCAATTTACCCCATTCCTTCCCCGTGCCGATAGCAGTTAGTTACTTACCAGAGGACTCAATCTGCTAGTGTTTTGCTATTTCACCAACGTTTATTATGTTGTTAAGTTAGCGTCAAATGTTACCATAAAAGTTTACACGCAAAACAACTTCATTCACACTCAACACAGTATAGACGGTGTCACCCTGCAGGAATGTAACACTATTCGAGACCTAGGAGTATTTCTTTACTCAAAACTCACTTCTCTGCCTCATATTTACAGTAGAACTCTGTTTCATGTATTCCATGAGTAGAATCAATAAAGCCTCCAAAAAGTTACGACTCAGAATATTGTTTTAAAAAGACAATGCAACTCATTCCTAGACCTCTGCCCCAAAATTTTGAAAGGTATTGTACGAAATATGAACCAATTGTACGAAAGGTTGTACAAGAGTAAAACATATGTCAAATGACTTCCAAAATTTTGGGCCAAAATGTTGCAAAAAGGAAAGAAAGAAGGAAGGATATGTCAAATGACAGATCTTATCATCACTAAGAACTTTTACTATGGCATATACACATCGGTCCCGGTGAAAAAAAGTTATGATGCGACAAAATTCATTATTTCAGAAATTTGCCGCATAATAACTTATTTTCACCGAGACAGATTTTTATGGTGCCATAGTAAAAGTTGTTAGTGACGATAAGATCTGTCATTTGACATATCCTTCCATCCTTCTTTCCTTTTTGCAACATTTTGGCCCAAAATTTTAAAAGTCATTGTACACTTTCAAAATTTTGGCCCAAAATGTTGCAAAAAGGAATGTAAAAGAATATATGAGAATGTATTTATATGTTCGGAATAGCGGAAAACCTTTTCTGTAAACTCTCTCTTGAATTTAGCAGATCTCGAATAATATATGATAGAGAATGTACAGAGTGCTTATTTTTCTCAATGCTGGACGTTTTTTTTTTTTTCTATTTACGTGATCTATTATTTTATTTTTATTTTATTTATTAGGCCAGCCAACATAGTACATATATAATTTTATACAATACGTGTTTACAACTTCTTTATCAATATGTACCACACTTATAGGCTAACACAACATGCTTGTGGTATCTTGAAAATTAAAACTAGGTTGAACTATTAATTTAAAATAAACATAAGAAGAATTAAAAACATTAACAAAATTTTAGGTTACTAATAAATAAATAAATAAATAGATATATGAAGATTATATTTTATACTAGCTGTTGCCCGCGGCTTCGTCGGCGTGGGGTTCAGAAAAAGTAGCTAATGACTTTTCCCATGGTTCAAACTATCTTCGTACCAAGTTTTTATCACAATCGGTTTATCGGATTAGCCATAAAAGCGTAACAGACTGACAGACAGACAGTGCAGTTCTCGCCTTTATATTATTAGGTATACAGAGTACCGATAATACGGATTTTTGTAAATTAAACACCTCTTGTTTACGTGTGGACTGTTAGGTCGCCCACTATCCTCATAAGTGTAAAATTATAGTATAATTCCACGCGGATGAACTGTGATACGGGTTTCGTTATTTCTTATACAAAACTAAGCCTAACTAAATCTGAGCCGCAGTCACTTTAGCTTCTGTGGCCACTGAAAAAAGAGCGGTACAAAGTCCAACGTTTCTAGCTTCACATGCTTTTAACTGTACATGTACCTACATACAAAACTGTTGGACTTCACTTCTGTACCATCTTTTTAACTTATTTCTCCCATTAAAAGACAATTCCTAAAAAACAATGATTCACATCTCTCTTTATTTTTTGAAGTATTTTGATATAGGATTTTGAGATAAGATTTTTTTAATATTATTTTTATCATAAAACTAAATCTAGATTTTACCAATCTTCAACAGTACCCGCGACTTTTACACAAACAACTGGACCGGATCAAACGGTATTTTCAACAACGTATTTGGCTTTCTTCCGTTCAAAGTTATAAGCTTTGTTTGATTTCACCTCGGCTTCACCGATTGAAACTTTAAACTCGCCTATTTTCTGTTTGAGTGAACCAATTGCAATAAAAAACGTTTAAATATTGCACGAAAGCAACCCAAATACGTTATTGAAAACCCCGTTTGAGTCGTTCAAGTAATTTGTGAGGTATTGGTGCGGCCGCTTAAAATTTCGTGAACCTTCTGTCTAAGTGAACCGTTTGCAATGAAATAAAGCTTATAAGTTGCACAGACAGAAGCCCGACACGTCATTGAAAACCTCGTTTAAATCAATTCAGTGAGTTCTTGGTTCTGTAGCTTAAAACTTTGCGTATCTTCTGTCAAAGTCAACCTATCGCAATGAAACTAAGCTTATACATTGCATAGGAGTAAGCCAAACGCGTTGTTGAAAGCCACGTTTGAATCGGCTCAAAAGTTTGTGAGTTATTCGCGCCTTATCTTTAAACTTTGCGAAACTTCTATCTGAGTGAACCGTTTTCAACTAACCTAAGCTTATATGTTGCACGGAAGTACCTAATCCAAGCACGTCATGGAAATGCCAGTTGGAATCGGTACAGTAGTTTGTGATATATTGGTGCCACCGTTTAAACTTCGCGCACCTTCTGTCTGAGTGAACGGTTTTCAGTGAAATTAAGGTAATATATTGCAAAGAATTAAGCTTAACACGTCACTGAAAACCCCGTTTAAATCCGTTTAGTAGTTTGTGAGTTATTGGAACCGCCGCTTAAAACTTAGTGAATCTTCTGTCTGAGTGAACCATTTGCAATGAAACTAAGCATACATGTTGCATGGAGTAAGCCAAACACGATACTGAAAACCTCGTTTAAATCGGTTCAGTTGTTTGTGAGTTATTGGCGCCACCGCTTGAAATTTCGCGCACCTTCTGTCTGAGTGAGCCGTTTTCAATGAAAGTAAGCAAATATGTTGCAAAGAAGTAAGCTTGACAGGTTATTGAAAACCCCGTTTGAATCCGTTCAATAGTTTGTGAGTTATTTGCGCCGCCGGATGAAACTTCGCGTACCTTCTGTCTGAGTTAACCGTTTGCAATAAAACTTAATTTTTATGTTGCAAAAAAGTTAGCCAAACATTTGTAATTCAAAACCCCGTTTGGATCGGTTTGATAGTTTGTGAGTTATTAGCGCACAGGCAGTTTGATACTTTACATTAGAGTAGCTTCTGATTGAGTGAACCGATTTGAATGAAACATAGCCTATATGTTGCACAGAGCTAAGCTTAATCTACCTGCGAAAACTGCGTGAAAATCCATTCAGTAGTTTCGGAGTTTATCGAAAACATACAGACAGACAGACAGACCGACAGACAGACAAAAAATTCAAAAAAAATATATTTGTGTTCTATTAGTCTTTTCTTATCGCCCACACTCATTTTTTGATAAATTCATCAAAAGTACAGACACGCGGTTTCTACTCTTTTATTATATGTATAGATGATCTATTTTTTTGAGTATCCAGATTGGTAACCACCAATCTCTTTTGCAGTCATGACACTAAAACCAAAGTGTTTTTGACGGAAACAATAACATTGTTTTACAAAATAGTTTTTTCTGACAGCTTTAGCCGGTTGCTTTTGACATAGCTACAAAATATGTTGGCAAAAATGGATTACACAGCTAGTCAGATATTATCCACATTTTGATCAATAAAAAACTCCAGCGTCTTTTGTGAACTCTGTTATACCTTCAAATGAACAACATGATTTTATTTAAATGATTCCATCGCGAGCAGCAAGTGAAGTTTAATATAGAATTAAACTTAGCAGTATTTGAGTGAATAAATCAAGTTAATGCTAGTCTAAACTGGCTAATAAATACGGTATGTAAATCGCAGATCGCTTGCTGTCGCATTTACATAACTTTGATGTATGGGATTATTAAGTTTTGCGTCGGGTATCAGTTTACAGTAATGTTGAACGTATTTATAACCACATAATATGACAATAGATAAACCGCCTAAATGAGTCCTCGCCCGCGGGGTACAGGGGCGCGGGGGTAAGACGACAAAGGGGGAACGAAAGAGGTGCGGGTGGCGGCGGGCGGCAGGCATTCTCATTCTCTACGCGCATCCGCCCCCCGCACCGGCCCGCACGCACCCCGCGGGCGAGGACTCATTTATAATATTATAGGGGGTTCTACTATAGACTAATATTATACGGCGTGAATTTTCATTGGTTTTGATCACGAATAGTGATTCTCATCATGATAACAAGCAACTTCCGCGAAGGGAAAAAAAATCTTCTGTGTCCCCATATTAAAGTAGTCACGTGATCGACTCATTTTGTATGGGAAGGGACGGCGAAAAATTTTTTCCCCATAATAAAGTAGTCACGTGATCGACTTTTTGTATGGGAATGCGAAAAATTTTTTTTGTGTAAACATTATTTCTTCGGAAAAGTTGCTTGTTTTCATGAGTAGAATCACAGGGCTTCGGGAGCAAGCGAAACCAATGAAAATTCACGCTGTATAGTTAGTTAATTGCTGTTTCAAAGTAAGTACATAAAAAGCACCGCATTTGAAAATACTATTCTATGGCGGTACGTGGCCACAAACTCAGGTCTGGACACGGGATTTATAATTTAAACGACGCAGATGATAATGAAAACGAATATCACATAAATTTCACTTTAAAAGCCTTGTTACATTTTTCTTACACTTGTACACTATATTATGTGCGAACGAAAACTTTAAACTCTTAGGATAGACCAGTTGCTTCTTTTACGTCTGAGTCTCGAATGCATAATCACCATTCGTTCTCTCCCAACAGTCATTTTCCCTACCACTGACATGTTGCTAACTTCATATTGGTTGGCGTGCGATTTGATTGGTCGGTCATCCGCCAACCAATAGGAAGGAAGGAAATACAACTCTGCGATAAATAAAGATACTTTTAATTCGGTCTTACACTGACATGTTGCCAACTTCATATTGGTTGGCGTGCAATTTGATTGGTCTGTCGTCCGCCAACCAATAGGAAGGAAGGAAATACAATTCTGCGATCAATAAAGACACTTTAACTTCGGTCTGAAATAAAGAAAGATAATTATAATGGCTAAAACGCTTCATAAAAAATAGTATTAATTAATATACGTTTAGTGGTCTACAACAATTCAATGTATAAAGGGTGTAAAGAAAAGTACGAATATATCAGTTTGTAACGTTAGTTTACTATTATTTAATCTGTGACTTTGTGTTGATTCTACAATTACATGATTATAAAAGAAACTTCTGTTCTAATATAAAATAGTAAATTGACTGTGTCTGTACATTAAACATATTTATAAAAAAATATCACGTCATGCAATTTTGATGCCCCTGAATCCAAATAACTTATTTTTGGATTTTTTTTTCAACTTGTTCGAGCATCCCGCAAAAACTACTGAACCTACGAGTATTTTAATGAAACTTTTTTGTTTGATAGCTAATAGTTTGACTTAAATACTGGTAATTTATTTATTTTTATCACGCGGATGAAGTCGCTGGCAAAAACTAGTTTCGATTTTTTTTAAATGACGTTACCTTTTGCGTACACACACACACCCTGTACATCTAAACTAGCTTTAGCCCGTACCAATTTTTTTGTGAAATGTAACAACCAATCAGAAAACAATAAAACGTTCCACGCTTAAATTGTTTCCCGCGTAATCGCACAACAAAATTACACAACCACAATTTCCGAACGCAATCACCGAACTTTTTCAAACTTAATCTATACAGGCAACAAGCTGTTGCGTTCAGAAATTCAATTTATAAACAAGTTAGCATCTCGTTAAAATTCTTCCGCTGTAATAAGCCAAGTTGGCGGCAGGCATTTGTTGAATTTAGATCTTTCGGTCGGTTTCCGAACGAAACTCGAGGGAGTTGGCAACATTCTTATTAAAGTTGCGATGGGATAATAGAGGGAAATTACCGGTACCCTATTTTGGGAGATTTCATTTTTAAAAGTTCATTTTTAAAACAAATTATTCGTGGATCCCTATTACGAAAAGGGTTTGAACTCCAAGAAGATTCATGAATGTAATAACTTTTCTGAACATTTGTTTCGTGTTTATTATATGTATATAATTCAGGGACTAGATAAGTACTATACGTACGACTATAATTTGATATGACGACTCCGCTGACTTGGCCCCGTTAAAACGAGCCGCAAAGAGGGCGTATCAGCAGGCCAAGATACAGATGGAAGGATGAAGTCGCCAGGGATTTAAACGAGCTAGGAATGCCCGACTGGACGGACTTGGCACATAATAGGGAAGCATCGCGTGCTTTGATGTCGAAGGTCAATAACCACTTTGGTTCGCTGAGCCTTAAAGAGATAGATACCCACCAGGTGGTGCCTGCTCGTTTGCCCTCCTGTGACATAAAAAAAAATATATAGATAGATCTAATCGATGCAGTTGCGAGGCCCTTTTTAAGATTCCGTACCCAAAGTCTGTCTGTCAGCGGCCTGCATCTCATGAACCGTTTAAGTAGACATACTAACAATAAAAGAAAATTATGGGGGGCTCCCTTAGTAAATAAAAACCGGCCAAGTGCGAGTCGGACTCGCGCACTGAGGGTTACGTACAAACCTGTACGTATATAAGTAAAAGTTATGGTATTTTTATTGCTAAAAAACTTTATTATGTGATGTAAGTAACTAAAATTTATATTTGAGTTGATTGAATGAAAGGTAAATTGCGGTTTACGATTTATGACGTACTCGTATAAAAAAAAACTACTTACTAGATCTCGTTCAAACCAATTTTCGGTGGAAGTTTGCATGGTAATGTACATCATAATTTTTTTTTGGTTTTATTATTTCCTTATTTTAGAAGTTACAGGGGGGGGGGACACACATTTTACCACTTTGGAAGTGTCTCTCGCGCAAACTATTCAGTTTAGAAAAAAAAATATTAAAAACCTCAATATCATTTTTGAAGACCTATCCATAGATACCCCACACATATGGGTTTGATGAAAAAAAAATTTTTTGAGTTTCAGTTCTAAGTGTATGGGGAACCCTAAATTTTTTTTTCTATTTTTGAGTGAAAATCTTAATGCGGTTCACAGAACACCAAGTTTCAACAGTATAACTCTTAATAGTTTCGGAAAAAATTGGCTGTGACATACGGACGGACAGACAGACAGATAGACAGACTTGACGAATCTATAAGGGTTCAGTTTTTTGCCATTTGGCTACGGAACCCTAAAACGTGCTTCTAGGCGATTTTTGCTCAATTTTTCTTTTAGCTCTATCGTAAAAACGAGAACACTTGCAAAGGTGAAAATTGGTATATTTAAAACGTGCATGCTATAAAATAAAAGCATATAATAAAAACTAGTCAAGTACGTGTCGAACTCTCGCGTTTTTAATACACTTCTACGTGACTGTGCGTCCATAACTAAGACGGCATTGCTACCTCAGTGGTACGGTACCCTCCGTGCGCGAGTCCGACGCCCACATGGACGGTTTTTAATGTGTAATATCCATGTAAGTGCAGCATTAAACGACACCCACCAGAAGAAATAAGATGGTACTTTTCCTAGCCAGCACCACGTGGACTGCTGACTACATAGGTAACTAATACTGCACTTCTATACAACCGACACAAAATGATACTTCAGAAAGCGTCACCCTGCGATTTAGCGATTATAATCGGCAGTCGCACTGTCGACAGCAGTCTGTGCCATTCAGTGGTGAAGAGCTCTTCATATAAGGGCCCTTGAGCATCTGTCGCGATTTAAACGCCCGTGTGTGGGGTGCCTAGTGAATTGAGGATTTGTGGTGCGCCTTCTTTGTTAAAGATTTTAAGATGTTCTGTGTAATTGCTATTTAAGTGCTGGGTTCGAGAGAAATTCGAAATATTGCAAGACATGCATGCTGCACAATAAATAATAATTACTAACCTTCTGGGTATAATTGGTGAAATTGAGTTCAGAAATCTCATGTAAGAAAAATGGGTCTCATAAAAGGCAAAAGGAACCTAAATATCTTTTGTCCTGACTTTAATCGATAAATTGTAAAAAAAATACATGAACGATACTCTTGTCACAGTCGTGTGTCGTGTGCTTGTTAACTTGGCATTGTTTGAATGTTTGTATTTATTTATAGATAGTATAATTTTCCCAATACTCAGAATTATAAACTAGACTCTTCTTCCTAGACGATAGACATTAGACATCAACGTCTTTCTGCTTACTATCATCTGCTATTACACCCAACCCACTGCCCAACTTAGTAAATAAACTATAGAGATGGCTGCTACAGCAGAGAAATTAGAGATTCGTTACCAAAAACTACTACAAGACGATGGATGAGCATGGGCACTAATGTGACAGGCCGCTCAGCACGAGGCCCTACATAAAATTATATCTGAGGCACAGAATATGTGATAGTAAACAAGTTTACATCTCTCATATTCGGTAAGTAGGTCCTTATTACCCCCAAATGGGGCTTGTAGGTGACCAATTAGCGCTCTAGGGTAATAATGTAGCTAGAAAAGCCCTAGGGCGGTAAGTAATTGAGTTTTGAAAGAGTGAAGTGTTTTTCTTTATTACTTTTCTAGCTACATTATTACCCTAAAGCGCTAATTGGTCACCTACAATTTGGTGGTAATAAGGACCTACTTACCTCACAATCGAGATGTAAAGCAGAGTAGTAGTTAGCTCGGGTGTAAGCATCAATTGCACCCTCGAACTATAGGTCTCGGGCTGCAATTGATGCCTTACAGCCCTTGGCTACTAATCTACTATTATCTAATGCCAAATATTTTAATATACCTACCTATGAAGCAAACGTAAAATATTCTACACATTCTCGCGGGAATTAATGCAAAGCTATTTTCTAGTAGGGGCTCGTTCTGGCTTGCTTTTTCAAGACCGTTTGCTGTATATGTGATCTTGTTAGAACTTTGCCCAGTATGATAATCTTTAGGCATCAGCTGGAAGCTTCCATGGCTGATATGGAAGCCTTTTAATCACGGAGCAAAGAAGGGAGCTTTTAATAGACTCTGTCACAAAAGGCCAGTGGAAGGGAATCAGATGCAGGTAGAGGTACATTAATGAGACAAACACGAACAAGTTTCGAGTGAGGCCTTGCCCCGCATCACAGAATATACAGAGTGTAAGGGACAAGGGAAGACTTAAAGGATATGACAACAAAACTGAACAACTTTCAGAAAATTAAAACAAAAATCGGCCTCTCTATACAAAATTGCCAAATTGGTTACACAGTTTGTATGGAGAAGCCGATTATTTTTTCATTTCAGAAATTTGTTCAGTTACGTTGACTAATCATGCCCTTTCAGTTTTTGAAAACCTGTCCCTTACAACCTTTATACTCGTATTAGTGAACAATATGGGATAGACTAGTGAAGACTCAAAACAAAAAAAACTTATTATAAAAATGTCACAATTATATTTTTTTTTGTCTCTAACAGCCAGTTGCACAAAAGTCTTTAAAGTTAAAGCTGCTTAAAATCTATTGCTGTCACTTTCTTTGTCAACAAAACACAAAGAGACGGCAATAGACTTAAAGGAGCTTTAACTTTAAAGACGTTTTTTGCAACTGGCCGACAGAGTCATAATAAAAGCACCATCAAAGCACAGCATAACCTTTGTAGCTGCATTCATAAGCCTATAGAAATGTTAATACATTTTACTTTCCACCCGACTGCCCAAACAGGAGGGTTATGTTTTTTGTAAGGGAAAGCTATCTATCCAGCATGATGCAACTTGGATTGTCATGATGACGTTCGTTAATAAACAAATAAATAAGCCGCATTGAGTGCGGGGAAGCCTTAGTCGATTGTGCACACCAAATTAGGATTACGGATGGATGTTGTTGGTAGATGCGGAGATTTGGTCAGTTTTATATTTGCCTAGACTGTACCAAACAAATACTGTAAAGATGAGCGTTTGGCTGTATATCTATAGGGAGTTTTCAACTGACCTTTGGAAGTTCAACTAATTAGATATCGGTGCTAGTTAGCACTGGACAAGTAAGAAATGGAAACACTGATACTGAAACTTCACCCAGTATGAAAATAATTAAGATAGTTTGAATGCTGATGTCAAAATTCGTGATTTATTTTCTTCTAAAAAGATTTCATTAAATTTACTGAATCACCTACCAGCAGTGATCAGCGAACCACCAATCGACACTTAAAAAAACATAGTTGATAAACTTCAACGAAAACTCGATGTATTAAAAAATATGATGAATAAACTATAAAAACTAAATATTTCAACTCATTATACTCGTAGCCTATTAGATACCCTATTAGAAGAAACATCCCCAGCAAAACATTTAACGAACATTGGATCATTACTGACTCGAAACAAGAATTTTAAGACCCCTGTCAAACACTTTTATTTCTAGTAAAGACTATTCAAATATATTTTTTTTGTGATACGTAAACACCGGTAAGAAGAAACGTGATAAAATCAGATAAAGAGCTACAATAATTTGTCTATCCCCTCCACATTTTTCCAGCAAAAGCTAGGAGCTCCCTGTCCTGTAGTGGACGTTTCATGGGATGTTATGATGATGATGATTTGATTTTCCGTTATTTTTCCTTAAGTTTAAAAATGTTGTCTGTCTCTAGCAGAAGTCGAAATTTTTTTCGAACCTATAGAAAAATTGCTTTAAAATTGGGCACCCTGTACAAATTCTTGTTCTTCTCGTAGAATATTCGAAATATTTAACCTTCAAAAGTTTTTAAGCAATGCTTAACTTGAGGAATACTTTGGAAAGGTTACGAAGCTTTCCGTCCTAAGTCTTATCATAATAAACAACGCTCCCGCAGTTTATTAAAACACTCCATGCAAATATGTAAAGAAAACTTTTTTAATTTCAAAACTTAAGATGAACGTTATTAAAGCCGTTGTTTGTTCTTTAGGGATGAATCCTGAATTCTGTAGAGGTGCTAGGTTTGAATCCTGTAGAGGATGTCAGTTTACTATTATTTAATCTGTGGTAGAGGTCACAAAAGTGATAAAAACATGACCTTAGATTATTGATAGGTCTCCACGCGGAGATCTAATGACATGACTTTGCGAATAGTTATTCCGATCACTTATACGAGATGCTGATCCTATTTGGGAACCGTATGAGTGACGTAAGAGCGTTTTCCGTGCCTCCGAAAGCACGTTAAGCCGTTGGTCTTGGCTAGATCCGTCATCATCATAATATCAGCCAAAAGACGTCCACTGCTGGACATAGGCCTCCCCTAAAGATCTCCATGACGACCGGTCCTGCGCTCCAACGGCTTCCCGCGACCTTGACCAGATCGTCGGTCCTCCTTGTGGGGGGCCTGCCAAAGCTTCGTCTTCTGGTACATGGTCGCCACTCGCCACTCTAGAACCTTTACGCCCCATCGGCCATCGGTTCTTCTTGCGATATGTCAGTTACTTTGAGATCTCCTCATTTCTGATTCGATCGCGCAGAGAGACTCCGAGCATAGCCCTTTCCAAAGCTCTTAGGGTGACTTTGAGCTTCCTGATAAGGCCCATCGTAAGCGGCCACGTCTTGGTGCCATATGTCATCACTGGCAATACACACTGGTCAAAGACTTTCGTAGACTTATGTAGATCTGTACACAGTAGTAATTAAGCTACGGTAGAGGTCATTTAAAGTAAGGCCACCTTAATAGGTCCGATGTGACAGCTGTCAAATTGACCGACAAAGAACAGTGAACTCAATGTTGGCGTTACTTTAGTGGCCTTGAAAACTCCTAAAAATATACGGTAATGCTGGGTTGCCATAGGCTATACTTTACTATCGCGTCAGAAGTCAAAAGCGAACCCTACGGGAAAACGACATGATGTAGGTACCTATTACACCGAGTAATTTATGGACCTCACGCTTAGTTTTTGTATTTCAGATCATGAAACTGAACAACTTTCCCTAAGAGTCATGGTTGGCAAAACGATAAAAAAAAATTGTCGTCTGTCCCATACAAATTCCATACCAGCTCAAAATTGGTATGCGAAAGCCAACAAGTAGACTTTTATTCAACTGAGGTTTTTTTGGCTAAATTGTCCAAATTTGTGTTTTTAGTAACATATTTTTGAGGTCCAAAGATAACCCGTTGTACCTACTAGACCTGACAGGTTCGTTCGGCAACGATAATTGGAATTTTGACTGCGACATAGAGAAAGTACCCTCCTTATTTGGAGGGTTCGCTTTCTTATTTGTAATTTGGCCGGTAATGGGGGCTAGAGGATCAAATTATCAATTTTGATTGGACTTGGACTATTATCATGTATAGATACGAACATTCTTAACCAAATATTACAGCATTTGGAGATGAAAGCGGTCTTTTGAGTCGTGTCATATCATTGATTTTAATAGAAAAGATGCTAACGGCGACGGGGCGGCATTCTTCAAAGATTATTAGTTATAAGACTATAAATATTGGGGCTACATGATACATACTAAGATGACTGGATGCATTACACTGTGTTATAACTGGATAAGTATCTTTGGTACCATTAATGGGTGCTATGCGTTTCAAATGAGAATTACAGTGGTTTGTAGCTAACTTCACCGTGGTTCCCAGTGGTTGTGAAAAACTAAATCGAAACAGAGTGAAGTTTGACAGCTACTACTTCATTATGATTGCGACTGCAAATCTATTAGGCTCAGTCCCATTCTCACTTGAAATGCATAAGTAGTACCTTAGTCACAAATCACAAAATAAGTAGTTTAAAACAAATCCAACCAAAAAGGGTCCGTGTTGTACCGGCAATTTTTTTTACTGTATCAAACCGTCTTCACCTGCGACTGTCATATAAGGCAACTAAGGGATTTTAAAACTGTAGATACTGGCGGTAATCAAATAACCACTGTCCAATGGACTGGTGGAGTTGCAATGGAATTGCGGCTGGCATAGACAAGCAAATGACTATAGTACACTACACCCAACAGCACGTCAGTAGAAACACTTTGGACTTTATGGTATGGCAATAGAGTTGCAAATATTTCCATTGACTTGCGGAAGACCGTGCTCTCCCTCCAAAATATACCACATTCATCTGGAGAGATCTCCTTGTGAAGCAGCGTAATTTCTGTGGGATGTTATGATGAGTGTAAAATAAAGACTAAATATGGGTGGACCACGGATGTACCTTGTGCAAGACGACTTACATAAGAAAGATGCGTAGAGAAGACGGCTGCCAGAAAGAGTGGAAGCGATTAGTTTGAAAAATCTAAAATTTGAGATACGACAGTAAATCCTAAATTAGGGGTTCCATCACCTGGTTTTTCTGAATTAGGTATTTGTAACTTTATTTTGGTTGTCTGATAAATTGATAATTCTTCACATGCCCTCACTTACTTACTTACTTACTTATGCTGGCTCAGCGACCCGAAGAGGATCTTGGCCTCCGACACCAAGAGCCGCCATTCTTCTCTGTTGTGTACAGCTTGTTGCCAGTCGGCTATTTGAAACCCACGCAGTTACAAATAATATTTTGAGATGTCGCAAAAATTTCATAAGAATACCCCAATACCTTACATAATTTTCTCATAATAAAACATATGAATTTCCGTTAAAAAATCCAACAACGACACCGGAGATTTGGTTAGCTTCTTCTTCTTTCTTAATACCTGCTGCTGATAGTAACCATTTGTCTTTGAATGTATGTCGTGAAAACTGATAGATTGTAAACTATCGGAAAATTGAAAACTGTTTTGAATTCCTTTCTGGACTCAAGGGAACTAAACACTACCCAGGACCTAAGAGATACATTACCTCGCTACAGTTTACAATTTTCAGATAGGTAGTTTGCAATCAGATAGTATTTTTGACATGTTATTTTTACAAATGTGTCTGACAGTAAGTTAAATAAAGTAACCGTTGTTTGCAATATTTCAAAGATAAATTATAAACTAATGATCTCCTACCGACAAGAGCACAGCTCTTAAGTTTAAAAAAAACCGGTCAAGTGCGAGTCGGACTCGCGCGCCGAGGGTTCCGATATACCTATAGTATTTTTGGAAGCAATAAAGTCCATTTTCAGGACCGCAAAACTAAATTTGTTTGTAAAGGTTTTTTGCAGATTTCTGAAAAACTGTGCAACTTAGAAAGATCGTTTTATTTTTGCTGTAAAGTTTACATAAACCTCTGTCAACTGTAATTAATTCAGATTTTCCCTTACTCAAACTTCGGAGATAAGGGGGGGGGGAATGGTATTTTTTTTGACATTTTTCATCATAACTTGAAAACTAAGAAATTTAAAAAAATACAAAAATATATTTTAAAATGTACAAGTAAAGCCCTTTCATATGATACCCCACTCGACCTAGTAGCGACAATTTGAAATTTGGCCCCCCCTATTTTGGCCCCCTTTACATTAATAATCATACTTTTTTCAAAAAATTTTCATGTGCAATTAAGTTGGGCAACTATATTCTAAAACTATTCCAAATTTCAGCTCGATAGCGTAAGTGGTTGCTGAGATATAGAGGTGTGACAGACAGACGGACAGACAGACAGACAGACAGACAGAGCGGCACCATAAGGGTTCCTTTTTTTACCATTTTGGTATCGGAACCCTAAAAAGAAAGAATGATCTTCAATCATTAGTTTACACATACAAGGAATTATTGTGTGTATTCACAATGGAGATAAAATAATTTTAAAAAAATATATTTTAGGTAACACACAAAGAATAAAACCGCTTCTTTCGAAGGTTTGCCTTCAATTAGTTATTGGGCATTTGACTTTTTAATTTTAAGCGACCTAATTGGTTACGGGGCTTGGCTTCCAGCAGCGGAAAGCGATGACTCACTGCATTCTTGATCGAGGAAATTCCATATCTTTAAGTCTGCGTTTCTTTTAGTATTCTAAAAGAAACGCAGATCTAGGAAACTGCTACTATCTCACTCTCTCACTACTGCTGTTAATTAGCTTCGAAGAACTTTGGTTTTATTTAGCTTTCAAAATAACCCAGTATGTCAAACTTAAAGTAAAATGTTTATTAAACAGAGTAAAACAGATTTCCCCATAAAAATGTCCATATTTACGTAATGAAATGATAATGCTTACAATAAGGTAAGGCGTAACATACCAAACACTATAAACAGTTTTATGGAGCACTACTAGAGAACTCGACTATAAAATAAGGAGTATATATTGGCTATGAATAAATACTGAATCATTTTATAGTCTACGTTACGATTGATATAATAGCTTTATTGCTTACTGGCGACAGAAGTAACTCTTAATATGAGGGAATATGAAAATATTCTGAGCCTAATTTTAAGAATATTTTTTCTTTCATTTTCAATCTTAGTATTATGTAACTACGGCTTATGCTTTAGTAATTAAGATTAATTAAATTTACAAAGTTGAAATCATCATTATAACGGACGAAAGACGTCCATTACAAAAAGGCCTTCCCGAACAGGCCCTTAAAAGACGTTTTCTAGGTCAAAATACATTTTAAAATGTATATTTTCATACAAAATCTTGTGAAATTGATAAAAAACTAACCATTTCACTTTTAATGGGCAGTTTAAGTTAATGTGTCTTTTACGTTAAGAGAAGATCATAAACGAAGACATTTAATTATTACTTTTTATCACTCAACTGTCGTACAAAACCTATGTAAGATTATTTTTTTATTAGTACCTGGGCGACCGAGCTATGCTCTGTATTATTAAAATATCATCGGGTGAGCAAGCTATGCTACTCAACAACAGATGGCGCTGTTAGTTTCTTGAACGCACTAAAACACGCTAAGCAATATTAAAAAAGACGGTGAAAATGAATTTTCCCAAACATGAGAATTAGCTAGATCGATTTTTTGCCCGCAAAAAACCCTTGTATACGAAATTTCATCATTAGAGCCGTTTTCGAGAAACCGATTACAAATATATATACAAATATTGCTCGTATAATAGAATAGGATTTTTATAACTTAATGTAAAACAACAAATGAGCTGGCAGTTTTTTCGGGCTGCGCATTAGCCTCGCCATTCAGCGAGGTAACGCTTATATCAAGCTTGACACCTTGGACTTTGTACCGTTCTTATTTCAATAGACGTACGGGCTAGAGTCGCACTGCGAGTGTCAAGCTTGACCTGTCGTTGACTGTACGTTTACCTCGTGGGGACGCGCTAAATGATATTTTTTATTTATAATGACTTATTGACTAATTTGACTGATGATTATTTTGTATGAGGAAATAAAAAACTTGACTGTATGGAAAAATAATAATAAACAACAAATAACAAAAGTCGGTCATGTGGAAGCTGCACTTAACACAACACAGTAGTTTTAAACATACATACATATATAAATTCACGCGTCTTTCCCGGCGAGGTAGGTAGAGACCATAGCCCTCCACCTGCTACGATCTTGACATACTTCTCTCGCTTACTCTACCTTCATCAACCCTTTCACACACGATAATACAGGTTAACTTAGAAGACATTCGACTTTTGAGAGTAAGTTCTGTTACCGATATAGATAATTTTTTTATAAGTCTGAGAATATTTGAAGATGTAGTTTTTTAAATTTTATTAAGTTAAACGTACTTGAAATTGATACATAATAATAATAAAATAAGCATAATTTATGCTAATGCTTATTTTATATTTTTTTAGGTAAGTCCGTACGTTTGTGTATCAGTTTCAAGAATATTTTTAACTCATTACTTACAAAAAAAAAATTACAGCTCCAAATTTCCCTAGACCTATATAATTTTATTGATTCACAGCGTGAATTTGTATAAGTTTCGCTCCCGAAGCCCAGAGATTCTACTCATGACGCCAAACAACTTTCCCAAAGAAAAAATATTTTTACTCGATAAAATTTTTTCGCCTTCCCATACAAAATGAGTCGATCACGTGCCCACTTTACTATTACGAGTAAAAAATATTTTTCTTCGGGAAAGTTGCTTGTTATCATGAGTAGAATCACTGGGCTTCGGGTGCGAAACCACTACAAATTCACGATGTATATCGGTAACAGAACTTACCCTTATTTGTCGAATGTCTTCAAAGTCACCTTGTAGATATTTTCCGTTCGGGACCCTAAGCGCGTGAGTCTGATCCGCACTTGGCCGTTTTTGTTACTTGAAAAGGGCCCTAACTTACCCCTAAAGATTAACCGTACCGATCCATACATGGTGTAAAAAAACATTTTCCAAAAAGTGAAATTGTGGATTCAGACCCACGAATAAATATTCAGACCGTGAAACTGAACCACTTTCCCAAAAAAAGTTCGAAAAAAATTTTTTTTTAGTTGACAGAAACTGCATATTGAGATTACACATTTTGTAAGGAAAGTCCAAATTTTTAGTTTGTTTTTTTTTTTAAATTTAAAATTACCTCTTCATCCCCAATGAGCCGGTTTTTAAAAAAGAGAAACTAGTTTTAATTTTCTTCATAGATAGCGTTATTGTAGGAAAATTTAACTGTCAACTTATTTTTTCCTATCTGTTGTCTGTCTACGTAAGTGTTGCCTAAGGAGGTTTATTTACTTCACGCTTCATCTTTATTTTAAGTTCTTTAGCGACTCTCTTCAGCGCCTACTATGAATACTCAGTTGATGCTTAGCTGCGAAACCGGCTCATTACCCCTTCTACGAGTATGCTCAACCGTTACTACTTTTACCCGACTGCCCCAAAACAGGAGGGTTATGTTTTTCGAGTGTATGTATGTACATTGGGTTTTTTGTTATTTAATAAAAAAAAATATATTCAACTTTTTTACCATAAAATCTAAATTCTGCATTAAACTCATATTTTGTTTATTTTTGGGTCTTATAGTTTTTTTTATGTCACAAGTGGGCAAACGAGCAAATGGGCCACCTGGTGGTAAATGGTCACCACCGCCCACGACTGATGACACCCACTATCTTAAAAGTGAATTAATTTGACACTAATAAGACAGCAAAGCGCGTTACCCACCCTGAGAGCTAAGATGGTATGTTTCATGTGCCGGCAATTTTACTGGCTCCCTTACCCTTCAAACAGAAACGCAGCAGTGCAAACACTGATGCTTTATGGAAGAAAAAGGCAAGAAGGTGGTACTTCTCTAGACGGACTTTGCACAAATCCTATCTACCACCTAAAAAGTGTTTCAGTTTTATGGTCTGAATCCACATTTTTGTTTTCAGAACATGTCTTTTAACACCCTGTATACACGTCCCCGCATGTCCCACAAAAGGTAACCCGCCACAGGTAAGCAGTTCTTTCTAAAGCCCAAATCAATAGCAGACCGTACTCCGCAGTCTTATTTATAACCCACGCTGCAAAGGTGGTGTCCGTACGTATAAGTTTTACGAAAAGCTTAAGTAAAGCGGTGTGGTTTGGAACTAAAGCCACGGAACTTCAAAATGAAGGTGTAGTAACAAATAAGATGTATAGTCCATTTAGAAATGCTAAGGACAACGATTACAAATGAACACAAACTTTCTGTTTGAAAGAAACTTTTTTCGTCCACGGCGCTACTCAAAAGAAAATACCCAATAAGCCTACATACCTTTAATATCTTTTGAGTAACGTCGTAGATGAACAGTCTCATAGTATAAAACTGGAGAATAAATGGAACAAATTAGTCGCTATAGCCATAGTCTGTGTTAGTTACAAAAGTTCATTTTTGCCGTGTTTTGTCGTGAACAGTCGTGATTAGTTAGACATAGGAGATAGTCCTAGAGTTCCACCGTCTTTTCTGTCCAGTTGGACAAAATAGCTAGATAGATAGATAAATTGTTTATTTAAAATGGTCAACTAACGACGACGACGCCACTATGGATGTATGACAGCAACGCCGCCGCGCCGCCGCCTGAACAGATAAGTCGGTGGCAGTGTAAATAGCTAGATAGACTGAAGTCAGTTCCTTTTTAAATAATAGTCGCTCGTCAATACAAGAACCGTACTCATGGCCTGGCAGTTTACCCAAAAAAATATTATACTTCTTACCTTAAACACGGAATAAATTAATAGTACATTAGGACGCAGGACCGGTGGCCATGGAGATCTTTAGGGGAGGCCTATGTCCAGCAGTGGACGTCTTTCGGTTAATGTGATGATGATGATGACTATCATACAGGACGGACACTTTCCCTCCACCTTGCAATCTACCCCCACCCTCGCGCTCACCCGCCTGCAAGATTTTCGTGGTGCTTCTGAGGGTCTTTTGTACTGAACATGCGGGTCTACGCGACCTTCCAATTTCAAATTCGCGCTCGTTGGCTCTAGTTCTACGCCACGCAGACATTTAGCAGTTTTAGTGGCGATAAACACAGGCTCTTTGGCGAACGATAAAAATAAATTAGCTCGGGGTTACTAGGGGCAATGAAAGCAAGTAGGTTCAGGGCTGAAACTGCAGCCTTAAACAATACATTGTTGCTGAATTATTCTAGGACGCGATTGGTTCCTCGGACTATAAGTTGCTTCAAAATGTATTCCTACTTATAAGTAACTTTTATGAGTATGAATATATTTTGGAGACGACCAATAAGATAATCAACGAGCGTATATGAAACGGTTGTTGAAAGTAATCTGGTAATCTGTTTATCTGAAACATTTGTTAAAAAGGGCAACGAAAATTATATAAAAATTAATGATTTTACTCTTATCTCTAGTTTCTGTAGAGAACAAAACAGGGGTGGCACTTGCATACTCGTGAGAAAAGATCTGTCGGCCAAAGAAGTTTCCTTTATAAATGAACATGCCATTCCAAATTCTTTTGAATGTTGTGGGGCTGAAATAACCACCGCTAATTTAATTATTTTATGTGTATACAGAACACCAGCTTCGAACGCAAATGTGTTCCTAAGTAAACTAGATAGTGTCTTGTATGACATCTTTAATAAATATAAATATAAGAAAAACATTATAGTTATTGGAGATTTAAATATCAATACGCTTAAGCCAGGAAATATAACAACTTATTTGAATGAACTTACTCTAAACTATGACCTCACTATGCATATTGACAAACCCACGCGCAGGCAGTCTTGTATAGACCACATTATAAGCAATATTACGAATGCAACAGCTACTATTCTACCACTACAATTGTCTGACCACGAAACAGCACAACTGCTTAGCTTTCCGGTAAATGCAAAAAAACTGAAAACGTTGACGTATACTGTGTATAAAAGAGATTATTCCAGTGAAAATATCTCCAAGTTCCAGAACTGCTTAAATAATCTATCATGGAGCGAGGTGTATCTTGAAAAGGACGTCAATGCCAGTTTTAATATTTTTCATGAAAATTTTGCATTGTTCTACAGGATGTGTTTTCCATTGTTGAAAATTAGAATAAATAATAGTAATAATAATAAACGGAGATGGATCAGTAGAGGAATAAAAAAGAGCTGCCAAACAAAACGGCAACTCCAATTCAAATACTATACACACAAAACACCTTTTTCAAAAAATAAATTCTATAGTTATACAAAAATTTTAAAGAGATGCATCTACAGCCTACAAAGAAACGCAAATACTAAGTTTATAGTCAACAGTAAAAATAAAGGTAGAGCTTCATGGACCATTATAAAAGATGAAACGTCGAATTCAAATTTAGACAATAATATAGTAAGAATCCAGTATGAAAATAGTACTTATGATGATCCAAACAATATCGCCAATATTCTAAATAACCACTTTATAAATACTTCAAATCTAAATAGCAACAACTCGTCAACTACTTTGAAACCAAAAACCAAGTTGTTACACTCATTCTTTCTCACACCAGTCTCAGAGATAGAAGTAAAAAATGCAATCAAGTCTCTAAACAATACCCGCTCAGAAGGTTATGACGAGATCTGCACGAAGGTTGTGAAGGCTTGTGCTAACGAGTTGATAAGTGTGTTAACTCATCTAATAAATTTGTCATTTTTAGAAGGAACTTTTCCTAGTGCATTAAAAATCAGTGTTGTTAAACCTATACATAAAAGAAAAGGAAGTAAAGAGGATATAAATAATTATAGGCCTATTACACTTATACCTATATTCTCTAAAATATTCGAAAAATGTATGAGTAGACGTCTAAGTCAATATTGCAGTAAATTTAATTTAATATCGCCGAAACAATTCGGTTTCCAAAAGAACAAATCAACCACTTTAGCTATGTATTCTCTTATGTCTGAAATTCTTAAAAATATCAATATGAAGAACTTAACGACTGCATTATTTCTAGACTTATCCAAGGCTTTTGACCTGGTGTCTCATAATATTTTATTAGAGAAATTGGAGGCTATGGGTATACGAGGGCCTGCACTGGACTGGTTGTCTTCTTATATCAAAGATCGAGAGCAACGTGTTGTTATAACAATGTTAAATGAAAATAGTGAATTATTACCTTATCCTTCCAAAGTTAAGATTAATAAATGCGGTGTACCCCAAGGCAGCGTGCTAGGCCCTTTGCTCTTCTTATTATATGTAAATGACATACCAAAAGTTATAAATCATAAATGTTTTCTTTTTGCTGATGACATATCAATAGTAATTTCTTCTGACATTAAAAATAATACGCTTCCGGATCATCAAATTGACATTAATAATACTATAAAACTAATAATTAACTGGCTTGACATGAATGAATTGAAAGTTAACTTAACTAAAACTAATTATATACAATTTAACAAATTTAGAACTAATGGAATGAACTTAAACATAAATTTTGAAAATACAAAAATAGAAAGGGTAATAACAACTAAGTTTTTGGGTATAACTGTTGATGACCGCCTCGATTGGAAAGCTCAAGTTAAAATGGTATGCGGTAGAGTAAATAAGTTTGTTTATGCCCTTAAGCGGGTTAAAAATGTCACGTCTCAGAAAACTGCAATAACTGCGTATCATGCGTATGTTGGTTCAATTCTCCGTTATGGATTGATAATTTGGGGTAACAGCACGGACGTCAATAGAGCCTTTATCGCACAAAAAAAATGTATACGAGCAATATGTAATCTACCGCCGTATGAATCATGTAAACCTTACTTTAGGAAATTGGGTATCCTACCACTGCCCTCACTGTACATTTTCGATGTCAGTGTATTTGTAAAACAAAATATTAATTTGTTCACTACGGCGGGGAGCGTAAATCCACGTAATCGAAGAAATGTAGACAAACTACTCTTAGACCAAATTCCAAGGACAATGGTGTACCATAAAAGTTGTCTAGTCATGTCACGTACAATTTATAATAAACTTCCTAAATGTATAAAGGACCTACCTCTTAGATATTTCAAAAAAAGTTTGTATAAGTGGCTTATTGGGCATAGTTTTTATAATGTTAAGGAATTTTTAGAACTTAAGACATCATAGGACATTGTAATTTTTGCTTTATTATTTTTATATTGACAATTTCAATGTACTTACATTTGCATGCCAAATATTTTGGTGAAGTATGAGAGACCTATTCTAGTTTTACATCTGTATATATTACCATATTTGACGCAAATAAAGATTATGATTATGATTATGATTATGAGAAGAAGAAAGTATGTCAAGATCATAGTAGGTGAAGAGCTGTTGTCTCTGCCTACCCCCACGGGAAAATATCAGCCGAAAAACGTCCACTGCTAGACATAGGCCTCCCCTAATGATTTCAATGACGACCGGTCCTGCGCTGCTCGCATCCAGCCGCTTCCACCTTATGGGGGGCCTGCCAACGCTTCGTCTATATTAGATTTTAGGTATTCTTACTTTTTTTATAGAAGAGGGAGGCAGACGAGCAGACGGGTCACCTGCGATGGTATTTATTAGTACTTCCAAGATACCCGTGATCACCACAACATGTGGGTTTTAAGATCGACGACATAAAGCTCACGGACCCTAGTGTCAGAGTTGTGGAACCACCAAAGGTCTCTGACATGGCTTATAACCGACTACTTTTGTAGATAGTAGTCGGTTCCAACGGCTTAACGGGCTTTCCGAAGCACAAAATAAAATGATCTTACTTTTCGGACAAACAGATGACTATGTTGCAATGACTTAACAAAACTAGGTAAGACTCACTAAGTTTTTTTTTAACCCACCCGTAATCGAATTCTGAACCACCGGAACGAGAGCCGAACATTTTAACCACTAGACCACGAAGTCTGTTGAAGCAAGTTATAAGAGAAATCCATTATTGTCATCATACAATCCCATAAACAGTAGGTAGGTACACTGCTGGACAGGCCCCTAGAATTTCATACACGCACGCCACGCATTAAACACCACGAGAACCGTGATATTCGATGAGCGCAGTATACTACGATATGCAGAAGGCCTCCAATGCCCATCCTACTGTTAAAAATCCCTTAGTCGCCTTTTACGACACCCATGGAAGAGATAGGGAGTTGCTTTTCTTGGCCAACTTCACACGGGAAAGATGAAGTATTCGTAGAGGCCATTTGGTGGCTTGGAAACTCTGCCGAACCCGCCATCGGGCCTCTGACAATGGAAAGCGTATAAAGCAACATCGAGTCCATTGTGCTCCGTCCTAATGAGACTGGAGACCTGTGCAGATCCTTATTAGGCAACGAACAAACGAGGTTAATTCACACGATTACGACTGGAACTCGCCACAGACTAGAGGATCTATAGCTATTTAAGAAAATATTCTTAGATAAATATGAAAAAAATATATATACTGTGACCAGATTTTTTTGAGAAAATACCTACTTTAAAGTCTGTTTTATTTATATTTGCAAGTGTGAAGTGTATTTGCATTTATATAATCCGTTTCACAAGTGAATGCCAACGCTTAGCAATACATTTTGCAGCCATAGAACCAGACAAACCACCACGAACCAGACGAACCAGAATATATTTGACGAAAAAAATAACATTGTTTTACAAACTTGTTTTTTCTGACAGCTTTATAGTTAAAGATCGTAGGTCGATATAAGGGCATTATTGTGCGCTGCTTGTAAAAAACATAAGTCTTCTACCAATGGATAGGGTGCCAATAGACGATCATTTAACGATTGGGAGGGAAATCAGATTCATCCCATTTGCGCGGGGGGAGGGGATAGAAGGGGGCGAATTACGCACCATTATAATTATTTTTTTACGGATCAGTTAATGCTACTAGGGCTTGTGTGGTATTGTTTTCAGGGAAAACAAACACAAGGAATTCATTTTCGATGCTTAAAATGTATAATTTCATTGAAGAAATAATATTTTTAACGAAAAGTAATAAAAGTCACATACATATTTTTTTTATAAACTGCCATATTTTTTGAAGACCTTATATATTGCGACCACACAAAACATTTATGTAAAGTTTATTTAACCTAGTTTACAATAATATATAATTTTAGTATACTTCTCATACAAGAACTATAAGAAAAAAAAAGAATGCGTAAATTGTACCGAGGATTTCTTGCACTCGAGTAGTGTGAAAGTATCATAGTGTGTCCATTCAGGTTTTTGTTTTCATTCATGACAAAGATTTTTTCAAGCTTTGGCACATTGTTGCAACCAGTTAGTATCTTATACCGGGTGTGAGGGACAGCCATCCGAATACTGCAGGAGCGTGATCAGTCAACGAAAAAAAAAATCCGCGTCTACATGCAAATTGCCGGATCAAGTTTACAATTTTGTATGGAGACGCGGAATTTTCTTTTCTTTCCTGAAAGATTTGTTCACTGAAAGTTGTTCCATGTTGTTGACTGATCATGCCCCTTTAGTATTCGGAAGGTTGTTCCTAACACCCGGTATGTTTCAATAAGATCTCCACGTTTACTTCTCTCTTCTAATGTGGTTAGGCCTAGCGATGCTAAGCATTGCTCGTAGCCAGGTTTCGAAGGCAGGTTACCATTTTTGTAGCTCTTCTCTGTACTTTTTCAAGAAGGTTGATGTCCTTTTGAAAATATGGACTCCATATTTGAAATCCGTACTCTAGCAAGAGACGAACATAAATTTTGTAGACCTTTAGGAAAAGTTCTTTGTTAATGTGGAAAAACGCCTTACTTATAATGTATAGTAAATAATTTGCTCTTTTTGTGATACCAATAATGTGTTCTTCCCACTTCAAGTTCTGCGTAAAAATAATGCCTAAATCCTTCTGACAGGACACGCTAGCCACTACTTTGCCCTATATGGTATAAAGATTCTTGGGGCTTTTATTGCCAATGTGTAAAACAGTACACTTATCAGCTTTGAGTATTACAAGCCAGTCTTTAGTCTATTCAATAATGTGGTCAATATTGTCTTGCAAGATGTTATGTTTAATTAATGGGTTGCCTATAATTTATGTGTCGTCAGCGATCAGGGAGACTTCTGACTGTATAACTTGCTTAAGATCTATCAGGAAGATACCAAAAAGAGTAGGTCCTAACACTGATCCTTATGGTACACCGCTAAGGACATTGTGTGGTTCAGAAAAACATTCTCCAATTCTAACAAGAATGTTTTTCCTGTTAAGAAGTTCTCTATCCATTTGAGGAGATCACCACGAATCCCATAATGTTCAAGTTTACAAATTAATCTTTTTATAGGGATTCGATCAAATGCCTTCTCATAATCCAAGTGGATAACATCTGTAGGTTCATGATTGTTCTAGCTCTGAGTCCATCTGTCAAGGCAGCAAAGCATGTTGGTTACTGTGGATCTCTTTGGCACAAATCCGTGTTGTACCTCGATTATAACATTCTCCATCTCCAAAAATTTCCTCATTTCTTTAGCTATAATCTTCTCCATCACTTTGCGTACTATACAGGTAAGGCTGATTGGACGATAGTTAGCGGCAGCAAGTTTGTCACCTTTTTGATAGATGGGTGTGATAATAGCTTCTTTCCAGTCATCTAGGAGTTCATGTTGTTCAAAGGATAGTTGCATAATTTGAGCCAAGGTTGCAGATATGGTAGGGCAACATCTCTTGAGTTGTTCAGCTGGTAATTCATAGGGCCCATAGCAGTATCATCTTTGAATTTGCTAATCGTTTTCGCTTTTTAATTGTCTGATGTAAATTATATGTTCTCTATTACATTTTAGACTCGAGGAACACTTGGTGTAGGAATGGTTACATTTTCTGGTTCCCGAACATACGATTTTTCAAATTGTTTGGCAAAATGATTGGCAAATTTTTCTTATCGTTAGTAATTAGATGTGTGTTTTCGTTTCTAAGTGACGGTGGTATAGAAATTTTTGAAGTTATCTCCTGGCGGATGGAGTTGTAAAATTCCTTAGGAGCCTTTTAAAAAATATTTTTCACAAAATTTATCCTTGTCGATCTGGCCAGGCTCACTATTTTGTTATTAACTGACCGGTATTCTCGATATGAGGCATCACTCTTATCAGTTTCTTTTTTTCTTGGGTAATTTTTTAACATTTGCTGTCCAATCCATGGTTTGTTTAAATTTTGTGATTTCTTACATTTTTTTATAGGTACATGTTGAAGAACAGCACTGTCTATTTTATTCTTAAAGGTACACCACGCATTAAGTACATCGTTGGTTTGGAGATTGATGGGTTTATTTAGTGCTTGAGATATCAGCTGATAGTCGGCCTTAAAAATGAGTTGGGCGACGAGCCTGCGTAGTATTTATCTGAACTTGAAGAGTTGCTATCAGTATTTCATGATCACTGTTTCCTATATTAGCATAATTTTCATCGTTGCACAATATTAGATCTAAAATAGATTCCTGGTCATGTGGTCATTTCTTTTACGTGTCATTTTAGTAACTAGTTGGTGTAGGTTAATTTTGTTAAAAGTTCGACTGAATTGAATCTTTATTTTAAATACATCTTTAATAATTATAAATAATGTCATTTTATTACTAGGTATCAAATAATTCTTCATCTGCTACTAATATAAGTAGGTACTTAAATTTAATTACGTTTTTATAGACATGAAATGTTACTTTCTCACTTAATATAAATTATAATATAACAAAGATGAAAGATTTGTATTTTTGTATGTATGCATATTTGTAACGAATAAATTTAAAAACAAATAAAAATTTATCATTTTGAATTAACTCTTCATATGCATTTTTATAAAAAATATATACCACATAAGCCCAAGCATAAATCTTGAAATTAAATAATATGATCGGATAAGTACCTCAGCGTATTACAGCGCGCTTATTTTTCTTGGCGCATTCTTTATTTTTTTTCTTACAGTTCTTGTATGAGAAGTATACTACAATTATATATATTTTTAAATTGGATTAAATAAGCTTTAAATAAATATTTTTTGTGGTCGCAATAAATAAGGTCTTCAAAAAATATGTCAGTTTATAAAAAATATATGTATGTGACTCTTATTACTTTTCGTTAAAAATATTATTTCTTCTATGGAATTATACATTTTAAGCATCAAAAATGAATTCCTTGTGTTTGTTTTCCCTGAAAACAATACCACACAAGCCCTAGTAGCATTAACTGATCTTTAAAAAAATAATCATAATGGTGCGTAATTCGCCCCCTTCTATCCCCTCCCCCCGCGCACGTGGGCCGAATCTGATTTCCCTCCCACTCGTTAAATGATCGTCTATTGGCACCCTATCCACTGGTAGAAGATTTATGTTTTTTACAAGCAGCGCACAATCACCAAGGTACTATCTTTAACTATTAGCTGTATTGATCATGGAGCACAATAGCCTTGGTAAAGCTGAAAAATGTGTTGGTAAGCTTTGGCATTGACTCCTGAAACTGATTATACTGCAAATGTTAAAACCAAGTGTTCTTCTCATGATTTAAAATCGTAAGTAGGTCGTAGGTCGGTAATCAGTTGCTTCAGAGATTTGGGCACGATTTTGGCCTATAAACTAAAACTTTAAATTCAGGCCATGAAACCTAAAAAAATACCTCAAAGAACATAATACATACATAAAATCACGCCTCTTTCCCGGCGAGGTAGAGACTAGAGCCAGCTACGATCTTGACATTTTTCCTTCGCTTCACTTCGCCTAGTATAGTATTATATTATGTGTGACTTCGCTTCAACTTATCAACCCTCCATAAACGCTACATCAAAAATAGGTCGAAATAAGAAAGACTTCCTATACAAAATTCACTATTATGTGATGCATTTTCTGTTTTTAATGACCAAAGTTCCTTGTTCCACAGTTTTAGTTTCGGGAGATGTCTTTTAACACCCAGCATTTTTTTTTATTCTACGTAAAATGGGGCTGTTGAAACGGTCGTCGACCTTCTAACAAAAAAGATATTTCATAGTGACGTCTATAGTATTTATGATCTAAGAACGGCCCTAATGTTTTAAACGTGATGTTTTACTAATAGCTTCGATTTAGTGACACGGTTTCCCTGTAATGTCGCTATTGTCTGCTCTAAGTGGAATTTCGTTAGTTTACACTTTACACTTATAACTAGTTGACTAATAAAGAGTGTTAAAAATCTTTCTCGGCCTTTTATTCTGCCTTATTTGCAAAAATAATAATCTCAGTGGTCTTAGTGCCAAATTTTTGTTTGTTCCTTAGATGGAAAAGATGAAACCTTTTTGACTCTACTAGTCCAATCGCTTAACGTCTTATATCGCCTTTATCCCGTGTGGTGCCGGCAAAGAATAGTACCAACCCATACATACCCGTGGGTGTCGTAAGAGGCGACTAAGGGTTAACTGGAGGATGGGCAGCAGCATCCTACTTTATTTGTTACATCTTACTTACTGCGGTCACCTACAACCGCGGTCCATGGTGCCAGCCGTAACGCTAACAAGCGAGGTGACTATGGTACTTCTGCTCCACATTTTTCCAGCAAAAGCTAGAACTCTGGAGGGAGCTCCCTGTCCTGTAGTGGACGTTTCATGGGATGTTATGATGATGATGATGATCGCCTTTACGTAGACACGCCTTACAATTTCACCTATTTTTTTCCAGGTACTAGTAAGGTACATAGCTCTCAATTTTTGATAGGAGCCAATTCTTGAATTGTCAATGGAAATGTGGCAGAAATGAAATAGGTACGCGCTGTTTTGTGAATTGCCATTGCGGCGGCATTATGTAAAATGACGAATAAAAAATTTCTCGGCATTTTGTAGAATGCCAAGGCAAATGTAAAATGACGAATTATACAATTTTCCTGAGACATATATCTACATCGAGCGCGAATTTGAAATTTGAAATTGGAAAGACCCTCAGAAGGACCACGAGAATCTCGCGTAGAGTAAAACTCTTGTACGGACAGTCAATATTTTTACAGCAGCTTATCTAGTGTCGCAATACCTATTCTCACATTTCTCCATTGACAAAACGCGAGTTAGCACTATTCGTGAAGTAAAGCCACTTCCGTCAACAAATTACTGGTTCACACCGGTTTGAGGCAGTTAAAACCCGCTCTATGTGAATTGATAGTAAACATGCGATTGTGTTGTCGCTACTTTGTTGTCATTGTTGATAAAAATGCTTTGAAAAAGATAAATGTTTGCTGAAATATTGCTTTATTTGTAGTGTTGTTCATTAGTTTGCTTTTATTATGAGCAAGCTTTTATATTTTTCATTGAAGTGCGTACACTTACGAGCACGTCAAGATTGACGCTTTGGACTTAGTACCGTTCTTATATCAATAGCCGTTGAGCTAAGGTCGCGTTGCAAATGTTAAACATGACCTGCTCTTACTGTGCATACAGTTTTGAGCACATCAAGTTACACATTTAACTTTGTACGGTACCTTCTGATATTATTTCAATAGTGATTTCTGATTAGGGTGACCAAATCTGATTTTTCATTTTACGGGGCTACAACGTTCAAAATACGGGATTTAGGATTAAAATACGGGACAACCAAAATTATATTAAAAATAGTTGAAAATAACTTTTGTCTCATAATTAACAAAATTTTGTATTATATGTGACGAGACAAATGTGCTTAAATTTATTCTTGCGAAGAGTCCTCATTTACACGCAGGGTGTTTTAATAATGCAATTACAGTGATTCTCCGGCGCTTGCCATAATCGCACGGTAATTATACAGTACACCCTGTACAGAAGCGATATTAAAGCTGTATAACTTGTGTATAACTGTAATTATGAGACGACGTAAAGGACTTATTTGATACGACGACGTAAATGTTTAATAAGAGGAGTTTGTCATGTAAAACTGGAGTTTTAGATGTCATTATTTATTAAGTTTTAGTCTAACAATTATTGGAAACTCATATCTATCATTACGTCATTGTATTAACATCAGAAATAGGGTGACCAGACGTCCCGTATTTTACGGGACATCCCGTTTTTCAGCTTTTAATTTGACAGTGTCCCTTAATTTTGTAAAACTAATACGGGACAGAACAACGTATTTCAGCAAATTGTACTCTCGTGCCATCTAATGACCACATAGAGAGATTTTTCCCTTATGTATGATGCAGCAAAACATGGACCAAAAAATAGAAACCGCTTGTCTATTGACAATTTCAAGGCTGAGTTGCAAATCAAAATTAACTTCGATGTTCTCTGCGTAATTTTGTGTGGTGCCTGTTAAAAAAGTAAAGCCAGAATAACACGGGCTAAGCCGCGCGATAGAAAACTATACATACATGTGATACATAACTATACATAAAAGTTTTATTTAATTTTTTCATACAACCATTAAACGTAAATTTTCCAGAAGGGTGTTTTTTACCCGACTGCCCCAAAACAGGAGGGTTATGTTTTTCAAGTGTATGTATGTATGTATGTATGTATGTCGATTTCTTTGTCGCGCTCTGCAGCCTAAACGGCTTGGTAGATTTCAACATGTGAGGTGTCGTTAGGTTCGTAATTATTGTAGGAGTGTCATAGGGTATAAAAAAAAATAAAAAAGTACTAAATAAAAAAACTATTTCACAAAATAAAATACCCGACTGAAAAAAGAATCTTAATCGGTTTCCGATTGAGATGAAATTTTGCATGCGTGTGAATCGGATGACAATGCAATATTATTGTAACTTGGAGCTGATCTGATGATGGAGCCGGAAGATATCCATAAAAAAGTGGATATTACCGCGTTTCAGAATCCTACAGCGCCATCTGTAGGTGGGTAGCGTCGCTTGAGCACCTGGTAATATTTTAATGATAAAACAACTCTGGGAGGTTTCTTTACGAAATATTTGGGCTTAGCTAGGCCTTTTGGAAATAAAATCACTTAGTTTTAACATACAAAGCAATGACTAAATTTCCCGTGCAAGATGCCACATTCTTTACTTTTGTAATATACTGTAGTTTTTCTACTCCATACCAGAGGCGCTGTTTTTTTTACCGCGTTTCAGAAACCTACAGCGCCATCTGTTGGTGGGTAGCGTCGCTTGCTCATCTGGTAATATTCTATTAATAAAACAACTCTGGGAGGTTTCTTTATAAAATATTTGGGTTTAGATAGGCCTTTTGGAAATAATTTTCTAAGTTTTAACATATAAAGCAATGACTAAATTTCCCGTGCAAGATGCAGCATTAATTACTTTTGTGGTAGACTGTAGCTGAGCTGTTTTTTGATGTCGACTACCCAAAGAGGTTTTAGCCCACGCTTCGCCAAAGCGAACCACCAGCGACTAAAACCTTGTGACTACCAAATTCAACCATACCTTAAGTACGGTCAACCGCACATGAATGGAAAGATTTGCAACTCTATTACTAAATCACAAAGTTCGAAGTGTTTCTACTGACGTGCTGTTGGGTGTATGTAGAAAAATACAGTCAGCAGAGAGGGACTATATATCGCTCTTAACAGCATCGAGTGTCCACCAAACCTTCTTAGTTTAATAAAGAGCTTCCACGAAGATATGAATGGCGCTGTCGTTGCTAGTGGCATTACATCTGAGCCGTTCAAAATGCGCAGAGGTGTCCGCCAAGGTTGCGTGTTAGCACCCACCCTGTTTGGTATATTTTTCTCATTGCTATTAAGAGAAGCATTCGGCAATGACCAGCAGGGTATACATCTACATTCAAGAGCTGATGGGAAGTTGTACAACATAATTTCACTTCTTAAGTCCAAGCGCCATCGCGAGGACGTTTTTATCGACAGCCTTCTATTTGCTGATGATGCAGCCTTTGCGGCCAACACTGCAATTGATTTACAAATCATCGTCGATAAGTTTTCACGGGCATGTTCCTTGTTCGGCTGAATACAAGAGTATGGCAAAACAAACATCTTACGACGAACACCAAGATGATCGTTTACCAAGCATGCATTTCAAGCATACTGTTGTATGGAGCAGCAAGGACGACGTACGCAAAACAAGAGCGACAACTTAATGCCTTTCATATGCGCTGCTTCCGAAACATCCTAGGCATCTCCTGGAAGGACAAGGTAACCAACAAAACGGTTTTACAACGAGCACAGCTACCCAGTTTCTTCGCATTGCTGAAGCAGAGACTATTACGATGTTTGGGACACGTGCGCCGCATGGAACCAACCCGTCTACCTCAGCGTGTATTGCTTGGTGCTATAGCGCACGCAAAAAGAAGTGTTGGTAGGCCAATGCTGCGCTTTAAAGATTGCGCCAAGCGTCACTTTTGGTATTGAACACCTAGACTGGGAGCAGACAGCTGAGGACAGAACCAAATGGCGTAAATCATTACTGGATGGACGCAAGGTACACGATGAAGCCTGGTGTTGTGCCATTGCCGAAAAAAGCGAGAAACGTAAGAAAAATAACGACATAACATCAGTTATTGATAACACAAGCTTCACCTGCAGAGCGTGTGGCAGCACCTGCCGCTCCCGAATAGGCTTATTCAGCCACGAAAAACGGTGAAATCGACAGAATATTGTTTAAATCGTCTGACATAGACGACTAAGGCCTATAATGATGTTGTATGTATGTCGATTTCTTTGTCGCGATTAGCGATAGATTTCAACATATGAATTGTCGTTAGATTTGTATTTATTGTAGGAGTGTCGTAGGGTATAATATTATAGTACGGCACCTTTGAAGAGAAAAAAGGGGGAAATATTTTTTTTTAAATTATTACTTTTACAACATGGGTATCAAACAATAGCTGGTAAAAACCTGATTCTAAGGTTTAAGCAAATGTTTTAGTATAACTTGACGTAGCAAATCTGAAAACTAAAAAGTTTAAAATAAAAAAATATTAAATAACAAAAAACCCAACTGCTTAGCACAAGAGAGGAAAACAAACAAAAATCCTATTGGATTTGGTAACTTGAATTGTGTAAGATACTGCAGGCGGGGACGAACAAAATTAAGTCGTAAACATCCACAAAACGTTTTTTCGTCCCCGCCTGCAGTATCTTACACAATTCAAGTTACCAAATCCAATAGGATTTTTGTTTGTTTTCCTCTCTTGTGCTAAGCAGTTGGGTGTTTTGTTATTTAATATTTTTTAAGAAAATATTAGTTAGAGCGGGCTATAAAAAACGCATGTTTATTATTTTTTCATGTCCTCAAAAATACAATTAAACTTGCATACAAATAAACTTGCATACAAAAAAAAACTATTTCTGAATTAATTTCATTACAGAAGCTATTAGGTTTAGGTTTTAATTTTTAGATATTTAAAAGTCGCTTCTTTTTTTCCACCATGGCGCCACCTTGTTTGTGAAGCGATGTAGTTTAGCTGACGTCATAACGAGATTTTAATATCCAACAATGAATAAACGGTTTTGAGTTTGAGTTATGCAGAATGAAAATTATGAAGTATAAGAGCCAACGCGCACTATTGATTTTTAGTTGGCCGACAGTTTAGTCACAATCGCACTTTCTATAGACAAATCGATCGACAAATGCGCGCACTGTACATACTGATTCCCAGAACGATCAAACTATCGGCCAACTAAAAAATCGCTAGTGCGCGGTGGCTCTAACAGTTGCACAATGAAAATACATACTGCCATCGCACACTAGCGATTTTTACAGTTTAGTTGCAATCGTACTTTCTATAGACAAATTGATCGACAAATGCGCGCACTACCATAGGGGTACATACTGATTCCCAGAACGATCAAACTATTGGCCAACTAAAAAATCGCTAGTACGCGGTGGCTCTAAACTCCATTTCCGTACTATTCATAGTATGGAGCAATACGGGAATGAAAATGATAGCGGGCAATGACCTCTATTTCGAATCTGACATTGGTTTCGAATTTGGAATATTCCGAAACGGGAGTAGATAATAGTACATTCCACAAAACAATTTCTCTTAAGCCAACTGAAAAGCGACTGCTTCTTCAAATTCCAAATGCAACGTCGCATTTTGATGTCGCGTCAGTAGTCGGCGTTCGTGAAAAATTTGTACGGCTGGCTGCTTTCACGTCAAAATATGCACGGTTTTTCGCATTGCACGTCAAAATGTCGGGAGTCTAGCATAAAATAGGAGCTTTGGTGTGCTTACAGTGTCTTACGTGAAATTTTTGAATGTAAAACAAGGACTAATTGTAATGGCTTTTCAATAAAGGTAAACACATCATGAAATCCGCATCCGTTGACTCGAGAAGCAAAAAAAACAGTATCTGCATGTGCAGATGTTAAAAATACTTACTTTCGCTGACTCAGGGACCCAAACAGGATCTTGGCCTCCGACACGAAAAGCCGCCAGTCGTCCCTTTTCTTTGGAGGGCGCTCCTTCTTCACTTCATCACTCCAGCGGTACCTCCAGGCACAGATAATATAATACTATACTTGTACAGATGCCTCACGTCATAGAACGAATTTGTGCCGCAAATTGCTCGGGCTATTTTTTCCATAAGGTATTTTCTTAGAATAAATTGATATCTGGATGTTAAAATTGAATTAATGTCATAGTTTACACCTTTACCTACCAACCTAGTAACATTTAGTTTAATTATTAGAAACAAAAGAAAGGGCCAAATGAATTCGGGCTATTTACTCCGTCGAAAAAACCGTAGTACCTAATGGAACCCCATGCTCCAGGTACGTTCTTAATAATGCATCCTTGTAAGTTACTTGCATTGCATGAGTCATGTACGTGTCATCGTAAGTTGATCCATTTCCGCATTAGTTGATAAACTGACAGAAAATAACAAACTCGTAGGAAACTCGAAGATCCATAAGTCTGTTAATTAACACCGACAACCTAACCGATTAGGTTGTTCGGTAGGATCGGGTAGGTTTTGTTGTGTTAATGTCTAGCCACGGGACCGCAAGACCATCAAAGTTTCAATACAGCGCCTTAAGCCACGATCACACCTAGCTTAATTCAAAGACTAATTCGGCATACATTGCTTGGTTATTTTAATTGCAATATCCTTACTTCAACGAGCAATGTATGCCGAATTAGTCTTTGAATTCAGCTAGGTGTGATCGTGACTTTAGCTGCATACATGCGGAATACTTAGTTGGTACTCAACGCGACGTGTATAATCCATTTCACGAGTCTATGCCAACGCTTAAGGGGCTGATAAGAGCTAAATACCGCTTCACTTGAGCAGGTTATTAACGAAAAGCGATTAATATATGGCCATGAAAAAAAATAATGTGATAATCAAGCATCTTTCCAATAATATGGCCGACTCTGAAACACGATTAAATATATTTTGTACGGCATTAAAAAAATCCAAAGTTACCTCTGGTTTTTGCTTTTAAACCGTTTTTCTTAAGTACCCATGTCGTCGAGAGATATATGTCAAGCGCAAAAGCCAGCAGTGACGAAATACGTTCTTTGAGAGAGGCCATGGTAGAGCGTATTAACTCAACCTTAAGTCTTGTCTCCGACTGGGGTGGCAAAAATCTGGTAAGTTTCAACGCCACCAAAACGCAGGCGTGTCTGTTCACCGCCAAAAGGAGTCCGTTCAATCTGGCTCCTACTTTTCGAGGTACAACTGTACCAGTTACCGACAGCCTCGAGCTACTTGGCATGAAGTTGTGTGCAAATCTGAACTTCGGCGCTAACATTGAGTCAAAAGCCCAAAGTGCGGCAAAAAAGCTGAGCATCCTCAATAAGGTTAAGCGTTACTTCATTCCTGGTTAGCTTCTAGTTTTATATAAAGCCCAAGTCCGATCGTGCATGGAGAATTGCTGTCACCTTTGGGATGGCTCAGCCAAATACCAGCTAGCCGCACTTGACTCGATAGATCGCAGAGCCAAGAAGCTCGTTGGTGATGAGATGCTGGTGAAAACCAAGTTTCACAGACTGGCCCACCGTCGCAAAGTTGCATGTCTGTCGGTCTTCTACAGATTGTACTTCGGAGAGTGTGCTCTAGAGCTCCACGAGCTTATTCCACCATCTCCCTTCTACCATCGGGAGTCCAGACGCACCGCAGGATTTCACCCATACTTGGTTGATATTCCGCACATTCGCACAAAGCGCTTTGAAACATCTTTTATAATGCGCACGGCTAAAGAGTGGAATTCTCTGCCTGCGTCTGTGTTCCCGAGTTCATATAACCCGAATCTATTCAAGTCGCGAGTGAATAGGCTTCTTCTGGGTAAGCTCGTTCCATCGTCGACCTCATCTGTGTCTTCAAGACTAGATCGAGGTCAAGAGTAAGCCCATTTTCAATAAAATAAAAAAATAAACATTAATCTATGATGCCAAAACTTTTACACATTGTTCAATATATTATGCATAATAATATAGCCGTCTTATAATTAATATTATGGGTACAGATTTTGAGAAAAATGCAAAAATGAGCGAAAAACGTAAAACGGCGCGAATCCGCGCCGTTCTAACACGCGCATTCAGTACTTTGTTAGAAAGGGAGGTAATTTAGCTCTTATCAGCCCCTTAAGTTCAGACTTTTAATTAGCTTTTAGCTACTTATTATGTTATTGTTAGTAGGTTTGATTTTTAGGGGGGTTTTACCATAGTCGCCACGCTTGGCGCCCGCAGTAAGATGAAATAATACACAGAAGAACGCTGCTGCCCATCCTCTGGATTTCATTTCCCTTGGTCGCCTCTTACGACACCCACGGGAAGAGATAGGTCAGTACTATTCTTTTTAGGCTGGCACCGCACAGCAGCGTTGGCGTTGGCAGGCCCCCCACAAGGTGGACCGACGATCTGGTCAAGGTCGCGGGAAGCCGCTGGATGCGAGCAGCGCAGGACCGGTCGTCATGGAGATCTTTAGGGGAGGCCTATGTCCAGCAGTGGACGTCTTTCGGATGATATGATGATGATGAGTAGGTTTATAGTCGTAAGTCTCCCACAAAATAAATAAAATAAATAAAATTAATAGCTGCAGCTAAAGCTGTTAGAAAAAACAAGTTTGTAAAACAATGTTATTTTTGCGGTCAAATATACTCTGGTTTTAGGGTCATGGCTGCAAAATGTGTTGGTAAGCGTTGGCATTGACTCATGAAACGGATTATATTATAATGCAAAATCGCAGGTCACGCCGCCATTCGCGCGGTCCCGTGGCCTTGCCGTTAGAGCCTCCCTCGAAGCAAAATCGGTACAGTTTATTATATTTCGAACGACTATCAACTTGTAAGTCTATCAAATTGATCAACTTACGATTCTCGCTATTTTCCGGTGACATATGCAATAAACACTCCATTTGGCTTAAAGCCACCCATTCTCCAAACAACGGTACCAAAAAGCTGCGTTACTCTCCAGACACCACATTGCACACCCCACCATCTATCTTAATTCACTTACCACCCTATTCTATTCTTCGTTCGATTGAACGGGCTCTTATTCTCAAATCACGACGTTGCTAGGAATGAGACGAGCGATAATCGAATTACCACCCTCTTTCAAATAGTTTTGAATTGCGGTGGAGAGAAAAGCTTCGTGGACTTGTTGATAGAATTGTAAAGAAAATCTAATAATTAGAAGATGATTAGATGTAAAGTTTCTAAAACAAAGTATGAATGATTTCAAAATTACGAGAAGTTAGTGTAATAAAATAACTATCATTTTGGGCTTTGTCGCAGTCGGGTAAAAAGGCATCTCCCTGAAAAATTGAGATCATAATACTGAAAATAACTGTCTATGAGGAGCCTAGACTAAAATACGAACACCTTCTCATATTCCGGTCCCTTATAGTCTTATATCGCCAAATTCACCAAATTACCTACACCAAATTGCACCAAATTTTCTAGGTACTGGTTAGACATAGCTCTCAATTTTTGATAGGAGCCGATTCTTGAATTTTCTATAAAAACTTTTTGAAATTCCAGAATTGGCTCCTATCAAAAATTTAGAGCTATGTACCTAACTAGTACCTGAAAAAAATTTGGTGAAATTGTAAATCGTGTCTACGTGAAACAGCTAACTGACCGCACTATTATACAAAGTGCATATTATATGCAAATGCAATTTTTTCCCGTATTTAGATGTTGTGTGTTCTTTGTTCAGTTTCAGTTCTTGAGAGATCTCTTTTTACACCCTGTATATAAAGGTCCTAATGAAATAGTGAACATAATTTTAGTATGTTACTCAGACCATGAAACTGAACAACTTTCCCCAAGGAACATAGGTCGAAACAATGAAAAACTGCATCAGCTAACAGCGCATTTTAAGGTCAAATTTGGTATTTCGCATTTCAACCTATGTGCCTTGGGGAAAGTTGTTCAGTTTCATTGTCTGAGTAATGTACTAAAATTATGTTCACTATTTCATTATGACCTTAAAGATACTTTTTCAGCTAAACCTAGATTTTTTAAACTTTTCATAACTCTCATAAATATCTACTTCATCATAATCATCATACACACTAGTTTCCGTTTCTATATCTGTGTTTACGAATGCGGCGGGGACGAACCGACGAACACAATACAATGCTTCTCTAAAATGTATTTCGGGGATGCATTTGTCGGCGAAACTTGCCTTGAAGTTTCAAAATGAAAATTCCCCGGCACCGTTCCCTCGTTTTGTTGAAACTTTTTCCGAATAAGTTGCATTTTCGTTTCGCATTCGAAAATGGCATTTGTAGTTTGAGAATCGTTGTTTTTTAAGCAGCACAGTTTGCCTATTTAAGTTGAGAAAATATAGAAAAGCAACTGTGGCCCACGGCTTCGCTTACATGAAATACATTTATAAGGAATACTTCATTCAAGTGTTTTTATTTACATGCATCTCACTTAAAACTGTAAGAGATTCGTAAGCAGTTTTGGAGAATTCATTTTTATTAGTGTTTCTGTCCCAAATCCCTAGCTACCCAAATACCAGTAGGAATTTCCTTTCGTGTGCCAGACATACCTACACAAACATAAAACCAAACGCAGACTAGAAAATAAATACTGAAACTCATCATATGGATATCTGCCCCGATTGGGAATCAAAATCGGGAAATTTGTAGCACTATGATCTGGAAAACTAAAACAATCATAAATCAAACAACTGAGGTGAAAAGTAAGATTTCATTATCTCATCGGCTTCTCCTCTCACAAAATAGGTACTGTGTACCTTTCATTTCTATGTAAATGCTGTTCAGAATATGATGACCTCTTTCTTATCATGTTAGCTCCTAAGCTTGTATTAAAACACCAAGATTGTATCGTGATAGACAAATAAATGAAATTGAAATTGAAATTTATGTCCATCCTCAGAACAGTACGTAGAGCGAAAATTTATGACATCGTTTATCTAACATTATAATACTTTACGGCAAGCATAACTCATATAAAACGGTATTCCAATCCTGTCATACATAACGGTCAATCATATCAATTCTGACCGACATTTAAAGTAAGTAAACGTCAAGGCGAAGGGCGAGTATGGTATATTTTAGAACACCTTTGATCCAGATTTATTTGACGCATCCCGGCGTATTAAATTACTATCTGTTTCGAAGACGCATCATATTTTATGGGTCGTTCGGAAAGTGCAAAAAACGTTGCGACGCGCAGTGGTGCTTTTCATCAGTTTATGGCGTCGTAAAAGTGCAAGTCGACACGTTTCAGCCCTGGTAAAGAACAGAGACGTACTTGAAGATGGAATGACGAAAGAAAGGGGGTAAACTCTACTTACACACCCGCCCAGGCTTTTTGTAGGTCCGATTATCAGGCCAACTTTTCCTCCGATGGCCGATTTTGTGACTGACTTTTTGTAGGACATGTGCGTTTCACTATTGCATTCAGTACATATTTCCCTAACAAAACATCGGCCACCGACTATCAGACATGGGCGGGCACCCTATTGTTGAAAATGGCAGTTCAATGTATTTGGAATAAGGGAATAATTGGACTTCAATTCAATAAGTGTATCTTGCGCGACGCAATTTGCGCCGCGTTACGCACCGTCATTTAGTTTCATATAATTTCGACAAACCCTTCACACCACGCGCAAGATCGCACTCGAGTATGCAGAACTCCAGCTATGGCCTCATTGAGCATAAGTTGCGCCGCGCTATTACGCGGATTAAGATACACTGCGTCTGGGTGTCTACTCTCAAAGTCCGATATATCGAAACGATACTATACGAAACATGCAAATGCAAAACTTCGTTCCTTGACAATACAGTAGAATATTGGTTGGATGAATTTTCAAACTGCCAGTAGTTAGCATCCAACCAATATTCTACTGTATTGTCAAGGGACGAAGTTTTGAATTTGCATGTTTCGAATAGTATCGTTTCGATATATCGGACTTTGAGAGTAGACACCCTAGTTCGTCCCAAAGATACTTGGTGCAACTTGTGGCCTTAGCTGGATTTTGCATACTCGCTTGTGATAAACGGTGTGACGCAATTTCGGCGCGTAGCGCGGCGCAAGTTGCGTCGAGTAAGATGCGCTCCTATATGCACAGAACGCATTTAGATCGTAACTGCACTGTTTTTGTGGTTGCCCTAAATGATCATCTTATACGATTTTGAATAACTGACCAAATGTGATATTAGCTAGAGCCAGCCCTGCTCAAACGCAAATGACAAGCGCATTCATGGATTTATAGTACTCGCAAGCCATGCGCTCGCGTCGCCATTTTCATATACGCACTAACTGACACGATGATACTCGGAAATAGATTAACGATTGGTCTTACTACTTTTGTTAACCTCACGTTGCTTCCACTAACGTTTACTACGAATAAAATTACAATAGGTCCTTTTTTGCAACGTATTCAGTTTTATTTGGTAAGTCAAACAGTAACTGGCACATGAGACATACCATCTTAGTTCTCAGGGTGGGTAACGCGCTTTGCTGTCTTATAAGTGTCAAATTATTTCACTAATAAGACAGTGGGTGTTATGGGCGGTGGTGGGTGACCACTTACCATTAGGTGGCCCACCTGCTCGTTTAGCCACTTGTGACATAAAAAAAAAACTGTGTAGTCTAAATAATATTGCCCGACTCTGCGGCGAAGCCCAAAAGACCGTAGGTATGTGTTTGACCTGTATGTATGTAATTAGTGTAAGTGTATGTCCGTTTCTTTGTTCTCTCGTAACTTCTAAACGGCTGAACCGATTTTGATCGATTGTACTGTAACCAAGCGCTTGCGCATCTCTTTCATCTGACCTCAAAATTGAACCGGCCCGTTTCAGTTTTCAAATCAGCTGACGTTCCGAATTCAAAATTATCCAGTGACTTCTTGGTGACTTCGCAATGTTTTGATGTGTCTCCACTTCTTGTAAATTTATAATCCAAATAAAAAAACATAGGCTTGGTTTTTTCTATTATGTCACTATGTTGCTGATAATTAACTGCTATGGTTATTTCATACTTTTTAGTGTTTGAAGAAGGTGATTAGTTTTTGTTAAAACAATTTTTTTTAAACCACAAATCATCTACTTGTTACGATAAAATCGTTCAAGTACTTATTCGACGGATACACTAAGTTATTGCAAAGATCTGATGGAATTAAAAATTGAAAAAAGATTTCGATATTTGTGTCTTTTGCGACATGACCGATCCTCTAACCCAAGCTAATTTCCAACAGGTCCTAACATATAATGGGAAATTCACAAACCCATGGTTTACCCCTTATGAAATTTAAAAAAAAGTGTTCAAGAATAAATACTACATGGTTTCCTATAAGTGCACCCAAAACTTCTAATCCACAAGAGTGCTTGAACGTAGAATATTCGAATATTAAGAATATACGCGGACGATTTTAAGTTTAAATCAACAATGCAACGAGTTTGGAGCCTTCCACACAAAAAATTCTGATAAACAGCCCTTTAGTAGACGAATGCCGCTTCAGAACAATGTGCACGCATTTTTACGCATTTTTTATTCGCATTTATGTATACGGTATCAATGTTTTCATTGTACAATAATACATAGATGTTTTGACTATTTTCGTCTATCGTTTTTTTGGTTACCATAGACGAAAATTGACAAAATGACAATTAAATAATGGCCATATATTCCGCTATCCGTCGCAGGCAAGGCGTATGATATATTTGCGACGCAGACACCCTACCGCGCAGTGCGGGCGGTCCTGAAATACTCAGCCATGATTCATGGACACTCTACAGTTATAGCTTGAGTTATAATAGCTTGTAATTAGAAATAATCCATATTTTTGATTTATAGTTATAGAAAGACATACAAATTAAACACTAAACATTCTCAAAGTGAAATCACGGAAACACTAGCAAATATTCAATAAGTTAACAAAAAAAAAGTAAAAAAATCGATAATCGTAATATTAGAAGATCTAACAAGGCGAACCTTGCGCCTAAACCTGCTGGGATGAAACTTGGCAGGAGTCAAGTACATAAAAAGTAGTGCTCCCCAGCAGGACGCGACTGAGATGCACAGTGGGAATGTCGAAAATGTGTAGTTTTTTACTAGGTTGAAAATTGTATCTATTGAACCGACATAGGTAGCTGGTTGAATATATTTGATTATAGGTAATACGTACAGAAATTATGAAATGATTACCGCACCTGAGCATAAGGAGAAATAAACTTTAGCTTTTTGGAAGTTTATTTTGAAAAAGGTACATACAATTCAAATTTAAACCTTAGAAAATTAAAAAAAGTAACTGGTACAGTCGAAAGCAGGTCAAGCCTGACACTTTCAGTGCGATTTTAACTTCTACTGCTATTTAAATAATAACGGCTCAAAGTTCATTGTGCTACGCTTGACGTGCTCCTGAGTGTACTCACAGTTAGGTCATGTTACCCGTCTAGCGAACTACGATGTTGTTTGATATTCTTATCGTGCCGAACAGCCTAAACAGCTGTATGTATCATTCTTCTCCAACAGATTCTGTCACTTGAACACGCCCTCTTTTGGAATCATACATGGGGTTTCTAAATGCAGTGCCGACTGCAGACCCTATAGTCGTCGTGGAGTCTCTTCTAGAAGTCAAAGATACGACACTCTCACTCCTTCTATTGAATCTGGACAGAAAACCTCTTGCGTTACGCCCGATAGTGGGATACGGAAACTCTGGCAACCTTGGAGTCTTGTAGTAATATAAATACACAGATCCTATAACCGTCACCACCACGAAGAACATTGAAATCGCAATTTTACCTCCTAAACCCGCTTTAGATGATGGGCTACCGCTGATATGCGCTAGGCTTTCGACCCCTTTATTGTTAAACCTATATTCCATTTCATGCACCGCTTCAGCACTGGTGCCAACATATTCATCGTTTTCCACTATGACTAATTGTACTCTGTAATCTGGCAATGTACCAATATGATACACCAAGCTTTCTTTACCGTACGCAGAAACAACTTCAGCAACGTTTTCTTCAAAATCCATCATATCAAATTGTGTTTCATTATCTATAATAAGATATCCTCCACAGATTTTACAACAATGCCCTATTGGTTGTACAGGATCAAAACATCTTGGTTTGGGACAGAATTTGAGAGTGCAATCAACTTCCAAAGGATTTTGCTGGCATGGACATCCTCTAGGTTTAGTACATTCTCCTTGCGCAATATCCAATCCTGTACCATAAGCATAATTCATCAGAAAATTTTGTGATCTTTTAGGAACCATTGTATTCCCAAAGTCTCTGTAAACAATTCTGTACATTGAGTTTACAGTTTGAGGAACTCCATTGATTGTCACCATTCGGACACGTTGAACAAATTTTGGCAACTGTATAGTGAATTCGGTGTCACTTGGAAATACAACTTCGTCAAAATAGCACGGCATTCTTTCAGCATCTGGTGTAGCCTTGTTGAATCTTGAAGATCTCCACACATCTGGATCCCCCCAATACGATGTTGCTTTTGGTATATAATATGAATTTCCACTCTCAGTGCAGTTATCGTGTCCGTGAGCTCCAAAAGAAATTATTGCATCTTCTAGGAGTAACTCTCCATCTATTGGCAAAATGAATTCCTTTACTGAAATATCCGCCTGCAACTTGATAGCTTCAGAGACATGTTGAGGAAACACTACAGCTTGTTTGGAACACGGCAGCTTATGATCTCTGAAGTTGATTGGTAAATTAAAACTTTTGTTTGGCGTCCATTCCACTAAAGCTGCGAACGAGATGGAAATTGTAATTAAAAGGAAAAATACTCGCATTGTATATTAATCAACGACCGTCTGACTGAATGTCGAATGTGTAAACGAATGGCAATTCTATAAAGCGGGATTGTAATTCGATACGGGTGAGGTCTGGTTCGTTATCTGTTTGTTTCATGTCATGATCGCCACATGACATGACTCACGCAATCAATGATGCAGCCATTTAGCTGACGCGACACGTACTGCTCAACATCATTAAAACAGTAAGAATGATCGATCACATCAAGTACATCGTTGAGAGTTCTTTGTTAAACTTGAGAGCTAAACCACAGCAATGCAATGCATCCAGTGCACTGCGCGTATATTAACTACTGTCCTACATTTTCATCTAAATGTGGTCTAGTGTAGTATCATCATTAATAATCAATCCAGATCAAGTTGATATTGTAATTATTGATTATTTTATTGTCCCATGTGGTGCCAGCAAAGAATAGCACCATCTCATACATACCCGTGGCTGTCGTAAGAGGCGACTAAGTATTATAAACTGGAGGTTGGGCAGTAACATCTTCTTGTGTATCGTAACCATCTTACTTACTACGTTCACCTACGACAGCGGTCTATGGTGCCAGCCGTAACGCTAAAAAGCGAGGTGACTATGGTAAACGTTAGTTTACTATTATTTAATCTGTGCTGTGGTACTTCCACTCCACATTTTTCCGGCAAAAGCTAGAATTCTGAAAGGAGCTCCCTGTCCTGTAGTGGACACTTTTTCATGCGATGTTATGATGAATAATTTTTATTTGCTTTAAAAAATTAACACTATTTAACACGTTTACAAAAATGATCTCTATTGAAATATAACCTCAAATTATTCCAAAAAAAACCATCAGGCTTAGACGCTCAACACATCTTGTCCGAAATCCAAAAAGCCTATAATCTCAATCCAGGCTTACCTCAATCTAGAGCATGCAATAAAAGTCATCCCTTTTCCAACCACGCACGGCCATAAAGCGCCACCTCATGATTTATAGAACAACACGAAGGTGGCTAAGTACAAACCATTAATGACTTTTGGAGGGGCGGAAATTTAATAAGACGCGGAGCCTGAGCCAAGGAGCGTAGTTATGCAAGTTTTATTGCTGGAAAAGCCTGACGGAATGTACGGGACGGTTTTGCAAGCACACGTCGAAGGGATGTTTTACTTACTGCAGATGTGACGAGTGTCTTTTAGAATTGAGCAATACGTTTCAAAGTACTGAGCATGATAATTAAGGTAAAATCCTACTTAAACAAGTTCGTGACATAACCGTTCATCGTGTACATTCTATAGATTTCAGTTGTAAACGATACCTAAGCAATTTTGACTAGGATAGTGACTGCTGCAAACTATTGTACCTACTTACTGGTTTCGTATGCTGGAAACGACTAAAATGTGGGGTTCTATATTTTATCTTCAAAACTGTTGGAAATTTAATATTATCTAGCCGTTAGGTGTCAATTCAGAAAGTGCATATCAACGAATACGAACGATTACGAACTTCCCTACTAAAAACGTGTTTTTAGGTTATTTTAACTCGATTTGTTTGTAAAACCGGGAACACTTACAAGCGTGAAAATTGGTGTTTATAGTGCACAAGCTTAAAACAAATAATAAAACTGGTCAAGTGAAACATTTAAAACACTTCTGAGTACGCGTCTATAAATATGACGGTATTTTTACCATAGTGGTACGGAACCCTTGGTGCGCGAGTCTGACTCACACTCAGCAAGTTTATTTATTTTCGTACACTATCAAAATAGAGACCTGTATGTCTCCAGAATATTGTAACAAGCGCGCTGAAACGCACAATATGGTAGATGGGTAGATAACAGCCCTAAATGTCGGGGTTTTACAGCTTCGTATAAAACCGCAATACCGTTCAGAAGGGTCCCGGATTCGCGGTTATGATTCCTGTGCAAAGAACGCACAGAAACTGTAATGTGAAAGTTATTGCCTCTTAAATGTTGAAGAAGTTTCAATAGAAATTCCAGAATTCGAGGGGTGGTTTTAATGAGCTAGATAATTATACTCTCAAATTCAGTACTCGTAAAATCGTTGACAAAAAAAAGATACACACAGAAATCTACACACCCGCGGAAATCCTGCGACGGATTTTTTCGTGAAGTCTGAAATATTGCAGTTTTGTATGGCAAAAGGTAAACTCAATTTTCAGTATACTAACACTTTTGCATATTTTTAGGAATTAAAAATACAATTTTTTTTTATTTTTTTTTAAGTATTATAACGGTTTTACCGTTCCTATAACTAAATAACTACAAAATAATACTTAAAATCTAGTAAAATCAAAATTCGAGCTTCTTTTGTTATTTACAGTCTAACTAAAATAAATATTAAAATAAGAAACCTTAAAAATCTCAAAACATTAAGTTAAAACTAGATATCGTGTAGGTATGTTTTGAACGACCCGTACGAGAACAATAGCAGATGATGACAAGTAACCGGTCCGTTGAACCAGGAGTGGGAGTGAGCTGCCATTTTTACGGCTGCAAGCAACGAAGCTAATACCATTCATTGATGCTATAAATATTTTAATTCTGTTCTGCTGAACTTAAATATTTAAGTCTTTTTTTAATTCTACATCTAATAATTTGTGCTATTTAATCCCCTAACTGGGTAAGTGTTGCAATATTTCACTTAAGTAGTAGTGCTTTGTAGTTAAGTAGTTACCTACTCGTACTACGGCGTAGCGATTTCATCATCTGTAGGGCTCCCGCACACGACCGAGAATCGGTGGGCGATTATCGGCCAGGACAAGGACGGAAGATTCAGGTGATAACACGTCAGAGCGGGATGCCGACAAAAAATCGGTCACCGATTCTCGGTCGTGTGCGGGAGCCCTAATGCTGTAGTCCTATTTAGCTGCTTAAATCACTGTATTTTAGTTAAGCATATCGTTTTAAGAACGAAATTATATCCTTCGATTAGCGAGTAACTTTGTGCCTACCTACAACGTATTTTCTAATTTTACAAGAATAATACTTTATTTCAAAAGGTTTTTACTAAGCTTATAGACTGAGTGAATTTCATTGTGAATCTCACATGGTACAGTTTTATATTTAATGCTATATTGTCAATTATTGTCAGTGCTACAAAATTATTGATAATACCGCCAATCATCATCATCATATCAGCCGAAAGACGTCCACTGCTGGACATAGGCCTCTATTAATTTTATATATCAAACTAAAAATAAAAACTTAATTTTATGCGTAAATTGATAACCGTGAAGTCAACTTTCAAATAAATAGAGCGTAATTTTCTCGACGAAACTTACCGCAAGGACTCGTCCGGCTCGTCCCTTGTGACATTTGCTTTGTGGTTGTGGAACGTACCAATGCGGAAAATCTGCTCTAGTATGTCATAACATAATTGATAGAAATATCTATCGGGGATCGTTCCGACGCGGAATTTTCGCTGGTGTATAGCTACACTTACTGTCGCAGCTAGTTATAAAGTACAAAGAAACTTCATATCAACACACAGGTACAACATTACCGACCGACTAGGTACAGTCAATAATATGTAGCGTAGACTCTAGGACGTAGCATGTTTGAAATAATAATAATATATAAATAAATAAATCTTTATTGAGCAAAGCCTAGTTACAATATAAACTTATGACTAAAGAAAGAAAATAAACTACAAGGCTGATAGAGCATACTAGATGTAACGTCTAACTCCCAAGCTAGAATAATCTGTATGTAAATAAGAACAGTACAAAACCCAATGTGTCAACCTTAACCTGCTCTTGATTGTCAAATAAAATATTAAGGCATAATATTTATAGGACCTTATACAGGGTGTAAGGGGCGCCGCGCGGCGTAATGAAAACTTTTTTTTTACTATGTATGGGTTTACTCTTGACCTCGATCTAAAAGGGCGTGCTCAGTCAACGAAACTGAACAACTTTCCCAAAGAAATATTTTTGGGAAATGAAATAAATTTTGACCTCTCCATTCAAACCGTTCGACCAGAGTGAGATATTTATATGGAGAGGTCAAATATTTTTTCATGTCTTAGAAATGTTTCTTTGGGAAAGTTGTTCAGTTTCGTTGACTGTTTAGTGAGTAGAGTTGTTCAGTGTTCGGTACACCCTGTATTATCATGCTGTCTCAAAATCACTCGATTTTATCACTTACTTAGCTCCATCATCATAATATAAGTCGATAGCAACAAATAGTGGGTTGTAAAGTTTATATTTACGCTAAAAGGTTCACATTTGTATGAGACTCACTATAACCGTTATGTGAGGCATTTTAAGATCATTAGTTTATTGGTATAGAGAGTGGTTGAAATGAATCAGAAAATGGTATTATTACAGCGTTGAATAAGTAGTGAGAATGACACAGAAAATAAACGACTATTGACTAATAATGCATTTTTTACGTTACGTCTAGCTGCAGTTTATCTTTGGACCCTGACTGGTGCAGTTTTCTGAAGCTTTAATCCCTTTGAAAAATAAAGCTTTCATTTTGGTCCTACCAAAGCTCTCCGTATGGGACCCATGACTTCAATTTTGCTTCCGTACCTGTTTCTAGTTCGGTTTTAAAGAACAGTTAGAAGTAACTATAAGTAGAGGACTGTCAATTAAATCTAGTAAGTGGGAAGAGTGGTTACCTTGTTCAAACTCGGCAAAAATGTTGAATTGTATCTATAGAAACTTCCGTTTTTCTCAATTTACAAGTTGCTTGCTGGATTGGCTGACTGTCTGTTGAACTTCGCGACTTTCGTTTTTGTCAAATCGCTTAGGGATTTGGTCAAACCTCTTCTTGTAATTTATTATTTTTTGCTTTGGTCTCTCCATTTCTGTCACTGTTGTTGCAAATCTGTAGTGCAGTGGGACTACGGTGGTTACTTAAAATTAACACTTATTTTCCCTCCTCCTCACCTCTTCCACTGGGACTCCTGTTTACCCAGGAGGTACAGTGCTACTCGGACGAACGACTAGCTGGAGAAGCTGACAAGAGTGCACCCGGGGACTGTCTACGCTGCATTGGGCCCCAAGACCTGACCTGGTGACTATGGTACTTCCACAAAGTATAAAATCGCAAAATTTCACAACCACAGGCAGGATTCGACCCTACATATTTGTTCCAGTAAAACTCGTAACTCGGAAACTCGTGCTGACTCGTAAGGCACCAGTTTCTTTCTAGATTGTTCGACGCTACTCAAAGAGAGACGAGTTCGTTGTGTATCGTTATCGATTTTGCAATACATAATTTAGGCATTGTATACGCTAGAAAGAATCTTTTTCCTGTTTTCTGAAAAATCTTCTTAAATTCCTTTGAGTAATCAGGGTTGTCACTTTTTCCAAATGAAATAGTTTTTATGTGGTATTTTGTTTTCAATAGTTTACTTCACCTCTTTTTAGGGTGCCGTACCGAAGAGTCTTAATGGAGTCCTATTACTAAGTCGTCTGTCTGTCCAACCTTTAAAGTGCTGTACCTACTGATTCGGACCTTATATTTGGTTTCATACACTAGCAGTTACTCTTGATTACATAATCGTGTTCGTGAGTGTCACAAAAAATCTACCGTCTATCTTTTTGCCAAATTGTATTAAAATTTGTTCAACTATATTGTCGTGAAAGAACATTAAATAGGCTAAATTTGGGTGGGGAAATAGGAAGGAACCAGGGCCTAGAGCCAAGCGGCTTTCTACAATCGCAAACGCTAGTAGAATAGAATGCAAATGTATGGGATTGACATTAGATAACGAAATATTGCGTGACGGCTAATGTCAATCCCATACATTATTATTCTATACTATAGCGTTTGCGATAATAGAAAGCCACTTGTCTCGGCACCCTGAAGACCATGAATTTTCAAAAGGAGAGAAGCGACTAAGTACAAAGTTCAAGGATAACATGAATCTTCAACAGGAGGACGGCAACTGGGGGGTTAAAGAGGCATATAATAAAAATATTAAAGTACCAAGAGAGCATATAACTAGGTGGTCAGAAAATGGGGGTTGAAAAAAAAAGTAGGTACCAAGATAGCAAGAAGGAAAAAAAAGAAAGTACAATTATTTTAGAAGAGAAAACAGAGTGTAAATAAAAAGTACCAGAAGAACATGAATCTGCAACAGAAGAACAGAAACTTCAAGATATTCCTTCTCGCGCGACAAAATTTACTTTTATTCTGTACATTAAAAGCCACAAGTGAAATTTAGATCTTGGATATTTATTTATTTTTTAGATATAAAGTTTATCTAGTGGATCTAGTGTAGGCAACGAAGCGGATCGTTGTATGAAGACCCCCGCATTAAATCCTCAGTCGATGAAACTTTGCAGGGGTATTACACTACATGAGACAAACTTACTATAAAAAAAAAAAATCGTTACTTTTAATTTTTCCATACAAAAATTACAAAAAAATTTATGAAAATATATTTTGTAAATTTTTTTTTAGTTATTTTGAATTTACATTTAATTCACGATCCTTTATCATCCTGTCAAATAAAATCTGCCTGAGAAATTAATGTTGGGGTCAACTGCTTCGTTGCCTACACTAATCGTGCTAGCGCTGCTGCTAGCTGATCCAAAAACCGAACAACATACCCTTTCTGTTACACCGTTTCGTACCGTCTGAGTAGCATAATACGCGCATCGTTACATCTCTAGGGCCGTCCACTTAACTCGCGCGGGCTCAGTGCTCACTGAGCGGGTGGCATGTCTTGGCATTCACTGCATGTCACACAGCACGGCGCTTACATAATTTTCTTACTAAGCACGCAGTGAATGCCGAGATATGCCACCCGCTCCGTGCGCCCGCGTGAGTTTAGCGGACGGCCTAGTGGATTCCCAATTTCCTCCTATTAGGCAAGTTAAACTAAAGTTTTTGGCTAAAAACCAAAAAGTCTACTGCGCGTTCGTGGATTTGGAAAAGGCCTATGACCGAGTGGTGAGGAATGAATTGTGGTCAGCATTGTCTATGTATGCGGTAAACGGTCATCTGATTCAAGCACTGAAATCTCTCTATGAGGATTCCAGTGCTTGCGTCAGAATAAACGGGGCGTACACTGAATGGTTAAGCATCGAAAAAGGTGTTAGGCAGGGATGTGTAGCGTCACCTTGGCTGTTTAACCTGTTCATGGATAATTGTTTGATTGATCTGAAAGAGAGTATGTGTGGACTGAGAATGAATGAGTTACTCATCAAATGTCTTCTCTACGCTGATGACCAAGTTGTACTTGCGTCATCTACTGACGAGTTGCAGGAGATGGTAACAATGATGAATTTGGCTTTGGACAGGAAAGAAATTAAAGTAAATGTAAGCAAGACGAAAGTAATGGTACTTGAAAGAGAAGAATGTATGACAGAGTATACTATATTAATAGGTGGTGAACAAGTCGAACAAGTGAAGGAGTTTGTGTATCTGGGCTCAAAGTTTACGAGAGATGGAAAGTGTGAAAGTGATATTGAAAGAAGAGTGAATGCTGGAAACATGGTGAATGGTGCCCTGCACGAGGAGTCAGAAGGTGTCTCACAAGGCTCGTTTGGCTGTTCATGGGGGTGTTTTGGTACCAACACTGATGTATGGCAGTGAAAGCTGGGTATGGCAGAAGAAGCATGAAAGTAGAATTAATGCAGTGGAAATGAGAGCGCTAAGGAGTATGATTGGTGTTAAATTGAGTGACAGGATTAGAAATAGAACGAAGATTGACGAAAGAGATCTACCAGGCGAGAGTGAATGGAAACGTTGGAAGGGGAAGGCCTAGGCGAACGTACCAGGATCAAATTCAGGACGTTCTGAATAAAGGCCAGGTTAAAAGTACCCTAAACCGACGAGCATGTATGAAAGGATTGATGAAAGTACAGGAAGCAAGGGAAGTATGTCAAGATCGTAGCAGGTGGAGGACTGTGGTCTCTGCCTACCCCGACGGGAAAGAGGCGTGATGTTATGTATGTATGTAAACTAATATTAGTCTCTCGATATTAAGGTACGAATTCGTATGCAGCTTGAAGAGCGTCATCGAGTGGCTGAACTAACATGTAATCTCTACGTTACTAGAGCTAATGACAAAAAGGCTTATTTGATGTTTTCCGGCATGCAAAAAGTTACTCTATGCTAAGGTAGTTGAGCGTTTATTGCAATAAGAGAACATTAAGATACATCGTTCTGGTTCCGGAAAAATGGGACCGCTCTGATTGGTGTCTGAGAAATGTTTTAGTGTCAAATCAAATCAAATCAAATCAAAATCGTTTATTCATTGTTGGATATTAAAATCTCTTAATGAGTGAGTGTGAGTTTACTGTTATAACATGGCTGTCAATGTGTGAATTTGGCGACACCGGTTCTCTAAGAAATAATATTCATGCCCCTTCCTCTACAGTTTTATATTCCGTGATCATAACCACGAAATGAAATGTCCACTAAAGGACAGGGACAAAAGTGGAGGGGAAGTACCATAGTCACCTCGCTTGTCAGCGTTACGGCTGGCACCATGGACCGCGGTTGTAGGTGACCGCAGAAAGTAAGATGGTATGAAACATAGTAGGATGCTGCTGCCCATCCTCCAGTTTATAACCCTTAGTCGGTTCACTCAAAAAGAAGATATTATTATACAAGTACAAAATTTTAAGCAGCGAGAAGCCGATTTAAAGTGGGTTTTCAATGATGGATTGGTCTTATTTAGCTGTAACTAGGGCATGCAAAAACCGGGTACAAAAGAAAAACCGGTTTTTTCAGGTTTTCTGTATAAATAAAACCGGTTAACCGGGTTTTTCGGTTTTTTCGGGTAATTTTCGTGTAAGTTCTTAGACCAAGGTATTTATTGAGTTTTACAACGAAAAGCCAGATTCAGATAAATCAAAATTATTGTTAGAATAGCAGTAACAGTTCTTTATAATGTAAACAATAAAAAATCGAAAATAAGTAGAAAATTATGTCTAACGCCCTTGTTGTACCCACTCCACTTAAAGTTGGAGACTCTACGCTCGAAGTTGTCGATGAATACGTATATCTGGGACAAACAGTCCAGCTGGGTAAATCCAACTTGAAAAAAAAAAAGAAGTCACTCGTCGAGTCCGACTCGGATGGGCAGCTTTTTGTTCAAACGTTGAAATGACAGTTAACACTTTTTAATTATGTATTTAAATATTATAAAATCGACTTCGCGCGATCATAAATGACTATCCACGTCCAGTTTTTTGTAATAAAAGTTATCTTTTTAGGGTTCCGTAATCAAACAGGAACCCTTATAGTTTCGTCATGTCCGTCTGTCTGTCTGTCTGTCCGCGACTTAGCTTAGAGACCCTTAGTACTAGAAAGCTAAAATTTTATACAGATATATAGGGTGACTTTTAATAGTTCTTGATAGAGAAATGTATGAATGTACTCATGATACTAAACAACTTTCCCCAAGGAACATAGGTCGAAATACAAAAATCAAGTTTTGACCTCCCATAGAAACTGCATCAGCTGACAGCGCATTTTGTATGAGAGGTCAAATTTGGTTTTTGTATTTCGACCTATGTTCCTTGGGAAAAGTTGTTCAGTATCATGAGTACATGCGTATCTTTTGGTATCAAGAACTAATTCAAAGTCACCCTATATATTTCATCTACGCCAACAAAGTGGTAGCATAAAATTTTGAAAAATATTAATGTAAGTTTACTAAGATCATTTTTCGAGTTAGGGATCTGTTGGCGAAATGTTAAGCTTGAAAGTGTAATTTTTGGTTGGAGTAGAGAATCCCCCCGCCTGCCGGCTAAACAGTCGTTATTGGAAATGTGAAAAAAATAACAGTAGTAGCATATATGATGAAATTTAAAGCAAAACTATCACAGTTAAGAAGGCCTCACAGGTTAATGAGCTATAGCCGAAAAACTAAAAATAATAAAAAAAGAAATAGCAATCAGGTGCTAGGACCTCGCTGAGCATTAGGAGGTAAAAGTTTATGTTATAAACGTTATGAAAAACCCCACTTTGCGATAAAAAATCGTAAAAGAAATACGGAACCCTGTACTGCGCATGGCCCGACACGCTTATGGCCGTTTTTTTATATTGATTTTGTAAATTTAATTGCAGTTCTAAGACGATTAGTATTCATTACGAACAAAACTAAAACAGTTTTCTTTGTGATTCTTCATAGTGTGAACGCAAGAGGGAAAAATATTTAACAACTAGCTGGTGCCCGCGACTTCGTCTGCGCAGGATTATGAATTGTGTTATTTTGATGATTGATTGATTTTTGATAAGCTATATTATAGCAAAGTTTCATCAAAATCCATTCAGTAGTTTTTACGTGAAAGAGTAACAAACATCCATCCATACTTACAAACTTTCGCGTTTATAATATTAGTAGGAAGCAGGATAACGTGGTAGGTATGGAAACATAACGTTGAATTGAATATAAACCTACATTTGTCGTTAAGATTTTTGGTAGTAAAAAGCTAAGTATTTATTCTAATTTCAAAAAACCTTAATATCCGAAAAACCCGAAAAACCCGGTTTTATCTCATTGGAAAACCGGGTAGTAAAACCTACGGTTAACCGGTTAAACGGTTTGCATGCCCTAGCTGTAACATAGAGGCGTTGTTTCATTGCGACCGGTTCACTCAAAACACAAGATATTTTAAAGCAGTTTCAAACTACTGTGTGGACAGCAGTTTGTGCAGTTTGTTTGCAGTTTCAGTGATGAACTGAGTACTAAACTGACTCAAACTGGGTTTCCAATAATGTATTTGGCTTACTTTCATGCAATATATAAGGTTTCATTGCAATCAATTCACTTAAGCAGAAGATATCCGAAGTTTAAATCGGCGGCTCCAATAACTTACCAACTACTGAACAGATTCAAACGAAGTTTTTAATTGCGTATTAGGCTTACTTTTGTGTAACATATAAGTTTTAGATAATTGCAATCGGTGCACTCAGACACAAGCTACACGAATAAAAATCATTAAGCGGCCTGTGTGCACCAATGTCACAAACTACTAATCCGATTCAGATGGGGGGGGAAATGTATTAAGCTTATTTTTATGCAACATACAAGCAACAATAGCACAAACCAGGAAACCGATTTAAACTAAAGTTGCAATCATGTGTTTGACTTACTTTTATGCAGCATGAAAGCTTTGTTTCATTGAAAATGGTTCACGCAAACAGAAGAAATGCCAAGTTTAAATCAGTGGCGCAAATAACTCACAAACTTTTGAACCTATTCAAATGGGATTTTCAATATCGTATTTGGTTTACTTTAGTGTAACATATTAGCATTAGGTCATGGCAATCGGTTCCCTCAAACTGAAACTACACGAACGAAAATTATCAAGCTGCCTGTGCACCAATAACTCACATTATTCATTCGTGTAGCTTCTGTTTGACTGAGCCGATTGCAATGAAACAAAGCTAATATTTTGAACGAAAGTAAAAAAGCCCATTCGAATTGGTTGAGTTGTTTGTGTAAAACGCCACGCGAACGAAGTCGTGGGCACAGCTAGTACCTACTATATAAAAAACCGGCCAAGTGCGAGTCGGACTCGCGCACTGAGGGTTCCGTACCACCACATAAACATAATTGTATTAGTTGAAATTTCAGTAAGTTAATGTGCTAGATTTTTTGAGTCCGACACGCGCTTGACCAAATTTTATTATTTGTTGTTATTTTATAGCTTATGCGCTATAAACATACCAATTTTCAAGTTCAAAAGTGTTCCCGTTTTTAAATAGAACTAAAACAAAAATCGCCTCAGCGACCATCCAAACTGACTCCTCTCTTATATGAATGTTCTTGAAACGAGAGCTCACCACAATTGGTTACCATTAGTTGTGAGAAAAGTTGTAATATTTAATGATTTCAGACTTTTCCCATTATTTGTACTGTGAGACCTAGCTTCTTGCCAAATTTCATAATTTTAGGTCAACGGGAAGTACCCTGTAGGTTTTGCATTTTTGAATAAATGTATGGAGATGAGGACATAACATGCCATATCTTTTGAATGCGTCGTTGTAAAAAATTTAAATTTTCAGATCTTGTGTGGTTCATGGATCCTAATATGTGGTATTAATTTCAACTTGATACGGGGCTGCCATTCCGTATCCTACGAAAATAAATATAGAATTTAATCAATATAAACTTTAAACGAACTAGTTATAAAATAGCTTTAGTTTGCTACAGTTTTTTTTTTGTCTTCTTGATAATCTGCCATCGGCCAGTTGGCCATAATCAGTTGGTATGGTAGTTTCAGAGGTATGTATGGGAGTGACACTCCACTGAGCATCATCACCTTGTTTTATTTTACTATATTTATTTTAAATTATGTTTCATTTGTCAAGTTCTAGGATATGGAATCTTCTTAATCGTCTTGTGTTTCCGTTTATGTTCAGCAGGTCACGGGCCAGTTCGTTTATGTGATATCCTAGTCGGTCTTTGTACTTTTTTGAAAAGTGTTTCACTTCTTCTATGACGGTTGGCATCTCTAAGTATTCATGTATCTCAGAATTCCGAGTGAACCAAGTCGCACCACTTATTTCTCTCAATACTGAGTTTTGAAATCTTTGTAATATTTCAATGGCTGGCTTATCCCCAGAGTGGTATCCCATATGTCCATATTGGTTTTATGATACATTTGTATATATATATATACTCGTATCAATAGCTTGTTTTGAATTGAAAGCGACGATGATCGACCAATTAGCCATTGTAGTTGTCTATATATATTGTAAGTTTGCTTCATTTCTCTTCGCCTTGATATGGTGTGCCCATGTAAGTCTTCTATCCAGGTGCAGACCAAGGTATGTTACACAATCTTGGCTAGGCAGTTGTTCACCTGCCATTGTTAGTGGAGGGCTATTTCCTCTTCGCAGCGTGAATTTGATTTGCACTGATTTGGTTACACTGGATTTAATTCTCCATTTCAGAAGCCATTCATCCACTTTGTTAAGGTGAGCTTGTAACTTTTCTGATGCTCTTTCAGGATTCACGTCACTAGCTAGAAAAGCAGTATCATCCGCATAGGTGGCAGTCAATATGTCGGCACTGCATGGTAAATCAGCAGTGTATATAAAATTCAAGACAGGACCAAGCACGGACCCTTGTGGGACTGAAACTTTGATTTTGTGTATCTTCGATAACTCTTCTCCAATTTTTACTTGGAATTGTCTTTCTTCTCGGTAAGATTTCATTATATTTCATAGAAGGAGTTTGCTACAGTTATGTATAAATTATGAAATCATGGCAATGACAGCCCCCGACGGACTTTCTTGGGTACTTTCTTCGTACTACTTCGTTACTTTCTTCCTTTTAAATCGGGGGTATTTTAAGTCTTATTCAATATTTTTTCAATTACAACCATCGTGGGTTTTTTCAAAATTGTCAATTTTGCTTTTTTTATTTTTAACACGCTTTTATCACCTTCACCTGCAACTGACTAACTAACAATGTAAAAAAATCTTGGAAGCTCTAATTCCAATGACAATGCATTAATATGGAACTACGAAGCTGGTTTCATGATGGAGCAGGAAGGTGGACCATGAAACCCTAGAATGGCTTCTAGTAAATCAGTCGTGTTTGGAATCATTAGAATCGTCTCAATGGGCAGTTTTCATTTTGCTTGGTGATGAGGACCTGATGATGACCAGGAAGGTGGACCATGGAACTCTTGAATGGTTTCTAGTAAATGAGCCGTGTTTGGGGTCATTGTATGTAATTCCAATGACAATGCAATAATATGGAACTACGAAGCTGGTCTCATGATGGAGCCGGAAGGTGAACCATGGAACCCTGGAATGGCTTCTAGTAAATTGTATCAATGAGCAGTTTTCATTTTGCTTGGTGATGAGGAACTGATGATGACCAGGAAGGTGGACCATGGAACTCTTGAACGGTTTCTAGTAAATGTGCCGTGTTTGGAGTCATTAGAATTGTCTCAATGAGCAGTTTTAATTTTTCTTGGTGCGGAGGACCTGATGATCACCAGGCAGGCGACTGGCGAACTACTGCACAAGACCGACCATTGGCGGATTTTGTTTCGGAGGTCAAAAATAAAATGTCATTTGTCATGTCGCAAGCGTCACGGCACCGTGCGCAACCCTGTTGTAGATATGAGCGCCGATGGCTTTAAGGCCGGCGGCGGCGCGCCGACTTTTCAGGGCCGGCGGCGGCGGCGTTATATCGGCGGCGTGACCTCCAAAGCAGATTTTTAAAAGAAATTACGGGAATAAATCAAAAGCATTTAGTTTTTCGATAAAAATACTTCTCATTATACAAATTTTAAAATATGTTTATACTTAAGAAAACTAAATGGTTCCTATAAATGCCCTAGTAGTGTTTAATGGTGGGGCTACTCGGAAGACATGGATTCATGGGCAAAATTGTGTATTAAGAAGGAATGAATGGTTGGTTCCATAAGGAGCTCATCATCATCACATCAACCGAAGGACGTCCACTGCTGGACATAGGCCTCTCCTAAAGATCTCCACGACGTCCCGCTCTGCGCTGCTCGCATCCAGCGACTTCACGCGACCTTGACTAGATCGTTAGTTCACCTCGTGTGGGGCCTGCTCACGGTACGTCTTTCGGCTTGTGGTTATTATTCTAGAACCTTTGAAACCAATCGACGATAGGTTCTTCGAGCAATGTTTCCTGCCCACAGTATCTTAAGCAATTCTCAGAGCTATGTCGGTTATTTTAGTTTCTTCTACGGATCTCCTCATTTTTTATTGGATCCCGCAGAGACTCCAAGTATAGCTCTGAGTGACTTCCTTATTAGGCCCATCATGAGCGACCACGTCTCGGTTCCGTATGTCATCACTAGCAACACACACTGGGCAAAGACTTTCGTCTTATCATACTGCACTATTTTAGACAAGAAGATATTACGGAGCTTGCCGCTGGCCAACCGAGTCGGATTCAACGAGTAACGTCTTTGTCAAAGTTGTATTTACCCAACTGTTTTTTCTAGGTAAAAGTTTTCATCGACAAGTTCGAGCGCAGAGTCTCCAACTTTGAGTGGAGTGAGTAAAACAAGGGCGTTAGACATAATTTTAGTCTTATACATGTTAATTTTGAGACCCACTTGTTGTGAAACTCCACTGAGGTTACTGAGCACCGTGCTGAGATGTTTCTGTGTCTCAGCCATTACGACTACATCGTCGGCAAATCGAAAGTATGTTATGTACTCACCATTGATGTTGATGCAGAGTCTTTTCAAGTCCAGGAGTTTGAAGACGTTTCCCTATGATATGACATCTCCCTGTCTCACTACTCACTGCGATTAAAATGGTTTTGGAACCTGGTCCTGCAGAAGAATCGACCTAGTGGTGTTTTGTACAGACTTGACACCTCGGGAGAGATCGAAGCACAGCCCATGTCTCAATCGAATCAAAGGCTTTCTCATACTTCAAAAACACTAGGCAAAGTGCCTAATTATGCTCCTCGGTGTTCTGTATAACTTGCCATAACGTATCTATTTGGTTTATGGTGCTAAAGCTTTTACGGAAACTGGCTTGCTGGGGAGGCTAGAAGTAGTCGAGCTTGCTCGCGAGACTTTGAAATGACTATCGAGATCAGCTTAAAGACACGGCTCAGAAGTGAGATAGGTCTGTAGTTCTTCAACAGTCTCGTCACCATTTTTTAAAAAGAGTCAAAATTCCTTCCTATAGCGTTTTCCCATCGATTATAACAGAATTAAATAATTTTGAAGAGCTTTTCGTACTGCTTTTCTGTCTGTCCCGGATGCCTCGTTGTTCTCAAGCTATTTGAGAGCCATAATAAACTGGTAGAAGCTGACGTCCGGGATATCTTCGGTTTGGTGTCGGGTTAGTTTAGCCCATGGATCATAGCCAGACTACTAACTGGTTGACCGCTTGACGTCTACTAATACCCTTATTTTTTTATCGCCCCGAACATTTTATGAGGTAGAAACTGAAAAACTTTTTCCAAGGAACATAGGTCGAAATATAAAAATAAAATTTCGACTTCCCATAAAAACTGCAACAGCTGATAGCACATTTTGTATAGGAGGTCAATTTTTTTTTTGTATTTTGACCTGTGCCTTGAACCAGCAGAACCACCTCTTAAAATATCCGGAGTGATAAGAAAATAAGGCTGTAACTATCTATATAACTTATCGACCTCTCCTCAGGCTTGGACGATACAGTTCTGCCATCTTCGGTCTTTAGCTTCGTAATAAGGAGCTATAAGGCACCAGCCGCTATTAGCCGCACCATGTGACTGGATACCTAAACAAAATACCTCGAAGATAAAGCTCGTTTTATCTTCGCCCTCATTCTGATCTAGATCTTGATAAAATCTCAAATTTTATTCAAGAGATTTTTAAACAGAAGTATTTTTGATGTAATCTTATCCTTATACTCGTAATACTAAATATTGGATTCAGTCATAAAAAATATTGCTTAAGCCAATCAAATTTTATTCGAGGGTCTCTGAAAATCTTGCAAACTCATATCACATTTGGAAATGAGGTGCCTAGTCTGATAAGTATTTTTGCAAACATTGTATTAAGTTGAGCGAGCAAAACAAGAGGTAAATACAATTTCAAAGAGTGTATATAGATTTAATAAATCTTCTAACGCCCGGCGCGCCGATGCCAACCCGCGGCGGCGGCGGCGCGAGACATTTGTGCGGCGGCGGCGGCGCGCCGGCGCGGCGCTCATATCTACCCTGTTGTAGTTGGGGGTCAGATTTTTGTTTAATTTTCCAACATATGTTTGTTTGGGAAAGTTGTTCAGTTTCGTTGACTGAGCACGCCCTTTCAGTTTTCGGTACACCGTTGTACCTATTATATCAGTTATAAACGTGGCAAAGTTATTGAAGTGAAAACTTGTTTAGCGGCGCTTAGAAAATTTTATATGGGCAAAAAATTATAGATTCGCATCACATGTCGCATCAGATGGCGCGTCAGAACTCAGATCAAGTATAGATATGGATTTACAACTAATCATACCAAGTTAGAGCAGGCTCAATATATACAAAAGGTCTAAAGTGTGATAGACCAAAACATCTTTTTTGTCTTTGTCAAACTAAAAATCGCTATAACTCGAAAACTACTGACCCTAGACTACTCGTGTGCTGAGACAATTAATGATAGGTCTCGATGAGATCTACATTTTGGATGACAGCTGTTAAACTAAAAATCGCTATAACTCTAAAACTACTGACCATTTTTAAGTTTTTAGTGCGTGATCAAAGCGTGTTTTTTAGTTTTTTTAAACTATAATATTTTTTAACTTTTTAGAGAGTTCCCATTTTAATGATTATTACAGCGCCCGCTGGTGAGTTGACGCCACAACTCTTGTCTAATAATAATCACAGATAAATCATAAATTCTTTACTGAAAACCGCATCTATATATCTATCAAATCGTTTTGGAGATAAATGGGAACATTTGCTTAGATAAAAAAAATATTACAGCGCCCTTTGGTAAGTTAGCGCCACAACTCTAATCTGCAAAACATCATTGATAAATTATAAATCCATTACTGAAAACCGTATCTAAATCGGTTAAGCCGTTTTAAGATAAAAGGGAATACAACACACAAACGAACAAACAAACAAACACACAATCTCTCACCCTAAACGCATACACTTTCTCCGTTCCGTCGTGGGTAAAAAAGCTTGTTCTATTATGCTTTAATAACGATTATCGATCAATCAATCTATCTACCTACTACTACTATTTTATCTCTATAACGCGTCGCACATAAAAAGTGCATTGTGAAGCGTCGTTAAAAATTCTCTGATGTCACTGAGGATAGCGCCATTTTAATGACTCATGGAAGTCATTAAATCAGGAAGGCACAACGATAGCGCGTTTCAATAACCTAGTAGCGCCATCTGTTATTGACAACAAGATCATCTATTGTTATACAGGATTTATATAGTCAAAAATAACTATCTTAACTATATTTAAATAAACTCTGTGAAAGTTTTCAGGAAAATGCAGTGAAAAGAATGCTACCATTGTAGTTAGATGATATTATCCACTACTAAAACATTTGAAACAATCCGATTGATATAACAAAGTATGTATACGACATAATCTTACTCTATTAGCGCAAACAAAGGAACCAAGTCACACCGAGAAAAATACTTCTTCCAAACTGACAAAACACTATTTTCCAACTAAATAAAAATACTGTCATTGTTTATTATTATTTACTAGCGGCCCGCCCCGGCTTCGCACGGGTACTAATCTACGGGTAGAGTGGTGCCTTTTATTACGATATTATGACGTAGTCTTCAACTTGCTATATAATTTTAAAACATTCTAAAATATTTCGTTGTACACAACATTTATGACTTCTTCAGGATTAGGTGCAAAAATGAACATTTACCGTCTTACTACAAAAAAGTTAGACATCTGTTGTACACTTGATCAAAAAAATCGTACAAAATAACTCTGGCTATGTCATTGATGAGCAGAAGTCAAAAATGACTTATTTTCTTATGACTTGACTTCTGCGCATCTTATTCGATTTTTTTTATCAAGTGTTCAACAGTCTAACTTTTTTGTAGTAAGACGGATTGAGTTTTGATGTCACACGTGACAGGGGCCCGTGTGAAAGACAGGAGCATCTAAGAAAATTATTTTCCCTATGTTATTGTTGACTGATGACATTATCGAATCGTATACATTTTTTTGCTCTGGATTCAAACGACACTCATTTTGAACTATCTGTAAAAGTCGAGAATTGTTGAACATATCTCAAATTTACCAATTCAGGCTTCGGACGACCAGTCGCAACGACGTGTGCCCTCCGTGTGTGCCCCCGGTGCCCCGTTGGGTCGATTATCAACCGAAATGCCCATCGAGTGTGAAGCTCATTCTATGACTTTAATTAGAGTGATTTTAATATTGTGATATCTTCTAAGATATTCATTTTAATAACATGGTGTGAAAGACAATTCTGATCTATGTTTATTGCTTATTATTACTAACCTTTTAAATTAGATAAGGATCCGTACCTTAAGGGCAAAAATACGTTCAAAAATACCTTATTTTGAAAATATATTTTTTTGCTATAAAAAACCGATTCGTTTGGCCCTTTTGTTTCTAATAATTAAACTAAATGTTACTACTAGGTTGGTAGATAAAGGTGTAAACTATGACATTTATTCAGTTTTAACATCCAGATATCAATTTATTCTAAGAAAATACCTTATGGAAAAAATTGCCCGAACAATTTTCGGCACAAATTCGTTCTATGACGTGAGGCATCTGTACTAGTATAGTATTATATTATCTGTGCCATTGCTTAGAAAAAAATAGCTTGTAATTCATAATATACCTACCAGGTGTAAGGGACAGCCTTCCGAAAACCGAAACAGCATAATCAGTCAACGAATATGAATAACTTTCCCCATGAAACACATCTCAGGAAACTAAAAAAAACAGCCCTACTGGCCAATTAAGTTAGTTATTTCGTATAAAGCGGCCGATTTGAATTTTAATTTCCAAAGGTATGATTCTTAGGAAAAGTTATTCAAAATTGTTGACTGATTATAATCGGTGCATTAGCTGTATCTTTGTACTAATCAGCGAAAAATTTAACTAAAAATAGCAGTATACACTCGTTTTTAGGGTTCCGATACCAAAATGGTAAAAAAAAGGAACCCTTATGGTGCCGCTCTGTCTGTCTGTCTGTCTGTCACACCTCTATATCTCAGCAACCACTTACGCTATCGAGCTGAAATTTGGAATAGTTTTAGAATATAGTTGCCCAACTTAATTGCACATGAAAATTTTTTGAAAAAAGTATGATTATTAATGTAAAGGGGGCCAAAATAGGGGGGGCCAAATTTCAAATTGTCGCTACTAGGTCGAGTGGGATATCATATGAAAGGGCTTTACTTGTACATTTTAAAATATATTTTTGTATTTTTTTAAATTTCTTAGTTTTCAAGTTATGATGAAAAATGTCAAAAAAAATACCATTCCCCCCCCCTTATCTCCGAAGTTTGAGTAAGGGAAAATCTGAATTAATTACAGTTGACAGAGGTTTATGTAAACTTTACAGCAAAAATAAAACGATCTTTCTAAGTTGCACAGTTTTTCAGAAATCTGCAAAAAACCTTTACAAACAAATTTAGTTTTGCGGTCCTGAAAATGGACTTTATTGCTTCCAAAAATACCAATAATAATAGGTATATCGGAACCCTCGGCGCGCGAGTCCGACTCGCACTTGACCGGTTTTTCAACAGCATTTTATGTCCCGCATAAGAATGCAAGTCATTTGAATTTACTATGGAAAACGGATCGCCTTAATAGAATATATATTAAATCAAACGACTGAGATTTTGCATTAAATAAAATAGTAAAACTCAATAATGCTATATTATTTTAATTTTCTCTGCACTTTTTCACACGATTGTACCTACACAGATTTGAAAAAAAGCAATAGATTTTGAACTCTATGTACAAGTGTACCGAGTTGACTAAAGGAAATTAACGAAAAAAATCGATTGGTAAACTCGGCACGGCACACTGTACCGAGTTGACTAAAGAGCCCTCGCTGTCCTGAAGTGGACGTATTATGGGATGTTATGATGATACGCAACGTGATGAGTAAAATGCGTTAAACCAGGTTCAGATAATTTATTCAATGTACATTCTTTACAGAATACTTATTGAATGTCATGCAGAATTCAATGCAAATAGAGCGAGTCTACGCCTTTTCAGATCGTGCTATGGCAGCGTAAAAGATACGGCAAGAGAAGATCCTCTCAGGTGGAACCTCTGAACATGAAACTAAACAACTGTTGGTCTACGACTTTTGAAAATTCGTCAAAAAAAATTTGTTTCTTCATGCAAATCGATCAGCCGACCGATCCAATTCACGTATGAAGAAGCAAATTTATTTTGTGAACTTTCAAAAGTCCTAGAACAAAAATTATTCAGTGTAATGTTTACGGCGCACCCGTGAGTGCGCAATTTACTTAACACCCTGTATAGGGTTATGCTTGGACCCTAGCCAAATCATAGTATGTTACGTAAAACAAAAAAAATTAACACCTTTCCATAAACATATAGAATAACAAGTAAAAACTTTGCTCCTCCCACACAAGATTGCCCTTGCAAGGTTAGTATTGGGAGACTGGGAGAGGTATGAAAGAATCTCGTTTTTTGACCCTTGTTGAAAAAGTTGTTTCTATTTGTGTTCTGAGTAACATATCAATGGCATTCTTCCTCTTTCTTTACCTTTAGGTCAAAGACCAACGTACAAACCTCAATTTTTTTTTATTTGTTTGTAACCTGATAATATAGTTTGGTCTTAGTGATCACCTATAGTAAAAAAATATGTGTAATATCCACTAGTGTAATAAGATAACATAACATAACATTTCGCCCACATTAAGAAATTCAGAATAAGATGTTGAGGACGCAAACCCTTAGCATATGAAATCTACTATGAATTAAAAATATGGAACATCTTCAAAAGAATCCTAGTTAATTCGCCAGATCTCTGAAGAAACCATCTTTCTTACTTGCAAAGGTTATAACGATATTGAGCTCGCAAACGTCGCAAACCCTGAGCGCATGAAATCTTCTTCTTTGAAAAATATGGAATATCTTGAAAAGAATCATCGTTAATTCGCCAGCTCTCTGAAGAAAGCGTCTTTCTTCCTTGCAAGGTGAAAGACCTCGAATCAATAGGCTTCGCGACAATAAGGTGACCTTTCGACGCCCGTGATAAATTGATTCCTTTGTAGCGACGTGCACTCATTTGGAGGGAGGGAAGTAGAGACGGTTGCGATTGGCTTATGTGCTGCGATCGTAGTGTGGTTCATGAGAAATGGTCAAGATAGGTTGGTATTGTTTAATTTGATTATGATCAGGCGTTCTAAACACATGAAATCCAATGCAATTTTCGTATCCTGCTACGTCGTATTTGGCCAAGAGAAATATGCTGAATGAATGAAGAGCTGAAAAAAAATGATTGAATTAATGAATAAATTATTTATTGCACACGCAAACATAACATCAAACTTACAAAGGAAAACACTTAAGGTTACAGTGGGCAAAGACGGCCTTATCGCTGAGAGCGATCTCTACCAGACAACCTTTTTATAGAGGAAAAGACATATAAATATTCACAGAAGGTATTGTATCAATAAAAAACATACAAACAACACACATACGTTACTAAATACATCATAAGAATAAATAAATAGTTTATACAATTATAAAAAATAAACGTAATACTACATAGGTAAACCAACGAAAATGTTTGCAACAATTCTTTATCGTAGCTCTAAGCTAGGAAAACGGAGCGATCCTATTGGTTGGAACTTTTCCAGATCACAGATTAGCTAGCTAGCTATTAGCTAGGTATGGTAGGAGGCACCCTGAAACTTTAGTTAAATATTTCACAAATTATACCACATTTATTTGGCTTCTAGTTAAGAAGAAGTTAAAAGGTTATTAGGGTAGTATTGCACCAGAGCTGCGCGAAGCCGTGAGCTGAAAAAATTCCAACCAATAAGGATTGCTAATGTTCCTAGCTTAGAACTGCGCTGTGCTAAGCTAAGAAACTGGAGGTTGGTTGGAATTTTTCCGGCTCACAAGTTAGCTACATATCCTTGGTCTGGTGTAAAGCCACCCTTGCACTTGCAACGCGACTCTAACCCCTATGGTATAAGCACAGTTCCAAACTTTGACCAATATAAAGAGTTATGGACGGGCCTTATCCGTACAAAACGCTAATAAAAAATAAGTCGCGCTACAACTACATGTAATTGCACACCCGCAGTTACAGTTTTCCTAATCACATGCACACACAGTCCCTAACAGAGATAGAAACACGCGCTCGCACCGTAGTGCGAAAGAGATAGCGAATGTTCGTCGAGATGCCATGGTTTCAATCACGCGTCGCTGAATAATGGCGACAAGGCCGGCGAATGTTTTGTATCAAGAAAATTATCAAATAATTAGATTTTACTAAAAAAAATATTAACAAGTGAAATGTGACGCCTTAATCTTCGTTCGTATTTTCTTGAGTTATTTGAATACTTTGGAAAAGCACAGGACGGCTTTATTTTATTAGAAAGGCGGGAAGTTAATAATTTTGTACACGTGTTACTCGTTGAGCATCCGAAAACCGACTAAATCAAAGTGAGTGACCTCACTCACTTGATCGGTTTCCAAACGATGTTCCATATGCCCGTAAATAACTCTTTATATTGGTCGAAGGTTCCAAATCCAATGTGTTTTTCTTGACAAGCTGTTGGACAGAACGTTTGTAATGTACGGTACGCTCTCCTAAGCATTTTTAGTAGCATCAGAAATTCAGAATCCCACGAGCCAATTCTTACGGACGTCACTACACCTCGATCGATTGACAAAAGACATTTCGTTGAGGACGCTTAGGGGCTGATTATTTTATAACGCACAGAACAAAAGGCTTCCCTTAGCTCGAGCTCAAAGGCTACAAGTGCTCTTGCTTATAGAAATGTCAACGCCTTTGCACTTTGTCTTGACATTGTATATAATTTATCAAAATAAAATACACTACAACGCAGTAGGAAAAGAGAAAATGCAATCTCTATTCCAAGTACAGTCAACCACCACTCGTCGATAGAAACACTTTGCATGAGACCGGCTTTATTGCTTGCCAATACTTAGTAGTGTAGTTGTCCGTGTGTAGCCAGCTATTACCACCCCCATCTTAACCCGTAGGTATCCTAGGTGTCGTAAAAGGCGACTAAGGGATTTTAAACTAGAGGATGGCCAGTAGCGTCTTTCTGCGTATCGTACCAACTTTCATATTGCGGTCACCAACAACCGCGATCCATGTTGCCAGCCGCAACGCTGACAAGAGTGGTACTTCGTCTTTAAAATATACCACGCACACAGTTTTGATGTAAAATTTTGAACGCAGCGGCCATATTTTTTTTAAATCATATTTTAAAAGGCATAATAAAGCATTTCTTTTCATACCTTACTTGGATTAGATTACGCTGACCGCCTCAGTGCCTACTTCATAGAAGGTAAACCGAAAATATACGACCATCTGTCGTTTTTACTTAGTACGGTCAACCGCTCGTCGGTAGAAACTTTTTCAACTCTATTACCACGCCATAAGGTCCGAAAGTGTTTCTACTGATGTGCTGTTGAGTACTTATAGTTCGTCCGCGTTAAGAACGCAGTAAGTCATTAATGCAAATACAGGGTAAAGGTGTATTCACAATGAAGTTTAAATAAAAATATATCTTCAGATTTTTTATTTTTTTTTAAGTAAAACAAAAATGTGCATTTTAACCGACCTGATTGATTACGGGACTTGGCTACCAGCGGCGGAAAGCGATGACTCACAGCATTCTTAAGTTGGACGAACTATAGTTCTATTCCGTGCTCCGAGGGTAAGACAAATTATGACATTTGCATATTTCTAAACCATTTGCTTCTATCCTAAAATAACGTACTCTGCAGTTCTAATAAAACACGGTGTGTTGGTAATAAATTCGTCACGGGCGAAATATTAGACAGCTTGTACATTAATCTTTCTGCAAACTGTAGCATTCGTTTTGTTTAAAACAACGACTATACAAATTCTAACCTATTTATATAACGCACTGATTTAATAAATTAATGTCACAAATTAGTGCAGTACCAACGTCTCTCTACCCGTGGGTGTCGTAAGAGGCCACTAAGGTATTATTAACTGAAGGGTGGGCAACACCGCCCTTCTGTGTATCGTACCACCTTACATATGCTGTCACCGACAACCGCGGTCCATGGTGCCAGCCGCAACGCCACAAACGTGTGACAGGTCAAGCTTGACACTATCAGTGGGACTCTAGCCCCAACGATGATAGAAATAAGATCGGTGAAAAATCCAGCTTGTTTGTATTTCCCACAGAAACATAAAGGTACTTAGAAGGAGGATTAAAGAAATGATTCGTCACTATGTGGTTTAGGCGTTTTTCTATGGATTTGACAGTTTATTTTGCATATTTTCTATGGATCATCGATGATGGGGTTGTGACATGTTGGCAGATGTCATCCCCTACTAAAATAAATTAGCAAGGTATATATATATATACCTATATAGGGTGACTTTTAATTAGTTCTTGATACCAAAAGATATGCATTTACTCATGATACTGAACAACTTTTCCCTAGGAACATACGTCGAAAAACGGAAAACCAAATTTGACCTCCCATACAAAATGTGCTATCAGCTGATGCAGTTTCTATGGGAGGTCAAAACTTGATTTTCGTATTTAACATATGTTCCTTGGGGAAAGTTGTTCAGTATCATGAGTACATTCATATCTTTTTCTATCAAGAACTAATTAAAAGTCACCCTTTAAAGGTATACCTATATTGTATCTATTCCAAGCGAAGCAAGGAGGTCCGAAATCTTTGGTATTTCCCCTCCAAATTCTCTACTCAACTCTAAAAACTGGAATTATCTGAGTCCTGAAGTGGACGTTTCATGGAATGTGATTATGATGATAAATAGTACACACGGCCGCACATCAGTAGAAACGCTTTTGGACCGTATGGCGTGGTAATAGAGTTAAAAAAGTTTCTACCGACAAGCGGTTGACCGTAGAATTAAGAGCACATCGAGTTTAACACTTTGAATTTTTTAACGTTCTTATTTTATTTCTGTAGAGTTGTGGGTGCTAAGAAAGGACACATGTAAGAGATTGCAAGCGTTTGAAATGTGGTTTGGGTTTGCCAGAATCGACACCATTGTCAAACACTGTCCTTTTGCCGCCAATTAATAAGCAACCAAAAATATTCACTGAGCCGTAAAAGGAAAACCCTGTAAGAGAACTGTTTAAAAATTTTTAATAAACCCGTTAACATTTAATTTTAATTTGAAGATAAAACGTAAAGAAAGATGCACAGTTTGAATACAAATAATTTATAGATATGTGAATCACAGAGCACATAGAATCATGACGCACCACGCGCGACCATTCAATGCTCGTAATGTGCATTGTACTGCAATGAAATTTAAGAATCGATAAAGTTTTTGTAGGTAGTAAGGCTTTTGTGCAAAGTCCGTCTGGGTGCTGCCGTTATTCATAATCTAAGGTCTGGGTAAGTACTACCGTCATACCTATTTCTGCCGTACAGCAGCAGTATTTGCACTGCTATGTTTCGGTTTGAAGGGGAAGGGATCCAGTGAAATTACTGGCACATGAGACATAAAATCTCAGTTTTCGGGTGGGCAACGCGCTTTTCTGTCTTATTAGCGTTAAAGTATGTCACTAATAAGACAGTGGGTGCTATGGGCGGTGTAGACTACTTAACATCAGGTGGCCTACCTGCTCGTTTGCTTACTTGTAACATAAAAAGTTTTTGTAGGTATTGTACATGACGGTCGGCCCAGTCACCTCTTCTCTCCACCAGGTAAATCCCAATGACTATTACAGTCGTTTGGTCTAATAACTTATCATCTTCCTTTCTTCCCTTCCATTTTTAGGGTTCCGATACCAAAATGGTAAAAAAAAGGAACCCTTATGGTGCCGCTCTGTCTGTCCGTCTGTCTGTCACACCTCTATATCTCAGCAACCACTTACGCTATCGAGCTGAAATTTGGAATAGTTTTAGAATATAGTTGCCCAACTTAATTGCACATGAAAATTTTTTGAAAAAAGTATGATTATTAATGTAAAGGGGGCCAAAATAGGGGGGGCCAAATTTCAAATTGTCGCTACTAGGTCGAGTGGGGTATCATATGAAAGGGCTTTACTTGTACATTTTAAAATATATTTTTGTATTTTTTTAAGTTTCTTAGTTTTCAAGTTATGATGAAAAATGTCAAAAAAAATACCATTCCCCCCCCCTTATCTCCGAAGTTTGAGTAAGGGAAAATCTGAATTAATTACAGTTGACAGAGGTTTATGTAAACTTTACAGCAAAAATAAAACGATCTTTCTATATTGCACAGTTTTTCAGAAATCTGCAAAAAACCTTTACAAACAAATTTAGTTTTGCGGTCCTGAAAATGGACTTTATTGCTTCCAAAAATACTATAGGTATATCGGAACCCTCGGCGCGCGAGTCCGACTCGCACTTGACCGGTTTTTTTCCTTTAATGTGTGATATTTCTTAGTAAATTGTCATATCGTATCAAGTGTACTATCATAGAGTAATATAGTACTATCCACCAGAACTATACGAGGAAGCATAGCTGAGAATTGAAATATTCGAACCAATTGGAGTGCTTCATTTCCTAACGTAGCGTATGCGCTGCTCTAAGCTAGGATAGGAAAATGGAGCAATTCCATTGGTTGGAATATTTCAATTCTCAGCTTGTATGCAACGATGTGTTTCAGAATGTTTAGGTTAACATGTCTAAAGATTTCCTGAATCTATGCCTATACACAGCAAAAAGTTGAAGTAGAATAAATTATCACCGCTTGTCTTACCATCCAAGTTGTTATAGGGAACTGAGACATCAGTGGTTGATGTTTAATTCTGAATTTATTAATACAAACGACTTTAAACCTTACACTCTTAAAACAAAGATGAAATTTCTTTAACTCCCAATTTAATTTACCCATCTTAATTGTTACAGTCATAACGTTTAGTTGCGTTTGTTTTGCGATTTCATCCTTCTGCTTTCGATGTTCAATTTTAAACCTTATTGAAGATGAACAAGGTAGATTTTTACTTTTAAAACACAGTGGTTAAGTAAATGCAGTTTCGGTCACCCGCTGAGCTTTTTGAAAGCGATCATAACAAATCATCTCGCTGTAGGAGGGTGAATCGGTTGTAGAGGAATTATTTTGTGATATTAATGTTCGAGCATGCATAAAGATAAAAGTGATAAAAAGCGTTTTCACCTCACTCGCTCGGAAAACTTTGCTTTATCGGTTTTAATCTGCGTGCTAAAGTCATTTTTGGCCGCTTAAAGAATTTGAAAATAGAATGTGATGATAGATTATGGTATAAAGTACTGGCACTATTCGTAAGTATTTTCCTCACTGTAGTGAAAAAAGGAATTACCAACAGTTGTTAGCGTACCACCCATCGACATTTTAAAAAACGTAGTTGATAGACGTCAAGGAAAACTCCCTATTTCACATGTAACTTGTTTTGAAGTTCGATAACATAAAGATTTGAGACTTGAAGTATGCTTTGTAAGTGTATACCTTAGAGCAGGACTAGGTACCAACTTGTCCAAGTCTTATTTCGTCCAACCGCGAAATTCTGTCCAAGTCTCACTAAGTCCAAGTCTTATTTTGTCCAACTCTCATACCGTCCAAGTCTCAAATGGTCCAAGTTTCATCCGGTCCAAGTGCGATGAATAAAACAAAACCGGTCAAGTGCGAGTCGGACATATATATAGTAAATACCGATATACCTATAGTAAATTTGGAAGCAATAAAGTCCATTTTGCCGTGCCCTTCCGGGTCCTTATGTGTTACTTAAATATTATGTTACCATCTTTCTACCATATGGGTTGCAATAAATAATTTGACTTTGACTTTTTAGAACCGCAAAACTAAATTTGTTTGTAAAGGTTTTTTGCAGATTTTATAAAGATCATTTTATTTTTGTTTATATATATATATATAAACTTCTATCGACTGTAATTAATTCAGATTTTTCCTTTCACAAACTTCGGAGATAAGGGGGGGGGGGAGGGGAATGGTATTTTTTTGTAATTTTTCATCACAACTTGAAAACTAAGAGTCGTAAAAAAATACAAAAATACATCTCAAAATTAACAAATAAAGCCCTTTCATATGATACCCCCACTCGACCTAGTAACAACAATTTGAAATTTTGCCCCCACTATTTGGGCCTCCTTTACGGTAATAATCTTAACTTTTTTTAAATTATTTCATGTGCAATTAAGTTCTTTCATGTTGAAAGGGCTTTATTTATTAATTCTAAGACATATTTTTGTATTTTTTACGACTCTTAGTTTTCAAGTTGTGATGAAAAATGACAAAAAAATACCATTCCCCCCCCCCCCCCCCATTATCTCCGAAGTTTGTGAAAGGAAAAATCTGAATTAATTACAGTCGATAGAAGTTTATGTCTATATTAAAACAAAAATAAAATGATCTTTCTAAAATCTGCAAAAAACCTTTACAAACAAATTTAGTTTTGCGGTTCTAAGAAGTCAGTCAAATTATTTATTGCAACCCATATGGTAGAAAGATGGTAACATAATATTTAAGTAACACATAAGGACCCGGAAGGGCACGGCAAAATGGACTTTATTGCTTCCAAATTTACTATAGGTATATCGGAACCCTCGGGGCGCGAGTCCGACTCGCACTTGACCGGTTTTGTTTTATTCATCGCACTTGGACCGGATGAAACTTGGACCATTTGAGACTTGGACGGTATGAGAGTTGGACAAAATAAGACTTGGACTTAGTGAGACTTGGACAGAATTTCGCGGTTGGACGAAATAAGACTTGGACAAGTTGGTACCTAGTCCGATTTTAAATTTCATTATTTACATTAATACAAATTTACATCAATACAATTAAATAACATTTCTTAGTTATTAAAATTAAAATAAAAACACTATCGAAAATGGGCACGGGCATAGCAACAGGCTGATTTTAAGCCCATAGGAGGCTAGTTAAATACTAAGTAAGTAACATATACATAATATATCATTGACTGAATATGACTGAGGGCTGCAGTTACTAGGCAAGATAACAGTCATTTAAAAATTCTTTGTAAGTGAAAATTATGTGAAGGCTCCAGTCACTAGGCAAGATAACTGAAAATTCTTCGAATACCTACTCCATTTCGGAATTATGAAGACATTAACAGAACTATTTTACTCACATGTCTTTGTAAGATAATAATATTATTTAAGTTAATGTTCAGAATTCCAAGACCTAGATTTTCTGCCTTTAAATAAGTTAGTCTGTTGAACGTACTTCATATTGAGAATTAGTGTGGATAGGTAACTAGTAATGCTAGACATGATTCTCATCCTATTGTTACTGAACATTGCCGGAATTTACGCAATTCCAGGCGTGAACGACGAATTTGGATTTAAACCAATTTCCGATCATATGATGGCATACGCCGGCACTCTGAAGCAGGATCCAGCCGAATCACCCGTTCCGACTACTAAGTGGATCGAGCAGCCTCTTGACCATTTCGATAATAAGGAAAAGCGCACCTTCAAAATGAAATACCTTGAAAGTTTGGAGTTTTGGAAGCCGAATGCGCCTCTTTTTTTACTTCTGAATGATGTATACGCTTGGACTCCCTTTTTTAAGTTTTTCTCTATATGTGATCTAGCAAACGCTACTAATGGAGCAATGTTCATGCCCGAATATCGATACTACGGAGACAGCATACCCCTGAATACGACGGTGAGCAAAAATTTGAAATATTTGAGCGCGGATCAAACAATGGCTGATATTGTTAATATGATTCAAACAATCAAGTCATCACCAGATTTTAGAAACTCGAAAGTGGTTGTTATAGGTGGTGGGATTGGTGGTAACCTAGCCGCGTGGATGAGACTCAAGTATCCCCACGTAGTTGATATCGCTTGGGCGAGTGGCGCTCCTGTCTTAGCCAAAAAAGATTTTTTTGAAGTGTTTGAATTAAAAACTGAATTGCACTACAATACAACAGACGGCTGTTATGACATGGGTATAGAAAAATTCGACAGGTACGAAAAGTCATTCCAAAGTGATGATGGAATTAAGGATTTAAAATTGGAAGAAAACATTTGTGAAAATGTAGATATGAGAAAGCTGCTTAACAAGTTATCATTTTTTCATGACAAAGTCTCATGGTTTCATTGTAACTATCCCGACATGACATCGATCACTTTGCCAAATAATGGTAAATGCGTCGATTACGAATTTTCACGTTACGCTTGGAGTATTTATCCTCCCAGTATTCGAATGTTCTACTACCAAATGTGCACTGAGTTTGGATATTTTCCAACGGCTAACTCTGACAAAATGCCATTCAAAAGAACACTTAGAGTAGATTTTTATGCAAATATGTGTTCTTTGTTTTTTGGGCCCGAATTTGATGAGAAGAGAATTGATGAGGGTATTGCTCGCACAAATAAACAATACGGAGGAGTGACGCCTAACGTTACCAAAGTAATTTTCACTAATAGTAACCTCGACGCTTTTAGCAAGCTTAGTATCACAAAGAGTTTATCCAAGGATGCACCAGCAAGACTCATAGATGGCGCTTGGCCTTATGGGGACTTATGGCGAGAAAATTATAATGATTCACCAGATCTTACTAAAGCAAGGAAGGAGATATTAAAGATTGTTTTAGGATGGTTGGAGTCGAAGTGAATCTATTTTTTTCCCAGCTAAGTATAAAATTTTTGGGAATAGAAATTGTGTGTTTTTGTTTCATATTTGTTATGTTAAAACTATTGATTTTACTTTATTGAAATTTAAAGGTTTCCTAGTTAGGAAGTAGTTACTTATTTACAATTTACAAGCATTCCACATCAAACTACGCTAAGTGGTTAAAAAGTTGTAAATGTTATCGGATTTTTTAATAATTGCCGATATTTATTACATATTTGTACTTTTCGGCTTTAATTATTACAACTTAATATTATATAATTATTATAATACAGTTTTTTGTTGTTTATAGGTTGTATAGTTTATGTTATTCTAAAGCGTGTTACGGAAAGGTGTGATAATACTGAAGGGTGTGAATCTGCCCATGAAACTGAACAACTTTTCCCAAGGAACATAGGTCGAAATATGAAAACCAAATTTTGAAAAGAAAGATAGAAAAAGTTTTATTTTAGTAAAGCAATACTAAAAGTGGTAGCCACTCAGAGGTTTTCCCTAGTAGTTACGATATGGGGGCTTTCAAAAAGCGGGTTAACAAGCCCTTAAAAGGCCGGAAACTCACTAGCATCGCCCTTTCTGGTGTTACAAGTGTCCATGAGCGGCAGTGACACTTTCCATCAGGTGGGCATTATAATAATCTAAGAGGTGGGCATTCTGCTCGTTTGTCTGTGTTGACATTAAAAAAAACTCAGCTCATGCTACAGCACCTTGCGCTGCTGTAGCGCTGGTCTTCCGTTACCTTTGAAAGGTAGGTGTGGCAACAACCGAACGCACAACGAACATAACATTACATTTTTACCTTACAATAGTTACAATACGAAGACTACAACTTAACCAAGTTATTTCAAAACAATATTTTAATATTATGATAAATTCTTACAAAAAGGTAGCAAAAGCACACATGAAGTACTCGTAAGTGACTATAGGAAGTAAGTAGGTATATTTATTTAAAACGACTGCACATACTATTTCTCCCTCCCATACAAAATGCGCTATCAGCTGATGCAGTTTCTATGATTTTTTGTTCTTTGGGAAAAGTTGTTCAGTTTCATGAGCAGATTCACACATTTTAGTATTATCTCACTTTTCTGTTACGCGCTGTATATGTGTGAACAATAACAATCGCGTCATCCAATTATTCAAAGCTTCCCAAAGACTACTCCAACTGCGAAATGAGAAGAAAATTAAAGAGATAAGCGGTCAACAAAACTCGAAATATGAAAAGCCACGAAAGCACCTATTATCTCGGACTAATCTTTACAAAAGAGGGAAGAATAATTTAATTTAATTTCCACCTTCTGCCAAGTGCCTCTTGAAGGAGGACACCGCTTGAGTCCGTATGAAAAGCAATTAGAATAATGAACTTGAACAAACTTGAAGGTTTACGAAACCAGCATAAAGTGAGCTCTACCTATTCTGGTTATACAGGGGTTAACTAAAGTCGGTAATAGTAGTTTAAGATACAAGTTTCGTAAGTAGGGTTATTACAAACGAGTTGACGTTTTGTAAGCCCGAGACGAAGTCGAGGGTTTACCATCGGCACAAGTTTGTCATAACCCTAACGGACGTGTATCTTACGACGTTTTTCAATACATTTGTGAGAAAACAGGTAAAAGTAATACACTTGGTAAAGGAACCAACCAACTGTCAGCCTCTTGTCGATTTATGTTCTCCTGGTACTCTCCATTTTATTTTAAATATAGGTAGGCAGTCGTCACCCAAGTAAAAAGAAACCACTGTAGTATTTTTACAAAATAATTTTATGATCAGAGTGTAAAAACTCCTTGGTATTATACTATTTTTACTTACCGCACTATTTCGGTAAGTAACTACTTACGAGCAATGTTTACGTCCTTGTAAGAACGTTTTTCGAGCAAATATATGAAAAAATGAAAAAAATGAAAATATATTTATTTACTAAAATACTAATTACAATTTTTAGATTTTCCAGTGGTTCCCAAACTAGGACAACGCCTGTATCTTGGGAAACCTTGAAAAAAACTTTTAAGAGACATTTTATAGGTGCCCAGCCTGCCAATGCGCTCCCGATATTTCGGCGCTGAACCCATCATAGATATATCAGTTACTTAGTAGATCTTAAATCGTCATAAACATGAAACGTCCACTGCAAGATAGGGATCTTTCTTCAGGATTCCAGTAAACGCGCGTGGTACAATTTAAAGGGGAAGCACCATAGTCACAGATAATATAATACTATACTAGTACAGATGCCTCACGTCATAGAACGAATTTGTGCCGAAAATTGTTCGGGCTATTTTTTCCATAAGGTATTTTCTTAGAATAAATTGATATCTGGATGTTAAAATTGAATTAATGTCATAGTTTACACCTTTACCTACCAACCTAGTAGTAACATTTAGTGTAATCATTCGAAACAAAAGGGCCAAATGAATTGGGGCTATTTACTCCATCGAAAAAACCGTAGTACGGAATGGGACCCCATGCCATAGTCACCACACTTATTAGCGTTGCGACTGGCACCGTAGACTGCGATTGTTTGTGACCGCGTTACGTAAGGTGGTACGATATACAGGAGGAAAATGCCACCCATCCTTCGATTCATAATGTACTTATCCCTTAGTTGCCTCCTATGACAACCACGGCTAAAGATGGTTTGGTACTATTCTTTGCCAGCATCACACGGGCTTAAATTCGTGAGATACTTCATTCGACACCCTACGCGTGGTTTCGCGCGGTTGGGGCTTATTAGGTCTATGTATTAAGTTTAGTAAGACCCTTTATTCCTTTTTGGCACGTGGGGGTCTATCTTTGAGAACAGGTTTTGTCACCCTACGATTGTTAAGATTTTCTCGCTCGCCAATCTTTTAATATACTTGAGTTGAGAGGCTTCTGTACACGTTTTTTGGACAGGTGAAAGCTTATTGTCGATTCCTATCACAATAGTCCTCGAAATTAGATTACAAGGCGCCAAGAAAAATATAAAGGAAATATTATTTTGCTGAGTATATTTGGGAAATTTTTGTGAAAATTTATTTATTATCACAGAAGTAGGTATTTCTCAGCTACCGGGTTCTGTAAAAGACTTCTCTGGACAACTAAATTTAGACCAAGAAACTAATCAACTATTTAACCTTATTATTACTTTATACTATATTTTTTTTCTTTTGCACTATACACTCTACATTAAGCAGTCAGTCACTAACAGCCCGCCGCCCTAGTTTTGTTTTGCACCAGCTGTAAAGTAATCTTTTGAAAAACATAATTTGTAATACTCGTAGTTAAGTAGTTTCATAAAACAGCATCAAAAACTCTCGCGTAAGAGCCACTGAAATGGTTCTGAGTTCGAAACATAAGAATGATACCTAGTTAGGTAATTGTCACTTTCTGTGCCAGATATAATGACACAGAAAGTTGTTCAGTTTCATCGACTGATCATGCCCTTTCAGTTCTTGCCAACTTGTCCCTTACACCCTGTACAGATTTTCGGTATCAGCCAAACAATCTTAAGATACAGATATAGCAGGAAAGTAAGTCACTTACTGATGAACGAAACCAACCAAACGTTTTGTGCAGTCAGCAGAAAACTCCGAGATTTCTATTCCACTCACCTGCTTCTTCAAATAGCCGTGAGGTGGAGTGGATCTCACACAGAAACACGTTCGGCGCGTTCCTGCATAAGCGGATTAATTCATATTAGTACTAAGTACCAATCATTCAAAAATAAGAGGTAAATTGCTATAGGTAAATGTAGGAACTCAAATATCCACAGACTTGTTAACAGGTATTAAGCTACGCAGAAGCAGGAGAATAGGCTCGATAGCTGTTACCGCAATCGTGACTTCTTCTATCCGTTTCGATGGTTGTATGGTATTGATTCTTTCCAGTACTAAGTAATCTTTGTGGTATTGGTGACGTTATGAAACCAGCAGTTGATGAATAGATGGAAGTAATCTTTTTTGAGATCTAAGCATTTTATTCTTTGGCTGAACAGAAGAACAGTTCGCAGAAGAATACCTTCGTTACTAAACAAAAAGTTGTCTAAAAACAAAAATAAATTATCCGTCATTTTATTTATTTTATCACGAAGATTTTCTAATGTGCATGAATCATAATTCGTGTGGCAGATCAGGAGGAGGAAGATCTTGGATTATAGACGTGGAAGACCCTGTGACCTACCTATCTCCCTTTTTTCCTTCAGACACAAACTTTGACGACAAATAAAAAGCAGTTCTTTTTTGTGGTTTAGTGGTATACCATGGACAATATAGTCACTATAACTCTACATATAAAAGTGGTTGATCAAAGAGACTCACGTGCGTATTTCGCATTACCATACTGATATTACACACGAGTGCAATGTGAGATCTACTTAATATAGTTTAACCTGCTCAAGATTCCTGCACCGTACGGAAGTCTTCGTTAAAATCTCGGTAACCCCGCCAGATTGAGGAGGTCATAAATTGACACAATTGTTCCCTTAGGCGGGGGGCTCGCGATATATTAGCATAAATACGCACTTACTAGGCTAAACGCAAACATGACGTGAGAGAACCATGGAATTGAAGAGGGGCTGGCAAAAAAAATTGTAAGCTTTTTCATAGGTACTTTTTTAATAGTAAAAGACAGGGTGTTAGGGTAAACAAACACTGTGGTCAACGAAGTAGAGTAGCTCAAATAATACACTTTGCGACCCATGTCAAAATCTCCAATAATAAATCTTAATAATAATTACTTTAAAACAATTTTTGGCCTTCCTATACAAAATGAGTCCATGACACGACCAGTACCTACTATGAAGAGACGAATAATAATGTTCGATTAAAAATCTTTGAGAAAGTCGCTTGTTTGGTGGAATAGAGCAACCTACTTCTATAGAATAAGTTATGTCTTGGAAGAGCGGTGCCTTCTAAAACAGGCGAATAGCTTAATAGGAGACACCTGCCCCCACTTTCTAAAAGAAACCCTATTGATTGCAAATAAACATTTTTTTTTCTTGAGTAGAATCATTGAGCTTCGGCAGCAAAACCAATAAAAATTTACTCTGTATTAGTTGGTAAATTACTATAAAATCATTTGCCATTGATACGAAAAGAAAAAGAAGTGGATAGTTCTATTGATTTTTTATTGTTTTCTACTTTTTTGCATTATTATTCCCAATTATACCGGGATTTAATTTATTATATTTATCAATACATGTCAAATTACAATTGTCGAAGTCAAAACTAACGCTAAACAAGAACAGCTTATTGTCCCTACGTCCCGCCCCGATTCTGCCCTGGTCCAAACGTGCCCATTATGCTTGCAGCGTTCCCTCGTTGAATGGCAACTGCCAGCCGTTGGACCAGGAAAGAACCGGCGCGGGGATCATTCCCTCTGTTTTTGAGGCGTCGTCCTATTTCCCGCACAAACTCCTTTGCCTCACCGCCCCACGGACCCGCTGTCTCAAAAGCGACAGGGATAAATATATATGAAGCCTCAAGGGCAGCGTACTTGTGACGCTTCAATCTGCCGGCAGACTCCGCGGCAGCACCCACCGTGCGAGAGGTGGAGTTGATATGCGACGCAGCGTATGTACTAACGCACGTCGCATCCCAAATAAGGCTTCGATCCTTGCTCCATGGCACCATAGTGAGGCCATCTGGCCTTTTGCCGTCCGAACGGCTTAAACCTGGAGGCTCTAATACGCAGGGGACACTGGCCGCAACAAGGGCCCGGCGTATAATATCGTTTAGGGCGTGGTGCCGTGGAAATCTCCCTGAGCAACGGAGACAACTCAGTGCGTGATGTCCATTGGCTTCTACGGTTGAGCTGCAAATGCATAAATGAGGTTCACAGACATTCCAGCCCAACCGCAGCGCCACAGCAACACGCACTGAGTCATCATCCAACAAAGTGCCCAGGTTCGGAGACGGCAACGCGTGCAACCACGCCCCAGCTTCCGGAGCAGTGACCGCTTTCAACCGGGCTGCCTTGACCCCCGTTGCCCCGGCCTCCAACCCCTGCATAATAGAGGTGCAGGCGATACTGTCCCACAAACGCTGTCGACTCGGCTCGGATGGAAAATTCTGACCAGGATTGGCAGAAGACCAAGCATTACGGGCCTCCCTCTCGTGAGGTATGCGGATTTCGCCACCATCGGAAGATAGTATTTTAGCGACGATCCCCACAACCCCACTAGCAGATGCCAGGAATGCTGGCAAACTAATGTCGCGCACCCGTCGGACACCCAAACTTCCGTGTCGAATAGGTAGACTGGCCTGTACCCAACGATCTCCCTCGAGATCTACATTTAAAATACTCTCTAACGCTTGCTTCAGTGAATTGTCGATTTCCTCCGATTGGTGGGGAAATAGCCAGGTGGGGCAAGTTCGCAGGAGGTACATGAGCTTAGGAACTGAAAAGCACAGACGCAGAAGAGTAAGCGCTACATGGGCAGGCAGGTGTTTTAGCCGCTCAAAAGATCTTAACAGGACCTCCCTTCTCGCCTCCAGGGCGTCCACAACCGCTTCAAGAAAAATTGGAGATCCCAACAAATTAAATGTCTCCAAATGTCTTAAATGTTTGCATTATTTGTAATATTGTTTTTCTTTTTGTATTAATATGTAAATTGCAATATTGTATTATTTTTCATCGATAATTTCATTTTCGAAAATTTTAACACAAAAACGTACACCTACGTAAATGGAATGAAAATAACATGAAGAAATAAGAACAATTATTAAACTCCATTTTCCATGCCGCGATAAACAACTCGTCTTCATAACATAAATCGCTGGATTGCATTATTATTTCATTTCCCCTCGCTCGTCCACTTGCCGAAATCTGTACGTATACAATCAGTAAGGACCGGCCAAATCTGGAATAATCTGGAATATCCTCTTAGCTATCGGAATCATTACGCAGCAGTTTTTGAAGTCGAATCAAGTCCTGTTCCACAAACGTTCGGATTTTGAAAGCTATCGATATTGTTCACCGCCGGATTTACCAATAGGCTAGAGCCCAGGGCGGCAGATTTTAGGGGCGGAAAATTTAGGGTGTAGTTTACAGAAATCAAAAAGATTCTTATTTACAAACCTAAATTATTGATGAAATTGTAAAAATGTACAGCCACTATCCAAAGCACTAACAAAACTTATCGTCAGTATGCCTGTGTGCTGTCTCCATTATGCTCGCAAAGTTTCCGCGCTATAGATATGTCAACTGCAAGTCACTGAATGGACCAGAAAAGAACCGACGCGCTTCCTCTGCTTCTTAGACATCGTCCAATCTCCCTCACAAACTCCTTCGCCTCTTTGTCCCGAGGATTTGCTGTTTGGTAACAGATTGTGCAGCAGCATCCGCCATGCGAGAGGTCGAGTTGAGAACTTGAGACGCGACGCAGCGTACATACTCGTACTGTCACATCTGGTCTTTTTCCATCTGAGCGGCTTTCGTCTACTGACTCTTTTAGAGTGTGGTCCCGCCTACGAATAAATAGGTACCATGGAAATATCATTGAGCAACGGACACAACTTAGTGCGTGAGGCCCGATGGCTTCAACGCTTTAAGTAGCATGGGCCTCCTAATCGTAAGATATGCGAAATTCAACACCATCATAAGATCCTATCAGACACCCAAACCTCCGTGCGTGTGTATTAAGCAGACTAGCCTGCACCCAACACCCTCTACTGTGACCTAACGATCTACTTGAAGATCAGCATTCAAAATATTTTCCAGCGCTTGCCTCAATTTATTGTCGTTCTTTCCGAACGGTGAGGTATCAGCAAGATAGAGCAAGTCAGCAGAAAATACTTGACGTAAAATTGGGATGCTTAGATACCAAAAAGCACGGTCGGTTAAAACTGAGTGTAGCGTTATATTACATTTACATTGGCAGGCAAATGTTTTAGTCACTCAAAGATGTCAATAGAATATACCTTCTCGCTTCCAGGGCATCCGTATCCGGACAGATTGATTTCTCCCTTATTATTTCCCTGAGACTCGGCAGACAGACCAAGTCGCACCATAAGGGTTCCGCTTTTACCATTTTGTTCGATTCAGACAAAAATTTTCTGATCAGGAAGCAAACACCGCAGTAATAATTTACGAAAAAGTTACTGAATCTTGGCTCACCACATCGGTCGACTTTCATTCAGTAACTCCATTTAAATGTAGGTCACGCAACGTATGGATGGTTACATGTTTATGTTTGCGCCGATAACTGTAATATCGATAGGTAAGTAGGCGAAGAGGGTACGGAAAGCAGGGGGAATCCGTATCTCTATACACGTTCGCGGGTCGTTTCCGGCATGTTTCACACCTGTGCTGACTTAGGCATATTGAAGAGCATATACAATATGACATATTGGACTATGGCAATGGCATTGGCCAATAATGGTAGTAATGGTACATGATATATACAAGATGTAAGGGACGGTGTACCGAAAACTGAAAGGGCATGCTTAGTCAACGAAACTGAACAACTTACCCAAAGAAACATATGTTGGGAAATGAAAAAGAATTTTGATCTCTTCATACAAATTGTCCACTCTTGTCGAACAGTTTGTATGGAGAGGTAATTTTTTTTTTTATTTCCCAACATATGTTTCTTTGGGAAAGTTGTTCAGTTTCGTTGACTGAGCACGCCCTTTCAGTTTTCGGTACACCGTCCCTTACACCAGTTGTAAAAGCGGCACCTTTCAAGCTTGATTTGCTCTCGCTAAAGCCGACTAAATTAACTGCTGTTGTCACCCGACATACGCACATGACTGGTGGCATGGTATCTATCAGTGATGTAGAATCACCCCTTACGCAGTGATCACACCTAGCTGAATTCAAAGACTAATTCGGCATACATTGCTCGTTGAAGGATATTTCAATTAACATAACCAAGCCTCCCAGCAATGTATGCCGAATTAGTCTTTGATTTCAGCCAGGTGTGATCACTCCTTAAGAAGGATCATTGTACTTTTTTACATTCTGTATAATGAAATTAAAAGGTTAACTAATTAAAAGGTTAACTATGTGTCTATGTCACAGCTATGTAGACTTCAGAGGTTAATGAGCTATAGCTGAAAAACTGAAATTAATAAAAATTGCAATAGCAACCAGGCGCTAGGACCTCGCTGAGCATTAGGCGGTATAAAGTTTATGTTATGTGAAATTCCTAATCAAAACTTGCTTTACAATAAAAAATCCTAAAGAAACTACGAAACCCTATACTGCGCGTGGCCCGACACGCACTAGGGCCAGTTTTTTGTGTCTCTGTTCTTCTTCAATAGCAAATTAAGAGTGTTGCTGTCTGTACGGTCAACTGCACGTCGGTAGAAACTTTTTCAACCCTATTATCACTCTATAAGGTCCAAAAGTGTTTCTACCGACGTGCGGCAATGTGTACATGCTAAGGTATACGCAGGTTATTATAGCAGTAGACCCTTTTGACACTGGATACTCTGGAATAGAGACCTTTACACTGCCACCACGTTAATTATGGACTTGTCCACTAAACGAATGACAACGATAACTTTGACAAATTGAGGAGTTCTCGCGACTCTACGCTAGCAGCTCCAGTGCTCATAATCGCTTGTCAATGTGTTGCCATCTGTGGGACAAATTGAATGCATTTGCGGGGTAAGAGTGGAGTAGTGTTGCCAGAAGAACTATTTTACCGTAAATATTTGACTTCCGCGGTTACGTTCGAATCACTCAAAACCAGGGACTAGATAAGTACTATACTTCTAAACAGACAATTTACAAAATCTGTAAAGAGTGAATTTCTGACTATAGTCAAGTGCATGCAATCGCAAATAAACCTGCTTTGGGTCGGTCGTAAACCTTTAAAAGGAAAGAAAGAAAGACAGCACAAGACGAAAGAAAAATAATCTACAATATAAATAATCTATCTCATACATTGCTTAACTCAGTTACTTACTATGATTAAATTGAAATGACACGTCTATTAACTTACCTTTGCATGTTTTTTATTTTATGTATACAATATTACGAACATAGTTACGAAAAATATAAAACTGAACAACGTTTCAAATTTTGTCGCGCCAATGTAAAATAAAGTGTTTCTCTAGTGGGTTCGGGTTAGCACACAGCTCTATTTTTGGCCTTTTCTCCTCTTATTTATCAGGAGTTGGCAACACTTACACTGTCAAGCAATTTTGAATCTAAAGTGGTGAGTATTGGAGTAATGGCGAGCGTTCGTCCACGTCGCGCTATCCCGACTCGACTGCGCCAAGCTGCGCTAACGGCCAGTGGCGCGGTACATTTACTGCATAATAGCTAAAAAAATACAGGATGCTATTTAAAGTAGGGCCATCGTAAGAAGTCCATTTTCACGTTTTCTTATCACCAACACGGTTTATTTTTCTTTGCGGGTCGTAACTTTTCATACGTTTGACAGCTGTCAAAATGGACCTAATACGATGGCCTTACTTTCTAGGTACTTATTTTTTGTATTTTCAAAAAGACACTCACGCTTTATCCGAGCTCATGTCGGTGGATTAACTTCCAGTCACTTCTTCTCCCGGAAAGATGCTTAACTGTCAAGATAAAGATTTAAAAAATATTTTCTTTTTCTTGTTTATTTTTGTACCTACTCAAGAATCTTGTCTATTTGTAAAGTCAACGACAGGTCAAGCTTGACACACGCAGTGCGTCTCTAGCCTTTACATCCATTCAAATAAGAACGGTACAAAGGCCACTGTGTCAAGCTTGATGTGCTCTTGACTGTACCACTAGTGGTACAAATCCAGTGGTACTAGTGATCCTCTATTGTGAGGACGTCACTTCACTCTCGTGTCGATATTTCAAAACTTTCTGTCAACAGCAATGTTCATTCTGTAGTCACAGCAAAAAGCACATATTCAGTAAATTTTTTGTCATTTAATTACTGTCATGAGAGCACAATAGTCTTCTAACTTTTCAAAAGTGGTGCAATGTTGATACTTTTCGGAAATATTTTAGTAATATTTATAATTTGCAGAAGATACCACCCAAGACGTTGCATATTTGCAGGACAAGATGGACGACCTGGAACGCCTTGGTAAGCCGCTAGACACGGGCTGCGCCGCAGATTAAATACAGGGACTCAATTCTTGAAAATCACCGGGTGATAAAATATCAATTTTGAGACGTTAAAAATTCACAGCTCTGATAAACAATTGATAGGTAAATCAGAATACATGAAAATTAACAATCAAGGACTGCTTTATATTTTACGAATATCAATCTTCACTTTTGAAAAGGAAAGTCTGTGATTTTGGATTTTTTGAGTGCGACTCCCAGCGCAGGATTCGTTGTCGTGATAATCTTTATGTTACCCTTTCACCAGCAGTGGACATCCTTCAGATGTTATGATGATAACCAAACTACTAAAGAAATGTTATACGAAAACTACTTGTAATGTTTTCTTTACGGACATATTTAATGTATTCTTAGCTGTAAGTAATCATCATAACATCCCATGAAACGTCCACTACAGGACAGGGAGCTCCCTCTAGAATTCTAGCTTTTGCTGGAAAAATGTAGAGGGGAAATAATATAAAACAAATAATAAATAAATCATTATTTTTTTAATTATTAATTTTTGTTACGTTGTCAACCCCTGCCCAGTGGTTCTGTATGCAGGGCAGTAATTCGCGCCATCAAGATCGCGATCCTAGCGCACCGACATGACTTAATGAAGCTGAATTTTACGTACTTAAAAGATACTTTGAAGAAAATAAAGGCTTTAGTTGTTGGGCTACTTTATTTAAGCCTTTAGATAGTGTTTACCATCATCATCATGACGTCCCAGAAACGCCCACTGCAGGACGGGTGCAGACTGCAGAGTTCCAATGGAAAGGTGTGATAATACTAAAGTGTGTGAATCTGCGCATGAAACTAAACAAGTTTTCCCAAGAAACAAAGGTCATGGAACAATAGTAGATTAGTAACCAAGGGCTGTAAGGCATCAATTGCAGCCTGAGATATTTAGGCGCACGAGCGCAGCGAGCTTTACATCTCGATTGTGAGGTAAGTAGGTCCTTATTACCACCAAATTGTAGGTGACCAATTAGCGCTCTAGGGTAATAATGTAGCTAGAAAAGCCCTAGGGCGGTAAGTAATTAAAAAAAACGACTTCACTCTTTCAAATTTAATTACTTACCGCCCTAGGGCTTTTCTAGCTACATTATTACGCTAGAGCGCTAATTGGTCACCTACAAGCCCCATTTGGTGGTAATAAGGACCTACTTACCGAATATGAGAGATGTAAAATAAAATTTTGACCTCCCTTAGAAACTGCATCAGCTGATAGCGCATTTTGTATGGGGGGTCAAATATGGTTTGTCGTATTTCGAACTTGGGAAAAGTTGTTCAGTTTCATGGGAAGATGGACACCCTTCAGTATTATCACACATTTCCGTTACACGCTGTATAATAGTAAACAAGATCCAGCAAAAACTCCTGATATTATTTGGAGGGAAGTAACACAGTCACCATGCTTGTTAGCGTTAAGTCGGGCAACATGGACCGTGGTTGTAGGTGACCGCAGTAAATAAGATGGTACGGTACACAAAGGACGCTGCTGCCCCTCCCCCAGTTCAGTTCTCGAGTCGGCTCTTTCGAAACCCACGGGTAGAGATGGGTTGGTACTATTCTTTACCAGCACCACTCTGTACAACTTAACGCAGAACATTTACCCTGCCTGAGAGCAACTATGAATTCATAAACAAAATACCGGCTAAGTGCGAGTCGGACTCGCGAACCGAGGGTTCCGTAACAAAAAGGTAAAAATACCGTCTTAGTTATGGACGCGCAGTTACACAGACGTGTATTAAATGCGCGCGAGTCCCACACGCACTTGACCAGTTTTATTATTTGTTGTTATCTATATATCTATATATATAAAAGAAGAAGGTGACTGACTGACTGACTGACTGACTGACTGACTGACAACGCACAGCCCAAACCGCTGGGTCTAGAGATACCAAATTTGGCATGTAGGTTCCTTAAGAGGCCTAGGGGTGCACTAAGAAAGGGTTTTACAAAATTCCACGCCTAAGGGGGTAAAATAGGGGATGAAAGTTTGTATGAAAGTCCGTCAGTTTTGAAGTTAGGATCTTCAAAATTTGTAATTAAGCTTACGACTAAAAATTAATACTTATGTGTCTCAGGGTTTTTGAAAATTCGTCAACCTTAAGGTTGAAAAGGGGCATGAAGTTGAAAATTCTTTATTCTTAAAGTAAAATCCACATAATTTATTATTTAGGCATTAATGATGTAATTCTATGCAACGTTCATCACTGTTATTGAAATTCCACCCCAAATTCAACCCCTAAGAAAGGGAAATGGGGTGAAAAAGTCTAAAAACCAATATGGGTATCGTTTGTATGGAATATCGGGTCGCTGATTACGAAAACTACAACCATTTTGAAATCAAACGTGGTGGACGTGAAATACCATCATCCCCCTGGGGATGGAGTTGGGGTGCGATAGGTTTGAAATGTCTAAAAATCAATATGGGTGTCATTTGTATGGTTTATCGGGTCGCTGATAACGAAAACTACAACAATTTTGAAATCCAACGTGGTGGACGTGAAATACCATCATCCCCCTGGGGATGGAGTTGGGGTGCGATAGGTTTGAAATGTCTAAAAATCAATATGGGTGTCGTTTGTATAGTTTATCGGGTCGCTGATTACGAAAGCTTCAACAACTTTGAAATCCAACGTGATGGACGTGGAATACCATCGTCCCTTGGGGATGGGGTTGGGGTGCGATAGGTTTGAAATGTCTAAAAATAAATATGGGTGTCATTTCTATGTTAGGGATAGCGGTTAAATTGGCGTAAGGGGTAGGGATAGGGACAGGTAGAGGTAGAGGTAGAGAGGTAGAGAGGTAGAGAGGTAGAGTGGTAGAGAGGTAGAGAGGTAGAGAGGTGGAGAGGTGGAGAGGTGGAGAGGTGGAGAGGTGGAGAGGTGGAGAGGTGGAGAGGTGGAGAGGTGGAGAGGTGGAGAGGTGGAGAGGTGGAGAGGTGGAGAGGTGGAGAGGTGGAGAGGTGGAGAGGTGGAGAGGTGGAGAGGTGGAGAGGTGGAGAGGTGGAGAGGTGGAGAGGTGGAGAGGTGGAGAGGTGGAGAGGTGGAGAGGTGGAGAGGTGGAGAGGTGGAGAGGTGGAGAGGTGGAGAGGTGGAGAGGTGGAGAGGTGGAGAGGTGGAGAGGTGGAGAGGTGGAGAGGTGGAGAGGTGGAGAGGTGGAGAGGTGGAGAGGTGGAGAGGTGGAGAGGTGGAGAGGTGGAGAGGTGGAGAGGTGGAGAGGTGGAGAGGTGGAGAGGTGGAGAGGTGGAGAGGTGGAGAGGTGGAGAGGTGGAGAGGTGGAGAGGTGGAGAGGTGGGGAGGTGGGGAGGTGGGGAGGTGGGGAGGTGGGGAGGTGGGGAGGTGGGGAGGTGGGGAGGTGGGGAGGTGGGGAGGTGGAGAGGTGGAGAGGTGGAGAGGTGGAGATTTAGAGAGGTAGAGAGGTAGAGAGGTAGAGAGCTCTACCTCTGGTAGAGAGGTAGAGAGGTAGAGAGGTAGAGAGGTAGAGAGGTAGAGAGGTAGAGAGATAGAGAGGTAGAGATGTAGAGAGGTAGAGAGGTAGGGGGGTACAGGTACAGGTAGAGGGAGAGGGAGAAGGAGGGGAAGGGGGAGAGGGAGGGAGTGAGGGAGGGGGAGGGGGTGATGAAAAGGGAGAGGGACGGGGAGAGGGAGGGGGAGAGGAAGGGGGGAGAGGGAGAGAGAGGGAGAGGGTTTTAGTTTTTCTCAATTACTTCTGCGAATTGGCTCTGTTTTGAAATATTACATAAAGGTGTCTCTCATCTCTCTCTTTACATTTGTTAGGATACTGCTGCTAAGTTCCTCTGTTCTGAGTAATTTATGAGTAACGTCTGTATTTTATATAAAATTCAGCTGGATCTTGAATTATACTCGTTGATTTGCGCAGGGTTAGTCCTGTTTTTCCTTAGTTTAAAATTACCCCGATATGACGGGAAAATATCTCATTGCTTCGGAAAACCGGTAACAACATAAATACGAAATCCACGCGAGCGAAGCCGCGGGCAACAGCTAGTACTCGTATAAAAGAAGAAGGTGACTGACTGACATATCAACGCACATCCCAAAAGGGTTTTAGGCCCTAAGGGGATGAATAGGAATACGGGATGAAAGTTTGTATGAAAGACCGTCAGTTTTGAAGTTAGGATTTTCAAAATTTATATTTAGGCTAACGACTAAAAATTAAGTTTTACATATCTCAGGGTTTTTGAAAATTCTACACCCTGAGGGGTGAAAAGGGGGATGAAGTTGAAAATCAGTTAATAGAATCAGGCGTTACCTTGCGGAAGTCCATCTCAAAAAATGAAACAAATATATAGCCACCTTCCGCAACAATGATGGATGCTATGTACTCACTGTGCACCGCCCGCCCGCAAATAAATGCGCATGCGCAGGCAACTGCAACACAGCAACCACCCAAAAACACTCTACACGTGTTTCGCCTCTACACGAGGCATCCTCAGGAGATGTTAGACCGACCAGTGCCAAACACCGAGTCACTCGAACGCGTTAGGGGTAGGGTCAGGGGCAGGGAAAGGGAGAGGAGGAGAGGAGGGTGGGGTACAGGGAGGGGGTAGAGGGAGGGGAGAAGAGGGAGGGGGAGGGGGATTGGGAGAGGCAGGGGGAGTGGGAGGGAGGGGGAGAGTAAGAAGGGTTATGGGGGGAGGTGAAGGGGGATGGGGGAGGGGTGGCGAGGGGATGGGGAGGTGTAGAGGGGGGGAGGGGGAGAGGGTTGGGGGAGAGGGAGGGAGGGGGAGAAGGGGAGTGTAGGGGGTGAGGGGGAGGGGTAGAGGGTATGGGATGGGGGGAAGAGAATGTGGATGGGGAGGGTGGTGAGAGAAGGGGGTGGGGTAAAGGGGGGAAGGGTAGAGGGGGGATTGGGGAGGGGAAGGGGGATAAGGGGAAGGGAGGTGGGAGGGGGGAGATGGAGAGGACGAGGGGGGAGGGGGACGGAGGGGGGATGGAGGGGGAGGAGGGTCGGCAAAGGGGGGTTGGAGGGGGAGGGGATAGAAAAGGATAGATAGGGAGGAATAGGGACCTTTTTGACTTTTATGAATACCTCCTCGCTACCCATTCACTCCCTTTATTGCCTTCTTTTTTAAGTTCGCCTGTAACGATTGACAATGAAAATTCCGCACTACCTACCAGTTGAATAAAATCAAAAAATAATTAAATATGTAGTAAGATAGGATAGGTAATAAAGGATAAGTACAAATGCATCTTTTACATAGGGATCAAGAAGGAAAAGCGTTCCACTAAATATGTTTCAGTTAAGTTCGAGTTCTGTTTTTTTATAAAATCTACGCGGACGAAGTCGCGGGTAACAGCTAGTTTTATTATATAGCTTATCACTATAAACACACCAATTTTCACGCTTATAAGTCTTCCTGTTTTCACTATAGAGCTATAACAAAAGCCGAGCGAAAAACGCCAAAAAAAGACACTTTTTAGTACGGAAGCCCCCATTTTTTTTTTGTCAGCCCGCTGATAGACAAACAGACATCGAAAGCATATTAATAGGGTCCTGCTTTTCACCCTTTGGGTACGGAACTCTAAAAACTATGTAAACTACGGAATGTTGCGGTTTCATACAATTCAACCTAACTTACGTGAATGAAAAAGCTAGCAGGTAATAAAAGATTAGTTAATATTCTTGTTTGTAATAATTAGAGGTATACATCAATGAAGTTCAATATCTGGCATAAGACAGTTTTAAGCGGAGGAGCCGTTTTCTGGTGGTCCTATTAAATAACGTATCCTTTATAAACATCTTCACATTATCTCTCACATGTAAGTACTTACAATAATTTTCAAGCGGAGCCCGCACCCATATCTTTCCATCACTCGTCACGGGCGCATACGTCATGTGTCACGGGATCACGTGACGCAACGTGACGTGACGTCATCACTCACTGACGTACCCTCCATAACTCAACCGAAAGGGGGTTTTTGTACTACACGGACCGTTTGTATGGTACGCCAAATAAACGTAGGTACATTGCTGCAATATATCTTCTGTTCATAATTTCGTTTCATTTATTAAGCTCATTTTTTGTGGCCTCATTAATAAATTTCTTTATAGAAATTTTGCGCGATGTAAGAAAAACGACCTAGTAGCAAATTGTTCAATAAGCTCTACGTCCAAAATTCAGATCGTCCAGATGCACTTCGTTCAAGTCGCTTTTAGTCCAAGTACAGTTTCAAGAGAAAATGCTAACCGCAAACTACTACGTAGTACGGTTTTCTTTTTGATACGGAACCCTAAAACACATCGGTCTTTTCGTAATTAAGTTTTTTTTTTCCATTTTGCCTGAAAGTTCGATTCACTGAAAACGGTTCAGTTTCGTTGATTGATCAGATCATGCCCATTTAGTTTTCGGAAAGCGGACCATTACACCCCTCAGAACAAAGACCTCCTTGCTTCGATTACACCCTCCCTAGATATACAGGGTGTCCAGTAAATACCACGACCAACTTAAGGAGAAGCAAGGTGTAAGGGTCAGCTTTTATTAAAAAAAAATACTTCTGTAAAAGTGTCATAGTTTTCGAGATACAGTTTTTTTTTTTTTTTTAGAAAATATCGAATTTAACACTGTAAAACGCTTCTTCTGTAAAATGTAGCCAGTTGGTGGTTCTACCATATTCAACCAATGTTTTGTTAAAATTTATCAGGTAACTAAGTATAATCAAATTAGGTCATTTGTGATTTTATTTTAAGGTCTTTTAATTATCCTCAATTTTGACCTACGGTGGTGAAAAAAATATATTGAGCTATCGTTGCACATAGCCCTATGAATTTGCTAGGGATTTCTAAAAGGTATCACATCAATTATCTTAAATAATAAAAAAAAGTTATGGCTATTTTCGTAAGTAAGGGGCTCATATTCACTAAATTCTTAGTAACGATTTTACAAAGACAAAGGACGCAATTAATATTAGAACAGTACATTATTATTCAGCTTCAGACGTTTTTGGACCGATTTTGTACTACAAAAAGGCCTAGTTTATAATATTTTTTGTTAGAGATAGGCTAATGCAAAAAAAATATGAATGCCTTTTGGTAGTACAAAATCTGTCCAAAAACGTCTGAAGCTGAATAATTATGTACTGTTCTAAATTAAGCGCGTCCTTTGTGAGTAATAACCGCAGTTTCATTTAAAATCGTTACTAAGAATTTAATGAATCTGAGCCCCTTACTTGCGAAAATAGCCATAACTTTTTTATAATTGATGTGATACCTTTTTGAAATCCCTATGAAACAAGCAAATTTATAGGGTATGTGCAGCGATAGCTCAATTATTATTATTTTTCACCACAGTAGGTCAAAGTTGAGGATAATTAAAAGACCAAAAAATAAAATCACAAATGACCTAATTTGATTATGGTTACCTAATAAATTTTAACAAAATATTGATTGAATATGGTAGAACCACCGAGTGGCTACATTTTACAGAAAAAACAAACGAGTTATCACTGTATTTCCGCACACATCTGAAGAAAACAGACGAAAAAAGTGTTAAATTCGATATTTTCAACAAAAAAAAACAGTATCTTGAAAACTATGACACTTCTACAGAAGTAATTATTTTTTGGATGATAGCTGACCCTATTCTACCTAGTCGCAATAAATAGGGAGGAATGGAAACGTATGGGGGAGGCCTTTGCCCAGCAGTGGGACAGTAAAGGCTAGTAAAAAAAAAAGCTGACCCTTACATGTTGTCGTGGTACTTACTGTCCAGTAAGTACCACGACAACATGTAAGGGTCAGCCCTGTATAAGGTCCTGAAATATTGAACATAATTTTAGCATGTTACTCAGACTATGAAACTGAACAACTTTTCCCAAAGAACATAGGTGGAAATACGAAAAAAAAAATCAACCTTCCATACAAAATGTGCTGTCAGCTGATGCAGTTTGTGTGGGAAGTCGAAAAATTTTCTTATTTCGACCTGTTCCTTGAGAATCGTTATTCAGCTTCAAAGGCCACCTCTTAAAATATTCAGGGTGAGTCGGACTCGCGCACTGAGGGTTCCGTACCACCACATAAACATAATTGTATTAGTTGAAATTTCAGTAAGTTATGATTGAGTGCTAGATTTTTTGAGTCTGACACGCGCTTGACCAAATTTTATTATTTGTTGTTATTTTATAGCTTATGCACTATAAACATACCAATTTTCAAGTTTGTAAGTGTTCCCGTTTTTAAATAGAACTAAAACAAAAATCGCCTCAGCGACCATCCAACTTGACCCCTCTCTTATATGAATGTTCTTGAAACGGGAGCTCACCACAATTGGTTACCATTAGTTGTGAGAAAAGTTGTAATACTTATTTAATGATTTCAGACTTTTCCCATTATTTGTACTGTGAGACCTAGCTTCTTGCCAAATTTCATAATTTTAGGTCAACGGGAAGTACCCTGTAGGTTTTGCATTTTTGAATAAATGTATGGAGATGAGGACATAAAATGCCATATCTTTGGATTGCGTCGTTGTAAAAAATTGAAATTTTTAGATCTTGTGTGGTTCATGGATCCTAATATATGGTATTAATTTCAACCTGATACCTTTACCCGTTCGTGAGATAAATGGTCTTGACAGACAGACAGACAGACAGAGAGATAGACAGACAGACGGACAACAAAGTGATCCTATAAGGGTTCCGTTTTTTCTTTTGAGGTACGGAACCCTAAAAATAAGAGTTCTTTCTCATAAGTGATCGATCTTCAATTCTTGAAAATCACCGGGTGATTGATAAAATGTCACTCAAAAAAATCAAAATCATTGATTTTTCTTTTCAAAAGTGAAGATTGATATTCGTTAAATATAAAGTGCTGTATAATTGGTAAGTTTCATATCGTTTTATAAATTTTTCGCCAGTTTATCAGGCTGCATTTGAACTATAAGGTCTCAAAAGTGATATTTTGTCGCACGGTTGATAAAATGTCACTCAAAAAAATCAAAATCATTGATTTTTCTTTTCAAAAGTGAAGATTGATATTCGTTAAATATAAAGTGCTGTATAATTGGTAAGTTTCATATCGTTTTATAAATTTTTCGCCAGTTTATCAGGCTGCATTTGAACTTTTAAGGTCTCAAAAGTGATATTTTGTCGCACGGTGATTTTCAAGAATTAGCTTCCTGTCCTCTCCCGTTACCCTAAAAGCTATCCTATATTTTGGAGAAAAAATTCATATCAGGCCAAATTTTTGTAAACGGCTTTTAAATGCAATTTTAAGAGACTATATTTTTGAATCCACCCAAATTTCAAACTGGAAGGTACAATTTCAAATTCTGGAGGTTCCAATTTAATTTTTTTTTATTTGTTGGATTTAGTACAGTCCCGTGTGGTGTCGGCAAAGAATAGTACCTACCCATACATACCCGTGGGTGTGGTAAGAGGCGACTAAGGGTTAACTGGAGGATGGGCAGCAGCATCCTCCTTTGTATCTTACATCTTACTTACTACGGTCACCTACAACCGCGGACCCGCGGTCCATAGTGCCAGCCGTAACGCTAACAAGCGAGATGACTATGGTACTTCCCCTCCACATTTTTCCAGCAAAAGCTAGAATTCTGGAGGGAGCTCCCGTCCTGTAGTGGACGTTTCATGGGATGTTATGATTGAGTACACTATAAGGGACGTTAATGAAACAAAAGCATTGAAGAACTGAACTGATAGCATTTTTATCATAGGTCTAATGCAACTTTGAGATTTACTTTAATTTGTTTTTTAGATTTAATTGTGTTTCTTTTGCAAATATAGGAGAATTATATACTTAAAAAAAAGATAAAAATAAAGGTAATTAAATGTAGAGTAAATAATATTTATAGCATTTTTGCCCTTCTTTTGTGGAGTTTATAATAGTTTTATTAATATTTTTTTAAATCATGCGGTCGTAAATTTGGGTGGATTACTAATGAATTATTTTATAGACCAGCTAATATAATTTTTGACGAAAAAAAAGTGATGATATGAATTTTTGTTCAATCTTCATACAGTGTAATCGTTTGGCTCTTAGGCTACGTGGGCTATCTGCGTTTTGCACTTGAATTTGGCCAAACCCCGGACACTACGATACGCTAAGAATACTGACTACCAATTCTTCGGTTCACAATCCTTTAATTGCCTTTTGCGTATCATCCGATTTACAAAACTTCATCATCATAAATAACATCCCATAAAATTTCAACTGCAAGACTGGGAATACAGAGAAACGAGTGGTACTTTAGGGGAACTACCTTAGTCACCACGCTTGTAAGCGTTGCGTTGCTGCCCATCCTCCGGTTCATTAGCCATTAGTCGCCTCTTACGACACCCACGGGTAGAAATGGGTTGGAACTATTCTTTGCCTGTACCACACAGGCTACAGTTTATGCGACCACAAAACTTACGACCGATGAAATAAATCAAAGCCTGGATAATATCTTTTGAAGAAAACAATGGCTGACTCCAATTAAACCGCGAGGAGACTATCTGCTGATCGGTAGCTGTCAACACGCGACGCCAGCAGTTAAAGGATTTACAGATTCTTGCTAACGATAAGCAGAAGTCTATTTAAAGGAGCTTTATCTTTAAAGATATTTTCTGCAATTGGCAGGACAGCGAGCAATCATAGCATCAAATTTTGTTCTTTTTGTTCGTACTTTATGATTTGTCCGCTCCGCGGCCCGGGTCCGATACGTCCGCTGGGCCCTATGAGTTAAACGTACCCAGGAGTGCAACTGTGCACTCGTAGACCCGAGCGGGAGCGTAACAAATTGGGCTGCGATACACAGCGCTAAACTTATAACTAAATACCTTAACTAAATACACACACAATATTGGCAATAAAAACACACCTCAAAATCGGGTCCGGACCCGTGATCTAGAACCCCCAATACATACCATCTACGGATGACTCGCGCTTGACTGACCCTACCGAAATCACTTACCGGTGAGATTCCCGTGGTCGCGACGAGTCGAAATGTACATTTGGAAGTATACCTACTCTCAGAGTGCAAGAATATGTGATGTCCAATAAATACACTTAAATATAATAAATTATAATGTGTACTGTGTCGATCCGATGATCCTGCGCCGATCTTAGTGCTGGCCACTCCCGCAGCAGGCATCCAGGTCAAATCCCAGCCTCATGCTCCAAGCACGCCGCGCTCACCGAATGCGCAGGTCGACACCCGTTATAGCAGATAATTCCGGAAATCTGCCTTCCAATCACAAGTCCCACACACCACGCGGATTGCCAAGATATAGTCAAATTATCACCGGCCACGCCCTGACCACGCGGGTTGGTAACTATTAAAACATGTCACTTATCGTACAATTGTCCATTAACCGCAATTTCTGTCCTCCCCGCGAGCCAGGAAACTGCCCCGAATGGTATTCACTACACACTTATTCCCGTAGCATAATAATTATGAGTCCATACGCGCCGCTTGCGTCGACCCAGAAAATGGCGTCTCGTTCACCGTACACGAGTCCACTTTACGCCTCCGAATTGATAGTTCACCACTAAATTACTTGATTGCCCCGCGCAACCTCAATATGATATTCCGCCGAATCCCGATTCGGGAAATAAACAACCCCAAGCGCGACCACCTTGTGGCTTATCCGATACGCGCACCCAAGCGACCGTTCGCCTGATCTCCCGTATTGCGACCGTTCGCCAGACCTCCCGTATTGCGACCGTTCGCCAGACCTCCCGTATTTCGACAGCTACTAAAATGCTAACAACTATGGCGCCGGCCCGCTTTCTTATCGCACCGACGCGCCAAAGCCTCGGGTGACGCGCGAGTCGCGTTGTACATTTTTATTTGAATACCCACGTCTGCTCTAATATTTCTTTTTTTTTTTACCTACATGAATAGACCCAAATTGGTTCTAAACACTTTATTTTACACCAAAGTACCTGGGCGACTGAGCTTCGCTCTATAATAGCCGCCTCAACCTGAAAATATCATCGGGTAAGAAAGCTATGCTACTCGCCAACAGATGCCGCTGTAAGTTTCTGTCTAAAACGCGGAATTTACAAAATGCTCAAAAACACGGGTAAAACAAATTTTCCCAGACATGAGACCTAGCTAGATCGATTTTTTGCCCCCAAAACCCCCGTATGGTAAATTTCGTTGAAATCGTTAAAGCCATTTTAATAGTATAGTACCTGAGCGACCGAGCTTCGCTCTTTAATAGCCACCTTAACATTAAAATATCATCGGGTGAGCAGGCTATGCTACCCGCCAACAGATGGCGCTGTAGGTTTTTGTCTAAAACGCAAATTAGAGATGGCCCGACTATACACCGACTAGTCGGTAAAACCGACTATTCGGCATATTTTATAGTCGGTTACTAGTCGGCGACTAATCGGTAAAAACTGCGCCGATTAATCGGCAGTGAGAGTGTGAAATAAAAATACAGGATCTGAATAATAGGTCTTTACCTATGAAATTGCCGAAATTTTCTTACAGATTAATGAGATCATAATTCCTATAATTCTTATGCAATTTTTTTCATTTGTCTTATATTTGAGAGTTGACTTCAAGGTTATCAATGTACGCATAAAAACAAGTTTTTATTTTTAGTTTGATATATAAAATTAAAGGTTCTAAAATTGTTCGTCTTAAATGTCGTCCGATTTCATCATTAGATTTGTTATATTTTTTACAGATAATATTTATTTTTCGAAAATTTAATTATAAGGTTAGGATGAGTTCGTTAATCATTTTTATTAGAAAAACTGAATGACATTTCTTCAAGAAATAAGTATGGTTCAAAAAACTATTTCTTATGTTTGTATTTCGGGTTCGGTATTATGCGTCAAACCTTAATTTCGAACTGATTTATTTTTTACATTTGGTCTAATTTGTTCGAAGTACTTCGGAGATACTATATTTAATGAAATAGTGAACACAATTTAAGCATGTTACTCAGGCCATGAAACTCAACAACTTTCCCCAAGGAACATAGGTGGGAAAACGAAAACCAATTTTTGAACTCCAATAGAAACTACATCAGCTGATACCACATTTTGTATGGGAGGTCAAATTAGTTTTTTCATAATTCGACCTATGTTCCTTTGGAAAAGTTGTTCAGTGTCATGCAAAAGTTATGTTTATTGAATGAATGATTTGATGAATGAATTTGTATTGGTTTGGCTCCCAAAGCCCAGTAATAAAATTCTACTCATTAAAAGAAGCAACTTTCCCGATGAAAAAAAAGGACGGGTTGCACTCAGGGAGTGCCGGCAGAAGTGAAAACAAAAAATTTTTAGTTTGACAGCTGCCATCCGAAATGTAGATCTCATCGAGACCTATCATTTGACTCAGCACACGAGAAGCCTAGGGTCAGTAGATTTCGAGTTATAGCGATTTTTAGTTTGACAGCTGTCATCTGAAATGTAGATCTCATCGAGACCCTTTCATTTGTTTCAGCACACGAGTAGTCTAAGGTCAGTAGTTTTCGAGTTATAGCGATTTTTAGTTTGACAGCTGTCATACGAAATGCAGATCTCACCGAGACCTATCATTTGTCACAGCACAAGAGTAGTCTAGGGTCAGTAGTTTTCGAGTTATAGCGATTTTTAGTTTGACAGCTTCAAAAAGGGGTTAGACAGGGATGTATATTGTCACCATTACTATTCAACATATACTCAGAAACGATATTTAGGGAAGCATTCGACAACATAGATATTGGGTTAAAGTAAATGGAAAATACATAAATAAATTGCGATATGCCGATGACACAGCACTGATAGCAAACTCAATAGAAGAACTCCAGTGTCTGCTGGATAAGCTGAATTCAGTTGTTGAGGCCTACGGATTGAAAATGAACATCTCTAAAACCAAGTTTATGAAGGTTACAAAGCATAATGCCGAAACAACTCAACTTCATATAAATGGGTGTCCAGTAGAAACTGTAGATAAATACAAATATTTGGGCTGCATGTTAAACTCAAAATGGGATCCAGAGAAGGAAATACGTATTAGAATTGAAATAGCACGCGGAACATTTATCAAGATGCAATCATTATTCAAAAACAAAGATATTAAATGAAAACTTCGCTGGCGTATGGTCCAATGCTATGTTCTATCAGTCCTTTACTATGGAGCGGAAGGCTGGATGTTTAATAAGAAAATGATTGACAAATTGAATGCCTTTGAGATGTGGCTATATAGACGCATGTTAAAAATATCATGGCGGGATAGAATCACAAACATGGAGGTGCTCAGAAGAATGAAAAAGAATCTAGAAATAGTAACAATACTTAAGAAGACAAAAATCACATATTATGGGCATATTTACAGGAACCACAAATATAGCATACTACAAACAATAATATAAGGGAAAATAGAGGGGAAAAGAGGAAGAGGGAGGAGGAGAACATCTTGGTATGATAACCTCATGACGTGGTCTGGACTGAATGCCGCGGTTTATTTAAGAAGACTCACAATGGACAGAGAGAAATATAGAGAGATGGTCGCCGACATCCGTTAGGATATGGCACAGAAAGAAGAAGAAGAGTTTGACAGCTGTCATCCAAAATGAAGATCTCATCGAGACCTATCATTTGTCTCAGCACACGAGTAGTCTAGGTTCAGTAGTTTTCGAGTTATAGCGATTTTTAGTTTGACAGCTGTCATCCGAAATGTAGATCTCATCGAGACCTATCATTTGTCTCAGCACACGAGTAGTCTAGGGGCAGTAGTTTTCGAGTTTTAGCAATTTTTAGTTTGACAGCTGTCATCCGAAATGTAGATCTCATCAAGACATCATTTGTCTCAGCACACGAGTAGTCTAGGGTCAGTAGTTTTCGAGTTATAGCGATTTTTAGTTTGACAGCTGTCATCCGAAATGTAGATCTCATCGAGACCTATCATTTGTCTCAGCACGCGAGTAGTCTAGGGTCAGTAGTTTTCGAGTTATAGCGATTTTTAGTTTGACAGCTATCATCCTAAATGTAGATCTTATCGAGACCTATCATTTTTCTTAGCACACGAGCAGTCTAGGGTTAGTAGTTTTCGAGTTATAGCGATTTTTAGTTTGACAGCTTGTGCACAACTAAAAAAGCCGAGACTATGACAAAGACAAAAAAGATTGTTTGGTCTTTATCACACTAGAACTGTTGTATATATTGAGCCTGTCCTAACTTGGTATGATTAGTTGCAAATCCATTTCTATACTTCATCTGAGATGTGACGCGACAAAGACAAATAAGATGTTTTGGTCTTTATCACACTTTAGAACTTTTGTATATATTGAGCATGCTCGAGTATGATTAGTTGCAAATCCATTTTTATACTTGATCTGATTTCTGAAGCGCCATCTGATGCGACATCTGATGCGAATTATCTTTTATCCCCATATAAAATTTTCTAAGCGCCGCTAAAGAAGTTTTCACTTCAAAAATTTTTACTCAATAAAAATTTTTCGTCTCCCCATAGCAAAGTGGTCACGTGATCGACTCATTTTGTAAGGGAAAGCGAAAAATTTTTATCGAGTAAAAATTTTTATCTTCGGTATAGTTGCTTGTTTTCATGAGTAGAATCACTGGGCTTCGGGAGCGAAACCAATACAAATTCACGCTGTATATACCTAGACAACCGTGGTAGGCCCGACGGTTACCTAAAAAGAATCATTGCATGTCTTGCTTATTATACACATGACCGTTGAACCAAAACCTTGGAAATGAGCATGTTGCGCTTGATATGAATTGAAATATCAACGATCAAACATAAAATGCAAAATGGATTCTCTTAGGGTCCGCGCACACCCGTTTGGTACCCGCTCTGCTCTCCGTTTGGTGTACGCGGACCCTTTCTCTCCAGACTATTATTGAGCGGACCCCTTATTTCAAGATACAACGCCATATTTGTTTCTGTTCGCTGCGGTATACAGAAAGTTGTTGGCCATCTACGAAACTTAATCAAAAGTTTCCCTAATTGAGGTTTATACTCTACCTATCACCCGATAAAGACAGTTACTACACAAGTTTGGTTCTGACGGATAGCTCAAGTTTCTTAATCAGATGTTGTTGTAAGTATTTTATTAGGCGAAAAAGAAACGTCTTTTTCTTCTTGGCTTCCTTGTTAGAATCCTTATTTAAGCCGCAATCACACCTTTCTAAATTCGAAGACTAGTCCGGCATAGATTCCTGGGAGATTTAATTCCGTCAAGTAATGTGTGCCGAATTAGTTTCTCAATTAAGGAAGGTGTGATAGCGACTTTAGTCTTCAAATTTAGGAAGGTGTATTACATTTTTTTTTTCTTTTGCTCAGTGAACCAAAGTGGTTCTTGGCCTCCGACATCAAAGTACGCCACGCCTCCCTGTTCTGTGCCAATTCCGTCCAGTCGGGCACTTCCAGCTCTTTAAGATCCTTGGCGACTTCATCCTACCATCGGTATCTTGGCCTGCCAACAGGCCGGCGTCCCGATGGTTTGCCTTGATACGCCCTCTTTGCGGCTCGATCCCCTGCCATTCTCTCAACGTGGCCCAGCCAGCGGAGCTATGAGGATTTTATTTCACCAACAATGTTTGGTTCAGAAACCAGCTCTTCTATTTCCCTATTATACAGGGTGTCTCATTCAAATCGGTCAGCATGGGAAAGTCTGAAACTATAAGACATACGAAGATTTGTTCTTAGGAACCATGTCACCGATTTTGATAAAAAGAAAAACTGCATTCATACATTTGAAAAAAAAGTGTACCCATATTGTATTGAAAAAAACGGTGGTCACTTCGAACACCTACTATGATAAATTAAAGTATGTAAAAACAATGCATTTTATTCATTTTAGACATCGTGTTTCATAGAGACATTTACTGCTTAAGACCTACACAACCGTTATTTAAACAGAAAAACTGTAAGCTTTTTTTTCAAAACTACCGGGTTCGATTCCCCAGCTGGGTACACTTTTTTTTTTCAAATGTATGAATGCAGTTTTTCTTTTTATCAAAATCGGTGACATGGTTCCTAAGAACAAATCTTCGTATGTCTTATAGTTTCAGACTTTCCCATACTGACCGATTTGAATGAGACACCCTGTATATCCTTCTCCAGCTCCCATCTTCATTTCTTGTTGGACCCAAAATCTTTCGCTTTATTTTCCTTTCGGCGACTAATAGTTTTTCCTCTTTCTTTAACATCAGCGTCCAAGCTTTACACCCATACATTAAAATCGGTCTAATCACTGTCTTATAGACACGGATTTTAGTAGCTCTGTTTAGAAGCTTAGACTCTAACACTTTATGAAAGGCTGCGGTACATCTCAGTGCGTTTACAATGCGGATATATATTTCTTCCTCTCTCTGATTAGTGTCAGTAACAGGGCAACCTAAATACTTGAATTTGGCAACTCCACGGTACGTTGTGCCATTTACACACAGGTCTTTTCTTTTGGCTCGATGGTCTTTGTACTACCTCCCTTTACTCACGACTGATTTTGAGTGTGAGTGTGGTTTGGTGTAATACACAGAGCAGAAAGTGTAATAGATACTTTATTTTTAGTTGGGATACAGGTGTAAGATAGAGCAATGCCGAATACCTATTAGACGCAAACACATAGGAAGTCTCTCACGCAACCTTTAAAGGGATTTTTAAGTGTTTCTTTGTGAAATAAAAACAACCCAGAGTATAATCCAACTTTATCAGTTTTATTTAAACTTGCACAATAGCTCGGTACGAGAATTATTTTAAAATAACTTATAAAATTTTATTCACTTCAGAAGACTAGATACTAGGTCTTCCTCCTAGCTAAGTAACTGCTCAACTGATCAACAACCAACTGTCTGACCGCCACTCGTCAAGTCGGCACGCTGCTTCCCCCACCAACCGGAAATTGCGTTCGTACCGGAAGCTTGTTCTGATTGGTCTAAAAGTGACGTTCGGTTGTTGCCACAATAATTTTAAAATCAGCACAGAAATTTACGAATATAACAAAATTTACTACATTCGGCCATCCGTTATCGAGCAGCCCCCTGGCGCTCGATCGAGTAGCAGTCAGTTAATCTATTATAACAAAATATCGTAAATTGCATTTTACATAGGCGTATTATAACTATCCTTAGTGCTTATCAAACTTAATCCTAATTAATCGTCATATTTTCTTGCATGCCTTTAGTTGAAATCATAATATATTTATAACTTATGGTTTACAGCACCATTTTCTTTTTGTTAAGTACATAGAAATAAATCATGGTTAGAAATGATGGTCAGCTGATACTTTGTAGGCTAACTATAACTGTATAACAACTTAAATGGTATACATTACTGTAGGATAAAAAATTTCAGTATATACCTACATTTAATTATTTATTAATTATATACATTATCGTTTTCCAGGAACCGCTTAATAGATTGTGATTAGCGACATATTACTACATTCGGTCAAAGAACATCACGGTTAGGATATGTTTGCAAATTAAGTTATTGTTGTAGCGTAGAGAGTGGCTCATTGTCACTATCATCGCTTGAACTAGGACTATTATCATTAGTTTCATTTTCTTTTACTTCTGGTGAATTTAAGTTAATCCACGGCCTTATTCTATCCGCTGCAACAATACTTTCGAAACAACGTTTAGTAGCATTAAAGCCAGGTATAGTAGCAATTTTATACCTGTCATTGCCGAGAGCTTTAATGACCTTATATGGACCTATAAATTTTGATAAAAGTTTTGTGCTGTTTCCATCATTGTAGTAGTTTGTTCTAGTGATTTTAACTAAGTCTCCTTCCTTAAAAACAGGAGCGGGAGTCCTTCCTGTATCGTATGTTAACTTTTGCTTTTGTTGACTTTGTTTGATATTAGACGACACTTCATCCCTTAGTTCTTGTAAGGAATTTGACTTTTCCCCAATATCAATGTCTAATTTGTTCGCGAGACTGTCTCGCATTCTCATGCCAAAAAGGACTTCCGCTGCTGTCTTTTGTGTGGTACTATTTACAGTATTATTAATACCCCACTGCACTTTTCCTAGCCACGTGTCCCAGTTGCGTTCATCCTTACCGATTCCATATTTAGTAAGGGCGTTCAAAATTGTTTGGTTGAATCTTTCGGCTTGGCCGTTCACTCTGGGACACGCGACAGCGTTTAGGACGTGTTTGATTCCATGCTGGTCACAAAAACTTTTAAAAGCCCCTGAAGTAAATGACGTTCCTCTGTCTGAAATTATTCGGGCCGGTAACCCAAAGTCATAAAAAATGTTCTCGAGTACTTTTATAGTGCTTGAAGTTTTTGTGTCCTTCACGGCTTTTGCGAATACATATTTAGTATAACCATCTACTATAGTTAAAATGTGAGCATTTCCTTTCTTACTTTTCACAAACGGGCCAAGGTGATCGATATGAACTGTGTGAAAGGGAATACTTACTTTCTCTATAGGGTACAAGAGTCCTTTCTTTTTGTTTGTTGCATTATCCTTGTTATAAGCGCATTCTATACAGTTTTGAATGTATTTCTTCACGAAACGACGCAATTTCGGAAACCAAAATTGGCTTTTGATTTTCTCTATCATTTTAGTTTCACCTGGGTGACCTATGTCATCGTGATTAGATCGGCAAATTTGTAGTCTTGCGTTACGGGGTACTACCAAATAAAGTTTGTCATCAATTTTTCTGTAAAGCTTGTGGTTTCTTAATACAAAGTACTTTTTGATGTCTTTTACCTCTTCGGTCTCAGTCTCTGGTTTCAAAATTTTTGCAATACGGGAAATATCTGGGTCAGTCATTTGCAAAGTCAGGAGCCAATTGTCTTGTTCGATGTGGTAAACTGTAACATTCGATTCGTCAATTTTGTCAGAGGTCAAATTAGTGTTTCTACTCAAGGCGTCAACGTGAGCCATGCGAGATCCGGGCCTGTACTCAACATCAAACGTAAACTCACTCAAGAGTAGCCACCACCTCGCTATTCGAGGTATTAAGTCTCTTTTGGTAAGTGTAGTCCTGATTGCGTTACAATCCGTTACGACTTTGAAGCTGATCCCTAAAAGATATACTCTGAATTTTTTTAGTGAACAAACGATAGCTAGGGTCTCAAGTTCGTAGGAATGTAGGTGGCGCTCCTCGGGGGTTGTTTGTCTGCTAAAATAAGCGACAGGCTTTAAGACACGTGGATTTTGTTGCCATTGCATAAGGATCCCAGCTAGGCCAAGAGAACTAGCGTCAGTGTGGAGTTCTGTATCAAGTTTTGGACTGTAAAGTGCAAGAATTGGTCGTTCAATTAATTTGTTTTTCAAACAATCGAAGGCCTCAGATTCTTGTTTGGTCCATTTAAAGGGAGAGTCCTTTCTCAGCAAACCAGTGAGAGATTTCGCCAAAACCCTTTACAAATTTCCTAAAGTATCCGGTTAACCCCAAAAACTGTCGGACCTCGTGGATATTTTTAGGAACTGGAAAATCCTTAACAGCCGTAATTTTGGACTCATTAGGCCTTATGCCTTCGGGTGATATTACATAACCGAGGTAGTCTATAGAGGTTTCAAAAAATTGGCATTTTGTAAGACGAAGTGTAAGGCCGTGTTTTCTGAGAAGGTCGAGGTTTTCCTTGAGCCTTTCAAAACCTTGTTCCAGATTTATAGATGGTACAAGTATATCGTCCAAGTAGGCTATTGCAGATTCAAAACGCTTTGACCCTAGCATGTTGTTAATTACTCGCTGGAACACAGCGGGTGCGTTGGCAAGGCCGAAGGGCATCCTTTTGAACTCGTACTGCCCATCGGGTGTCACGAATGCCGTTAGATGCCGACTTTCTGTAGCCATCGGTATCTGGTAATACCCAGACGCAAGGTCCAAGGTCGTAAAAAATTTTTTACCACTCAAGTTAGTCAATTGGTCATCGATTACTGGTAACGGGAAACAGTCTTTTTTTGTTTTTTTATTAAGAGCGCGAAAGTCAACACATAGACGTGGCTCTCCCGTCTTATTTTTCAAAAGTAGGATTGGGCTGGCGTAGTTTGAAGAAGATTCCTGTACGATGTCATTCTCTAATAAATCCTTGATTACCTCCCGAACTTGTTCTCTTTCTGCGTACGATAGACGGTATGGCCGATATACCACAGGTTTATCATCCAACAAGTCTATTTTCATGTCCACGCCTTCAAAACACCCTATCTCACTCAAATCAGATGCAAAACAATCACGGTAAGACATCAACAATTCATAAAGTTTAACAAATGCTTCTTCATTGATCGATTCTCCAACTTTTATTTCTGATCTGTCGATAGGAGGCAGTTCTGTCACGTCCCTTTTTATTCTATTTACAAATCTAATTTCTTTTTCTACAAACTGCGATGCCCTGGCTATCACGGAACCCGGTTGTAGATGCACGGTATTGCTCGTCAAGTTGTTGACAACAACAAATCCTTTTCCATTCTCTAAACGATACACCCCCTGATGCAAGTGATACTCCCTACCCGGCTCTGCACAAGTATATCCCTCAATGTAAACATCTCCGCTAAATGTTGAATCCGGGGCGGAGACTTCAACGAGGTCTACCTTGGAGATTTCCGTAGAGTCTACTACTTTTAACTTTAGAGAATTTCCGTCATAACAACTGTCATAGGAATTCCTATAGAAAAATAGTTTATTGTTGTCCTTTAGAACGGTCACCGCGGGTAATTCTGTAAAGTTTTGCCCTAACAACAAGGGAGTATCTAAAAATTCGTCATTGACAACAAGCAATTCAATTTGGGCATCGACTTCATCTACTTTGACGTTAGCCATAGTTTTGTAGATAGGAACAACAGAGGCATTGCCAAATCCTCTTATGCATGGTAGATTTGAAAAGATTTTCTGGGATTTAAGACAACGAGCTTCAGACTCGCGTATAATACTGCTATCGCTTCCAAAGTCAATGTAGGCTACAAAACTGTGTTCATCGACGTTCGCCTTTTTGAAAAACTTGTCATTACCGTTTTTATGAGAAAGTATAGCTAAAGTTTTACGTTGTTGATCAGTGCCGCTGGTTTTTGCGTCATTTCGAGAAGATGTAAGCGGATTCAATTTACAAGACTCACTATCATGATCAATTCTAAAACATTTTTGACATCTAGTCAAGGGTTTAGAACATTTGAAATAAGAGTGACCCTTTTCGCGGCAGTTGTAACATATAACCTGGCTTTCACTACTGGCAGAAGGCCCTGGATTGTTGTTGGCACGACTTGTATTATTGTCAAACCGTTTTTTTGAAATTGGTAAACTTTCAGTTGGGCGCTGTGAGTTTAAAAACTTTAACAAATCTTCGGGCTCCTCGCAGCACAAGGCCTCTGCACCGTTTCGTATAGATTTGTCAACCAAACCGTGCACAATGCAATCCACCGCCTTTTTGCCACTCAATTCACATCTATTCAAAAGGGTTAATTTGTCGTAAAAATATTCTCTTAGGCTCTCACTGTTGCGTGACGTACGCGCAAGCATCTCTTCGAGAAGCCGACCATAATTTTGCTCGTTAGGAAAAGCTTTCTTTAGTTTGGCCTGCCACTCTGTCCAAGTGTAAACAACAGATGGCAGCGCCTCAAACCATTTTTTTGCCAAACCTGTCAATTTCTGGAGAGCAAAATGTATGGTTTGTTTCTCGTTCCATTCATAAATTGTAGCACACTCATTGACCTTTCTTAACCAACTCTCTACACTTTGACTTTTGCTAGCCGGATCGAATTCGGGGACTACGTTATTCAGCTGATTATTAGACAAAATATGATGAGACTTCAGTTCATCTTTATCTCGAAGCGACGTCAACAAAGTGAGTAATTCACTCGTCGTGATAGGTTCCTTTACTCGCTTTTGTTCTGGAGGGAGCGACCTCTCAGGTATGCCAGGATATTGAATTTCTTGCTCACCCATTACATCATCATTCGGTTGTCTGGTGTTACTGCTTGTCTCCTCAATGTCCTCTATAATCCATTCTTGCCGATTGCGTTTCTTCCTCGATCTCATCCGTCCACGCGTTAGAACGGCAGGAATTTCGGCCCCTTCAGCACTCATAACCTCAAAGAAAAATATAAACTGTATGAGTTTAAAGTATTTATACTCGTATGTACCCCTACATATATATATTTTTTTGTTATAAAATGTGTGTAAGATTAATAAAACATAAAGAAGTGAATAATAACAATAGGACTTATTATTACAAAAGAAATAAACTTACATAAATATAAATATGTTTTTTTTTAATAGTTTCATTTTAACAATTCATAAATAATAATCACATAAAAATAAACTTAAAAAAACTATAGCTTTTATGCATGGGATAAATATAAAATAATGTTTTAATTCATTGGTTCATACGTTATGTAACTTGTTCAACAGGTGATACATACTAAGTAAATAGGTAATCCAATTTTTTTTTAGGTAATTATATCATGGTCACGGCGTAGCACACTTAACTAGCTCATGGCCCGCTATACTACCTCGCAGTATGAGCACACTTAACTCAAGGCTAACATAGTCAAGGCGTAGCACACTTAACTAGCTCTTGACCTGATAGATATTACCGCGTAGTAGATGTATACTTAATCCGAATATCGATGTTTATATAGTCAAGGCGTAGCACACTTAACTAGCTCATGACCATTTGTATACTTTAAAACCATAGTATTTTTTTTTTTTATCACTTGTAACCATGTCATTAAGAAAATCAATATCACATGCATTATTATAAAAACTTCAAGGAGATAATTGTTTAAGCCAGAGGGACCCTTGCTGTGCGAAGTTTCTCCCAAATTTAATTTTCTTTTAAGTTACAATTAAATTAAGCTAGTACTGCCATAGTCACCTATAACACGTACTTACTTAATTTAGTTCCCTAAATTTAGCTAGTACGAACAGAGAGTCTCCCTGAACACGCACTATCCAAATCTTCCACGTGTTAATATTCCTTTTCAAATTTTGCTAGTACGAACAGAGGGTAGCCCTGAACACGCACTAACCAAATCTTCCACGTATTAATATTCCTTTTCAAATTTAGCTAGTTACGAACAGAGAGTAGCCCTGAACACGAACTAACAAAATCATCCAAGTGTTAATATTTCGTTTCAAATTTAGCTAGCACGATCGGGGAGTCGCCCCGATCACGCGCTAACTAAACCTTCCACGTGGTAAAAATAAGGAGAACTCAACACTCGCAAGCATCCAAATGACTTATTCATTATAAAATTTGTAAATTAATAATAAAATAATATATTGTAATTATAAATACCTTTTCTTTGTGGGCTGTGGCGTCAGAGTCTCACTTCTGAGTTGAAATAAAAACAACCCAGAGTATAATCCAACTTTATCAGTTTTTTTTAAACTTGCACAATAGCTCGGTACGAGAATTATTTTAAAATAACTTATAAAATTTTATTCACTTCAGAAGACTAGATACTAGGTCTTCCTCCTAACTAAGTAACTGCTCAACTGATCAACAACCAACTGTCTGACCGCCACTCGTCAAGTCGGCACGCTGCTTCCCCCACCAACCGGAAATTGCGTTCGTACCGGAAGCTTGTTCTGATTGGTCTAAAAGTGACGTTCGGTTGTTGCCACAATAATTTTAAAATCAGCACAGAAATTTACGAATATAACAAAATTTACTACATTTGCAATAACCTTCCGTGCTTTTCAGCTCACACCATAACTGAAAGTTGTGCTCAACAGTACAGTCAAGAGCAGGTCAAGCTTGACACTCGCAGTGCGATTGCCGTCTCTAATAAGCGCGGTACAAAGTCCAATGTGTCAAGCCTGACGTACTCTTGACTGTACTTCGAAACAAGCTACGAAGGTTTAAAATCAACTAAATTTAATATCCGAGCTTCGAATGCTTTTAGTCAATCTATTACTTAATTTTCTTCACTTGATTTTAATATGTGACTCAAAACACAAATCTGAACAACTTTCCCAAAGAAACATAGGTCGAAAAATGAATTTTGTTTGTGGGTCTCCCATACACACCTTGCACCAGCAACAGTGGAATTTGTATGGTGAGACCAAAATTTTTTCTTCTTTTTCCATTGATGTTTCTTTGGAAAAGATGTTCACTTTTATGTTCTGAGCAACATACTAAAATTTGGCTAGGGGTCCAAAAATAACCCTGTATATTGGGTGACTTTTAATAAAATATATGCATGTATTCATGATACTGAACAACTTTCCCCAAGGAACATAGGTCGAAATATGAAAATCAAGTTTTGACCTCCCATAGAAACTGCACCACCTGATAGCGCATTTTGTATGGGAGGTCAAATTTGGTTTTTCATATTTCGACCTATGTTCCTAGGGAAACGTTGTTCACTATCATGAGTACATGCATATATTTTGCTATCAAGAACTAATTAAAAGTCACCCTGTATTGCAAACAACGCTGGAACTTGAGGAACTTCCTTAATTTTAACAGATACTAATTAACGAGCAATATTTGTATACATATTTGTAATCGGTTTCTCGAAAACGGCTCTAACGATTTCGATGAAATTACCATTAGGGGGTTTTTGGGGCAAAAAATCGATCTACGATTAGCTATAGTAGCTACAGCTATAGGTATAGCTATAGGTCTCATGTCTGGGAAAATTCGTTTTCTCCGTGTTTTGAAAGTACCGCGTTTTAAACAAAAACCTACAGCGCCATCTGTTGGCGAGTAGCATAGCTTGCTCACCCGATGATATTTTAATTTTGTGTGGCTATTATAGAGCAAAGCTCGGTCGCCCAGGCACTATTTTCTTAGTCCTGGCTAATGCTATCTATATATATATACATATATATGTCGTGGCCAGATCGATAGAAATGATCACTTCATGATGTGGCTGACCACTTCATGAAAGGTTCGGTTATGTTAGGTTGCATTTCATGAAGTAACCAACATGAATTCATGAAGTAACCAACATGAAAGTGGCCACATCATGAAATAGCCAATACCACGATCTGGCCACGACATATACATAACGCCTCCTTTCGAACAATGTAGTGAGATATACACTGTTATTTTGTTGGAATTTTCTACGTGCAAGGGTTTGAATTTTTTTATTGTTTCACACATATTGTTGCTGTGCCCATGCCCATTTTCGATAGTGTTTTTATTTATGTTAAAATTATGTTTTCGTGAACCTAGGCAAATTTGTTAAAAGACCGTTTCAGTTTTCTGAAGACGTTTTTTAACCTTCTGCACATCCTGTACGGGTGGGTATGGTCATTCCGTTGACACAGTGAAATTTCGTTGTATAAACAATAAAAGTAGGTGCATGTAAATTGAATAAGCGGTAAAGGTAAAATTTATTCCAAACAATTTTTTTAAAATATTTCATCAATTCGTAAGCCCAATCCACTTTTTTATATGTGATTTCGCAATATTTCGACCTTCAATTAATGGTTTTGGATCATAAGATTTTTCTCTTAAGAAATCCATCCAAAATTGTCATCATCATTATTTAAATCACATTACATTCACATTCTTAGGAGAAAGTTTTCATGTTTCGTTGATGTATGAACAGTTCATATATTATATCAAAACTTATGTGTAAAAGGTCACGTCAAAAAACCTATCTATTGTATGTTACGAGTACATTTTTATTACAAATGATCACGAAATTTTTATTTTTTATGGTTATGGTATCTAAAAATATAGAACTTCTACATATTTGTTAATGTTTTATAACTTACAGCACTATATAACATTGTGATTTATTAGTATTTGTCAGTCACCTCTTTAGAAACCCCCCGTTCACATTAATATACATACAGTCTAGCTCCACATAAGAATCCTAAAATGTTTAAAACTTTATAAACCTGAAATCACATAACTACCTTACCAACTTTCGCCCCGTTTCCAAAAATTAACACATTAACTAGAACAACAAAAAGCTTCCTTGGCCTCGCAGCTAAAAATTGGTCTAGAAATATCGGTAAGTTGTGCTGAAAATCTGATGGAATTTATTTTCAGAAACTGTAGAATTTAGAACTAACGAACGAATTAGACGCGCAATGCCCAACTTCTCTAGATCCGGCGTGCGGAGTATTAACAAAATAACGAAGAAGATGCTTCAGCATCAAGAGTTGTCTTCTTCATCAACTTTCAAATTGCCGTAGCTTTTACTAACGGCTATACAGTTTGTATTTTATTGAAACTACAAATAAGTCATCTTAATAGGTTGTATCCCAGCACCTTTTCAAAGTTCAACTGGATGACGCTGCAGGACGTCAGGAAAATTGGAAATGGAAACACTGATACTAAACGGTCACACAGTATGAAAATTGATTATGTCAGTTTTATTGCTATACTCTTAGATTATTATAATACTAACGGCTACACTCTATGCTACTGTCAAATATCTGTGATAATATGTTTTCTTCTAGAAAGATTTTATTTATTTTAGCGTGCCACCAATCGACATTTAAACAAACGTACTAGACAAACGTCACGGAAAATTGTCTTTCTTTTAGGGGTCACATAAAACCAACGTTACAGCAGCGTGAAGTTCTTCAGCTACCTGATTCTGCCTGTCTGCTGCTGTTTTTTTAAGAAAGTGTTTTTAAAAACCTTACACCGTCCCAGAATCGATAACTACATCTCTCTAGTTTAAAGAAACTGTCAGATAATCTGTCGATGGCAAACAAGCAGGAGATTCGATTACGAGCAAAGACGCCGCCCGGTCATTTGCATCATTAATGGGACCGCGGTGTTAGGGAAAAACGGTCACCCGATCTTACCCTACATTCAACAAAGAAACGCTGGAAAAGAATGGATGTGACACGAAAAATAAGCAAAACGAAGTGTCGTGTCTTAATTTTGTCTTGGATCGAATCAAAATGAGGAGATCCGCAGAAGAACTAAAGTAACTGACATAGCTCTGAGAATCGCTAAACTAAAGTGGCAATGGGCAGAGCACATCGCAAGACGAACCGATGGCCGATGGGGCGTAAAGGTTCTACAGTGGCGACCACGCACCAGAAGACGAAGCGTTGGCAAGCCCCCCACAAGGTAGACCGACGATTTGTTTAAGGTCGCGTCGCGGGAAGCCGCTGGATGCGAGCAGCGCAGGACCGGTCGCCATGGAGACCTGGGAGGCCTATGGCCACCAGTCAAGTGGACGTCCTTCGGCTTATATGATGATGATGAACTCTTTTTAGGATTCCGAACCAAAATGGTAAAAACGGAACCCTTATCGTGCGACTTCGTCTGTCCGTCTGTCACACCTGTATATCTCAGGAACCCTCGGCGCGCGAGTCCGACTCGCACTTGACCGGTCTTTTATTTTAAAATTGCCTGTTAACACTTTAGCTTCATTTTCAATGACAAAAACTACCGCATCACACACCCGATCACTTCGAAACTCAACTATTCATAAATATTCAAGGATCAGGTCCTGTTTTGGCTCTGCCTCATGTCCCCCGCAGACTTAATATCTGAAAATGTATATTTGATGATGTCCTTAAGCGTAGGGGCTCGTGTAAAAGGATTCTGAATTCTTGCTTAAGACCCTTTATATGCAGGACGAGTTCTTGCTGCCGGACTATGTGTTTTCTTTTAAATTCGATGGTCTTTGTTTACAGCTTTACGCAGATTGGATTGCAGTGGAATGTCTGGTTGGATTATTGCTTTATCCACTCTCATCAGTTTTTTTTATCGCGTGAGCTGAGAGGTATTCAAAATATATCATAATTATTTTGCTTGGTTCATCATCGTCATCATAACATGCCGTGAACTGGGGGCTTCCTCCAGAATCCCAGATGAAACCCGTGGTTCAATTTGGAGGAAAAGTATCATAGTCACGCTTGCAAACTTTGCGGCTGGCATCTTGCACCGCAGTTGTTGATGACCGCAGTGTGTAAGATGGTACGATACACAGAAGGACGCTGCTGCCTATCCTTTGGTACCAATCCCTGAGGCTTACGACAGCCACGGGTAGAGATGGGTTCTGTTCTTTGCTGGCACAATACCCAACCGAAATAAAGAGTCGAATGTTACCAAGGACGTCAGTTCATCTGTGCACTAACAAACCAGAATCATCATGACATCCCATGAAACGTTCACTACAGGACAGGGAACTCCCTCCAAAATTCCAGCTTTTGTTGAAACAATGTGGAGGGAAATTACCATAGTCACCACGCACCATGGATCGCGGTTGTTGGTGACCGCAGAATGTTAGATGATACGATTCACAGAAGGATGCTGCTGCCCATCCTCTGGTTCATTAACCCTTAGTCGCCCCTTACGACACCCACGGGCAGAGATGGGGTGGTACTATTCTATGCCGGCACCACACGGGGCAAACAAACCGGAATACAGCCATGCCAATGCACTGCTTAGCGGCTGAAATAGGAAAAAGGAGTACTCTATCGTTACCTGTCAATGATTCTCCATTTAAATATCACTCACTAGAAGAAACAATGGCCAGTTCTGGCGATCTTCGATGCCTTATTCTAAAAGGCAAATATTTAACACGGCAACTGAAATCCTTTTTAGGCGACTTTCTATTAAGTCACAAAAAAACTAAGTTTGCAGTGATTTAATATCTTAGCAACTATTAAACTATACAAGCAACAAAAGGCTAGGATCAAAAAAAATAACAAACGGCTGCTACTGTAAGGTATCAAATATATCAAGCGGGATCAGTGTAAAACTGGTTAAGGTATTATAAAACCTAATGTGGCAACTAATTTTTGCGAGTAGATATTAAACATTCTTCACTGGCAACTATTGGCTTTCATTATAAAAATACACATTTAGCAGCGATTGTTAGGTAGCTTTAAAACTGAAAATGGGTATTATAATAATGTATTTGGATATTAGAATATTGTTTGCAGATTCCTAAATTCTTGAAAAACGCGGCAAATGCGCTCGTTAGGTTAGGTTAGGTTAGGTTCCCCCCGAAGGGTTCCCGCCTTGTCGTGGCGGGGGGCTTAGTACCCGTGGCTTGGTCTCCCACGGCGAAGCGAAGAGGAACACCACGGGGCCGTGCCGGTGTTCGGCTGGGTGGCCCCGGGCGGGGCTGCTCCTCCGAGCTTTGGTCTCCAAGCCCGCGATGGAGCTTGCGGTAGTGTATGGGCGCTATCGCAACTGAGGCGGGCTGCGGTGTCGCATGGGAGGCACCGCAGTTGAAGTGTAAGGGCCTCGGCGGGAGAGGAGACTCGTTGTTACGTTGTGCCGCTCTCCCTACCTTCCGCGGCCTCGGCGGGGTCGACACCGCTTGATGGCGGACGCGGTTGGGCCGCAGGGGAAGAGGAGTGTCGGTATTACGCTGTGCCGCTCTCCCTATCCTCTGCGGCCGAAGTGGCAGGCGGCGGGGCGGATTTTCGCCAGGTGGCGTCTTTAAGTAAACATTGCTTCTGTACATTTTATTCGTCAAAAATATAAATTTTAGTGGAACAACAAAAAGGACATTAAAATTCAATTCACAGTGATCTGACTCCTAAGTGATATTGTTTGTGACAATTTGTATTGCAATAGACGGCCAATATCTTTAAATAAAGAAATGGTGTAGTGATCGACTAAAATAAACAACTAAGTTTAAAAATAAAAGCATAATATTGAACCATCTGTGCTAAAAAAAAGAATAAACAACAGTTTCTATCAATATATAAAGTGCAAGAGTCTTAATTTTTAAATTTAAGTGATTGATCAACGTATTTTGAAGAGACACAGAGCGATTGGACTTGGGTGAATGCCCGACCTTGAGATAGTTCGATTGCTAACTACGCACGTTCTACGAGACGCAAGTTCGATCCCCAGCAGCTGATATTTTATTTTGCTGTTTTTGTGATCTTACTCATTACACTACAATTTTAAAACTCAATGACAGGAATTATTTTTATTTTATTGCGTAAAATATCATATAGAATTTCTGTAAGTTGCCACAAGAGGGCGTACAATTTTTGCCGCAAAATCTATAATTCTACTATTTGGCACTAGAAGCCATTAAATCTATAATTCTACTATTCGGCTCTAGAGGTCGCTTTTTCAAAAAGCAAAATTTCGAGCAACATGTCAAACTTACTGAGACCTTGTTTTAAATGCAAAAAACAATGCAGAAGAAATGATTACTTGCAATGTGCTCTATGTGCAAAAATATTATGTCTTGAAGATTGCGCAAACGTTTCAGTGCAGCGCTACCTACTCATGAATACAGGTAAACGAGCAAGCTGGAAATGTGATTTCTGCATAAAAAAAATAAGTACTCCTATGTCTAAGATACCTGCAAAAAAAGCCCCTAAAAGCACAGTAATCGTGACAAATACACTACCTAAGACATCTAAAAGCTCCGATTCAATATCATTGAATAATAAACCTATTGTGAGCACCATATCCACACCTACGGAACCGGCTCCCGAAGCTCAGTTTGTCAGCAATGATAATAGTCCCCAGCCCGAATACACAGTAAATGTCTCCACGGAAAATTCGTTTGATGGGCTTTTAGATGATGTGACAGGCGACGAGTTTGCTGGAACAACGCAAGTTGCGCTGAATAGAAGTTGTCCGGAACTCGAACAAAATACGAGTACATCCATAGAAGATTTAAAAAATATTATCGTGAATCTGAAAGAAAAGTTGAAATTTATTGATGCTTACAATTCAAAATTATTGATTGAAAATGGCGAGTTGTTGATGAAACTTGAAAAAGCAAACTTGAATATTACAAATTTAACTAGGATCTGTAAAACGCCAGCAAAGAAACCCATACAACATAACAGCTTAAGGTCTACCAAATCACCGAGACCATTTTTCTCTCCTAGAATAAATGCACTACGACAGTCAAGCCCTATAAAGGAAGATTCACAAATATTTGAAACACGCATGAGCCACATAACGAAGGATGACCAGTCTGAACTAGACGACTCTGACTGTAGTCAAACGCTTAGTATCTCAACAGAGGGCAGCACAGTTAGCCAAACCGATAAGAAAAATCGGAAGATTTACATATTAGGTGATGAACAACTTAAAGGCTTATCAACCGTTCTTTGTCAGACAAGATCGGGTAAGTGGAATGACGTCTACCAACCGACGGCTACTATCTACTCGGGTGCATCAAGCTCAGAATTTCTAAATCATTGTGACGAAATAGCACAAGAAATATCAGAAAATGATGTCTTGATTTTAGGCGTTGGTAGCAATGATTGTGACGTACAAAAACTTCATTCGAACATTTGTATCATGATTAGCAAGTTCAGAAAAGCGTCTATATACATTGTCCCTATTTATCACAATCCACATTTGAATGAAATTACATTAAATAAGAATTTGAAACTGTGGACTCGACATTTTGATAATTGTACATTTTTATATAACTTATATCTAGACCTGTATAGCACTTTAAATAAAACTGACATTTTAAATCAAATTTGTAATCACATTAATATAAGCATTGACTACAAAGATTATAAACACCAGTTTTTGACATTCAGTAATTTAAAACACTTGATGAAAAAACGTATTTCAAATCGGGAATATAGTCAGCAAAGCGATGAAATCGGTGCTCAGGATGTTCCAAAATGTAATAAAGGAACTATACCGTACTATTTCCAAACTCTACAAAAAAAACTTGTAATACCTACGACTTGCAAAACTGTGCCAGCTCATGAGTCGACACCGCTTGTAAGCCCTGAAACTGTGCCTGTGGCCAATGAGCCGGATTCTAAGTCGCCTACTCGAAACATTAGAAAAGAAACATTTTTTCGACCCTAACACGTTTACCTTCTTTCACCAAAATATAAGTGGTTTATTAGGGAAAAGGGAGTTATTAGAAATCACTCTTAACGATATAAGTATCCATACTCGCCCCGATGTACTTTGTTTTACAGAAACATTTGTCTTGGATGGTGAGGAAAAAAACATTAAGGTTAATAATTATGAGCTAGCAGCCCACTTCTCTAGGAAGGACCAAAAACGCGGAGGTACATGCATATTAGTCTCAAAAGGAATACAATATCAAAAACTTACTTCTTTTGATAATCTTATTTTACCACGTCACTTCGAATATTGTGCGATCAATCTAACTTTTAACTGCATTTTGGTTATCTGCTTATATCGAATTCCATCAAATATTAAACATCACTTGGATTCTCTTTTTACTAATTTTGAGATGTTGATACATAGACTTTTGTCCAAATATTCTAGGCACAAACTAGTTATTATGGGTGACTTGAACATAAATCTATTAGAAAACACAGATAAAATGTCTCGTTTATCTGACATAGTAAAGCACTACCACCTCAAACAACATATAAATGAGCCAACTAGGAAAACATCTTGCTTAGATCTGATAATGAGTAATGAGCAAAAAGCAACTGGTACTATCTTACCTCTCTGGTTATCTGACCATGACACAGCGCAAATACTAAGGTTCCCAGTTAAACAAAAAACTCCTATTCCTAAATATATATTTAACTACAAAAGATGTTACACAAAAGAAAACATTAAAAAATTTAACCAGCATCTGCAAGCATTGTCTTGGTCTGAGGTGTTTGAGAGCAAAAATCTCGATACAGCCTTTGACATATTCTATGATATGTTTTGCCTTTTAAATAAACTTTGCTTTCCAGTAAAAAGGTTTAAAGTAAATGTTACCTTAAAACTAAATTGGTTGTCAAAAGGATTAAGGAAAAGCTCTAGGACACAACGTGCACTCCGTCATAACTATTATAGGTCAAAAAATATGGATGATCGTAATAAATACATAAATTTTAATAAGCTTTTTAAAAAATGCGCTTATGAAGCTAAAAAGAAAAATAATAAAAAAATAGTTCTAAATAGTAAAAATAAATGTAGAGCAACTTGGATGGTTATAAAAACTGAAACCTGCAACTCTTCGTCCAATGATAAATATATAAACAAATTAGAAAATAGTGGTGTAAACATCATAGAACCGGTGGCTATTGCTTCGGAATTTAATGATTATTTCACAAATTTACCTAATAACACAAACCAGTTAATGAAAATGACATACAATAATTGTAATAAAATAAATAACTCTTTATTTCTATTTCCTACTGACATAAATTCTATAAATAAAATTATAACATCCCTAAATAATACGAATTCAGAAGGATACGATTGTATCTGTACGAAAATTTTAAAAGCCTGCAAAGAAAACATCTGTCATGTACTAGCGTTTTTAGTAAACCTATCTTTTGAGACAGGACAATTTCCAAAAAAGCTTAAGACCGCTATAGTGAAACCGATCTATAAAAAAGGTCAAAAAACAGATATCAAAAACTATCGTCCGATAACTTTAACTCCTGTTTTATCAAAGGTTTTCGAAAAGGTAATGCTTAACAACCTAACCGCCTTATTTGACAAATTTCAAGTTGTAAAATGCAATCAGTATGGGTTTCAAAAAAACAAATCAACTACAAATGCTGCTTTTGATTTAGTTAATGAAATACTGCAAAATGTAAACGATATGAACTACACAACTGTAATATTCGTGGACATGACCAAGGCCTTTGATTATGTCTCACATGAACAATTACTTCGTAAATTAGAAGCTAATGGTATTAGGGGACCTGCAATCGCCTGGATTGAGTCTTATTTGAAAGACAGACAGCAATGTGTCGAAATTTCGCAGCTCGATGAAAATTCCATTAACAATACATATAGATCGGATTTTAAACACAATAGAAGCGGAGTACCTCAAGGCAGCATATTGGGCCCGCTTTTGTTTTTAATGTACATCAACGATCTCCCTGATATATTTGATTTTAAAACAATAATGTTTGCTGACGACGTCTCTATTTTAGTAACTACTAACAATAAACTTTCTCTAGACAAGCACATAGAGGACATAAATAAAACTATGCACCAACTTATTGACTGGTTAAACAATAATAATTTGAAAATCAATCTTGATAAAACTAATTTCGTTAATTTCAATAATCTGAAAAAAAATCCATTGACTCATATTAATTTTTATGGACGAATTATAAAATTTATCAATAATGTGACATTTTTAGGTTTAATTATAACACCAAAACTGAACTGGATAGAGCAGATTGATAAAGTTTGCAATAAAATAAACAGTTTTTCATTTGCACTTTATAAGTTAACTAGAGTTACAGACCGGAATACTGCAATAATTGCCTACTACGCATATGTAGAATCTGTGCTGAGATATGGACTCCTAATTTGGGGTAATGGGACCGATATTCAAAAGGTATTTATTGCTCAAAAACGCTGCTTGAGGGCAATTTGTGGAATCGCTCCTGACGTTTCCTGTAGGCCTTACTTCAAATCGCTAAACATATTACCATTACCTTGTCTGTATATTTTCGAAATAGGTAGATTTGTTAGGACGAACCTTCATTTATTCAGTAACGCAGAAAGTACTCGCACTGATCAGAGGAGCCTTAGATATCCTAATAGACTAGTATCAACTACAGTCCCAAAAACCACGCGTTATCAAAAAAATTGTTTTGGGATGTGTTTACAAATCTTTAATAAAATTCCTCAACATATTAAAGAACAACCTTTTAACAAGTTTAAGAGTAATTTGCGCAGGTGGCTGATTCAGAATACTTTTTATTCAGTGGGCGAATTTCTGAATTGGACAAATTCTGGTGTTACAAATGCATAGGTTGGGTGGTATCAATTTTGTTTTGTAGTAGTGCTTAGTGCTTATTGACATATTATTTAATTTTGTTTTGACATTGCATGAAATTGTTTTACGTTTATAAACTTGTCTTCACATCATTTGACATTTAATTTTGTAATATTATGGATATTATTTTGTTTATTGATTGTGAACATTTGCATGCTTTTTAACATAGCTAGACTCGCTTGTTCCTATCTTTATCACAACACCTAATGTACCTACCTTGTCTAATGCAAATAAAGATTCATTCATTCATTCATTCATTCACAGACCTGACCCGTCGCAAGGGACCCCGGGCGTTCAGACACGGGGATGTCTGGCGTCCATCTGTCTGGGTCCCCAGCGGGTGGGAATGGCCGGGCACTCAAGATCATTCCCGGACCCCTCCTTGGAAGTGGCGTGGGGGCCCGCCGTGAAGGCGGGCGGTCGCCGGTGTGGGGTCTGGAAGTAAAGGCTCTGCCGGTTTCCCAGGCCCCCGCCACTCGGGCGATGCGGGAGTGCCACTGGGTTGTTTTAGTGGGTACATACCCCCTCAGTCCCCGATGGGAGGGAGATGCATAATGCATTTTTCCCAGTGTCAACAACAAACAAAAAGGTTAGGTCAGATATATAAAATGGATATTAAACCAAAACTAACTAAATTTATCGATTTTGATTGACTTAGATTAGTTTTTCGTTCGATTTTTTTCACTCCCTTTTGTTACACTTAAGATAGTCAAGAAAAAATTAAATAGACCAAGAATATTTTTTTAGCATGTCACAATTTGGTTCATTTAGATCCCTAAAAATGTAGCCAAAAGTATTTTCTTTAAGATCTTGTTTGTATCTATTTCAGACCTTGGTCAAGTTTATAGACAACCCCATTTTAGAATTTATGAAAGCCTATTTTAACTTTTTTATCCGCAAATAATTTGTCGCCTTAGAAGAAATTCAATTGCCACAAAAGAAAATCACTGCCAGATAAAATTTAAATAAAACCTCAAGACTCATTAAAAAGCCGCCGCTTTCTAGTTAGATGCTACCTCAAATTAGTCGCCAAAGTATTTACTATCCATTTTCCGTTTTTTTAAGACCTGGAATGGTATCAATTTGTCGCCGCGTTAAATACATGCCATTCTAAAATAAGTATGGAGGTACGTGTTCATTCACACGTCCATCTCATGTTGTATAGTTTAGTACAGTCAAGAGCATGTCAAGCTTGACCCATTGGACTTTGTACAGGCAACGGTCAAGGTTGACTCTGGCCCGAACGTCTATTGAAATACGAACGGTAGAAAGTAGAATGAGTCAAGCTTGATGTTATCCTTTTTTATTGCAGAAGCTTAAGTCTGAGAATGTCAAGCTTGACCTGCTCTTAACTGTACCTATTTTCACACCCGCAACTTAGTGTTCCAAAAATCTAAAAGAACACGTTTTTAGTAGGGAGGCCCCCTTATTTTTTATTTTTATTATATTTGTTATATGTAGCCGTCGGTTATATAATTGTAATATCATTGTATGTAGCGGCAACAGAAATACATAATCTGTGAAAATTTCAACTGTCTACTGACAGACATCAGAATATTTTAAATAAAAAATTAGTTCAAAAACTAGAACCCAACTACTGGAAACTCTTGCTCTAAAAAGTATGAAACAAGAAAATATTGTCATCTGACATTGTTAAGTACAAACTATGGTAATTAATAAAAATATTCATAGTGATGTTTAGATAATAGCCGTGGTCATATTATGGCACCTATCTTAAAAAGCGATCATAAGCTTTAGGGCAAAGTGGCATAATAATACGACCGCACTGAGGAATCAGCTTAAGATAAGATAAGATGATTTATTGCTTTCCACATGGTCTTACTGCGCAGGTATTTCCGGACGGGTACAACAGCCTTGCCTTTTGAGAAACAAGCCTGCAAATATCTTAAAGGTGATAGTGTGTAGCGGGTGTCTATGGGCGACGGTGATCACTTACCATCAGTAGACCCGTCTGCTCGTCTGTCTCCCTCTTCCATAAAAATACAAAAAAATCTAAATATTTTTGGAGAGTATAAGCTTTAAACGTTTCTCCTCAAATCCTTGATGTTTCATGCCGAAATAACTTGTGCGAATTGACATTCCAAGAAATTTCCCCTCGACGGCAGGTGTGGCAATTAATCATGCTCGCAGCCAGTCACTGAGTTGAAGAAGTGCGGAGTTGTCGAAACTTTGGGCGTGTTTACTTTGAGTACGAATCTAACTTTGAGAGTGAGGTACTTTGTGCGAACGTAGCTTCTGTTCAAAGCATCTCAGTGTATCAAAAATATAAAACATGTGTAGGGGTGAGCGAATGGCGAATGGCGTACTTTAATGTCGGAGGCCAAGATCCACTTCGGGTCGCTGAGCCAGCGAAGTAAGTAGTAAGTAAGATATGAAATCGACGAAAGGTATGAGAATGGGAAGGGAATCGAGGAAGGCGAGAGTGAATATAAACGTTAGAAGGGGAAAGCCTCGGCGAACGTTCCACGACCAAATTCAGGATGTTCAAATAAAGGCCAGTTTAAAAGTACCTACCGTAAACCGACGAGCGTGTGTGAAAGTGGTGATGAAAGTAGAGGAAGTATCTAAAGATAGTAGCAGGTTTGGTCGCCTATCCCGAAGGGAAAGAGGTATGATGTATGTATGTACACAATCATTTTATAATGTAAGATTTTAAGGGGTACAATACACACGCTCTCTGTCGTTCCGGCTAAGAATGGTACCACCCCATCTCTACACCCGGTGGGTGTCAAAAAATGCGACTAAAGGATTGCGAATCGTAGAACGGACAACAAATTCCTTCTGCCTCCCAGACCACTTACGTAATCACCAACAACTGCGGTCCTTGTGCGGTGCTAGCCGCAACTCTAAGCGTGGTGACTAACTTCCCCTCCAAACGCATTTATACTGTATATAATTCCTGTAGCAGACATGTAATGACGACACAACACACACTCTTTTAGTATTAGTAAAGTCGACAAAGTGGAATTATGACCCGGTTTAACCATATTTTCGTGCGTAGGTTGAATTTCGCTTACTCATGTTAACAAAATGACAAAGAAGAATAACTTATTGCTTCGACGGTTTCAAACGAATTCTTGTCAAACAGGGTCACGAATCGGATGGTTCGACTGTACATCTAAATTGATAAGATCCTAATGAAATAGTAAACATAATTAGCATGCTACTTACACCATGAAACTGAACAACTTTCCCAAAGGAACATAGGCCGAAATACGAAAAACCAAATTTGACCTCCCATATAAAATGCGCTATCAGCTGATGCAGTTTCTATGGAAGGTCAAATCCCAGCACTACCGAGTACCAGTGGTAATCTATATTCCTGCACGGGACAAAAGAAAAAAAAACCGGCCAAGTGCGAGTCGGACTCGCGCACTGAGGGTTCCGTACCATCACATAAACATAATAGTATTAGTTGAAATTTCAGTAAGTTAATGTGCTAGATTTTTTGAGTCCGACACGCGCTTAGCTAAATTTTATTATTTGTTGTTATTTTATAGCTTATGCACTATAAACATACCAATTTTCAAGTTTGTAAATGTTCCCGTTTTTAAATAGAACTAAAACAAAAATCGCCTCAGCGACCATCCAACTTGACCCCTCTCTTATATGAATGTTCTTGAAACGGGAGCTCACCACAATTGGTTACTATTAGTTGTGAGAAAAGTTGTAATATTTAATGATTTCAGACTTTTCCCATTATTTGTACTGTGAGACCTAGCTTCTTACCAAATTTCATAATTATAGGTGAACGGGAAGTACCCTGTAGGTTTTGCATTTTTGAATAAATGTATGGAGATGAGGACATAAAATGCCATATCTTTTGATTGCGTCGTTGTAAAAAAATTAAATTTTCAGATCTTGTGTGGTTCATAGATACTAATATGTGGTATTAATTTCAACCTGATACCTTTACCCGTTCGTGAGATAAAGGGTCTTGACAGACAGACAGACAGACAGACAGACGGACAACAAAGCGATCCTATAAGGGTTCCGTTTTTTTCTTTTGAGGTACGGAACCCTAAAAACTAGTGAAATAATCGATATAAACCTCATCATGCAACCTACCTTCCTACCTATCCTACCTTCTACATGATATCCTTACTTAAAAAGCCCTTTCAACGCCAGAGGCTCACACGCAAGCCACACAAAATGCCACAGTGACATTTGAAATAAACACCAAGACCAATTTATCCAGGAGCATCGAGTGCGGTTAACCATTCATCATTCCACCTCAGGCCAAAGACATTGTTAAAGTAGACTAGGTAGGTACGTACAGGATGTGTCTAAAGTTGATATAATAATTAGCAAGCCTTAAAGGTCCAGCCTAGGCTTGTTCCGCGAAATACCGAGGGTACAAAATCCTATTATACAAGGTTTAACAAAATGGGTACCTACCTACCTGATTACATATCTTCAAATAATAGTCATCATCATCATGGGGTGGCGTTTGGAGGTCAACAGTCGGTACTCGTCGCAGCGTTGAGCCAACCACTTCAACTCGTGGTATTGTAATCCGGTCGAGTCCCTTATGTCATCGAACCATTTCCGTCTCGGCCTTCCTATAGTTAGTTGCCTTCTATCCGGTATCTTGCCTTCAAGAATTGTCCGCTGCAAATGAAATACGGAGCCTCTTTGCAAGTGCCCAAAGAAAGCCACTTCAATCAGTCAGTAACAATCAAATAATTTATATGAACGGTAACAACGTAATCCCTGAACTATGGTATGTGAACTTGTTCACGAAAACATTGTTTTGCGGAGAATACGAAAAATAATATTAATGATAATAATAATCCCTTACAGAACGCGCTTTCCGTTGTTGAGTGAGTTATTGCCAGCAGAAATTTCTTTAACGAATGTCGCCTATTACATATTTCCCTTTCCTTAAGGGGCTACCTCCGGTCTACTAGCGCTGCCATCAGTTAAAAAAATATTACTCGCTAAATACGAAACTTGTCAAAAATCCGTAAAGACAGATTGAAGTAAATGTACATTTGTTTATTTAGAAACTATTTACTCTGTAAAATAAAGTTCACTGTAGTTACAGATACAAAAACTGCTAAAAGTGGCCGTTTTTCGCACTTTTTGTATCTGTAACTACAGTGTATTATGTTTTTCAGAATTGATAGGTTTTGATTAAACTAGGATACCATTAATTTAATCTGTCTTTCCGGATTTTCGATGAGTTTTGTATTTAGTGAGTAATATTTTTTAAACTGATGGGGGCGCTAGTGGACGGGAGGTATCCTCTTAAATAGGAGATGTTTCTATGAGCAGCTCGGACACTCGGCTAATTTCTTTTATAACTTTAAGAATAAAGATTTGCAATGTAGGACACCATGGTATCTGTGACCTTAGATTATGAATAACGGCAGCTTTCTGTGACATATAAGGTGACTTTTAATTAGTTCTTGATAGTAAAAGATATGTATGTACTCATGAAACTGAACAACTTTTCCCAAGGAACATAGGTCGAAATACGAAAATCCAAATTTGACCTCCTATACAAAATCCGCTATCAGCTTATGCAGTTTCTATGGGAGGTCAAAACTTGATTTTCGTTTTTCGACCTGTGTTCCTTGGGGAAAGTTGTTCAGTATCATGAGTACATGCATACCTTTTTCGATCAAGAACTAATTAAAAGTCACCCTATATAGTGTGACAAGCCCTTGGCTGCCCTCAGGCCTGCGTGTTGAGTGTTGACCTTAACAACTAACCAGCTACTTGTTGAAACGATAGACGATTAAAGTAATGGCCAGTTCTACAAAGCTTCTTTAAATGTAGATTGCTATAATATACAGGGTGTAAGGGACGCCGTACCGAAAACTGAAAGGCTCACTCAACGAAACTGAACCACTTAAAAAAAAATACCTCTATTTTTTCTCGATCTGTTCAACCAGAGCAATGTAATTCGAATGGAGGTAGTTTTTTTTATTTCCCAGACATGTTTCCTTGGGAAAGCTGTTCAGTTTCATTGACTGAGCACGCCCTTTCAGTTTTCGGTACACCCCCTACACCCTGCATACACCTACAGCGTTTTTTTATCATCCCGTATATTTTAAGAGTAGAGTTTAGTATATCATATCCTTAGAGCAACGCGTCAAACCGCGCACGCGAAAATCGTGTTAGGCGCAGGCCAGACAGAAGAGGTGCGCCGCACAGCACGCCTTCAGCGCACCTCTTCTGTCTGGCTTGCACCGCGTCGTTCTCCTACATTTTGTATGCATGTGATTTGAACAGGCGACGAGACGGCATGCCTAAGGCGCACTGTCGGTGCACCACCGGCGCACCGCCGGCGTGTCCGCCGGCACGCCGCCGCACAGCACAGTCCGCTGCCATCGATTGCGTCGTCCAGCCGAAAAGTGTACCACGGGGGCGCTCGAAGTGCGCCTCGGGCGCACCCGAAGCGCGCCGCGCCCGTTCTGTCTGGCTTGCACCTTACTCTATGATCATATCATATCAGTGGGCTTCGGGAGCGAAACACATGAAAATTCACGGGTGTTTACATACACCCTTATTTTTTTATCACTCCGGATATTTTAAGAGGTGGTTCTGTCCATGAAACTGAACAACTTTTCCCTTAAACGGAAAGTGTCAACAATTAACTTAAAGGTGCTTTAACTATAAAGATTCTTTGTGCAATATATTTTTTACAGGATTACTAAAGCGATCAAAACTCTCTCTGCCTTGCTTGCTGGATGAGTTTTCTAAAACTTGCCAGAGTTGCCAGACTGTTCGTAATTTCAAAGTTGAGAGTTACACGTACTGGCTTTTATGAGTTTTGTTTGCTAGGTTCCTTCCTCGTCACGTGAATAAATGATCTATCTCGTTAAAACAAAAATCTTACACCGTGAAACATTGGTTTCGTTCTCGAAATAGAGTGCGTTGGGGTAAGATCGGAAGAGGGGCAGAAATTAATGTAAGTTCTGTCGATCGGAAATTATTGTTAAATATTTTAAGTAGGTAGATATATTAACGAAAATTTCTCCTCCTCTTCTTCCGTATTTTTACAAGTTATCGAATATTTTTCCTTGTTGTCTTGAACAGAATCATCATAATTTCCCTTGCATTCCGGTTTGCGAACTCAGATACTTAACCTAGAAGATTTGACAAGGGCATTGGTGCCGGCAAAGAATAGCACCAACCAATCACTACCCGTGTGCGACTATGGGCTTATGAACCGGAGAATGGGCAGCAGCATCTTTCTGTGTATCGTACCATCTTACGTACTATGGTCACCAAAAACAGCGGTTGCCAGCCACAACGCTTAAAAGCATGGTGACTATGTTAAATCCCATCCAAAGTACCACTCGACTCGTTCTTGCTGGAGTTCTGGAGGGGGATGGATTTATGGAATGTTTTACCCAAAGGGACCGCCGTCTGATCTCCGCAACCCAAAGGGCAGACCATACCCGATACAAGCAAGATAGGATTTTCTCGGTTAGTGACCAACCTGACTGACAGAGCTTACTTGCCTCTACCTCTAACATAGCCAGTATTATATTCAGTGATAGTAGCAGGAACCAAAGGCTCAACATGCTTTTTGAAGCCCGAGAAGCGCTCGAATTGTATCACCACATGTGGAACCAATTACGTTCTGACCACGGCCAAAGATAAAAAAAAATTGTAAACTGACGCCACAGCCAACGTTACTTAACATTCATGATCGGAAAGTAATAGCAACTACTACTCAACTCAAGTAAGAGCAACTACTAGTGGTAGTCTCAAGCGTTGTCGTAAAGTAATTAAAACTACTAAATTATAAAAAAAGACATAAGAACTCGTATTCATGTAAGCAAAGTTATAATAGTTTTACTATCACTGCAAGCAATTCAATAACTCAGGTCTAGGTTTTATCTAAGATTCCACTTTTCCGTTAACGTTCCATTCCATTGCACCGAGAGAACAAATTAAACCATAGTAAAGTCGTGGAGGACATCTTTACACTTTCCTACACAGGCAGGAGTTAAGCTGGTACAGAAAGCTAACTTCAAGCGATTTAAAAAAACAAAAGGAAATAATACTTACTTACTTCGCTGGCTCAGCGACCCGAAGTGGATCTTAGCCTCCGACATTACTCGTAAAGTACGCCATTCGTCTCTATTAATAAACTAGCTTAAATGTCAAGATTCTCATTGGGTTCCCTGAGCCAAGAGCCAAAGAAAGAAGTAAAATCTACAAACCAAGTCACCAAACGTGCCTCGTATGACAGTTATGTAAGCTCCAAAAAAAAACAAGAAATTTCTGAATAAATTAACACGCATTTCCCGTACCAGTTTTGTAAATATGTTTTTCGTATTTTCTTTCTCATTTTTTTTTATATTAATTTAAGATTTATTTATTTTTTAAATTTAATTTAAAAATCTAAATTTTTGCTTTAATTTTAATGTAATAATAATGTATCAATGTTATGTAGTCTCCATGGTACGAACACTGTCTCCCAAGTCACAGGGTTTTTCTTAGTTTGGGAGTCAGGGTTTCAATACATTGTTTGTTTTCTATCCAGTTGAGTGCCTATATTAAGTTCTTTTGTGAAACGTTTTGCATAAATAAACTATTTATTTTTATTTTTTTTATTTTTTATTACATAGCTTTATGACGTTATGCTAATTATGTTTTTAACAAAAGATGTATTAGTGCAGTGGTTAAAAAAAAAGTTGTATGTCGTATGAGTATATCACTTGTAACACCACCACCGGATATCCGGTCTCCCTCCCTCCACACGTCCTGTGACGTCACTATTAATCTTGCTACCATCTTCCGGTGCTTTCCACGTTCATGGCCGCTAGAGTACGCGAGCCAGTTAAATCGTAGATAGCGATAAAATTGGAAGGTATGTAGTTTTTTTAGTATAAAAATAATAAAGCACTGTATGCCCGGGTTATACTATATCTGGGCATGAATTTCGCGTGGAAATTCCAGCCCAGGATTTCGGAAATTGATGATGATGATTTGTTGTCCGAAATTGATCGACATTCAACACGCTTATCTTATATTAATACGTGATGCTGAGTTCCATAATGGACATCACAGTATTTCGGCCCTATGGGGTCCTCTGGGCTTCCCCTGCCTAACTGCTCAAATTATTATGATCTTCCGCTGTCTTCAAATTCGTTATGAGCTTCGATGTAGATTTCACGCTTAGAAGATGTAACAGAGATCATCCCCTTCATTCATAGTAACAAATTTTACTGCTTTATAAAATGCATTAATAAAATTGTAATAATTTGTCCAAAAAGTTAAAAATATTTCTGTATTCCGATTAACTGTAGAAGAGAATGTAGTTTTCCCGAAGATCTATTAACAATGCCAAAAAAGATGCCAAGAATCGAATCCAATCCCTTCCAATTAAAACAAGGAACTCACCCGTGCTTCCTCTTTCCTTACCCTTACCGCCACAGAATCAAGATTAGAAATAGAGGTTCTGACTTTTTCTAAGCAGCAAAGCATTTTTATTATTATTAATATTACCCCTGAGAAATCAAAAAACTGGAAAGTAAGATGAAAATAAAAGCTCTGTAGAAATTATTAATAACAGTGTATACTATATTTACTGTAGTCATATTATAACAGATATAGAAAAGTGCAGAAAATAATGTCACTTTGGCTTTATTTGTATATGTGACTGCAATGAACTAAATTGTACAAAAATAGGTTGTTTCTAAATAAGCAACGGCTTACTCTTAGTGGTTTTGAAATAAATTATTTATGTGTCGCAGTCAAATTGTATAACTAAGTGGCAGGTTCGATTGCGTCGTGTTCGCAAGATAGGGATCGGTTAGGTTTGATTTGTTTACCTTTGCTGACGAACATAAAATAAAACAAAAATTAGACACACCAGTACTCTTAACCCATTTAAAATACAATCAAATTTACAATTTCCCTACCGTTTATGATTTGCCGGCCGATGTAAACAGCGAATTATACGATTTGCCTGCGATATTTGTAGTAATTGTATGTTATATTCTTTTTTTTTTTTGGAGGCAAGTGACATTTAATTTAATGCCGTCGCGTCGTCGGTCCGTTAATTCCCTTAATTCTGAATTCTATACTTTTCGTCTGTATTCTGAGCTTACTGCGGTATCAATTTTACCCGGGTCTCCCCTGCGAGACTGATCGCTTTTCCTTATCTCTCTCCGATTTCCCATCATTAATTTTTTGCCCGCGATCTGCTGACTCGGAAGGTAAAGTGCATGGCTTCTGACCTATGGTGCCCAGTTTGAATCTAGAGAAAAATCTGCTTGTTTTTCATAAGTCAGTAAAGTAATCAAGTTGATTTTCGTGCATACAAACTGGTACTTTGTGGTTGTACCTATATTGTTTGAACTGGTTTTCTTGAACCTTCTGTGCACGAATCCAACTTGCACTTGGCCGGTTAGTTTTTGGTAGACAGAGTCGCAAAGTGCTAGCGGAATAAAAGGCGAAACACGACGCGTAGAGTTCTAAGATAGGTGTATGTTTTCCGCACTTAGTCCAGTGTGGAACATTGTGCGTGGGTCCAATCGGCCGTCAATTTAGCGACTGTTGCCTGAACTCGGTCAGTTTGCCCAGATTGTTGGGTATTTGATCTAAAGTTATGTCGGCTCCAAGTGTGTTTTCTCTGATGACGTTAATTACATTGCACTCCAGAATCACGTGTTCAATCGTTTCGTCCGCTTCCATATACAGACGGTTTTTAAATGTGGTGGGGCTTTTGAGCATAGTTTGTTTGCCCTTACCTTTTTCTGCCGTACATCAGCAGTGTTGGCACTGTTGTGTTTCGGTTTGAAGAGTAAAGTATCCAATGAAATTACCGGTGTACGATCTTAGTTCTCAGGGTGAGCAACGCGCTTTGCTGTCTTATTGGTGGCAAATTATTTCACCAAGAAGACAATAGGTGTCATGATCGGTGATAACCACTTACCACCAGGTAGCCGACCTACTCGTTTTCCCACTAAACTTGTGACATAAAAAATAAAAAGGCCCTGCACGCGTAGTGTTTTGAATCTATTAGCCCGGCCAGACACTCGTCGAGTGGCGTGGGAAGTAGCGAGGGAAGGAGGCAGAGACGTAGTGTGGCCGCGTTACTCGTCATGCCGCACGTATTGCTCCTCGTCATGCTCATCGATCCCTTGATTCTCGGTTTTTCGGGCGCGAGTCAAAGGACCGGCAATATGAGCGCGAGTAGGCAGCCATACACTAGTGATCACGGAAGCACGTCGATTTCACGCGTCAAATCCTGTCGCTGCCAGCAGCAGAAAAATGGTCTAATGAAAAAACGTTAACATTCCGTTCCGTACCTATCCACTATATTATATTCTTCATGCTTTTGCCCTTTGAAATTTTGCGGACGATTTACAATAATTAATAATCTATTCTTATTTCGATAAATAGATGTCATACACCAACTCCTTTATATATTATCGTATATTTCTATAGATCCTGCCACAGTTTCGACGTCCATCGTGTAGCAATGGCAAGTGACGTAGTGCGGAGCGTCGCGATAATCGCGCGAGTAGAGCAGTGTGTGGCTAGAAAGGGAATAATCGCGGCAGCGCGTGGGGCAGAGCGACGAGCAGCGCGATGGGCATAGTCTGGCGGCCCTATATGGTTTTATTTGGATGGTTGCTGTCTGTTGCCTGCGCATGCACATTTATTTATTTAAATGCAGGGTTAGTCCAACATGATGAATCGGATTGTTTGTATACGTTTCTACGAGTATAAAAGTCCGAATCTTAGTACATCTTAATATTTATAAATCCAAGAATTAGCACAGATTAGGCTTTTATTATTAATCTAAGTAAATGTTCTAAAGCCTCGATTTTGTGAAGATACAACTCAGTATTTTTTTCGATTCTCCTCTCACGAACATTTTCTCAACGATTGATTGTAGCCTATCATGGTGGATGGCAGTCATTTATTTGCACGAAATAATTACAGTCAGGTTTTATTTGAGGTATAATAATGAGACGGGATTTTACTGACGGAAATAAGGAAGAAACAAAATGGTAGTCACCATTTTGTTTCTTCCAGTGAAATATTACCGAATATTACACTTTCTGCCTGTTGCAGTAAGCTTCTTTTCAAACCTACTTTAAGTCTGTTTTTAGGGTTCCGTAGTCAAGGAACCCTTATTGTTTCGTCATGTCCGTCGGCTGTCTCAGAGACCCTTAGTACTAGAAAGCTGTAATTTAGTATGGATGTATATTTCATTCACGCCAACAAAGTAGTAAAGTAAATCTGGAAAAAATATATTGTACCTCCCCTACAAGTAAAGGGGGGGTTACAATATTTTCCTTGTCTACCCCAAAGTGAAAGACTTTTGAGAAAGCCTTTGACACGATGAATTGGAATGCGATGTGGTCAAGCCTTAGACGTAGGCGAATACCAAATAAGATCGTCGGTATTATCCAAGCCCTGTATCGAGACAGTACTTGCAGCGTAGTACACGATCAAGAACTAGGCGCCCCTATCAAAATGACTGCTGGCGTCAAGCAGGGCTGTCTCCTGTCACCGCTTTTGTTTATTATCCTTCTTGACGACATCATGCGAGAGGTAGTTTCTACACCGAGGGGCATTGAATGGAGCAACAACATCCTGGAGGATCTTGACTACGCCGATGATATCGTGTTAATTTCACCAACACTCAACCAGATGCAGGCTAAACTTGAGCATCTCAGACTAACAGCTGAAACTATGGGACTGCGAATTAACACGAACAAAACAGTAGATATGCGAATTATGTCAAGTAACGCTATACCTCTAAAGCTCAATGATGCCCCGCTCGAATCTGTCCCAAAATTTACGTACCTTGGCAGCTGCATTACCAACCAAGGAGGCTCGACCGAAGATATTGAAGCTAAAATTAATAAAGCAAAAGGCGCTTTTGCCCAGCTCAAACCTGTCTGGACATCAAATATAATCACCCGTCGTATGAAACTAACTTCTTCGAGTCGATCGTCAAGAGCGTGCTGCTGTTTGGCTGCGAAACGTGGAGAGTGACGAAGGCACTGACGGACCAGCTCCAAGTGTTCGTCAACAAGTGCCTTAAGTCCATACTCCGCATCTACTGGCCGGACACGATCAGTAATGAAGATTTGTGGGCCCGATGCCAGCAAAGGCCTATGAAACAAGAAATTGCGCAGCGGAAGTGGCGGTGGATTGGGCATACCCTCCGGCGTAACGACATAAACGCGGCGTCAATAGCATTTGAGTGGCAGCCGAGTGGCAGACGAAGACCTGGGCGACCCGTTCACTCCTGGCGACGTACCGTCGAGAGCGAGCTCAAGTCTGCTGGACTGACGTGGGAAGAAGCAAGAAGGACGGCGCAAGACAGGGGGAAGTGGAGACAGCTCATGCAGGCCCTTTGCACCAGCGGGGTGCCCTAGGATAACAACAACAACAACAACCCCAAAGGGATCTGTTTGCGATATATTTAACTTGAAAGCGCAATTTTTAGTTGGAGTCGAATGACCCACCCCGCCCTTAAAAATCACCGTAGTAGGTAGCATAATAATATAATATGATGAAATGAAAAGGAAACTTATCTAAGTAGGTTTTACAGGTTAGTGAGCTATACCCGAAAAACTTAAAATAAGTAATAAAATTTGCAATAGCAATCAGGCGCTAGGACTTCGTTGAGCATTAGGAGGTAAACATTTTATGTTATAAACGTTATGAAATACTTACTCAAAACCTGCTTTGCGATAAAAAATCGTAAAAAAAACTACGAAACCCTATGGTGCACGTGGCTCGACACGCACTTGGCCGGTTTTTAATACTTTCTATGTCAACTGAAAATAAAGTATTAGCGTTACTGTGTTTGTTACAAATAGGTAAGTATAATTTTAGGTAAATGGGACATGCTTTAGCTGTTAGGGCTAACATTATTACTTTAGATAATACTTAGATACCTACCTAACTGTCTTAAGCTTATACAACGTGTTAATGGAATAAGCGAAAATTCACCATACTTATTTTTACTAAAACAAATCCCGTAAAAAAAACTTCAAAAAAGAATTTTTATTCTAGATAGGTAGGTACTTATTGTTATTATAAAGCTTCATCGTTGTTCAAGTAGATTTTTAAGCTATCATGGCGCGTCCGCCTCGCGTCCGCGCACGCCACGCCCAGTACAGTACCCTGCCGCGCGCGTATCCACAGAATTATTTAGAAGCGGCAAAAATTTAAATAATAAAAATTTAAAAAAATTACCCAAATCAAAAACTACAAAAATTACTACTACTATCGATTCTGAACAAACTATTTTCTCAGTTTCGCTTATTCCGTTAACACGTTGTAGATTTGCTGTTTTAACTGTGAAGATAATGTAAGTTTTTGTCAATAAATAAAAATCAAAGACGTTGCAAAAAGTAAGTAGCATGTACTTATTCTTAAGCTGTAAGCACACCAAGTTCCTCCATATAAATGGTAATGAGCTGAGCTGCCCGGCCTCGCCGCTTTACGATCTTTTCAATATATCCCACTCTACCTTATATTTTCATGCCTTCATATCCTGGCTTGGTCGGAAGGCACATCTATGGCTTAATGGAGATCATGAGTTCAATTTCCATACAAGAAAGTGACAGAAATAAGAGACTCGCTTCTTAAAATATAAACTTCTTAATAGGTTAGTGAATCCGTAGAGTTGCTCAATAAACTAGAGCGTCTTCAGAACCTTTGCATCAGGTTTATCTTTGGGCTGCGGAAATATGACCATGTGTCATCTTTTTGAACGCAGTTAAAATGGCTGCCCATTCGTCATCGAAGAGATTGTCATATCCTTTCCCTTCTATATTCTGTCTTATTCATACCCACTACCCCCTCCTATCTCAAAGAAAGATTCTAGTTCCATCCCTCTCACGTCGACCGTACACTCCGTTCCTCTCTTGACCTATCCCTCTCTTTACCTTCCCATTCCACTAACTTCTATCACGACTCTTTCACAGTAAGAGCTATAAGACTCTGGAACGCACTTCCCACCACGTTGAGGCAAGCGACACATTCAAAAAGAATGTTAAAGCTCACTTCTTCTCACTCTCTGGCTAACCTTATTTTATTTTATTTTTTTCTCTTTTACGTCCCGTGATCTGATATTGGTTGTTGTTCTTTGTTTCGACTTGCTTGTTTGTGTGTTTTATTTTTTATGTATGTATATTGTATGTAGTATATATGTATGTAGTATATTAATATGTAGGTATATGTATGTATGTCTATTATAATACTATGTATGTACCTAATATTTATTCAGTTTATTATTTATCTTTGTGCACCGTCCCCGTATTACAATTATTTTGTTTCCTGCACCCAAAGGTTGCCTGGAAGAAATGGCTATTTAGCAATAAGGCCGCCTATTGTGCTCCGTATTTCATGTTTCAATTTTATTTTTTGTAAATTTTGTATTTCTGTGTGCAATAAAGAGTATTGTATTGTATTGTGAATCCAAAAAAGGTACCTAGTTAAGAATCCCTCCAATTTTTTTTTTTCACTTATTTTGAGCTACTGAGTTGCTTGAAGTATGTAAAATATTAATAAATTCTTAATTTTCCTATCACAGGCATAGCTACTAATGGAACCTAACAGCAAAAAATATATATTAATTGCTGAAAACATTGATTATCGAAACGCCACTGTGCAATAAACGAGTTATCTATCCATCTATCAACAGGCAGCCCCTTAACAGCGCCTATAAGGCCCAGCGCAGACAGAACGGAATAATCCTCGTGCTGGCTCGGGCATTTTCTGAGGAATCGCGCATGCTCGAGCATGCGCGCGACCACGCGAGCCTGCGCTAGTAAACCGTCATCTTCTACCGAAACATGCCAGTTTGTCGCGGTTCGTGAATAATGGTGGACTGGGATATGGTTATAATTGCGCTTTAGGTAGGTAAATCTTTAAAAAAACACGCCCTTCTTCTTAGAACTCAGTGACAACACTGCGCGCTCGCCGCCGCGCGCTGTCTCGACGCCGCGCGCCTACTCGACGCCGCGCGCGGATGCCCGCGTATCCTCGAGGATGCGCGAGCCTTTTTTGTCGGGTTCAGTAATGCCTCGTATATAGGGTGACTTTTAATTAGTTCTTGATAGCAAAAGATATGCATGTACTCATTATACTGAACAACTTTTCCCAAGGAAAATAGGTCGAAATACGTTCATACCTTTTTCTATCAAGAACTAATTAAAGTCTACCGCTATGCCTAGTAGTCTTATATACAATGATGTTATTATTAACAACGGCAACACAATTTGTAATGCTTTTTCTGATTATTTTAAGTCAACATTTTTAGATTCCCCTGGAAGTTTCAGTTTTGATTGTAATAATCCACCTGAGGACGACCTTTCGGCGGTTTCGGATATATCAGGTATTACTGTTGACAAGAATATTGTCACGAAGTTGCTGTTAGGGTTAGACCCCTCTAAGTCAGCTGGGCCAGATTATTTGCCAGCACGTGTCTTAATAGGCTGCGCCAAAACTATTGCCACTCCTTTGGCATTGCTATTTGAAAGATCTTTAAGAGAGGGTTTTGTCCCTACGTTATGGAAGCGTGCGTTCGTGACTCCTGTCCATAAAAAAGGTACTAAGACAGATGTCGTAAATTACCGGCCGATATCCAAACTCTGCATTGTCTCTAAGGTCCTGGAAAAGCTGGTGTACAGCCAGGTTCACCCTGCACTCAAACATTCAATGAATGAATCGCAGCATGGTTTTCTCAAGGGTAATCAACCGTTACTAACCTTGTGTTGCTTAATGATATGTTGACTGAAGCTATGGACGGTGGAGGCCAGGTCGATGTGGTTTACACAGACTACAGCAAAGCATTCGATAGGATTCAGCATAACCTACTACTGCTTAAGCTTTACAAAACAGGTATTAGAGGTAACCTTCTCAGATGGTTTTCCTCTTACATTGACAACCGGTCGCAAGCAGTAGTAGTCAATAACTATATCTCGGGATGGGTTAATATACCTAGTGGTGTGCCGCAGGGTTCCCTGCTCGGTCCCTTGCTTTTCGTAGTCTTTGTGAACGACATCGCCCATTGCTTCCAAACATCCCGCGTCCTGTGCTTCGCAGACGACATGAAAATTGTTGCTAATATTCGGTCCCCTGATGACGCTGCTGCTTTACAACGTGACCTTTCGCGGTTGGAGAAATATTGTGCAGATAATCTTCTTGATCTTAATCCCAGCAAATGTAGTGTTGTCTCCTTTAGTCGTCAGCGCTCCACTATTTTATTTAACTACATCTTGAAGGGTATTAATCTTAAAAGGGATATCTCTGTACGGGATCTTGGAGTCACTCACGATTACAAGCTGTTGTTCGACACCCACATTAATAATATTGTCGCGAAGGCATACAAAGCCCTGGGATTTCTGATGCGTATTTCAAGAGACTTTAAACAAATCAAAACTTTAAAAATCTTGTATTGTACTTTTGTACGTAGTATCTTGGAGTACGCATCTCAGGTATGGAATCCTAGATATGGCACATATATTAATCGGTTAGAACAAATTCAGAAAAAATTTATAAGACCCTTGTGCTACCGATCTAAAGATGTTTACTCATCTGATAACTACGTCGAGTTATGTAAGAAACATCACCTTCTTCCATTGTACAAAAGGCGCGAAATGTCTGATTTGGTTCTTTTATTTAAGATTGCTAATGCTGCCGTGGACTGTCCTGTCCTGTGAACTGCTTGCGAAAATAGTTCTCAAACCTCCTAATGTGAAACTCCGTTACAACACGCTCTTATATCTTCGCAAGGCCTCTACTAGGTATCGGCAGAACTCTTTTATTTGGCGAGCAAGTAACTCTTTCAACAAGCTATGTAAAGATGTAGATCTAGACCTATATAACACTGGTTGTGAGTCGGCGAGATGTATTCTAATTAATTTGTTTTTTGACTCTTAAGCGGATTTCTTTTCTTATTATTCCTTACATTTTTTTTATTTATTATTTAGTTTTTCTGTTTTCAAATCAGTGCGTACTGTGTACTTAGTGTGCAAAGAATGTATTTTTTCCACTGTATTTCTATCTGTGAAGACCTGTAATTGGCTCTGTTTTTACATATTTAAGCTATCTATCTTGTATTGAAGCTGTTGGTTTTCCGACTATTAAATAAATAAAAAAAAAAAAAAAAAAAATTAAAAGTCACCCTATATGCACTTTATTTCAATGACGTTAAAGTTGATTTTCGAGTACCTTAATAAAATCCTCTTCGATGCGCTCCTCTCTGTCTGCGCTGAGCCTTAGGCGCAGGCCAGACAGAAGAGGTGCGCCGCACGGCACGCCTTCAGCGCACCTCTTCTGTCTGGCTTGCACCGCGTCGTTCTCCTACATTTTGTATGCATGTGATTTGAACAGGCGACGAGACGGCATGCCTAAGGCGCACTGTCGGTGCACCACCGGCGCACCATCGGCGCACCGCCGGCGTGACCGCAGGCACGCCGCCGCACAGCACAGTCCGCTGCGAGCGAAAAGAAAAGTGTACCACGGGGGCGCTAGAAGCGAGCCTCGGGCGCATCCGAAGCGCGCCGCGCCCGTTCTGTCTGGCTTGGACCTAAGCGTCCACTGAATATTCTTCATGCGATGATTATTCCGAGCGATGGACGCTGTCCTTCCTCTGCTTTGGGCAGTCTTAGTGTAACGACACACACGACACACCCGCAGCAATTCCGCATCGGAACGATCCGCGACGGACCTTTCCGTCAAGTATGACGCAATAGAGCGGAATTTCCGCGTCGGATCGATCCGCAACAAATCGATCGATCGATCGATCCGAAATAGTGCTCTATAGTTCGTCCGTGTTATGAACGTAGTAAGTTATAATGAAAATTCGTTTGTGAAATAAAATAAAAACGTATTTATTTTAAAAAAAATTAAAATGTAGGGTAAAGGTGTATTCACAATGGAGTTAAAAGGCAAATAACAAAAATATATTTTTTTAGGTACCTAACACTAAAATAAATAAATAAAATAAAAATAAATAAAAAGCGACCTGATTGGTTACGGGGCTTGGCTACCAGCGGCGAAAAGCGATGACTCACTGCATTCTTACGATGGACGAACTATTGTATGTCATACTTGTCGGAAAGATCCGTCGCGGATTGTTCCGATGCGGAATATCCGCACGGCAGGTGCGTCGCTACACTTACTGAGTCGCCTTTTATACGATCGATACTCGCAGGAAGAAATGGTAGGGGACTATTTCCAAAACGATTACAAACAGTAGTTTTTGCCTTGCTAACCAGAAGACGTAAATTTTAAATACAGGGTGTAAGTTACGGTATAGCAAAAAATTAAAGGGCGTGTTCAGTCAATGAAACTGAACAACTTTCCCAAAAAGAAAACATTTCTGTGAAATAAAAATATTTTTTGACCTCTCCATACAATTTGTTTACTCTGGTCGAACATTTTGTATTGAGAGGTAAATTTTTTTCACTTTCCAGAAATGTTTCTTTGGGAAAGTTGTTCAGTTTCGCTGACTGAACACGCCCTTTCAGTATTCGGCACACCATCCCTTACACATAATAGGTACGTAAACTATATGCATTAGGTAAAAAACTAAAAACGTGAAGATATTATTATAAGGCAGTAAGTAAGTATATCTAAGTATATCTTTATACCAACCTTTACATACAGGGGTAAACTTGGCTAGCGATGTGCACTTTTGAGATTGTTTTAGAATATTTAAAAGCACGCTCAATGTATGTGCTCTTGCATTTTACTTATAAGGATATCAGAATATCAAAATGTTGCTTACTTACAAGGTGGTAAGTATTTTCAAATTAGTTACTGAAAATTAATAGTAAAATCCATGGTTTGCTGTATCCTTGATACACGGCCGAAGTTTTACGTCGATGCGTCTATACAGGGTGGAAACGATAAATGATCTCACTCGATTATTTCAAAACTATACAAGCTACTACTAAGAGAAAGAAGTTACTCGTCGAATCCGACTCGGATGGGCAGCGTTCGGGAAGCTCCGCAATATCTTTACGTCCAAAATACCGCAGTGTCTCAAGACGAAAGTCTTTGACCAGTGTGTGTTGCCAGTGATGACATATGGCACCGAGACGTGGCCGCTCACAATGGGCCTTATCAGGAAGCTCAAAGTCACCCAAAAGGCTATGGAAAGGGCTATGCTCGGAGTCTCTCTGCGCGATCGAATCAGAAATGAGGAGATCCGCAGAAGAACTAAAGTAACTGACATAGCCCTGAGAATCACTAAACTAAAGTGGCAATGGGCAGGGCACATAACAAGAAGAACCGATGGCCGATGGGGCGTAAGGGCTCTAGAGTGGCGACCACGTACCGGAAGACGAAGCGTTGGCAGGCCCCCACAAGGTGGACCGACGATCTGGTCTAGGTCTCGGGAAGCCGCTGGATGCGAGCAGCGCACGACCGGTCGTCATGGAGATCTTTAGGGGAGGCCTATGTCCAGCAGTGGACGTCTTTCGGCTGATAAGATGATGATACAAGCTGCTCTCGGCGTAGAAGACACTACGAGGAGGCTCGGATGGCGAACCCTGTAAGGAGTGTATCAAAAGAGATCTTACTTGCTTTGGTATTATAAAGAGCTGAGTGCCATGTGGCTGCTAGTTTATTCTGTAACCTATTTATTGATACCGTTTGATAGAGTGCTTCACTTTCAGGTTCAGTAACCAGTTTTGCAATAACTTGTATAGTTTAGAAATAAACGAGTGAGATTACTTATTGTTTCAACCCTGTATATACTTAAGTAGGTATTTACATACACTGAAGGACATGTCATGTTTCTAAGCCCCCCCCCCCCCCTCAACCCCTTCTCCCCATCCCCTCCCCTCTCCCCCCGCCCACCCCCCTCGACCCTCCATCACCATCACCCCTCACACCAGTTACCTCACCCTCTGAACTAAATAAACTATATGGGACTGAACTAAACAATGGGAGTGAACTAAACAATTATAGGACTGAACTAAACTATGGGACTGAATTCAGTCTCATATGTTTAGAGTCCCATACTTTGGGAATTACCGGCATATTCCAGGCCGTTTCTCTCCAACCCCCGGTAACAACCTAAGCCGAGGTCCGAGCCCCGCGAGAGGCTTGTAGCCTACCCAGTTTTCTCTGGGGAGAGTAGAGTCTTCCACTCCCCAACCGTCCGGTGAAGTTGTAACAGCCACTCAGGCTAACAACAGAACACACCGAAAATAAAAACCTCACCCTCTGATTCGATACCAATTATTGCCGCTAGAAAGCCTATAATATCCACTTAACACGAAATAAAGCAAAGACGTATCCACGTCAACAAGATTATCAAGATATCCATTCATTAAATTATTACTATAGTACATCAAAATATCAGGTGTATTAACTCTAAGACAAGACAATTGGAATTGCTTCTTTTGTTTGACATAAAATGTGATATATTAGTGATTACTGAGCATTGGCTTCGAGACAGTCAATTAGTATCTGTTTCTTTAAATAATTACGAATTGCTTTCCTACTATTGTAGGTCGACAGTTGAACACGGTGGCAGCTGCATCTATATACGTAAGGGCTTAAAAGCCATAAACAGACAGGACTACTGCGATCTTTCGATAGAGCAGGTTTTTGACATATGCGCCATTCAACTGCTAGAAGAAAATCTTTTAGTAGTAGGTGTGTACCACTCGAATTGCACGAGCGATAGCCTGTATTTAAGAATGTTTGAAAAGCTTGTATCAAAAATAACTGACGAAGGTATTGACGCTATAATCACAGGTGATACAAATATAGACCTATTTGATAATAAGCAGAGTAAACGCCACCTCTCTGATATATTAACAAGTAACTGCCTCCAGCAATTTATCGACTCAGCAACTCGCATTGAGAATAATAAGTCATCATTATTAGACCACGTATACGCCAACATCCCGGCCGACCGTGTGTCCACTGATAACGTTCAAACTTACTTGAGCGACCATTTGGCGCAAAAGGTACGCGTCACATGTACCGAGCCACATAAAAAAGTTATGCCGGTGACTCGTCGCGCACTTACCCACTCGAATTTAACCGCATACAGTGAAGCGTTGGAGTCCATTGACTGGCAAGAAATAATAAATAGTTCCGGAAATTGCCATGTATTGACCGATAAAATACTAAATATAATGACTAATAAATTAAATATATGCTGCCCTGTACGAAAATTTACAAATAAAAATAGCACTACGCCGTGGATTGACAAAGAACTGATTTGTTTAAAAATGTTGACATTCGATCTCAAAAATATGTTACAGAAAGACCCACATAACGAAGAACTCAGTCATCTTTGTGAAAAAACTGCAGCCAAGTATGCTATTAAACTAAAATTAAAACGTATCGAACATTTTAATTCTTTAATCAAAAGCAGTAGTTATAAAAATAAAAATAAAATTATGTGGCGCGTTGTTAATACCGAACTTGGCCGTAAACTCCGAAGTCTTGTAACCTTCACCGATGTAATAAGAGACGATGACGGAAAGCCTTTCGCGTCCAAATTAGAATTAGTGAATTCGCTAAATAGGGCGTTCGTAAGCGCGGCGCTGCTGTGCGGGGCGCCGGCCGCGGACGTCGCCGGCTCGTTAGAGGCGCTCGCAGCGCGCGTGCCGGCCGCCTCGGCGAGCCTCCGGTTTACACGATTCACACCACACGAAGTGGAGCGCATTCTGCGTATGAACATCGCGCCGAAGACCTCCACAGATTTGTACGACATGTCTGCAAGTCTGTTGAGATCTGTTAGCGCATCGGTCTCTTATGTACTGGCACACTTGATGAACGAAAGCATTCGTTGCGGTTCATTCCCCGACTCACTAAAGCGAGTAAAAATATCTCCCCTGTACAAAGGCAAGGGAAAGAAGTCAGCGATCAAATCGTACCGACCGATCTCCCTTGTGCCAGGCGTAAGTAAGATATTTGAGGTTGGCATAAACAAACGACTATTATCCTTCTGGGAGCCAAGAAATGTTATGTCTGAACGGCAATACGCTTACCGCACGGGTCGCAGCACGACAGATCTAGTGCGCGAGGTGGTGTGGCGCGTGGTGGGCGCTCGCGAGCGGGCGCGGCAGGTGGCCGTCATCTGCTGCGACCTCTCGCGCGCGTTCGACACCGCCGACCACACGCTCATTGCGGACAAGCTGCGGCACTACGGTATCGCGGGACCCGCGCTCTCTTTACTCATGTCATTCATGACAAATAGAGTGCAAGTGGTAGTTGGCGAGAACGGTAGAGTGAGGTCGTCCGAAATGAAAAATGTTATGGGAGTTCCACAGGGATCGTGCCTCTCAAATACACTCTTCAGCATTCTGCTAAACGACCTCCCCGATTACCTAGTCGATGTGGAGGTATATATGTACGCCGACGACGTAACCGTAGTAGTGTCGGAAATAAACGAAGCGAGGCTGGAACAGAAATTAAACAAGACCATTCAAGCCCTACACGATTGGTTTAGCGCAAACGGCTTAGCCTTAAATAAAGATAAAACCTGTTTCATGCGTGTTAGCTTAAACGGACACATACCAAAGCAAATGACAGTCGTAGCCGGCGGGACACAACTTCAGCAGGTGACAGCGACTCGGTTGTTAGGTTTCAATCTGGACAGTGCCCTCATGTGGGACACCCACATAGACGAACTGTGCAAGCGACTAGGCCGGTCGTGCTACGCGCTGCGCCGACTCGCTGGAACCGCGTCCAGAGACGTTGTCAGGAGCTGCTACTTTGCCACCGTGCACTCTGTGCTATCGTACGGCACCGAACTGTGGGCGCGGGCCGCCGACTGGCGCCGCGTTTTCACGATGCAAAAGCGTGCCGTGCGTGCGGTGGCTGCAGTACCTGACGACGTCTCTGCGCGGGAACACTTTAAAAAACTTTTTTTTTTTTTTTTTTTTTTTTTTTTTTATCGTCAATGGGCTTACTCTTGACCTCGATCTAGTCTTGAAGACAGAGATGAGGTCGACGATGGTACGAGCTTGCCCAGTAGAAGCCTACTCACTCGCGACTTGAATAGATTCGGGTTATATGAACTCGGGAACACAGACGCAGGCAGAGAATTCCACTCTTTAGCTGTGCGCATTATAAAAGATGTTTCAAAGCGCTTTGTGCGAATGTGCGGAATATCAACCAAGTATGGGTGATATCCTGCGGTGCGTCTGGACTCCCGATGGTAGAAGGGAGATGGTGGAATAAGCTCGTGGAGCTCTTGAGCACACTCTCCGAAGTACAATCTGTAGAAGATCGACAGACATGCAATTTTGCGACGGTGGGCCAGACTGTGAAACTTGGTTTTCACCAGCATCTCATCACCAACGAGCTTCTTGGCTCTGCGATCTATCGAGTCAAGTGCGGCTAGTTGGTATTTTGCTGAGCCATCCCAAAGGTGACAGCAATTCTCCATGCAGGATCGGACTTAATATTATGCCACTACCATGCTTATGGGTCTACCAAATGGCACTGTTTGCGCACACCAATTTGCAGCTCTTTAGCCGCCGGGGTGTAAATAACACACATAACCTCCGCAGCAGCAAAAACAAAGATCGCCTTACTACACCATGGCATAAATTGTCGAAGGCGGAGCAGTCGGCTTACATCATTAGCCCGGCTGTGTATAACCGGCTCCCTGAGTCAGTGCGTAACGCGGATTCGATGCCTGTGTTCAAATGTCGGCTAAAAAAATGGCTGGTGGAAAAGCAATTTTACGATTATAAAGAGTTTTTTGACTCTGAACTGACGCTCTGAATTTTCATTATAAGTATGGATTTGTTTAATTTATTTGATTCATATTCTGATTGATTGATTTATTTCATTTACTTTCTAATTTTTGATTTGATTTATATTCATCTTTACAACTGTGTAAAGAGAAAATACACTGCGTATTTTCTATCAACTATGTTTTGTAGAAAATACCTCTATTGACCTATAACGAATGTTATAAATAAATATTTCATTTCATTTCATTTCATTTCATTTCATTTCATTTCATTTCATTTCATTTCATTTCATTTCATTTCATTTCATTTCATTTCATTTCATTTCATTTCATTTCATTTCATTTCATTTCATTTCATTTCATTTCATTTCATTTCATTTCATTTCATTTCATTTCATTTCATTTCATTTCATTTCATTTCATTTCATTTCATTTCATTTCATTTCATTATTTTGAACTACCGATAGAATTCACCCTTTCTACGGATCTACCAACCTCTTAAGGCACTCCACGTATGGTCCTAATAAAATAGTGAACATAATTTTAGTATGGTACTCAGACCATGAAACTGTACAACTTTCCCAAAGGAACATAGGTCGAAATACGAAAAACTAAATTTGACCTCCCATACAAAATGCGCTATCAGCTGTTGCAGTTTCTATGGGAGGTCAAAAATTTATTTTCGTATTTCGACCTATGTTCCTTGGGGAAAGTTGTTCAGTTTCATGGTCTGAGTAACATAATAAAATTATGTTCACTATTTCATTAGGACCATATTTTATTGCAAATATATGCGACTTTCGGCTAACACAATAAAACTTTCCACAGCTTTGGCACGAAAACAAAACAATAGGCAAAGTTGTTGCCATAAATTCATAACCCACATAACAAGAAAGCACGAACGAGCATTTCTTAAGGCGCTTCCACCATTATCACCTTGCTTCTGGTGTCTCTATCCAGCTCGCGTGCTACACGCCATTGGAAGGGTAGTCCGGCTATTACTATAACAGTAGCAAAATTAGAGAAGAAATAACATGAAAGCACGACGCAAAACTAAAAGTGGACTTTAGACCAGCAGCATAAGAAGAAAACACGAAGCATTAAGACCCTGTTCAGAAAGGGCGAATTCGCGGCGATATTTCGCGCGATTTCACGATTTTTTTAATTTAACAAGTGAGCAAGCGAGCTTGTGGGACACCTGATGGCAAGTGATCACCACCGCCCATAGCGCCCACTCTCTTATTAGTAGCATAATTGACACTAACAAGACAGCAAAGCGTGTTGCCCACCCTGAGAACTAAGATGGTGTGTCCCATGTGTCAGTAATTTCACTGGCTCACTTGCCCTTTAAACCGAAATACAGCAGTGCAAACACTGCTGCTTGCAGAAAAAAGAAAGTGGGTGCGGTACTTCCCCTGACGGACTTTGCACAAAAGTCCTAACACCTTAAAAAAATGCTGCTTTGTGAAAAAGTAATTGTTATCGACTAAGCAATGTACGCCAAAAAAATTGCAGCAAACGCACGCGTAACCTCTAAACAGGGTCTAAAATAAAAATACTTATTTCCAATAACAAATTAAAAGATTGAGTTGCTCATGGTTTCCTCATTTCTTAAACCATTCCCTAAAAAAAATATTTTCTGTCCCTATAAACCTATACTGTGTGTAACAGGTACACATGGCCGCACATCAGTAGAAACACTTTTGGACCTTATTGCGTGGTAATAGAGTTGAAAAAGTTTCTACCGACAAGCGGTTGACCGTACTTATAACAAGCCGCGAATCTGCCCATGAAACTGAAACACTTTTCTTAAGAAACGTACGTCGAAATACAAAATTAGTAGTTGACTTCACATATTTACAAAATACACTATCAGATGATGTAAGTAGTTTGTATGAAAGGTCTTTGTTTTCTCGTATGTTTTCTATGTTCTTTGGGAAAATTGGTTCAGTTTCATGGGCAGTCACATACTTCAGGGTTATTACACCCTTTCTGATATTCAATGTAATTACGTGGTTATTGATTAGAGAGGTCTGTATCACTCTATGTTAGTAGTTAAATAAATTTGCATCGCAAAAAGTGACTATGATTTAAATTAATGTCAAAGGTAGAGCAAACAGTAATGTAGCTTTTCGTTGTCCTACTGTTATGAAAATAACGGTATTCGGGACATTGATACCCTCGCGTGATCCCGTGATGACCATGGCGTTGGCTACAGATGCCACACTGCCACAGATGTCGTGTGCCGGGTTTTTGATACCGGAATTAGAACAGAAACTGCACGAAAATAGGGTGAAGATGGGAAAAAAATCCCTCTACTGTTATGACAATAATGGGAGTTGGGACGTTGATACCCTCGCGTGATCCCGTGATGACCATAGCGATGGCCACAGATGCAACACTGCCACAAATGTCGTGTGCTAGGTTTTTGATGCCAAAATTAGAACAGAAACTGCACGAAAATTGCGTATAAATACGAAAAATTGGCCGCTACTGTTATGAAGATAACAGGACGTGGATACCCTCGCGTGATACCGTGATGACCATAGCGATGACCACAGATGCCGCACTGCTACAAATGTCTTATGCTGGGGTTTTAATACCGGAATTAGAACAGAAACTGCACGAAAAAAGCGTGTAGATGGGAAACATTCTCCTCTAGTGTTTTGAAAATAACTGGAGACGGGACGTTGATACCCTCGCGTGATCCCGTGATGACCATAGCGATGGCCACAGATGCCACACTGCCACTAATGTTTTAGAACTAAAACTGCACGAAAATATAGCGTGTACATGGAAAACATTCCCCAAAAACATTCACTGTTTTGAAAATTGCGGGCCAATGATATCCTCGCGTGATCCCGTGATGACCATAGCGATGGCCACAGATGCCACACTGCCACAAATATCTTAAGCCGGATTTTTGATGCCGGAATTAGAAACGAAACTGCACGAAAATAGCGTGAAGATGTTAACTTTTTTAATACAAGGTGACCTAAAAACACATATCCCGAAAATTTTAACCTGGATTCAGACTACAAAAGTGAACAGCCTTCCACAATAAACACAGGTCAAATTCAAGTCGTTTTTTAGGGTTCCGTACCTCAAAATAAAAAACGGAACCCTTATAGGATCACTTTGTTGTCCGTCTGTCTGTCAAGACCCTTTTTCTCACGAACCAGAAGATGTAGCAGGTTGAATTTGATACCGAATATTAAGGTCTATGAACCACATAAGATCTAAAAATTTAATTTTTTTAGAACGACGCAATCAAAAGTTATGGCTTTTTATGTCCTCACCTCCATACATTTATGCAAAAAAGCAAAACCTACAGGGTACTTCCCGTTGAACAAAAATTATGAAATTTGGCAAGAAGCTGGGTCTCACAGTACAAATAATGGGAAAAGTCTGAAATCATTAAATATTACAACTCTTCTCACAACTAATAGTAACCAATTGTGGTGAGCTCCCGTTTCAAGAACATTCATATAAGAGAGGGGTCAAGTTGGATGGTCAAGGAGGCGATTTTTGTTTTAGTTCTATTTTAAAAACTGGTACACTTACAAACTTGAAAATTGATATGTTTATAGTGCATAAGCTATAAAATGACAACAAATAATAAAATTTGGTCAAGCGCGTGTCGGACTCAAAAAATACATACATACATACATAACATCACGCCTAGTTCCCGTCGGGGTAGGCAGAGACCACAGTTCTCCACCTGCTACGATCTCGACATACTCTAAAATCTAGCACATTAACTTACTGAAATTTTAACTAATACAATTATGATTATGTGGTGGTACGGAACCCTTTGTGCGCGAGTCCGACTCGCACTTGGCCGGTTTTTTAGGGTTCCGTACCTCAAAATAAAAAACGGAACCCTTATAGGATTACTTTGTTGTCCGTCTGTCTGTCTGTCTGTCAAGACCCTTTTTCTCACGAACCAGAAGAGGTATCAGGTTGAAATTGATAATGAATATTAAGGTCAATGAACCACATAAGATCTAAAAATTTAATTTTTTTAGAACGACGCAATCAAAAGTTATGGTTTTTTATGTCCTCACCTCCATACATTTATGCAAAAAAGCAAAACCTACAGGGTACTTCCCGTTGAACAAAAATTATGAAATTTGGCAAGAAGCTAGGTCTCACAGTACAAATAAAGGGAAAAGTCTAAAATCATTAAATATTTCAATTTGTCTCACAACTAATAGTGACCAATTAAGTTGAGCTCCCGTTTCAAGAACTTTTCTATAAAAGAGGGATCAAGTTGGATGGTCGTGGAGTTTTTAAAATCAAAGAGCAAAAGGTTTTAGTATATCATATAGTAGATAGGTACGGAACCCTTAGGGCGCGAGTCTGACTCGCACTTGGCCGGTTTTTTTTTTCATTTTTATATAAATCATGCACTGCTAACAGAGGGTTAGAAAATTAATTTATTGTTTGTTCACTTGTACACACTAAGTTAACTTATGTGACCATCATATTTTAAATGGGAGGTTATAATTGTTTCTTGCGTTGTTGCAAAAGTCGTGAACGAAAGTTGTTGCTTTTGACCTCACTAATAAGTGTGCAAACGGATTACATACAAAAAAAACTTAAACTGCAAAATTTTACTTGTAAAGTGAGGCCACGACGACACTACGACGGCGGCGGCAACGCAATAAATTAACCCTCTAATGAAAATAATAACTACCTTTTTTGTGTAAACCTGCTAAGCAATTTTCATAAAATAACCCCACAAATGCAATTCTGAGCGCACAGCAGTATTGTACGAGTAAGTACCCTAATAAATAACTCATGCCCGTTAACTCGACATGCAGATTTCTAGCGCGCAGTTTTAATAACTGCGATTTAGAGATAGCTTTGATTTACGTCGGCGCAGCTTGCCCCGCTGCGCTGAAACGTGAATTTCCTGAGCCAGACCGTTGAGATTACAGTTTAAAAACTCTTTTGTGACGTTTAATTTAGAGATTTTCTACTGACATACATTTACTTATATCTGCACCAGGGACTAGATAAGTGATCTGCACCCCCCCGAAATCTGACATTGTCAGTCAATAAACAGAGATATTATGTTGTTCGTTGTGCATAAAAGAGTTTCTATATCTATAAGTAAAAGTTATGGTATTTTTAGGGTTCCGTACCTCAAAATAAAAAAACGGAACCCTTATAGGATCACTTTGTTGTCCGTCTGTCTGTCTGTCAAGACCCTTTAACTCACGAACGGGTAGAGATATCAGGTTGAAATTAATACCATATGTTAAAGTCCATGAACCACACAAGACCTGAAAATTTCAATTTTTTACAAGGACGCAATCAAAAGATATGTCATTTTATGTCCTCATCTCCATACATTTATGCAAAAAAGGAAAACCTACAGGGTACTTCCCGTTGACCTAAAATTATGAAATTTGGCAAGAAGCTAGGTCTCACAGTACAAATAAAGGGAAAAGTCTGAAATCATTAAATTTTACAACTTTACTCACAACTAATGGTAACCAATTGTAGTGAGCTCCCGTTTCAAGAACATTCATATAAGAGAGGGGTCAAGTTGGATGGTCGAGGAGGCGATTTTTGTTTTAGTTCTATTTTAAAAACGGGAACACTTACAAAATTTAAAATTGGTATCTTTATAGTTCATAAGCTATAAAATAATAACAAATAATAAAATTTAGTCAAGCGCGTGTCGGATTCAAAAAATGTAGCACATTAACTTACTGAAATGTCAACTACCACAATTATGATTATGTAGTGGTACGGAACCCTCAGTGCGCGAGTCCGACTCGCACTTGGCCGGTTTTTTATTGCTAAAAAAACTTTATTATGTGATGTAAGTAACTAAAATTTATACTTGAGTTGATTGAATGAAAGGTAAATTGCGGTTTACAATTATGAAATATTAAAAAAAACTACTTTCTAGATCTCGTTCAAACCAATTTTCGGTGGAAGTTTGCATGGTATTTTTAGGGTTCCGATACCAAAATGGTAAAAAAAAGGAACCCTTATGGTGCCGCTCTGTCTGTCTGTCTGTCTGTCCGTCTGTCTGTCACACCTCTATATCTCAGCAACCACTTACGCTATCGAGCTGAAATTTGGAATAGTTTTAGAATATAGTTGCCCAACTTAATTGCACATGAAAATTTTTTGAAAAAAGTATGATTATTAATGTAAAGGGGGCCAAAATAGGGGGGGCCAAATTTCAAATTGTCGCTACTAGGTCGAGTGGGGTATCATATGAAAGGGCTTTACTTGTACATTTTAAAATATATTTTTGTATTTTTTTAAGTTTCTTAGTTTTCAAGTTATGATGAAAAATGTCAAAAAAAATACCATTCCCCCCCCCCTTATCTCCGAAGTTTGAGTAAGGGAAAATCTGAATTAATTACAGTTGACAGAGGTTTATGTAAACTTTACAGCAAAAATAAAACGATCTTTCTAAGTTGCACAGTTTTTCAGAAATCTGCAAAAAACCTTTACAAACAAATTTAGTTTTGCGGTCCTGAAAATGGACTTTATTGCTTCCAAAAATACTATAGGTATATCGGAACCCTCGGCGCGCGAGTCCGACTCGCACTTGACCGGTTTTTTTTTAGTTTTATCATGCTCTTATTTTAGAAGTTACAGGGGGGGGGACTTCGGAAGTGTCTCTCGCGCAAACTATTCAGTTTAGATATTAGAAACCTCAATATCATTTTTGAAGACCTATCCATAGATACCCCACACGTATGGATTTGATGAAAAAAAAATTTTGGGTTTCAGTTCTAGTATGGGGAACCCTAAAATTTATTTATTTTTTCAATTTTTGTGTGAAAATCTTATGCGCTTCACAGAATACATCTACTTACCAAGTTTCAATAGTATAGCCATAGAGTAATATAATGTATAGCTCTTATAGTTTCGGGAAAAAGTAACTGTGACATACGGACGGACAGACAGACATGACAAATCTATAAGGGTTCCGTTTTTTGCCATTTGGCTACGGAACCCTAAAAACCAGTAAGGGCAATGTTAGAAAATCAGAAAATCATCCACCGAGGGGGTGAAATACCTTAGATTGGACTACATTCATGTAAATTCCAAAAGGTAAGATTATTTTTAACGCCATCTAATAGGTTTTTTAAGAACTACTGATCATCAAAGCTTACGCAAAAACCAAGAACTCTACGCATGGTCATGGTTGTTGCATGGTTTACAGTTGGTTTACGGTTGTTGCACAGCTAGTTTGATTTGTATCAGGCAGGTGGCGTTGCAATAATAAACATTGGAGTCAATATCGGACTAGAGTACAATAAAAAAAAGCGTGACGAATCAAACCGTACTCATTAATCTTCAAATTAATTAATTATGTCCATTTCCCGTTCCCGCATACTCTTTCAAAGCCATTTCATATAAAAGGTAACAAGAATCTGGAATAATCCGTAAAGAAGTTTGCAAAACTTCTGTTTGTTATGTTCTGTTATAGAACAAAACGTAGATGTTTGCAATGTAGATTTTAAATTCAGTTACGTCAATGCTTTCTTTATAATTAAATAGTCTATAAATTACTTGAATTGAAAAAGACTGCCGGTATAGATGGTCCATCAGTTAAAATTGTTAGTGCCATTTTAGACAACATTGCACCACATTTATAAATGTGTAGAAAATGGTGTTTCCTGATTTGATGAAACATAGTAAAATTAAAGCTGGTAGTAAATCAGACCCCACTAATTTTAGACTTATTTCAATATTACCAAATCTTAGTAAAATATATACAATAATAATAATATTTTATTCATTCTTTCGCAATGCAATTAAGTTGGGCAATCATATTGTAAAACTATTTTTAGATAAGCAGGTGTGACATGTGTATGACAGACATAGACCATTTTCCGGTTTTTGTTCGATTTAGGTTCGGAACCGTCGGAACCCTAAAAATATTGGCAAAGCCTCTCGGTGCGCGAACTTGGCAGAAGGGAAAAACTCTACAAATTGTAGATTTTGTTCTGGCAAAAGTGAAGTAGGTAAATAAATACCTGCCGCATGTTACTTAGTCACACACAGCACAATACAGAAAACAAAGCAAAGGTCGGTATACCGATGTATTATTCAATTAGGCAGATAACACTTAAGATGATTACTCGTAATGCAAGTGTAATGTCTTGTTTCCGAGCCAACCGCCGGCTGCGTGGGCTAAGAAGGGGACTAACTCAAACGAAAGGGTCCGAATAACTACTACTATAAATATTATTCAGCGTTATTTTTTATCATTCCGGAAATTTTAAGAGGGGGTACTACTACCCATGAAACTGAACCACTTTTCCCAAGGAACGTAGGGTGAAATACGAAAATAAAAAATCGACTTTTCATACAAAATATGCTGTCAAATGTCAGCTGAGGCATGTGGTGTCAGCTGATGCAGTTTGTATGGGAAGTCTTTTTTCGTATTTCGACTTGTGTTCCTTAGGAAAAGATATCAGTTTTATTGGTAGAACTACCTCTCAAACTATTCAGGGTGATGAAAAAATATCCCTATAGTTATAGCTATAGGTATAGGCCCTTTGCTACTACCACAGTCTACTACTGAACTTACTAAAATGGTATGTTAGTTTAGTGGGCTCCTGTTTCCGCATTAGAACTCTAAAGGGTCCTTTTTGCGTGCAGGTTGTAGTGGTTATTTAAGCCAGTCCAGTTCCTTTCAAAAGCTCGGAAGTCTCCTGGGAAATTCACCGGCTTCTCGGAGCGACTTCTTGTTGTCTACTTCTGTACTATACTTACTAATCTGGGTTGTTGTCGAGGATTTAGCCCCTTTGGTCGCCCCACGCATCGCACTCCAGGATCACGTGATTAACCGTCTCTCCTGCGTCAAGGCAGCCCTTACATGAAGGGCTGTCAGTGACTCCGATTGTGAATAGCCACGTGTTTGTTGAGCGAGATATATCCTGTAATAGTTCTCACAATTATTCAGAGGTCCGTTCGATTGAGGCTGAGCAGTCGGCGGATGAGTTGAGGTGAAGCAATGGGTAAGTAACACCTCTTATGTTTGTCTGAAGCTCGTTACACTGCGGGCATTGGGTTGGTCCTGGGTAAAGCTGAGAAGCCATGTGCAGATTTGACTAAAGAGCAGAGGTAATAGTGGTACAGGACCTACCAATGATGTTTGTGAACCACCGCCTCGCCAATTCATCCGCGGCATCGTTGCCAGTTATCCGTTATGTCCCTAGATCCATTGCAGGATTACCCTGTTGCTTGAAGCAGTGCTCTCCAGTGCAAGGTGACATTCGAAGCCCTGAGGTAAATACATTACTCTGCAGTGCCATTAGTACCTACCGCCATGCTGTCGGAGGGAAAAGCTTTCTACCTTTCTTCGCATTACCGCCTATTATATCTACACAAGCACATTGGAAGATGGAACTGTGTTTGCCTACGGACTATACTTATGCAAAGTATCAATTCTTGAATAGCATAATAATTTTTAAAATTAGAATTGCTCGAAGTAATTCTAGGTAAATCATTATACATATATTATGAATTGTGATTAGTTCTTCATAGAAAAAGATATGAATGTACTCATGATACTGAACAACTTTCCCCAAGGAACATAGGTCGAAATACGAAAATCAAGTTTTGACCTCCCATAGAAACTGCATCAGCTGATAGTGCATTTTGTATGTGAGGCCAAATTTGGTTTTTCGTATTTCGACCTATGTTCCTTGGGAAAAGTTGTTCAGTATCATGAGTACATACATATCTTTTGCTATCAAGAACTAATTAAAAGTCAGCCTATATACGAAAATTATGAATAAAATACTTCTTTATATTAATTGATGAATATCATTCTTAACTTTTCAAACGAAATACTTTCTTGCTTGCTGTGATATTTTATCACCCGATTACCTATATTCAAGAATTGATTTCACAAGACAAGCTATTGCGCGCAACTTCACACGCATGGAACTCAGAAAAAGTAAACTCAAACTCCAAATCATTTAACCATTTTGGATATTAAAATCTCAGCTAAACTACATCACTTCACAAACAAAATGACGCCTTGGTGGGAAAAAAAGAAGCGACAATAAAAACCCACTAAGTAGGTAGCGTAAATAGGTCCGCTAATAAGGAAATCCTTTCCATGGGGAAAAGTTCAAACCATCGTGGCAAGCCCGTTGGTGTGGTTGGTAGTGACTCTGCCTCTTACGCCGTGGGCCGCGGGTTCGATCCCCGCCCAGGGCAAACATTTGTGTGATGAACACAAGTGTTTGTTCTGTGTCTGGGTGTCATTTATCATTTATATCAGTCTCTGATACCCATAGTGGCTTTGCCTAGTTTGGGATCAGATGACCTTGTGTGGAATGTCCCCCAATGTCCCCCAATCTTCACACCAAATTTCATCAAAATCGGTTCAGCGGATTAGCCGTGAAAGACAGACAAGAATTACTTTCCCAATATAAAAAAAACCGGTCAAGTGCGAGTCGGACTCGCGCGCCGAGGGTTCCGATATACCTATAGTATTTTTGGAAGCAATAAAGTCCATTTTCAGGACCGCAAAACTAAATTTGTTTGTAAAGGTTTTTTTCAGATTTCTGAAAAACTGTGCAACTTAGAAAGATCGTTTTATTTTTGCTGTAAAGTTTACATAAACCTCTGTCAACTGTAATTAATTCAGATTTTCCCTTACTCAAACTTCGGAGATAAGGGGGGGGGAATGGTATTTTTTTTGACATTTTTCATCATAACTTGAAAACTAAGAAACTTAAAAAAATACAAAAATATATTTTAAAATGTACAAGTAAAGCCCTTTCATATGATACCCCACTCGACCTAGTAGCGACAATTTGAAATTTGGCCCCCCCTATTTTGGCCCCCTTTACATTAATAATCATACTTTTTTCAAAAAATTTTCATGTGCAATTAAGTTGGGCAACTATATTCTAAAACTATTCCAAATTTCAGCTCGATAGCGTAAGTGGTTGCTGAGATATAGAGGTGTGACAGACAGACGGACAGACAGAGCGGCACCATAAGGGTTCCTTTTTTTTACCATTTTGGTATCGGAACCCTAAAAATATATAAAATAGAGTATACAAAAAATGTATTTCGTTCCAACAGGCTAATATACAAATTGACTTCTGTTTATTGTATCAACCCTGTACATCAAACATATTTAAAAGAGTGCGTGGGTTTTTTAGCTTCTTTTTAGGGTTCCGATACCAAAATGGTAAAAAAAAGGAACCCTTATGGTGCCGCTCTGTCTGTCTGTCTGTCCGTCTGTCTGTCACACCTCTATATCTCCTTATCTCCGAAGTTTGAGTAAGGGAAAATCTGAATTAATTACAGTTGACAGAGGTTTATGTAAACTTTACAGCAAAAATAAAACGATCTTTCTAAGTTGCACAGTTTTTCAGAAATCTGCAAAAAACCTTTACAAACAAATTTAGTTTTGCGGTCCTGAAAATGGACTTTATTGCTTCCAAAAATACTATAGGTATATCGGAACCCTCGGCGCGCGAGTCCGACTCGCACTTGACCGGTTGTTTTCCTACCATGGTTGTCGACGACGGAGGTTGCCTGCTAGCCTGATGCTGGCAGGCTTCTATAAATATGTATATTTAAACTTAGACGTAAGCAAATTCCAAATTACTACTATGATTAGTTTTGCCAGTCTCTCGGTCTCTACTTTGGTTTACTTGTAAATACTGTGTGTTTTACCGTTGTTAATTATATTTTAGTAACCTAAGGAGCCGTCTTCTAATTTCGCAGCCAACCAGCGCAAATCAGTAATAATGGTGCCACTTTGTTTAGATGGTTATAAGGATAGATATTTATTTGTAAAGCGACGTAAATGTTACTGACGTCGTTAAGAGATTTTAATATCCTGCAATGAATAAAGAACATTTTGATTTTGATAGAAATAATTTAAGAAAAAGAAGAGAAATGACAAAGGTTAAAGAAGATAAGTGAATTATCAATAATGAAATGGTCTTATTTTGCTTCAATTAAGCCTTGTTTCATCGCAATCGGTGCAATATAAGGTAAATGGCACATATGCGTACGCTACGGTTTGAAGTTATTTGGTACAAATTACGACCTGCGAGAAAAATTAAACCTATGTGTTGGTGGATAAAGAAATATCAAAATGGACTTCTTACGTTGGTTCTACTTAAAAAGATACGTAAAGAAATCGTTACATTCAAATAGATGCTAACTTTACCTTCTTCTCGGCAAACAACTTGTACAATAATCATGTTATGGTGGGAGGTTTGGTACGTCAATATGTATGCAAAATCGACTCTGCGCACCAAAGTATTGATCAAGTACTTTGCCCTGATTAGAAGGTAGAGTTTCAATTCCCTCTTGTTTATGTCACCCAAGCCAGCTAGAAGAAATAAATTGAAAATTAAACTTACAACGGCAATAACAAGAGGGCATCTACTGTTAGGGTGGTGGTAATAAACTAATAACCCCTAGCTAAACCAATTTACACATTTTTCTATCAATTAAAAATGTCGAAAAAGAATTAGTCACATCTGTACGTAGACGGGATCCAGCAGATAAGTGGAGTTGAAGTTTAATAAACCGTCTAATTAAGATTGTGTTAGCTCGGAGGGCGCAGTTCGGTGCGTGCGCGTGTCCCGAGCTCCCGTCATGATGCTCGCGCATGTATTGCTCATCTTTTCATGCGCCGGAGCAGGAATAGCAACTTACGCTCGCCCTTTTAACATCACGGATCTAATAGTGCCAAAAGTAGTACCACCCGAGCAGGATGAAGTCGAAATCGAGTGCCGCTACGATGCAAATTTTACATTACTCAACTGGTTCAAAGGGCCCAACGAGTTCTTCAGGTATCGACCAGGAACTGCTCCCACCACTCGAACTTTCCCAGTGCTTGGAGTAGGAAAAATAGAAATGCTTTCTTGCGGACCAACAGCGTGTCGTCTCAAACTTGGCTCACTTACTGAAGATGCGACAGGATTGTACAGGTGTGATATTGAAAGAGACACTCCACCTTACAGGTTCGAGGCTCGTTCGGCACATATGCAAGTTCATGGTCATCAAGCCAGGAGACCACTGCTCGAGGGTCTGGCTGACGAGTTCGGAGATGGAGAAGAGATGCTTGCTTATTGTCGTGGTGCTTCAGAATCTGAAATAAGATGGTACATCAATTCTCGAGAGGTGGAAGAAATGAGAGGTTCTCCAACCCTGACGAAGAAAGCATCGAGGTGGGTATTCATGGGAATACCACCCACAGTTACAGTACAATGTGCAGAATTCCGCCACGGTAACCTTCTGGGGTCCAAAGAGGCTAGGGCTTACTGGAAAAATCGAAGTCACAAGGACGAAAGACCTCAAGAGCAAAGAAATGCATCAGATACCATTGGAAATTATCAAACCTCATATACGTTTTATATTTTACTTCTACTGTATTTATACTAGAAAATATTAATATCTATTATAATATTTGAAAAGTGAGTGATAATCTAAAGCAAAAATACCATGTTCCTCGTTAATGTATTAAGTAGATGACTAGGGTATAGGTACCTTATTAATTATTTGCAGAATTTCGTATGTACCTAGTTACATTGTCTGAAAGCAGGATTTTCTTTTGATATGTACATTGTTTATAAAGCAAGGTAAAAAATGCCTTTTTTAATTGTGTTCCTTCATTGATACTTGGCCCGCCCACTGAGATACCTATGCTGTATGTATAACACAGGTGCAAAGTATCTCCCGACCGAAGAACTGAAAATGTTTACCTATTTCATGAAGAAATAAAGGTTAAATTACAATTTGTAGGGTTCTGTCACTTTATCTGTCCATTCCCTTGTTCACACGAACGGGTAAAGGTACAAAGCTGAAATTAATACGAAATATTAGGACCCTTGAAGTTTGTTTTCAAACTTCTACAATAACACAATCAAAAGATACGGCCCTTTCTGTTAAGATATATTGTGTGTGTGGTGGTACGGAACCCTCCGTGCGCAACACCGACTCGCACTTAGCTGGTTTTATCGTACCACTTCATATATTAAAATCAGCATTCGCAATATGGCATTTCGCAATCAAATATCAATAGCAGATTTTACAACAAAGGCGAGGGCTGATAGTAATGTCGAGGATAAAATGGTTTTGTGGACGAGTTATAAACTCTGCTTTTCACTTTGATTGCGAGGAAATACTCGTAAAACGTAAAAGTACTCTCTAAATGTAACTGAAGAATGAGTTGTTCTGCTTTAGTGAAGAATATGTTGACGGGGTGCCGCAGGCCCACGCGCAGGGCGTACACCACCGCGATTATTTTTTGCCCTAGTGCACAAAATTCGACTTTGTGCAGCCTATATCCTGCACCAAGAAGCATTTTCAGAGCATGAGAAGTGAAAAAAATATTTAATCATATTTTTGTTATTTCACCACGTTATGAAAACTTCGTTTTTTTCCCGGGCTGTAATGTGATGTGAGCGATATGATGTGACTCATCTACCCCAAATACGTTATATACCCCATCACTACTGAGTCATCAAAACAAAGAAATGTGGCCCACAGACTACTTAAGGAGATACTGATGTGGCCGCTTTTTTAATCTTCGCATTTCTGGTAAAACAATAATTTGCTTAACATGTTAATTACTGGTTAAACTGTTGATTCAAGTTAGTTTTTCTTTCAGAAAATTGTCGGCAGACTTAATTATAGGGGCTAGACTCTAGGACTACAGCTTAATTTCTACTATAAAGAGAATAATGTTTAGGTCAGGGTAATTCATTCAACAGCAATGGCAGCCCTGAATACCAAGATGGCGCTGCAAAACATTTCCCCACCCTTCCCGCGCATTGAGCAGTGATGCCAGGCATACAATATTTAGTCGCAAATAAAAGATTTCTGTTTCATCAACCCAAACAATAGGATTATAAAACTGTGATTGTGATTTGTTTTATTTTAGTTTTTAACGTGCTTATATTGATTCGTAAGGGTTCGTTACTGTTATGTGGGTGGTTTGGTAAGAAAATCTAACAATAAATAATAATGGAACTACGGCGCTGGTCTAACGATAGAGAGGACGTTGTGCCATAGAACGCTTGATAGCTTCTAGGAAACGGGTCGTGTTTGAGTTCATTAAAGCCGTTTAAATGAGTCCTTTTCATTCTACTTGGTGTTAAGGAGGTAGGCCAAAGAGCAGGAGGTATTCCGTGGAACCCTTGAACGACTTCTAGTTATCGGGTCGTGTTTGAGCTCACATAATTATAATCGTTTAAATGAGTCATTATAATACTACACAATACAATAGGTACTCTTTATTGCACACAGAAACACAAAATATACAAACATGAAATACGGAGCATAATAGGTGGTCTTATTGCTGAAAAGCAATTTCTATCAGGGTGCAGGAAACAAAATAATGACAATCAATCAGGATTCAACTTTTGAATAAAGTATTAAAGTCCATAAAATTTCCAAAACATTGTTATATCATACGACCAAAAATTAGCTAATAGCAATCAAATTAATGTGCCGACGTCACTGGGACCGTCACTGCCAGTTAGCCGTTGCGGCCCATAAGGCGCGCAGTGTTTCTTTAAGTTAATTGTGACTTTAAAGGAAATTAAATGTCCGATTTGTGTCTTATTCATAAATTTTAAGTATTTTTTAATATTGTATAGTGCCGAAATGTACAAACACTTCAATTATAAGGCCAGAAAAACGATTTTTAACGTGCCTAAAGATCCAAAACTTCGTAAAAAATTTTGTTACGTTGTAAAAAGTGGTGTTAAATCCCCACTTTCTGCTCAGGCTACAAGACATTGCTGTAAAGATCATTTCGATGTACGTACCTACATAACTGTACCTAGGTTTTATTTTGTTGATATGGAAATAAGTTGGTACTTAAGTTGGTATTTAAGCTTGCTGTTTTACTAAGAATATACCTACGTACTCTTTAAGAGTTTTTGGAGATATCTACATACCTACCTATCGTAGAATCGTAGATTAAAGGAATATACCTAATCCATGGAATTGGCAGCAACGTTCACCGGTGTAATAACTACAACTGTGACCCCCGACTCGCCTGCTAAGCACGGGGATTATGGCAAAGCAAAGGGAAGTATACAAGAAAGACGCCTTAGTCACGGTAAATCTATAACCTAAATAAACCACTTTACCTAGGTAAACTATTGGGATAAGGTTCAGGTTGTAACCTTCAAAACTGAACAACTTTGAACTGAACAGTTTTGAAGGTTCAGGTTGTAACCTTCAAAACTGAACAACTTTTCGAAACTGAACCACCTTCCAAACTGAACCACATTCTAAGCTAAACAACTTGACAGGCCGACCAAAATTCCAAATTGAACAACATTCAAAACCGAACAACTTTTCAAAACTGAACAACCTTCCAAACTGAACCACAGTCTAAGCTAAACAACTTGACAGCCCGACCAAAATTCCAAATAGAACAACTCTTTTAAGTGAACAACTCTTCAAACTGAAAAACGTTTAAAACTGAACCACTTTTCAAAACTGAACCACCTGCTAAGCTAAACAACTTGACAGACTGACCAACATTCCAAACTGAACAACTCTTTAAAGTGAACAACTCTTCAAACTGAACAACTTTTCATATTGTATCACTTATTTAACCCACCAACTTTTAAAACTGCACAACCTGCCAAGCTGGACAACAATCCAAAATGAACAACCATCCGAACTGTACAAACTTTCAAACTGAACAACTGTCCAACTAAACAACTTCTAGACTGGACAACATTTTAAACTGAACAAAGTTTCAACCTGAATAACCTTTCAAACGAAACTACGTTCTAGGCTGAGCAACCTTCCAAACTGAACAATCTCAAAAACTGAACAACCTGACTTTGTTGATTTAGTGCAAGTTTTGGAAGTTTGTTCAGTTCACGAGCTTATTCAGTTGAGGAAGTTGTTTAGTTTGTAGTGGTGCAGATTGAAGAGTTGTTCAGCTTTATTTTAAGCTGTTCAGTTTGTCAAATTGTTCAGTTTGCAAAGTTGTTCATTTTGGATGGTTGTTCAGTTTAGAAGGTTGGCCTCTGAGATTTCTGTAACGAAATATTTAGAAATACTCCCAAAAGTTTTACTATGTCTGAATCAGTCAAGTCAGTCAAGTCAATTATTATCTTGGAAGTTTATCTGATTGAGCTTGCACAAAACCAGCTTCTAATATTATGTAAGTTTTATTACTTAAATATCACCAAATTACACTCTAACAACACTTATTTTACATAAATTACCAAATATTAGTGTCGTCCGCGTCACCGCTCCATCGACTCGTGAAGTAATATAGTGCCCGCTGCGCTCGGTTCCTCACAGTGACTTCAGACGCACCCGTGATCATTGATTTTTGGCGGTAGAAATGACTTATGTTTATTACTTAATATCTTCGTAAGTAGGTAAATGTCCAATTTTGATAATTCAATAAGATATATCATTCTTATGTCATAGAATACCGTGGATATTTGGTTTATTGAATTTGCTAAACCTATACTGATTCTCATAAATTATAATGCGGGGACGGTGCACAAAGATAAACCATAAACTGAATAAATATTAGGTACAAGCCGCGCAACGCCTCGAGGCGGAGTCCACTAATATAATGGAACTCAATACCACGTATTAAAATATTACGGATTTTTAAAGGCAATCTACAGAATTTTACGGATTTTTGAGCGTTATCCTACAAATTAAAAAAAATATGATGGCAACACTGACTGTCACTGTCGTCTGTCACTCACTGACAACGAAAGAGAGCGCATTGCGCAAAAAAGTGATTATCGAAACGAAGTCGTGTGTGCATGTTACACGGTTAAACATGTTAAAAAGTTTTTCTGAAATTTTAGTTTTATGTTGCATTCGGTGCTCAAAACGTTCTATAGAGACTGATATATTGAACTTTTCTCCGTCTTGATCAAGTGAGAATCTTAGTAAAAATATCTAGTGAATATATTTATATCGTTTTATTGCAAGCTATTTTCATCCGTCACCATGCCTAAAGGAAAGAAAAATAAAGGGAAATTCGGTGAGTAAAGTGTTTTTAACTAGTTGAGTAGGTAATACGTTAGTATGACACGTTTTTTGTGACGCGCGCCCTACTGGAATTTGCCAAGATTTTGATCACGCGGCGACCTTGTGGGCATGACTTTCCGCGCGCATGAACAAAACGAGGTGTCCACGTCGCTTTCGCGCTTGCGGCCGTCAGCCCCTAGCCAATACCCTGGGGTCACCATATGGTGGCAATTTTTTTTGCAATTATCATCTACCACTCAAACCTTGGTGTCGCAATCGTGATTATAGACAGTCTTGATTACAACCTTTACTTTCTCTATAAATGTTGCGAAAAATTCTCATGCAGTTTCACCCTTTGTGTACTTTAAAACCATGTAAAGCATGCATGGTTGAATTATTGGATTGACAAGGCAAACATAACTTGTTTGGCCTTGAAAGATAGACATGCATATGGTTCATTATATAATTTGACATTATTATGTTTCATAACATTAAGAAACATGCCTGTCACTTGTTGTATCTGCAATATAAACACAATTCCTGCTAACTTAAGTCTTTTAGTTATAATATCATTATTAAAATCAATGCAATGAAAGCACCTGAAAAGTGTTTCTCGAAGTATGTTTTTTATTATTTTTTTATGTCACAGTTGGGCAAACGAGCAGGTGGCCACCTGGTGGTAAGTGGTCACCACCGCCCATGACACCCACTGTCTTATTAGTGAAATAATTTGACACTAAAAAGACAGCAAAGCGCATTACCAACCCTGAGAACTAAGATGGTATGTCTCGTGTGCCAGTAATTTCACTGGCTCCCTTGCCCTTCAAACCGAAACACAGCAGTGCAAACACTGCTTTATGGCAGAAAAAGACGACGGGGTGGTACTTCCCCAGACGGACTTTGCACAAAAGCCCTACCACCTACAAATGTAGATATCACAACCATTTCAAGAAAATATATCCTGTGAACTTATGTAGCTATTTAAACTTGATCATTTTGTATTCAGACACAGATCTCTAAAGTCTCTGAACTTCAGTTTGTCTGTTTAGTTGTGATTGTAAGTTAGTAGTCCTATGACACAGGTCTTTACTAATTGAGGCTCCTATCTTCTACATACTCCTAACAGTTCCTTGTGTTAGGCTTGGTTTCTATTTCTGTTTTGCTGTAGTTGGTGAAGGAGTACATATATTTTAACTTTATCTACACTAGCTACATGAAGGGATTCCCAGATGAGATGACTCAGCTTCTTTACAGATAATTGGATAATAGCCATGCAATAATGCCTTGTTGTAATGTGGTATAACTCCATCTAGGCATAATTAGGGGATAAACAGGCATGGTAGCATATCAGAATGTCAACTAAGATAATTCAAAAACATGAGGAGATTATTAAGTTCCACAGTAATTATAGACAGATAGATAAAACATTTATTAAGAGACAGTACAAAAGAAAAGAAATTAAAATTTAAAAATTATGTTGCCTGCACTTACCTACAATGGTGCAATTACCACTAAGTTCCGTGCGAAACTCCATTGGATTAACCTTTATGGATTCATGCTACATACACCATGAGCCCTAATGTGTGTCCAATAAAAGAATCCTGGACTGGTCGTGAATTAATGTCAAAGTTCAATTGATTGTATCTTCTGAATCATCTTCTTGTGAAATATTTCTTTTTATTTTTGGTAACACAATACTTGCCATTCACCATTATGTATAAAGACCAGTTTCTACAACCCAATTAGAGTAGCAGTATTTGTAATTTCTTATAACATAAGAAATTAAGTAATACCAATTGCAGTCAAGGCATAGAAGCACAATTTAAACTGATAAGTCAATTGACCTACCTTATGATATGAATCTAGTATTTTTATTTTATTAATTTTAAGAAGACCAACAGCTAGATTTGACTTAATTAATAATTATTTACATAAGCCCCAAAAAGCCAATTACAGGTCTCCACCATTAAAAGGTATAGGTAACCTAGCTCTGACCATCAAAATTGAACCTTTTCAGAGCATAGAAGAACTGAACAGCCTTACTCATCAGACGAAGATGCTGGCATAGACATGACCATTGACAACTGTTCCGAGACATCTGGGCAATCAGACCTCAAGAGTGTACAAGATGAAGGAGGTAAGTTATATTGTTGTGTACTTTATTAGCTGTGTTAAACTGTCATTATAAAATGACTTATTATTAACTGCACATCAAAAATACCAAATTGCTACTTCTCAAATGCAATACTTAAATTCACTTCAAAAATAATGATTGCGCATCAAAAACTATAGGTTCGTCAGCTAAAGTGGGTTGGGTTTAGAAATCGGAAGCCACCAAACCCATAAATTGGTAACAGAACTGAATTGGTCAACCCCGATTCCAAGCTGCCGACTCTAATGGATGGAGTTTGTTTTTATAAAGCTGGAGGAGCGAAGGGGCTGCACTTCCCGCAGCTCCGCAGCTGTGAAAATTCGAAATTCCTGCTTAAGAAATAGGGGTTACAATTTTTTTTTAATTAATAGTGTTCAATCCAGGCAATTAGCTGTCCAGGAACTTAAATTGCTGCCAAAATTTGAATATTTCGAGGTAACTATTTTGCTTTGCATATTAGTATTTCTGATTAACATATGGTTTTTATTTGTATTAAAATTCAAGGAATATTGATTTGCAGTTAAATACAACCCTTATAAAATTTAGTTTAAGGGGGTTGCTGAGTGGCAGCACCTTACTTTAAGAAATAAATTTATTGCGTCGCAAATACAGAACTTTTCGTTAGTATTGTTCGTTTGGCGGCAATATGGGGTAGCTATACATGTTATAACCCATAACATCATAGCTTAACTTATCATTTATAGCTTTGTATTGGTAAAGTGCTAAAAGTGGCCGTTTTTGGCGCTTTTGGAATACAAAGCTATTCACGATAAGCTAAGGTGTGAGGTAATGGATAATAAAATATAGAACTACCCCAAATTGCCGCCAAACAAACAATCATTATTAAATGATACAATAAATTTATTTACACAAAGTGGCAGCACCTCTGCTCAGCAACCACCTTAAGGGGCTACCTGCGGTCCACTAGCGCCCCCATCAGTTAAATACAAAACTTATGAAATATCTGGAAAGACAGATTGAAGTAAAGGTACCATTGTTTATGTAGAACCTATTTACTCTGTAAATAAAGTTTGCTGTAGTTACAGATACAAAAACTGCTAAAAGTGGCTGTTTTTGGCACTTTTTGTATCTGTAACTACAGAAACTAAAACACTTTTTGTATCTGTATTTTTCAGAATTTATAGGTTCTAAATAAACTATTTAGGGACCTTTAGTTAATTCTGTCTTTCCGGATTTTCGATAAATTTTGTGTTTAGCGAGCAATATTTTTTTAACAGATGGGGGCGCTAGTTGACTGCAGGAAGCCCCCTTAAGTTAGCAGCAGGTTAGGGGTGGTCATTTTAGACATGATTATGCACAGGACATACCTTAGTTTCTTCTTTCAAATGTCTCCTACTGAAGCTAATTAAAAGTCAGTCTATAAAGACTAGCCAAGATGAGGTGCAAATCCTAAGCTAACAAGACCCTCAAGGCCCTCATTTAATATGTCTCAACCAGAAGCAAGGAGAAGTGGAAAGTGAAGACATACTGATGAAGCCAACAAGCAGCTCGCCATATACAAGGTGTAACAGAAAGGGTATATCAACCCTGAAGGATGTGATTCTGCCCATGAAACTGAACAACTTTCCCTAGGGAACATAGGTCTAAATACGAAAAAAAAATTTTGATATCCCATACAAAATGCGCGATCAGCTGATTCAGTTTCTATCGGAGGTCAAAATTTTTTTTTCGTATTTCGACCTGTGTTCCTTAGGGAAAGTTGTTCAGTTTCATGGGCAGAATCACGTCCTTCAGGGTTGATATACCCTTTTTGTTACATCTTGTAGACTGGCCATTTAATGGCTGGAGCTCAATATAAAGCAGGCTATGGTCCAATTTCTGGGATAATAAGTGAAATATCTTCATACATGTAATCCAATCACTGTCTACTTGCATCGTGGCGTCCACAAAAGAAATAATAAAAATTCAGCAATATCCAAATTTCTTTATTTATATTAGGATGCTGGTATTGTCAGTTGAATTCGTCGAAGGCAAGAAAAAGGCCCATGCGCTGTCTTAAATTCATTATTTAATTAAATAAAAAAATACAGAAGTATTTACATTTTTTACAGTTCAGCATAAACCTAGTTAGGTTTTACCGAACACTGTTACATTAATTGCGAGGCGATAGTCGGCGATAATACTTACATAATTATGTATAACTACTTACATAATATTATCATTATATGTAACTAAAAAAATGTTTTATTTTAACACTTCCTGTGTTCGGATAAATCTACAAAGTAGAAAATCGCAAAATTTCACAACCACAGGCAGGATTCGAACCTCAGAAGACGCAGGTTCGAATCCTGCCTGTGGTTGTGAAATTTTGCGATTTTCTAGTTTGTAAAAAAAAATTACAATGTACAGGGTTGAAGTACAAAGATAATTCAATCCATTTAAGCAGATCCTTCCAGGCACTTCCTCCCTCTGCCTCTGTTCTTTTATTATTTCTTTCAATTTTATGCTACCGATTATCAATATTACTAAAAATATTTGTTCATTGATCTTCCGAAATGTAATGAGAATCTTAACACCAATATCATTTTCAACAGCTGTGCAAATGTATTTTTTGTTTTGCAAATAAATTTATCTTGGACTTTGTTTATTCAGTCTGAGTCCTGTCAAACTTCAGTTATGACAAAATATTTCGAAATTATACTATTCACTAAATTAATAACAAATTAGGAGAAGACTGTTTTGTGATTAACATACGTCACATCATTCTTTGTTTGTCTCCAAACTATATCAATATTGCAACAATATTTAAGCAACAATACATTACCTGAATTTCAATCAATTTGTAATTGTTTGTAATCATCTTACTATCAAAGCCATTACGTCAACTTGAATGAAGTTATTACTTTGTACAGTCAAGAACACGTCTAGTTTGACATATTGGACTTTGTACCGTTATCACTTCAAGTCCTAGCAACTAAGGTCGCGCTCCGAGTGTAATGCTCTCGACTGTACAATCGAGTCGAAGTCTGGCCACTGCGTTGATTAAAGCAGATTGTTTTCGCGATTGCAATTTTAATCCATCAAATTTGACCTAATACTGACTGTCATCATAACATCTCATGAAACGTCCACTGCAGGATAGGGAGCTCCCTCCAGAACTCCAGCAAAAACGCATGGTACTTTGGAAAGGATTTAACATAGTCACCACGCTTGTAAGCGTTGCGGCTAGCGACCGCTGTTGTTGATGACCGCAATATGTAAGATGGTACGATACACAGCAAGATAGTGCTGCCCAGCCTCTGGTTCATAAGCCTTCAATCGCCTCTTAGGACACCTATGGGTAGAGTTGGGTTGGTTACTCTTTGCCAGTACCACACCGAGCTGATACTGACCATACAATCAACATTATCTAGCCTGCTTGACCCATTGTACTTTGTGCAATTCATAATTCAGTCAATAACTGCATGAGCAAATAATAAATAATGGATGTTTGGATAAGTGGTTAAGCTGCATATTAAAATCAAACTTGTCTCTGGAGACCGCATTACCAAAAAGTATAAATAGAGATTGAAATATAATAATACAACATAAAGTTTAAAATATGCTTGCAAATGTGCATTTAAAATTCTTAAATTTTACTTTTTTAGGCATAATATACTTATGTTAAACAATACACTAATATACAAAATGCATGTATTTATAACTAAGTAATGTTTGTTTTTAATTGTTTGTGTTATTAAATTAGCAGGTTTTATGTCTCAAGGTTACAGGCAGGTTGCGAAAAGTGGTTTTATTAATTTGCTAACAAAGTCTTGACCTTCAATGTTTTAAGACACTACCTTGAGAGGTTTGTTAGCATATTTGGATTATGATCATATAGAGCGGAAAATATATCAACAAGATTGTGTTACTAAATATGTAGTTCATTTACCTTTTTGTTTGCATAGTGTTCGTACAATCAGTATAATCCGTTTCACGAGTCAATGGCAAAGCTTACCAACACATTTTGCAGCTATATCAAGGCTATTGTGCTCCATGATCAATAGTAATCAGCTAAAGCTGTCAGAAAAAACAAGTTTGTAAAACAATGTTATTTTTTCGTCAAATATACTCTGGTTCGTCTGGATCGTGGTGGTTTGTCTGGTTGTATAGCTGCAAAATATGTTGGTAAGCTTTGGAATATCAATATCTTCACGTCCAAAATACCGCAGTGTCTCAAGACGAAAGTCTTTGACCAGTGTGTGTTGCCAGTGATGACATATGGCACCGAGACGTGGCCGCTCACGATGGGCCTTATCAGAAAGCTCAAAGTCACCCAAAGGGCTATGGAAAGGGCTATGCTCGGAGTCTCTTTGCGCGATCGAATCAGAAATGAGGAGATCCGCAGAAGAACTAAAGTAACTGACATAGCCCTGAGAATTGCTAAACTGAAGTGGCAGTGGGCAGGGCACATCGCAAGAAGAACCGATGGCCGATGGGGCGTGAGGGTTCTAGAGTGGCGACCACGTACCGGAAGACGAAACATTGGCAGGCCCCCCACAAGGTGGACCGACGATCTGGTCAAGGTCGCGGGAAGCCGTTGGATGCGAGCAGCGCAGGACCGGTCGTCATGGAGTTCCTTAGGGGAGGCCTATTTCCAGCAGTGGACGTCTTTCGGCTGATATGATGATGAAGCTTTGGAATTGACTCGTGAAACGGATTATACAAATTTCATTTTGTAAGATAATCAATTAAATATCATATTGGACGCCACCTATTAAAATCGAAATTTACAAATTCTGTCACAGAATAAAAACAATTTATTACAAGCATGTTGGGAACTGTAGTATAACTGCAAAATCATTAATATTATATTCGAAAGTATGGATGTTTGTTTGTTCCACTATTACGCCTAAACGGCTGAACCGATTTTGATGAAATTTGGGAGGTAGATAGATCAAGCACTGGATTTACACATAGTAGGCAACAGTTTACCCCGGAAAGGGCATGGTTCCTGTAGGAGGCACTAGGATGATACAAAGACTGTATAACGCGAGCGAAGCCACGGGTAAAATCTAGTGTTACTATAATTTCGTCCATTGGCATCACTCACGTGTTCCCATTACTCTTTTCCTTATCCCCATATTTCCCGTTTCTTTTTTCCTTTTTTTTCTCTCAGAAACCCTAACGGTCGTACGCCCAACAATCAAGAAGAACGGTGAGTACTTATCGCAAGAAGATTGCAGTCTAGGTATTTAGAATTTTTAGAAATGCTTGAATTTTAGTTTGTTTGTAGTTCCAGATTTGATTTCTCGCCGTAAAAATTAGCCTTGATACAGCTACATTATCCCTTATCACCTTCTTATCTATAAGAGATAGTGTAGCTTTCTATTAGTGATAACATTTTTACCACGTACAAACAAACATAAAAAAAAATATTACCTCTTTTATTTTATTAGTATACATATATACATTTTATTAGTATACATATAACATCACGCCTCTTTCCCGTAACATCCTTTCCCCATAACATCACCAGCTACGATCTTCTAAGTGCCTTACAAAAATTTGACTAGCCATCCAAAAAGACCCGGTATTCGTAAGGATGGCTGGCGTCTGGTGCCGAACAATAGTACCGACCCATCTGTACTCGTAGGTTTCGTAAGAGGTGACTAAGGGATTCATTATCCCTTGGAGGATGGGCGGCAACTTCCTTCTTTGTATTGTACCATCTTACATACTGCGGTCACCAACAACCGCGGTCCATGGTGTCAGCCGCAACGCTAACAAGCATGGTGGCTCTTGTACTTCCCCTCCCAATTATACCATACGTTTTTGGTCTGAGGGAGCTCCCAGTCTATTATTCAGAGTATAATATAGTATGTTATCTATTCAAAGTATAAAAGTAGAAATATATTTCTACTGTTATAAAGTTCTAAATTGTATTTGTCTGTATATTGAAGATATTTGTAAAAAAAATATCACGTTATAGTATATTGATGCCCCTGAATCCAAATCACTGTTTTTTTAACTGTTTGTCTGTTTGTTTATTTGTTTTGAGCATCACGCAAAAACTACTGAACCGATTTTAATGAAACTTTTTTGTTTGATAGCTAATAGTTTGACTTAAGCACTGGTATACTTTATAATCACGTAACATGCGGACGAAGTCGCGGTAAAAAGCTAGTTATACAAGGTGTCTTTTTAGGGTTCCGTACCTCAAAAGAAAAAAACGGAACCCTTATAGGATCACTTTGTTGTCCGTCTGTCTGTCTGTCAGTCTGTCTGTCTGTCAAGACCCTTTAACTCACGAACGGGTAGAGATATCAGGTTGAAATTAATACCATATGTTAAGGTCCATGAACCACACAAGACCTGAAAATTTCAATTTTTTACAAGGACGCAATCAAAAGATATGTCATTTTATGTCCTCATCTCCATACATTTATTCAAAAATGCAAAACCTACAGGGTACTTCCCGTTGACTTAAAATTATGAAATTTGGTAAGAAGCTAGGTCTCACAGTACAAATAATGGGAAAAGTCTGAAATCATTAAATATTACAACTTTTCTCACAACTAATGGTAACCAATTGTGGTGAGCTCCCGTTTCAAGAACATTCATATAAGAGAGGGGTCAAGTTGGATGGTCGCTGAGGCGATTTTTGTTTTAGTTCTATTTAAAAACGGGAACACTTACAAACTTGAAAATTGGTATGTTTATAGTGCATAAGCTACAAAATAACAACAAATAATAAAATTTGGTCAAGCGCGTGTCGGACTCAAAAAATGTAGCACATTAACTTACTGAAATTTCAACTAATACAATTATGATTATGTGGTGGTACGGAACCCTCAGTGCGCGAGTCCGACTCGCACTTGGCCGGTTTTTTTAAATTCAAACAACTCAAGGCGCATTGAGTAAAACGGAGACATTATGGTCCAAAAAACATAGGTCGAAATATGAAAAAAGAAATTGACCTTTTTCGTAGAAACTGCATCATAGCTGATAGCGCTTTTTGTACCGGGAAGGTCAAATTTCTTTTTTTGTATTTCAACCTGTTTCTTAGACGATATGTCTCCGTTCGACTAACTAAAGGAATGTACGCCTTGAGTTGTTCCAATAAAAAAAAACCGGCCAAGTGCGAGTCGGACTCGCGCCCTAAGGGTTCCGTACCTATCTACCATATGATATACTAAAAGCTTTTGCTCTTTGATTTTAAAAACTCCGCGACCATCCAACTTGACCCCTCTGTTATAGAAAAGTTCTGCAAACGGGAGCTCACCTTAATTGGTTACTATTAGTTGTGAGAAAAATTGAAATATTTAATGATTTTAGACTTTTCCCTTTATTTGTACTGTGAGACCTAGCTTCTTGCCAAATTTCATAATTTTAGATCAACGTGAAGTACCCTTTTTTGCTTTTTTTTTTGCTTTTTTGCATTAATGTATGGAGATGAGGACATAAAAAGCCATATCTTTTGATAGCGTCGTTGTAAAAAATTTAAATTTTCAGATCTTGTGTGGTTCATGGACCTTAATATTCGTTATCAATTTCAACCTGATACCTCTTCTCGTTCGTGAGAAAAAGGGTCTTGACTGACAGACAGACAGACGGACAACAGAGTGATCCTATAAGGGTTCCGTTTTTTTTATTTTGAGGTACGGAACCCTAAAAATACACATTGTATATGATATTATGTCAGTAATTTAGTATCAGTCAAACGTAATGTCGACGTTATCTACAAGAGATAGCTTGTAGTGACGCTATTTTGGTTGTTTACCTTGAAATCGGAACAAGGTCACTTCTGTGGATGTTATTAAAAGTGGCTACCGAAGTCTTAAATAATATAGTTGCTAACGTAACTCGTGTTCTGGTCAAGGGCGACTCGCTCTTATGCAATGAGGGTTCCGTATCACCACACGACATTCTATTTATTGACTTCATAAAATACCTACTAGGTTTGCGTGTTTAGACAATGTTTAGACTGTTGTCATTCGGTTTGAAGGGCATGGGAGCCAGTAAAATTACTGGCACATGAGACATAAAATCTTCGTTCTCAAGGTGGGCAACGCGCTTTGCTTTCTTATTAGCGTCAAAGTGTGTCACCAATAAGACAGTGGGTGCTATGGGCGGTGGAGACCACTTACCATCCGGTGGCCCACCTGCTCGTTTCCTCACATGTAACGTAAAAAAATGTATTTAGGGGATGACTGTACTAGCTTAAACTTTGGCTTCAGTCTATGAAACTGGACAACATTTCCCCATGAACACAGTTTAAAAAATTCAACTTCCTATAGAAACTGTACTCGTGATAGCGTAGTTTGTATGGGAAGCTATTTTTTTTACGTATTTCGACCATTTCGAACGTAGGTTGTTCATTGGTAGAAGTTATTTCGTTTCATGGTTTGATTCTACCGTTTAAGTTTGTTCAGCCGTTCGCAAAAAGTGTTTTGGGAACGGCTGTACAGCTGTTGGCTGTTGTAATACAGTGTGTATTGCATGATAGTTCGGAACAGAGCGCGATACTGACTCGCATTTGGCCAATTTTAACCATACTTTGATCATGAAACAACGCAGTCGGCATCAAAATTCGATGGCTAAATTCAGATTTATAAAATCACCTAAATATCGACTTTTGATGTTGTCTGTAAATGCCCCAAAAATATACCACGCGTCAAATTCTGGTCTTTGCTGTCAAGGTCTCTGTCCAGCAGTGTACCTTTTTTTTATTTGGCAATCGTCAACCCATATTTGGGGACATTTTTGCCAGTGTCTTGTTCTAGAAAATTCTACAGTTTTTTTTATTTGCACCAATTTTTTTCCAGATACTACATAGCTCTCAATTTTTGATAGGAGCCAATTCTTGGATTTTCAATGGAATTGGCTACTATCAAAAATTAAGAGCTATGTACCCAACTAGTACATGGAAAAAAATTGGTGCATTTATAAGGCTTGTTAAGGCGATATAAGACGTTACGCGACTGGACTACAAGAATTTCTTAAATTTTTAGGGTTCCGTACCTCAAAATAAAAAAAACGGAACCCTTATAGGATCACTTTGCTGTCCGTCTGTCAAGACCCTTTATCTCACGAACGGGTAAAGGTATCAGGTTGAAATTAATACCATAATATTAGGGTCCATGAACCACACAAGATCTGAAAATTTAAATTTTTTACAACGACGCAATCAAAAGATATGGCATTTTATGTCCTCATCTCCATACATTTATGCACTAAAGCAAAACCTATAGGGTACTTCCCGTTGACATAAAATTATGAAATTTGGCAAGAAGCTAGGTCTCACAGTACAAATAAAGGTAAAAGTCTGAAATCATTAAATATTACAACTTTTCTCACAACTAATGGTAACCAATTGTGGTGAGCTCCCGTTTTAAGAACATTCATATAAGAGAGGGGTCAAGTTGGATGGTCGCGGAGACGATTTTTGTTTTAGTTCTATTTTAAAAACGGGAACACTTACAAACTTGAAAATTGGTATGTTTATAGTGCATAAGCTATAAAATAACAACAAATAATAAAATTTGGTCAAGCGCGTGTTGGACTCAAAAATCTAGCACATTAACTTACTGAAATTTCAAGTAATACAATTATGATTATGTGGTGGTACGGAACCCTCGGTGCGCGAGTCCGACTCGCACTTGGCCGGTTTTTTCTTTAAGATAAAAATATGCCGAACCGCCAGAGTCGAGTAAAAGAATTACACAATGCCCCCCTTGTAAAGCGATAAGTAGTGGACTTTTCAAAGGAGAATGTCCGTCACTTTCGAGACAACAGAAACGGGACTTATACACGAGATCACTTGAAATCTTCATCAGCTGCATACTTATACTCAATTTACTGTTTAATTCACTATCTTTATTGTACACTAAATACACAAAAAATCAAAATTTCAATCGAGCAGGCAAACTTCCACGCCGAGTTCCCGATAAAAAGCAGTGTACCTGTTGTGGGACGTCATAATATAATCATGGATGAGTTTTTCAGAAAATCTCCAATTCCACTGGTTTATTATCAGCCCAACTTATACTTCTTCTTCTTCAAGTGCTGTCTCCTAACGAATATCTGACGGCTAACGGCTATCTGAACTTTGAAAGCGATCTTGTGCTCATGTTGAACCATTTTCGTAGATTTTAAGACAGGGTATCAACTTATACACTATAAATAAATATACAGCATAGATTTCCTTGTTAAGTTAACAGCTTAAAAGACAATTACAAGACTGAGCTACGCATCGAGCCACTGCCATCACAAGACTTTCCACAACCACCACTGTAACCATTTAAAAAATGTGTCAAGTAATAGTTTATGAGGATCATTTTTAATAGATCCAAACAAAGTTCGAGTGAAGGTCACTAAGGTTAACCAGCTTGATAAACCAAATTTTTAACTATCTTTACAGATGAAGTCCAAGAGAAACTTGAAGAAAAAGTAATGGAAGTGATAGACGGACTGAGCGCCCGTTCGAACGCCGCACGCGCAACAGCTCTCGTGTCGCTACGGAGCGCGCTACAGCGTCGCCATCTTACGGCGATATTGTGCAACCAACGCGCCACCTTAGCTGACCATGTGACCAAGATGCTGCGAAGAGGAAGAGACGGGGAGAGGAGAGCTGCAGCTGCTATTGCTCCGCTTTTGGCTTTACAGGTTCGTATTAGGTGTTTGTAGATAGAAGTGTGTTACAATGTCCCCATCATTCGGATCCCCGTACCGTTGGTTTAGCTGATCCCGTAACCAAGATGCTAAGAAGAGGAAGAGAGAGGGGAGAGGAGAGCTGAAGCTGCTAATGCTTCTCTTTTGGCTTTGCAGATTCGCAAATATATGTATAGGAAGTGCGTTTTAAATAGTGATGTTGTAGTGACGCCATCTTACGGGGATATTGTGCAACCAACGCGCAACCTTAGCTGATCACGTGACCAAGATGCTGCGGAGAGGAAGGGACCTGCTTTACTTCTTGAATAAATTCTATTTGAAAAAAATACTAGCTAATCACGTGACCAAGATGCTGCGAAAGGAAAGGACTGGGATATGAATTAAAGTTGCAATTGATTAGTAATTTTAAATTATTTAGCCCTAACTTGTGGATGCTGAGTGGCTGCTCAATTTAAGTCTAAAATTTGAGTGATCTAGAAGTGGTGCTGTCTTTGTTACCCTCTATACGCCGAAAAAAGAGACAACAACACTTTAAAACTTGTCAAATATTAGGGTTATATTTAGCGGTTACGTAGGAATCGATCCTTCTATCAAAAATAAATAAATCGAATCATCTTTTTAAGATACACCGCTTCCCTATAAACTTAGTTTAACTTCTTCTTCTTCTTCCGCTTCTTCTTCTTCTTCTTTTCTAACTTCTCCGTTTTCTGATAGTGTGTCAAATAGTTTTTTTTTGTAGCCTGTACTGTCCCACTGCTGGGCAAGGCCTCCCCTAGTTCCTCCAAGCATTATGTCGGTCCTGAGAAAATTCCCACCAACCGCGTCGTTACGAGTCCAAGTCGTCACGCCATCTTTTTCGTGGTCTACCCCGACGGCGTTGGCCATCGTGGGGTTGGATATGACACAATGGATGTGGCGACTTGCGCCCACCGTCGCGGATGCATGCGGCTCATGTGCCCAGCCCAGTCCCACTTGAGCCTGGCTATCTTCCGACCCAGGTCAGCTATTCCTGCCTTGAAACGCAGCGTGGTATTCCGTACTCGGTCGATCCGTTTGATACCAAGTAAAATGAAAATTTCTGATGATATCTGTTTCACAAGTGTCTGATTGCGTTAATTGACAAACATATTTAGCTTGACAGACACATAATATCGGAAACTTTAGCTGCAAGCGGTGAGACGGGCCTATAAATCATTTTTTTCGTTTATTGTAACGCTTGCCAACACATTTTGTAGCCATGTCAAAAGCAATCGGCTAAAGCTGTCAGATAAAACAAGTTTTTAAAACCATTTTATTCTTTCCGTCAAATATACTCTGGTTTTAGTGTTATGGCTGCTAAATAGACTGGTATACGGCGTACAAAATAACTCTGGCTGTGAAAGATAATGCACTGATATCAAAAAATAAGTCGCGGGCATGTGAAGGGAGGCGAGCAAATCGTTCATTGGTTCTTTGCCTATCACTCATGCGCAGAAAATAACAGTCATAGCCAAACTTATGCTGAACGCGCTATAAGCGTTGGAATAAACAAAAAAATGTGTTTTACATCTCTCATATTCGGTAAGTAGGTCCTTATTACCCCCAAATGGGGCTTGTAAGTGACCAATTAGCGCTCTAGGGTAATAATGTAGCTAGAAAAGCCCTAGGGCGGTAAGTAATTGAGTTTTGAAAGAGTGAAGTGTTTTTTTTTTATTTCTTACCGCCCTAGGGCTTTTCTAGCTACATTATTACCCTAGAGCGCTAATTGGTCACCTATAATTTGGTGGTAATAAGGACCTACTTACCTCACAATCGAGATGTAAAGCAGAGTAGTTAGCTCGGGTGTAAGCATCAATTGCACCCTCGAACTATAGGCGCCCTCGTTGCACTCGTGCGCCTAAATATCTCGGGCTGCAATTGATGCCTTACAACCCTTGGCTACTAATCTACTATTAAGCCTCTTGTTGTGTTGTATTGCAGATCGGCGACGACGGCGCTGAGGAGTTTGTGAAGGAAGTGCGGCCCGCGCTCGCCGCTACCGCAGTCGACAAGTCCGCCTCCATTGAAGCGCGCTCAGAGGTACGCACTTGAAACTAATAGCCACTACCACTGCTCGTCTTAATTGTACAGCAAGGTTTGATAATACTATAGGGTGTGAATCTGACCATGAAACTAAACAACTTTTCAACAAATATGTATTTCTGTTACCGCTATAACAACAATTCTCGATTTTTGTTTTAGCTCTATCGTAAAAACGGGAACACTTACAAGTGTGAAAGTTAATATGTTTATAGTGAATAAGCTGTAGAATAACAACAAATAATAAAAACTGGTCAAGTGCGTGTCGGACTCGCGCGAATTTAATGTGTGACTGCGCGTCCATTACTAAGACAGTATTTTTAGGGTTCCGTACCTCAAAAGAAAAAAACGGAACCCTTATAGGATCACTTTGTTGTCCGTCTGTCTGTCAAGACCCTTTATCTCACGAACGGGTAAAGGTATCAGGTTGAAATTAATACCATATATTAGGATCCATCAACCACACAAGATCTGAAAATTTCAATTTTTTACAACGACGCAATCAAAAGATATGGCATTTTATGTCCACATCTCCATACATTTATGCAAAAAAGCAAAACCTACTCGTACAGGGTACTTCCCGTTGACCTAAAATTATGAAATTTGGCAAGAAGCTAGGTCTCACAGTACAAATAATGGGAAAAGTCTGAAATCATTAAATATTACAACTTTTCTCACAACTAGTGGTAACCAATTGTGGTGAGCTCCCGTTTCAAGAACATTCATATAAGAGAGCGCGGAGGCGATTTTTGTTTTAGTTCTATTTTAAAAACGGTAAAACTACAAACTTGAAAATTGGTATGTTTATAGTGCATAAGCTATAAAATAGCAACAAATAATAAAATTTGGTCAAGCGCGTGTTTGACTCAAAAAATGTAGCACATTAACTTACTGAAATTTCAACTTAGACAATTATGATTATGTGGTGGTACGGAACCCTCAGTGCGCGAGTCCGACTCGCACTTGGCCGGTTTTTTATTTTAGTGATGAGTCCGACTCGCACTTGGCCGGTTTTGTTTCTTGTAATTCGACCTATGTTTCTTAGCGCTCTTATGTTCAGTTTCAAAGACAATGTACTTTCAACCTTATAAGTCGCTTTATAAGGTCGAAAGCGCATGCTGCCATAAGGCCCGTTATTTTATTTGGTTGCAGTGTTGTTCAGCGCTGGCGGTACTGTGTTATCTTCTGGAGGAAGACCTGTCCGAGATCATTGAAGTCATGAGAATGTACGAGACTATCTTCAGTGCTAGTTACCTAAAAGTAAGTTACATACATACATACATAACATCACACCTTGTTCCCGTCGGGGTAGGCAGAGACCACAGTTCTCCACCTGCTACGATTTTGACATACTTCCCTTGCTTCCTGAACCTTCATCAATCCTTTCATACATGCTCGTCGGTTTAGGGTACTTTTAACCTGGCCTTTATTCAGAACGTCCTGAATTTGGTCCTGGTACGTTCGCCGAGGCCTTCCCCTTCCAACGTTTCCATTCACTCTCGCCTTGTGGATCTCTTTCGTCAATCTTCCTTCATTCATCCTCTCTACATGACCAAACCATCTCAGCATCCCTTTCTCAATTTTAGTCACTATGTCTTCTTTTACGCCACAACGTAAAAGTAAGTTTATGTTCTTATTATAGCTTTAGAAATAGAGAGGAGAGGCTAAGCATCTACCACACAGCCTCCGATACCTCGACCGGAACACCAATTGTTAGATAGATAGATAGATAGATAAATACTTTATTGTCACACACAAAACACATTAACAATAAAAGGAGACTCTTAAATCTAGGGTGACAAAGGCGGTCTTATCGCTAGGAGCGATCTCTTCCAGACAACCTTTGCATGCAGGAAAGTTTGAATGAAAACTGTAGTAGTGTGCCAATATACTTATAATATTAATATACTACTGCAATACAATAAATATATATATAATGTAAGTATAAGAATAAATAAATAAATAAATAAATAAATATATATATATATATCTATAAATATATACAGGTAAATAAAATACATACAAACTTGTTGCAAACTATGGAAGAGTTTTATTAAGGAAATGATTATGTAGTTTTGTTTTAAAAACAGCAAGAGACTTCGACTGACGAATATCAGACGGCAAATCATTCCAAAGACTGACAGCTTTCAACGTAAACGATTCCTTATAATAACCTGACCGAGTAAATGGAACTAGCAATAGATTATCAGTTTTGGATCGCAGGTCTCGAGAAAGATCGGAACAGTGGTATCGGAAACGTTCTTTAAGGTATGATGGAGTACGGGGGTCATGCAGTATGTTGTAGAGAAGTGCAAGGACATGCTTATCACGGCGCAATCTGATAGGAAGCCATTTTAACTTGCTCCTGTATTCAGACACATGGTCGAACTTACGCAGCCCAAATATGAATCTTATGCAAAGGTTTTGCAGGCGCTGGAGCTTACTCAGCAGATCCTCATTGAGGTCAGTAAGGCAGACATCAGCATAATCAAGAATTGGCAAGAGTAAGGACTGCGCAAGTTCAACTTTGGTCTTCACGGGGAGCAAGTTTTTCCACCTACGAAGTGCCCCAGCAGCAGCAAATACCTTACGGCTGGTTTCAGTAATGTGTGGCCGCCAAGAAAGAGTATTGTCAAATAGGACACCAAGGTTTTTGACAACCTTGCTGTAAGGTAACGCAACGTGACTGAAGGTGACAGGTGGAATTACGTCAAAATTGAGCCGTGATATCTGTTTTGAGCCTCCAATGATGATAACCTGCGACTTGTTAGGATTTACTAAAAGACCATGTGACTCACTCCAACGATGGACAGTCGCGAGATCGTCGTTGAGTTTGGAAATCAGATTCACGATATCATCAGTGGAAGCATGCCAGTAAATTTGCAGATCATCAGCATACAGGTGGTAATGACAGGATAGAAGGGGAGTTAGGAAATTGATAAAGATGGAAAAAAGGAGAGGGGAAAGAACACCGCCCTGAGGCACACCAGCAACTACGTCGCAACAATCTGAGAGTTTATCATCAGCACGGATACGCTGTCGGCGCCCGTAGAGATAACCACGAAACCACTCGACTGCCGAGTCCGAGACGGAGAGAGATTCTAACATGGCCAAAAGGATGTCAAAATCAACGGTGTTGAAAGCGTTACTGAAATCAAGAAGAACAATTGCCGTAACCTGTTGATTTGACATTCCAAACCGGATGTCATCGGACACTTTAGTCAGAGCAGTAGCGGTGCTATGTCCAGGGCGAAAACCGGATTGAAGAGAGCTGAGGATATTGTTACTGTTAACAAACAAACTCAGTTGGTGCTGCACAAGGCGTTCAAGGACTTTGGAAAGGAAAGGAAGGATGGAAATAGGCCTGAAATGTGAAAGTAAAGAAGGATTAGAGATCTTGGGAATAGGAATTACTGCAGCCTCGCGCCAGCAGCTAGGGAAGGTACTGGTACTGAGCGAGAAGTTAAAAATATGGCAAAGAATAGGTAACAGGGTTTTAAGCCCCAGTAAAATCATCCTGCGACTTATGCCATCAACACCTTCGGCATTGGATTTGATGCTAAGGATGTGTTTCTCAACTTCACGCTCAGTAACAGATCTAAAGCTGAAAGGATTGTGTTGCGGAGCAGGGATAGAGGACAAGGTTTGTAAGGTGGCTTGTTTGGTAGTTGAAGGTAAAGGAGAGGATGCTGAAAAATGGCGATTAAGTGAATCGAGATCTAAATTGGGCTGTAAAGCGGATTTAGATTTACCTATGCCAAGCGAATTTAGGAAAGACCACACCTTTGCCGGATCGCCATTTTCAACAGAGGAATGTATGTGACGACGCTGCGCATCCCTGCACATTCTGCTACAACGATTTCGGAGGTCCCTATACCTACTGCGGTTTTCATCGGATGGATCCTTCCTGAACTTGGCCTTAGCAGCATTTCTCTTAGCCATGAGGGCCTTAATGCCATCCGTAAGCCAAGGAGCGGGGAGATGTTTGAGCCGAACTGGACGAAGCGGAGCATGAGTATCAAATAACTGGATCAGGAGAGAATTAAAAACTTCCATCTTTCTATCAATAGTCGGGGCTTCAAACACCGCATCCCAGTCAATACTGCTAAGGTCGCTCATGAAAGATGCAGTATCGATGTTATTGAAACTACGCTGCATGACCACTCGAGGTTTCGGTTTGGGACATCGGATTTTATAGGAGAGGAAAACAAGGTCGTGATAGGAAAAGGCTTCGGCGGGAAATTGCCCGTGAGTAGACACGAGGTCTGGAGAGGAGACAAAGATAAGATCAAGCAAGGATGGTTGACAACCGGGAAAATGGTGTGTTGATGAGAGTGGGACTATATTGAGGTTCGTGGACTCTACGATTGAGCACAGTCGAGAGGAACGAGAATCTTTCTTAAGAAGACAGGTGTTGAAATCACCCATAATGATAGTGTGATCAACCGTAGGGACCAGAACCTCCAACAAAGATTCGAATTTGGCAAAATAGTCAATACGCATTGATGGACTGTAACATACACCTAAAAGAACCTTATGATGTCCTAGTAGCACCTCAATAAAAAGATGCTCTAATGATTCAGAATGCTCAGAAGGAGACTTTGATACAATAGTAAACGGAAAATGGCTTCGTAGGTATATAGCTACGCCGCCGCCACCCTTGCCAGTCCTATCATTGCGAATAATGTGGAATCCTGGGATAGAATAGGAAGTGGAGGGAAGACAAGGTTTTAAGAACGTTTCCGATACCAAGATGGCATGGACGTTTTTGTTGTCACCGAAGGTTGACAACAAGTCAGGGTAATGCGCAGGTATGCTCTGCGCATTGATGTGTACCGCATTAAAATTTTTAGAAAACGGTGAAAAGCTATCATTTAGCAGAGAATTTAACGACTGTGTAGTGCTGTAGAAGCTACCATCAGAAGAGGATGATGCAGAGAAGAAGTCAAAACTGTCATCTTCAGAGTTACCGCTGCTGTCATCGCAACTTGTTTGCAACATAAATAAATAAATAAACAAATAATATTAAAAATATAGTAAAAATAATAATAAATAAAAATGTAGAAGTAAACCTACTTATAAAATATGTAATGTGTGATTTTCCTACACGCCGGCAGTGTGAAAGAGATCGCTACTCACACACAACATAACACCAACACAACAAAACAAGCAAGGAGCAATATAATAAACAGAACGCAAAAGAAGAATCAAGGGAATATAGACAAAAAGCTGCTCTTAAATTATAGCAACTAAACAAACTGAAAAGAAAAAAGATTGTTAACAAAACGCAGCGTTGACAGATTAAGATTACGCTCCAAAATAGTGAAAAACTACTCGTACCAAATGGAATAAGTGAAAAATACGAAAAACAAAAAATTAACAAACCTTGAATAAAATAAACGTTTCAGTCTGAGGTTTCAGTATAAAACTTCCCACGTTTACGAGTAAAAGTGGGCAGCCCTTAGTTTTGATCGGCTGGATTTTGAAGCGTTACTTGGGTAGGGCAGTCTTTCACTGAATCGGAACATACATTACAAAATATAAACAGTATTTTTGTCTAACCTTCAAATTAACATAGATTGTGCATAGATTTTATGAACAGTGTACAGGAACAAAAAAGACAATTACTTATAATACCGAAATTTAGTGAATACCTTCTCTCTGACCGAAACAATGGCTATACAGTGGATGAACACTCAACCATTCTGGCACTCAGGATATGAGGAGGAGTTCGGACATAGATTCCAGCTTGTGTTTAATGCCGTCCGGGGTCTTGATGTAAATCCAGCCACTTGTCGTCCAGCAGTTGGATACGCCGAATTTATCCCTCGCAGCCATGAAGGTCTTATGTCGGGGCTTCGTAAGGAATTCCGACAGAGTGACGGTCGATCCCTTAAGGCCATTCTTGCCTCTCCATACTTCCTCGCGCACTGCGGCATCTGCGAACTTCACGACTATCGGTCGTGGTTTGCTGGCGCTTACTTTACCCATTCGAAAGCTACTAGAAATACTAGATGCTGAGAAATTAGCAACTTTAATCTTTGGTGCTAAAGAAGCGACTACTTTCTCAGATGTTACCTCATTTTTTCCTTCTGGCACGCCGTGCACGAGCAACATTTTGCGACGAGAACGCATTTCCAAGCGGTCAAAGCTCCTAGCCAACACATCTATCTCGGCACGGAGAAGTAAAAGACCATTGCACACAAAGGCTTTAAATGTTTGAAATTCTGTGTTGAGAGTAGCAATGGAATTTGGATTCTTTCGCGCCGCCTGACTCAGCTCAGCCTGGAACTCCGCCATCTTTGTTTCAAACATTTTGACCATGTTGTCCATGTTAGCTTTCAATTGTGTGTGATCCATGCTGCGGTGATGAGATTATGGAGTAGGAGAAGATTTCAAGGAGAATCTACACTGCAGGCGAGTAGTTCTATTTATGCATTAGGAGTTAGCATAAAAATTTGGTTGTAAATATGTAAATTACTATTTTTAGTACGAAAAATAAGGAGAGCACATTAAAAAGATGTTTACTAGGCAACTACCCACAGACGAATTGTTTAGAACATTCTATAAAGAAAAAATAAATGGTTGAAGAAGAGGGCTTAAATTTCTGAAAAAGTAAAAAGAAAAAACCTTTTTGAATTTTTTTTAATGTTTCCACAAACATTTAAAATTTGGTTGTGGTGTTATCAGTTCTTATAGTTACATAAACTTAGCTTTGTAAAGTTTTTGCAATGTACTGTTCACCCGATTGTAGAAACATTCATTATAACTTTGCAGGTATGTTACATTTGTAATGTTTTTGTAATATTACAACTGAAAGATTAAGTAACATTCAAATGATCACTGAAAGTAACATTTCAAGGTTGCGGTAATGTCCGTGAGAGATTGCTGTAACGTTACAAAGGTATCAGTTGAAAGTAACATCCTTTCAAATGTATGGTTCTGCAATATTGCTGTAACTTTAGCTTGCTTAGTGGGAACCCATAGTACACATCTATTATTATTTAAGATTATGCATGCACCAAAGAGATTTCCAAAGCTTTCGGACCCCCTTCTTCACTCGCAATAAATACCCTGGTATTTTATTTTACTGTGGGATGACATCTGCCAGCATGTCACATCTCCTTTAGTATGCAATGCCACATCATCATTGATGAAATAACCCTACCAAATTAAAAGAACGCTGAACGACGACGTCTTCATTGCATTAGAATTATGTTAATAACTTTCAAAATGCATTGCACTGCATAGTTGTCAAAAAAACTTGACCATGCTTCATCATCATCATCATCATCTGATTGTTTAATCTATGGGCCTAGATAAACTGACAACTGCAACGTGCTGAGCCGGCCGAACTGCTTTCCCGCGATTCAAAAACGTGATCTAATCGGTTCCTTTCAATTATGTACTTTATGTTAAAAACTTAAGGTTGAAATTTGTCGGCGTCCCGCCTTGGAATGACGGTTCTGTAAACGTTAGTTTACTATTATGTAATCTGTGGCACAGTAGGAAAACCTGAAATTTTGTTGGAAATTCAGTAATTATTTTATTAGTTAAATTATATTGCTATGACTCTGTAGCATATTAATTGGTGCACGTTGCGGGAGATTTGGCCCGTGGTCATCTGATTCGAGTTCGGATGAAATTACCAGTTCAATCTAGCATTCACTTTTCACTTCACTCTTTCACTTTTTAATTTTAAGGTAGTGGTTCTACTACCTACCTACGGAATTCGTTTCTTAAACTACTATTAAACCAGTTCCGAGAATTTTTTTACGAGTATAGGATATAATGACTTTCCCAGGGCGACGGCAGCGTGAAGGTGACGGGCGAGGCTTTGGAGGCGGGCGGGCTGCACGCGGCCGCGCTGGAGGGCTGGGCGCTGCTGCTGACCCTGCTGTCCCCCGCACACGCCGCCTCGCTGCTCGCCACGCAGCCGCCCCAAGCCGCGCGGCTCGCCCAGCTGCTGGAGGCCTGCAGCCTGGAGGTAGGGAGCTAGTGTAGAGGGCTGGGCGCTGCTGCTGACCCTACTGTCCCCCGCACACGCCGCCTCGCTGCTCGCCACGCAGCCGCCCCAAGCCGCGCGGCTCGCCCAGCTGCTGGAGGCCTGCAGCCTGGAGGTAGGGAGCTAGTGTAGAGGGCTGGGCGCTGCTGCTGACCCTACTGTCCCCCGCACACGCCGCCTCGCTGCTCGCCACGCAGCCGCCCCAAGCCGCGCGGCTCGCCCAGCTGCTGGAGGCCTGCAGCCTGGAGGTAGGGAGCTAGTGTAGAGGGCTGGGCGCTGCTGCTGACCCTACTGTCCCCCGCACACGCCGCCTCGCTGCTCGCCACGCAGCCGCCCCAAGCCGCGCGGCTCGCCCAGCTGCTGGAGGCCTGCAGCCTGGAGGTAGGGAGCTAGTGTAGAGGGCTGGGCGCTGCTGCTGACCCTACTGTCCCCCGCACACGCCGCCTCGCTGCTCGCCACGCAGCCGCCCCAAGCCGCGCGGCTCGCCCAGCTGCTGGAGGCCTGCAGCCTGGAGGTAGGGAGCTAGTGTAGAGGGCTGGGCGCTGCTGCTGACCCTACTGTCCCCCGCACACGCCGCCTCGCTGCTCGCCACGCAGCCGCCCCAAGCCGCGCGGCTCGCCCAGCTGCTGGAGGCCTGCAGCCTGGAGGTAGGGAGCTAGTGTAGAGGGCTGGGCGCTGCTGCTGACCCTACTGTCCCCCGCACACGCCGCCTCGCTGCTCGCCACGCAGCCGCCCCAAGCCGCGCGGCTCGCGCAGCTGCTGGAGGCCTGCAGCCTGGAGGTAGGGAGCTAGTGTAGAGGGCGGGGCGCTGCTGCTGACCCTACTGTTCCCCCGCACACGCCGCCACGTGCTTCTGAACGAGCAATATTTTTGCTGAAATATGTGGCTAAAATATGGCTCGATATGACTACAATATTGCAACTATCCCGGCCATCACTAAAACATTTAAATTCGCACATTTTAACATTTAACACGCCCCACATGTTGTCTTGTAGAAGGCCTACAAAATCAGGTAACAATGGCTTCCTATTACCTATTTATCAAAATACCAAACAAATGAAAAACTAGATGTTAGGCAGGTATGCTTTCCTTAAAAGCGTGATACTTTATTCAAAATATTTACAACAATATCCTAAAGTGACTTAGAATAAACAGAAAACCGTCGAAAAAAATTAAGCATAGAGAATATAGGAACAAATCGCTTTTAAGGCATGCCTACCTTCATGTCACTAGAAAGCGACGCACATATGCTACAAATAGGTACGAATGCAACTTGATAGCCAGTGTACTGTAAAAGTAATAATTTGGTATCCGCGACCTTCTTCTACGTCGATATTAAACCTGTATGTTTTGCGTTCCCAGGTGCGCCTGTCCGCCGGCGTGGCGCTGGCCATAGCGCACGAGCGCATCTCGGACCCCGACGCGGAAGAGGAGCTCCCGCTCGTGTCGCTCGTGACCCCCACCCTGCAGACCCTCGCGCGCGAGTCTCACAAGTACCGCGCTAAAAAGGACCGCAAGTTACAGCGAGCCACCTTCCGGGACATACTCAAGTATTTCGAGGTTCGTTTGATATTCGTGTTAATAGAAAAAAAAGGTGGAGTCAACCGACATTATCAACTTGGTGTCAACAGATGACAATTATTGACTGAATTTGTAAATATCTTTCTAGTATTTTTAACACAAAATGATATTCTAGTCTTCTCCCTATACGTGCAAAGCGCATTGTGACCTGCCGTCGATGTATTTTATATTTGTAAAATATACGACTTGCGGGATTGATCAAAAAGAAAATCATCTCAAAATCGAAAGAAGAGTGTTAAGTTAAAGTGGTCATTTCATCTGAACTCGGATCAGACGACCACGGCCCAAATATTCCACAGCGTGCGCCACAAAATAATGCTACAGTGTTACAGCATTATATAAACTGGCGATCATTTTCTTTTCCGTTGACAAAGAAAGTGATAGCATTGTTTTTGAAGGTGATTTAATTTTAATGGCGTTTGATGTAACTGTCAGATAAACATTACTATTTTCTCGATCTACTTGCACAGATAACAAACAATGTTAAAAGGTAGGAGTAAAAAAAATCAAGCATACTACAGATTGTGTTATTGTTATTGCAGGAAGACGAAGTACCGTCGCTCTCGATCCGCGTGGGCTCGGAGACAGTGGAGTGTGGCTCGTGGGGCTCGCGGGCCGCGTACGAGGCGCTGGCGGGGTCGCTGGGGTCGGGGCTGCAGACGCTGGCGCCGCACTGCGTCCCCCTGCGGGTCGCGCTCGGGCTGGGGGACGTGATCCCAGCTGACGTGCCGCACAGGAAGCTCAACAAGCTGCAGCGGGTACGTGGCAGGAGGTCTTGTTGCTGGTTCACTGGCAGCCTCTAGCTAGTGGGATCGCCGAGGTTCTATAATGGGATCACTAGAGCCCTCTATTGAGGTCGTCAAGATTAATAGGGTCTTCTAATTGAGTCGTCGGATTTGTATAAAAAAAACTAGGGTTCTATAGCGGGGTCAATGTATCCCCCTGAGGGTCCCGCTCAGGCTCGGTGACGTCATACCAGCTAACGTGCCGCTCAGCAAGCTGCAGCGGGTACGTGCATCACATTTAACTCATTCATAGTGATCCTGGTCACGGCACCAAATTGTAACATCATCCTTAGGCAAGTTGTAAAATCATATTTAGACAAGATATAAAATTATCACTAAAACTCCACACTGGAGTCGAATTCGAAATTTTACCCATCTTACTACAAAAAAGTTAGACATCTGTTGAACACTTGATTAAAAAAATCGTACCAAATAACTCTGTCTATGTCATTGATGCGCAGATGTCAAAAATGACTATGACTTGACTTCTGCGCATTAACTGACATAGCCAGTTATTTTGTGCGCATTTTTTAAATCAAGTGTTCAACAGATGTCTAACTTTTTTGTAGTAAGACCCTACTTGTTTTGTTCCTTAAAACATTATGAAATCACCTGATGATGATGTCAGTTTTGTAGTCCTCTAACTTCAGTTAAATTTTCAGATGCAAATGTTGTAAACTTTATGCATAAAGTCGACTTTTGAAAAAGTGGCCTATTTTAAATCGACTGGGAGGGTATTTTAATTTTAGATAAACGTTATAATTTTGGTTCCTATGCATTAAGGAGGAGTTGAATTACAAATTTACAGATCATTTGACAAAGAATAAAGTTGTTTAAATAATCTATGAAGTTTACTTTTTGCAAAAAGTTTACAACATTTGCATCTGAAAATTTAACTGTAGTTAGAGGACTACAAAACTGACATCATATTCAAATTTCAGCTCTCCATCACTTCCGGAACGCGAGTTATTGAATTTACAATAAACCTGTTTTTTGCGAATTGTGGACGATCCTCTGGACCGATTTTGCTCAACCGGGGCTCATTCTCTTTGTTTTTTTATTGCGCACATTTGTTACATTTTACTATTTTTTTTTTGTCCGAGCTTTAGTTATTCCCCTAGAAGCGAAAAAAAGGTTTCTACCACTTTTACCATTTTTTTCGGCTTCAGAGCGCCCAATATTCACTTATAAAAATTATTGGTATCAATTCCTGACACTTTGATCTATAGTATAGATTAACTACGGGATTTTCTTTTTGTATAGATTCTAACAAAAAAAAAATTCCCGTGGAATAGGAATTTACTAGGCCAGAAAGCTAATTATATCTGACTACTTTGAATCGACTGCGACTATTTACCGAACTAACGGAAATCGCCATCGAGTCTTATTCGAATAAAAATCCCTACTTGTTAAGTCCCTAGTCCCTACCCTAAAACCTTGATTAAAACTATTGTTAATTGAAACTGTTTTATTTATTTCAGCACCTACAAAACAACGCGGCTTGCAAAGCACGCACCCTCGCTCGGAACAAAAACCGCGACAAGCGATCCGCCGCGCTCGCCATGTAAATGCTACCTACATCACATTCTGGCTACATGCTATCCGGTATCGAGAAATATAGTCTATTTTAAAGCTAAAAGGAGAGAAAGTAAACATTGATTCTTGCTTGTTTTACCGTTGAGGAATAATAAAAGAAATGGCTGACAATTATCTATTAAAAGTTGTGACCCAGAAAAGCATCAATCTCGCGCCCTCGTCATCCCCTAGGTACCAATCGACTCCGTAAATACCATTGGTAAAAACGGAATAAGGCTACGCTAAGGCAATGATAAAAAGCATTTACCTCACTGAACCTACGAGTAGATGGCACAGACTCGTTCAGAAAATTTATTGTAGTGAAGTATATTATAAAAATATACAAAATTCCAACAAACTTTCAGTGAAAATATTTTTTTTACGGGATACTCGATAGACCGTAATAACTTTCGAGGCCATCTAGTTTTATACTCTTCCGGGTCACAATTTTTTGTAAGATTTTTCAGATGTTCTTTTAGCAATACTAATAACCACAAAGTTGCATTAGTTTTCGTCAAAAAAAAAATTGTGAATGTAACAATTGGCGAATCATGGATGAGTTTTGTTATATGCGAAAACTTGAGTTTATTTTGCAGAATTTTGTTTACTTTTTATCGCTTTTGGTATTAAATTGAGTAAAGACACTACTCATAACCAGGATCTAGTTCCAACTCCTTAAAAAACTGTTTATTAACGGTGTTCTAACAAAAAATAATAATACACACAGAGTATTTTTGATAGGTTTTTTTTTGGCCTGACATGTTTCTTTGGAACAATTCATTTTTCGTTATACCGTCAGTTGACAGTGTTTTTTTTTCGGAGCTAATTGTGTCTATAGATTAGTAAAAGCTCTTTCACCATTCTATTTCTTTTTGATGAATTCTAAAATAAATTACAATTTAGTATCAAAGTATAGATACATTTTAGATTATTATTAGTTATTGCTATAATATTTAGTATGGTGAAACAGCCAGATATGTATATATGAAATTTAGGTTTGTTGAAATTTCTGTAAAAATAATAGATTAATTTTATGTTTTGTTCTCATCACTCGTCTGACACCGCGATACTTTATCGTGTCAGCTAAGAAACGATTACTCTAAGGTTTCCATGACGACTGGTTTGGCTTAGGGTATATTGGATGCTGGAAAGTAGGGATTTTGCAAATATGGGGCGCTTCCAAATCAACTGCGTTTCTTTAAGTATGTTACTCGGACCATAAAATTTAACAACTTACCATATAGAACACGTCGAAAAAAAAAAATTATTGGATTCCCATAGAAACTGCATCAGCTGTAGCGCATTTTGTATGGGAGGTAAATTTTCTTTTATGTTCCTTCAGAGAATGAATTGTAATTGTGCGATGGGCTGGTTTCCGCAACTTGACGTCAAAGCGCCTATTTTGCGTGTGGAAAAGAAAGCAAGCCGGTGACGTTGCTGGCTACTTCAGGAAAGCCCGCGGGAACACCAAGGTACTTTGCCCTGTAGGCTGTAATCTGCCTCCTCAGGGGAGTTCAGTTTAATGGTCCGGTCCGAGTAAAATATTCAAAGATTAGGAAGGATTCATTCATTGATTAGGAAGCATCCTATATAATAGGTCTTTACCTATGAAATTGCCGAAATTTTCTTACAGATTAATGAGATCATAATTCCTATAATTCTAATGCTATTTTTTTAATTTGTCTTATATTTAAAAGTTGACTTCAAGGTTATCAATTTACGCATAAAATAAAGTTTTTATTTTTAGTTAGATATATAAAATTAAAGGTTCGAAAATTGTTCGTCTTAAATGTCGTCCGATTTCATCATTGGATTTGTTATATTTTTTTACAGATAATATTTTTCGAAAATTAAATTTAAGCTTCTGTTAGTATAATGTCTTCCTAATAATGCTTAAAAAATCAAAAAAATTGGATTTTTAATTCCTAAGAAAAATGCAAAAATGTTAGTACTGAAAATTGAGTTTACCTAAAATTCGCCAAGCAAAACGGCAATTTCATAGGTAAAGACCTATTATTCTTACCTAGATCGTCCACCTTCTAGTTCGTGGTCGCCATTTCATCTTTCTCCCCCTTCTCCCACCGGAGAAACCCTTGTTGATTATATTGTATAGCTTGCCTTCGTTTGTTGGCAATAGGTACCAGTATTTGGCTATAAAGCGATTCGCTGTGACAAAGTCTCGTGATGTTTTAGTTTATATTCAGGTCTTTGCAAAATATACTACTCAAAACAAAATAAGGGTCAGCAGGTTTTTTTGATATATCATTAATTGTAATTTTTCAATGAAAATTCGATAAAAATTTCCACTGAGCATTATTTGAAACATTTATTAGTTCAAATTGTAAACAATAGAATAAGCTAAATAAAACGTACATAAAAATATACACCACTTTTATCGTTTCAATGATATATCAAAAAAACCTGCTGGCCCTTATTTTGGTTTGAGTAGTATATATCTAAACATTTGGCGGCAGATTTCACGGTAAAAGACTAAAGCATAGAATATGGGAAGTGTGTCTGCACTAAAAGACTGTAGATGACAAAAGTGTGGATGTCGTTTTTGACGTATGTTTTGTTTAACCAACACCATTCGGCGCATGACAGCTATAAAAAATTAACCATTAATATATAAAAATAAAAGTTTTAATTGGTTTTTTTCCCTTCTTTGTAAGCAGATATTTTAGTTTTCAAAATAAAAATATTTTGATTTATAATTAAGCAATTTTATGTTTTCAACTGCAATCTTAGCTGTCATGCGCCTAATAGCGTTCACGTAAATGTCAGTTTTCGCCAAAATTTACGAACTTATGTCATTATGTACTTATTACTTAAGTACGTATTCTATGCTTGTCTTTATTTTGTGATTAGATTTAGACACTGAGCTTAGATATGCTAGCAAAAGTTGTAATGTTGGCTAAATAGGCTAGTTGTCAAACCAAAGAAATTCGTGTATTTTGAAAAAAAGATGAGTAATTAGAATTGTCTGAATATAGCTCGGTTTTCCTTTAAACTGACTGCATTTTGAAAATGTCATTGCAGTTTTGGGGATCTGCACTTGTAATAAAGCTTATGACTGTATTTAAACTGAATTTTGGTGATAATTTGATTTGAAATAGTGTACGTTATTTGTTTGAAATTAACCATTTTCATTCTAAAGTCCAGCCTTAATAGTGGTTTAGAGTACAACTTTTAGTTGCTACTGCAAATCTACGTACTTGTCTGTTACTTAAACTTTCAGAAAAAAATCTTTTTTTTTTCTTTACATAGGGAATTGTGACTGCTTTCTAATTAATCGAACCATAAAACTGAACTTACTCTGAGGAACATAGTTCGAAATACGAAAAAAAATACCTATGATCAGCTGATTCAGTTTCTATAGGAATTGAATTTTATTTTCATATTTCAACCTTTTTACTCGAGGAAAGTTGTACAATTTCAAGGTCCGAGTAACATACTGAAAGGATAGCAGATGAGAGATGACTAACACTTTTTTCTTATATTCGTGCGAAAATATTATGCCGTTGGACCTGGCTATTATCTTGCTAAATGACAGAGGCTATCGGCGGCTTGAAAAAAACACGCTTTCATGGCTGTTGCATTTAAAGTTGTACTTTAGGACCACTTCAGGGCAATCTTAATAGATTGTACATGTTCACATAGCAATAAATTTGTGTTTTAATCCCATATTCACTAGGATAACGTTATCGGTGTTTTTTAATACGATTTAGACTTACTCCATATCTTGGTGGTTTTGGCTCGTCTCAACCCTATTATATAAAGATTGGTGGAGTAATAATTTTATTCGCGCCGTTTACTCTTTAGCTGGGACCAGGAAAAACGGTTAATACTCAGAATGATAATCCTATAACGCGGGTAAATCGATTGACGCAGTGCTTTAACGGTATTTTCTTACTGCAACCTGTTCACTTAATTCGGCCAGGTTGCGACACAGATGGGTTGTATTATAATATGATTATTGTTTGGAGCCATTACCATTTTGTGCCTCGTCCGAACTCCAATAGTCCGACCGAACTATTGGCGGTACCAACACGATTAATTTTAGTTGAACGTTTAAAAATACCGAATGTGACATCTATGTGGATACTTCACTGCCATAATGGTGAACTGTTGCAAGCAATTTTAGTGAAATATTTTATATTTTACTCGTAATTTTACTTTAATGTTACTTATATTTTATTGATATATTTTTGTATAAAATTGACGGTTAAGGTTTTGATTTGTTATAAGTTGATATCACAATCATTGTTAATTTATAAATAGCCCCAATTGTAGCTATTTTCGTGGTTAGTTTCACCGTTGTCGGTAAATCAAGCTGTGGAGTAAGGGAGGCATTACTTTAAAGGTCGATGTAATATTTTAGTGCGGAAAACTGAAACTGCATTTTCTTTCGAGAATTTACTATATCAATTATGAATTTTGGACTATCGCTTCAGATGGTCGAGTAAAGTTGATTATTGAGAATTAGGTACATACAAGATTTGTATTTTTTGTTTATTTGTTCATTTTGTGCTATTAAATTGTGCCTTTTATGCCAATTTTAACATAGTATTTTTGCTCAAGCCTGAGCTTGCCGTCAGAATTAATAAAAGCCAAAAATGCGGTTTCAGTTTTCGTATAGTATAAAGCTACGACTTGCACTACATCATTTCGAAGAGTTTGAAAATCGCGACGATTCTGTTTCCTCTCGGTCATAAAGAATTAAGGGCATGTTTCGAATTTGGTAGAGATTACCCTGACAGTAGGATAGCTCTATATGACGTCCGTATGTGGTGGTCTCCAAATAAACAAGATTTTACAAGAAGCAAAATCGCCGCTATTTTGAATTCCTTTTTAAATAACCGTGTATGTGGAGTGCAATTCATATTTTCTCTGTAAATATTATTTTGAATTGTGTACGACACCGCTGCCGCCTGCATTGTACATTAATTAGGCTAACGGAATGTTGAAATAATATTTATTATGAGAATTCGTTTGTTTTATTTAGCAAAAGACTACACCAGTCGGGCTAAGACGCGCACCGCGACTTACGTGACTACAGCTAGAAGACAAAACCGGTTTAGTCTATGAAGACTAGTACAGTCCAGGTATAAATTATTATCTAGGGTCAAGTCGCAGTGTGCATGCTAGCTGGGCAACCCTTTATTCGACGAAATTAGTATTAGTATTTATTCATTGCAAAGTGTACATACAACAGTTATTGATAATGTACATACCCTGTAAGGGTGTAGCAAAGAGGGCGTTAATACATATTTAAGTACTTATTCACTATCTTAGTACATTAAAAAAATATAACATAACAGAAATTAACGCTAACATAATATGTTTATTACCTATGTTAAAATTATATACATACATAACATCACGCCTTGTTCCCGTTGGGGTAGGCAGAGACCACAGTTCTCCACCTGCTACGATCTTGACATACAGAAAAGATATTTAACAAATATTCTTATCTGTCAAAAAATCATTAATTTTATAATAGGCTTTACTAGTCAATACAGTTTTAAGTGTCTTTTTAAATGTTTTTTCGTTATCTGTCAGTTTAATCGAATCTGGGATTTTATTATAAATTTGTATGCATCTGTATAGTGGGCTATTACGGAACATCTCTAGCCTGGAAGTTGGAGGGACAAGTTTAGTTTTCCTGCGGTCGCTTTTTACAAATTCAAACAGGCCAATATGTTGTCTCACGAACATGGCAGTCTCCAATATATACAAAGAGGGTAATGTAAGGTGTTTTTCTGTAATAAAATAAGGTCGACATGAATCTCTTGAACGGATATTGTAAATAATACGAAGACACTTCTTCTGCAAGATCAGGAGGTCATTAGCTTCTGTGCTGTGGCCCCACAACATCACGCCATATCGCAGCCAAGAGTAAGCGTACGCGTAGTAGGCTGACAGCGCACACTCACGATTGGTATTTGTTTTGAGCACTGATAAAGCAAAAATAAATTTTGATAATTTGGATTTAGTTTTCTCAATATGATTTTTCCAGTTTAAATGTGTGTCTATTGTAATTCCTAATAATGTAAAATGGTTGGTTTCTTCGATATTTAAGCTTTTTGAAATAATTTTCAGATCAAGTTGAACTTTTTGAAATGGCTTGAATTGTATTATTTTGGTTTTTTTCTCATTTATTTGTAAGTTATGATCTTGTAACCATTGTTTGGTTTTATTGAAAATTTCAGGGGTTATGCGCATTCCCGTACAAAGTGAACTCGCGTTTATATTATAGTATAGGTGATCCATCGGGACGTGTTAGAGATATTTGTTAAAGGAACCATGAACACTAAAAATAACTGAATTCAAAGATTTTCAAAAAGACACTTGTACACTACCCGGGAATCAAACCAAAATCAATTAATTATTATTTTAATAAATTTTATTTATAGTAAAATTCCTGACAACCTACGCAATCAACTTTCGTAATAAAATAACATAACATTTTTGTTTTGTGAGCTGACAAGATTCGATTTCCGAGTCGTGCACTTTCTGTAAATGTAGTTTTTCTTAACTCTAAAATCGACATGGTTCCTTAGAACAAATATCTGTCATACTGACCCATTCCGATGGATCACGTTATAACTGCACTTTGACGATCTACAGTTTGTAAGGGACGGTGTACCGAAAACGCGAACAGGCGTGCTCAAAAAAAGTGAACAACTTTCATAAAAAAACATCTTTGGGAAATGGAAATAATATTTGACCTCACAATTTGCTCACTTTGATCGATCAGTTTGTATGGAGATCAATTTTTTTTTTTCATTTCCCAGAAATGTTTCACGCCCATTCAATTTGAGGGTCCGTCCCTTACACCCTGTATATCCGTAATATCACCCCTTCCATAGATTTTGGGACAGGTGCACTAATTTGCTTGAGCTTATATATAGATCCTACTACTGAAACGCCTAATAAATCAAATATAACTTACTTACTTACTACGCTGGCTCAGCGACCCAAAGTTAGTCTTGGCCTCCAATACGAGATGTCGCCACTTCTCCCGGTCTCGTGCGGTCTCTTGCCAGTCGCTAGCTTGGAACTCGCGTAGGTCTGCTTCCACCGCATCTTGCCAGCGATACCGGGGGCGCCCAACCGGTCTTTTGCCTGTTGGACATCCTAGATAGGCTCTTTTGTTCAAATACTTGGGCTGTACTGTGACTGATACCAATACACGGGACGAGGAAATCGATATTCGCATCCAGAACGCTTTAAGATGTAGCGCCGCCGTACACAAGGTTTTAGTGTCCAAGCTTCTCAGTAAAAGCACCAAAATCAGAGTCTATAAAACTGTCATTAGACCCATACTCATGTACGGATGTGAGGCTTGGACACTAACTCTCAAAGAGGAGAATAAACTCCTGGTAGCCGAAAGGAAAATTCTCCGCAAAATTTTCGGCCCAAGACAGAGGGAAAATGGAACATGGAGACTCCTCAAGAACACCGAAGTCGAAGACCTCCTGGCTGACTCCAACATCATAGGCGAATTTAAGGCGCACAGACTGCGCTGGCTTGGCCACCTTATTAGGATGGATGACGATCGTGGTGAAATCAAATATAAGGTCCTAATGGAATAGTGAACATAAATTTAACATGTTACTTAGAAATTGATCGAAATACGAAAAACCAAATGACCTCCCATACAAAATGCGCTATCAGCTGATGCAGTTTCTATGGGAGATTAAAATTTGATTTTCGTATTTCGAACAACGTTCCTAGGGAAAAGTTGTTGAGTTTCATTAGGACCAATATTGCATAAATTTGCGCACCGAGCCACCCTGCGTTCGGTTAACAGAACTAAGGGATGTTACAATACTTTTTTCAACAGAACTACTGGGAACAAAAAAAAATCCCGCTAGTTCGGTCAACAGAACTAGTGGGAATAAACTTTTTTTTTATGTTACTAGTGAGCAAACGAGCAGGTGGGCCACCTGATGGTAAGCGGTCACCACCGCCCACAACACCCAATGTCTTATTAATGGCATATTTTGACACCAATAAGACAGCTAAGCGCGTTGCTCACTTTGAGAACTAAGATGATTATTTTATCTCATGTGCCAGTAATTTCGCTGGCTCCCTTGCCTTTCGAACCGAAACAGCAGTGCAAACACTGCTGCTTCACGGCAGAAAAAAGCAAGGGGGTGGTACTTCCCCAGACGGACTTTCCACAAAAGCCCTACCTACCACTTGGCCGGTGTTTAGGGATATTTACATAAATAAAACTCCGATTTAAACACATGACTAGCTTTATTTTCAGACAGTTTATATCCACCCCCAAAACAATCGTTCCGTAAAACAACGTTATCTTACATAAATCCTTACGCTAACACCATCTTACCAGGCACGAGGACTGCCCTCCTGCTTGACTAGATTATTAGACCGAGAGCATAGACGAAGAGATCTAATTTAAAGATATGTTTATTAAGCTTTTTCATACAAATCCTACACTGGCAAATTTTAATTTTGAACCCTCGCAGATGCTTCAGTATTTTTTGCTTGCAAACTTGAGGTTTTCTAGGGCAGACCATTATTACTACATTTTTTGTGCAGACCCGTTTCTTTCATTTCTCTGGGAGTCTGGGAAACTATCTATACTAGAAATAATGTTAGCTTGATTATTGTAAACGGGGCAGCAATGCGCGTGAGAGCAGGATGGCGCGATATGCGTCTCTCGCTCCAATATCTTAGGTACGCATCGTTCCGTCTTTCTGCTGTCATTCGAATCAGGCTACATTATTTTGTATACTAAGTTCAAAGTGACTCTAGCCCTGACGGTTATTTTCTGCGCATGGGTGACAGGCGGAGAGCCCCCCCACCTGCCGAGCTTACCCCTGCGACTTGTAGTTCGCTGCCTGCAACTCATTTTTGAGTTCTGCGCACTATCGGTCAGAGCTTGCAACCTATTAACTATTAGTTCGGATATGGGTCCTAAGATAAAATAACCCTGTAATACTCAAGTTTGATCCCATTGCAAACCAAACGTGAGCAGGAGCGCAGTCCAAATATTTCGTTGCTCATTTTAAACATCTGATACAGGTGGACTAAAGTAGCTCCAATGCTGAAGGTTAACGCGCAAAACTCAAGAAATGTATCACGGGAGAGCGACATTTTCATTCATTCGCCGGTCGCTATTAATGAGCAGTAAATTACCGTCAGCATCGGAGTTACAATAATACAAATGTAGTCGCAAAAATCCTAACATTTACCTGAATCGGTACAAAAGATAAGCTCGTATGATACACGCAGACCAAATACTGTAGCTAAAAGATTTTAAAAGAGACTAGATTCCGTCTTTAAAATTGCTGGATTCGAAACATAAAAAGCCAAAACCGTCATTTTATATCGTAACCGCTTACTACTAGAGTGAGAGCAAACTTGACTCATTTGTAGAGCAACGAAACCACCCTAGTGACTTAGCCCTACTACCATTATTCATAGATCTGGCGTCTAAATATGTCGAAAAACGTCGTAAGAAGCGCGTGCGCATTAGTCATTCATTACAGTCTCGGCTCCATTACGCCCTCCCCTGATGCTCGGGCTGCAATAGCGACAATAGGGAATATCCATAATTTTTTTTTGTCGCATTTATTAACCAAATATAAAAATAACGTAGGTAAGATGACAAAAAGTGAAATTAATTTAAATCGGCTAAGAAATACGGCCGATATAATATTAAAAATTTAAAACTATTAATTACGCGTCGATTAGATCCGACATGGACAGTGACGTCACATGTCACTACGGCCATGAAAACTCCATGTTAACATTTCGTTTTGCTAGAAAGAGACAGAAACAAATCTTCGATGGCTTATATCCTTTTTAATTTCATAGTTATTCGAAAAATAGTTTTACTAAACTGTTTACTACATGAGGATAATTTTTTAAAATAAAAAAAATCAAGCAGATTCCCTGTTGCATCTTAATATACTATTATGCATTGTGTTTTCATAAAATAAATAAAAACAGTTGCACATTTAGTAATATTGGATCGTTATTTTCTGCGATGTGGTGTGTGGTCTTCATTTTAGAACTCGCCGAGAACTGTCATTTATGTTCCTGCACATTAGTAGGTAGTCTATGATCTAGTAGTCTAGGATCAAGTAGTCAAAATAATTAAGTTTTTAGCTACAGTCAGGCCGTACGTACATTAATGTATGTCAGAATAACACTCATTTAACACCTACTTAACACTATGTTCTTGTAAACATCTATATTTTGAATGGTACACAGATTCTTATAGTAACATCCAACTAACATAAATGACATTCATTAAAATCTAGTGCAATTCCGAAACTAGTATATGCAAAAATAAATAAACATTTTCCAATAAATAACTGACAAAAATAATTTTAAATGTGATATTTTTTTCTACGTGAAGGCATTGTTGATGGTACATTTATATTTTTAAGATAATATTCTATTAGATAGGCACTGGCCGTCCCTAAGACCCATATGCTTAAAAACATTAATTATTGTGTAGACAATAAAGTACTTATTAAATATGATATAGGGCCTTAAGGCGCTTTATACTATTGTCAATGGCCAATATAAATACCTTCTACTTTTTTAAGAATTTCAAATAAGGTTTAGCCATTTATTGTTTATAAAACTATCATAAGAACATCTTAATTTTTTTTCAAATGGCTGTTATGTGCCTTTCCGCCAGACGTGTGCTTGGCTAACCTGTAAATCTGAAAAATTTCAACAATAGGATTGCTCAATTCCCAGATGCTAATTTAACCATAACTGAATATACGCGTCTTGCTCTCTCCACCTTATTCGCCAGAGTGAGATGAGCGTACTTTGTTATTGTTATAGTTTGATGGTGCTGTTGACACTGGCTGAGATGCACCATCTATCTTGAAGAATAACAAAATATGTTCATCTCACTTTCACAAATGGTATAGAGATTGGAGAGAGTGAGGCGCGTGAATTCGGTTAGCGTTATAGTTAGATAATGCAACTCAGCCTATAGGAAAATGAACCTATAGAATTGCTCCATTTTCCTGGCTTGTAAAATGAAGCAATCTTACTGGTTTGAAAAATGGCAAGACATCTTTAATCAAGGCTCACACTTCTTTGAAATTCTCATAAAAGTTCCATACTCGTACACAAGTGGACAGAATCGAATGATAACATCGACAGAACGAATCACAACACCGATAACGTTTATTTGCTGCGGCACAACCAACGGTACCAAACAACGTGGCAATTCGAGGTATATCTGTTAAGGCATCCGTCAAGGCTGATATTTTTAAAGGGTTCCCCTGATCCAACTGGCACGAGTAAAAAAAGATTACTCGCTAAGTAAATAATTTATCAAAAAGTCCGGTCAAAACAGAATTGAAGTAAGTACATCACGGTTTGTTTATCATGTTGGGGTCACCAACTTTACCGGCGAGGTTTCGGTGAGGTTTATGTTTTGAGGGTAAAGGGGCCGGGCTCCTAATTCCCAACGGCCACTGCGACCTGCGTAGATCTATTTTAACCAAACGTTTATACTACATTTCCTCGGCCAAACCGACAGCCTCAAAGAAGAAGCTGACGATCTGCCTAGGATTGAAAGTTCGAGCATCCTCAGGGTGCAGTATATGTCCTCCTGTTTCAGGAGGAGGACATATTCGGTATGGTTAAGGTTCGACTTTCTTCAGGAGCAAGACAGCCCGTGGCCCCGATGTGTCGGGGAAGAGCTAACTACTATGTGGTAGATTTTATACTGCGCAATATTTTGTCATCTCAGCTAGCTTTTAGTAGTACTAAAACCTTTCGTGGCTAGCCGCGGCTACACGAAATGGCGAATGCCGCACGCCCGAGCAGCTCTGTTACCTTAGCCAATGCCTTAGCTTAAGGCGGTTGCTGGGTGGCAGCACCTTACTTTTAGAAATAAATTTATTGCGTCGCAAATACAAAACTTTTCAGTAGTTTTGTTCGTTTGGCGGCAATATAGGGCAATGTTATAACCCATGACATCACAGCTCAGCTTATCATTTATAGCTTTGTATTGGTAAAGTGCTAAAAGTGGCCGTTTTTGGCAGTTGTACAATACAAAGCTATTCACGATAAGCCGTGATGTGATGGATAATAAAACATAGAACTACCCCAAATTGCCGCCAATCAAACAATCATTATTAAATGTTCTGTATTTATGACGCAATAAATTTATTTCTCAAAGTGGCAGCATTTCTGCTCAGCAACCACCTTAACGCATACTTGGGTTTGCTACAAAAAACTTATCAACTCTGTAAAATACTGGTTACTGTAGTTAAGATACAAGAAGTATTAAAAGTGGCCGGCTTTCGCACGATTTGTATCTATAACTACATGCAGTACCTACGAAATATTTCATACAGTAAAAAGATTTTAAATAAACTACCATACCTTTACTTCAATCTGTCTGTCCGGCTTTTTGATAAATCATGTACTCGGCGAGTAATATTTTTATAATGATGGGGGCGCCACTTGGCTTACGTTACAGGAACCCCATAAGAACAAACCAAATGTAGAGGGGTGAAAATCGGTTACTTGAAGAAGTTTTTGGATTCCAAACATACTAAAACAATTTTTTCAATACGTGCCTTTTAGGTCCATGAGATAATTCCGTATCTGGCGGGAGTTCAGACACACTGCAGGCTATCACCTTTCTTGGTTGATATTCCAGTGGAATTCTGTGTTTCCGAGTTTATATAACCCGAATCAATCAATTCATCTTAGAGCACCGAGGATCGCTATCTCTGAGGCTACTCCTATTTAACAAACTACTATCAGGCAGTGCAGTGGCATAAAGCTTCTTCTCTATTAAGGCGATATGTAAGTTTTTTTGGGTATTCTAAAGAGAAATATCTTTATATTTACCCAATATCTTGCCGTGATTTTCAGGTATGTATTTATTGACCATTAAAGTGAGGGCATCACCAAGACCAAAACATGATTAGTGAAAATCGATCGACAAAATAAAAATCCAAAGTTGCCTCTTCAATTTTCATTTATTCCTCTTTTTGTGGAATCGGAGGTATTTTAAGTAGTGAAATTAAGTATACAGAATGGTATTTGTAGTTGCTAGGGTTTGCCCAACCTAATTTTTTATTTTATTACTTAGTTTTTACAAAAAGTCGATATTTTATATCAGGCGCTTACGTCATTTACTTTTGGTAACACGCACAGTATATCTGTCGCAATCGAATGCATTGCGGATTGCGCACTTTATCCCTTTCTCTCAAGCGAAAAGACTGCGCGCACTGTCAAATATCTATCTTTTCCCATAGCCTCTTAAAACTAATGCCGACAAAGAAAATAAAAACATTAGATTTAGGAGCTTTAATTTTAAAGACGATTTGTGCAGTCGAAAGCACCGTGCGAAAACTTTTGCCAAGCAATTTTCACTTCTATTTTATTTTTTGCAAAATAGGGTATATTTCAAGATCACGCTTTCATATCGTATGTAATATGATGGTACTTTAAAGGAAATCAATATAATAATTTTGATCCTTACACTCAGCACAGCCTCAAAAGCACAATTTATTATTCACTAACTGATTGAGTAAAAAGTATTGTCAAGCATCATAAATAATTGTGTATACTATGATATTGTAAGTATAGTTTATTGAAATTGCAACGTCCTTTGGTAGTTCATGATACATAATTGCTACTTAAACAGAAGTGACTACTTAATTTTTAACGACTTATTTATACTAAGTGACTTAGGCCATAATAAGGTAACATCGAATAGGATATACATACATGAAAAATTATTTTATATCAACACTCTTTATTTTGTTTATACAAGTGCAAGAAACAAGAATTAATGTGTGGTCACCTTGTGATGAAGAATTTGACATTTACTGATGATCGATAAAAAAGGTATCTTTTATTTATTTGAGCTATTAAATCTCTTGCAGGCTTGGACACTAACTCTCAAAGAGGAGAATAAACTCCTGGTAGCCGAAAGGAAAATTCTCCGCAAAATTTTCGGCCCAAGACAGAGGGAAAATGGAACATGGAGACTCCTCAAGAACACCGAAGTCGAAGACCTCCTGGCTGACTCCAACATCATAGGCGAATTTAAGGCGCACAGACTGCGCTGGCTTGGCCACCTTATTAGGATGGATGACGATCGTGGTGAAATCAAATATAAGGTCCTAATGGAATAGTGAACATAAATTTAACATGTTACTTAGAAATTGATCGAAATACGAAAAACCAAATGACCTCCCATACAAAATGCGCTATCAGCTGATGCAGTTTCTATGGGAGATTAAAATTTGATTTTCGTATTTCGAACAACGTTCCTAGGGAAAAGTTGTTGAGTTTCATTAGGACCAATATTGCATAAATTTGCGCACCGAGCCACCCTGCGTTCGGTTAACAGAACTAAGGGATGTTACAATACTTTTTTCAACAGAACTACTGGGAACAAAAAAAAATCCCGCTAGTTCGGTCAACAGAACTAGTGGGAATAAACTTTTTTTTTATGTTACTAGTGAGCAAACGAGCAGGTGGGCCACCTGATGGTAAGCGGTCACCACCGCCCACAACACCCAATGTCTTATTAATGGCATATTTTGACACCAATAAGACAGCTAAGCGCGTTGCTCACTTTGAGAACTAAGATGATTATTTTATCTCATGTGCCAGTAATTTCGCTGGCTCCCTTGCCTTTCGAACCGAAACAGCAGTGCAAACACTGCTGCTTCACGGCAGAAAAAAGCAAGGGGGTGGTACTTCCCCAGACGGACTTTCCACAAAAGCCCTACCTACCACTTGGCCGGTGTTTAGGGATATTTACATAAATAAAACTCCGATTTAAACACATGACTAGCTTTATTTTCAGACAGTTTATATCCACCCCCAAAACAATCGTTCCGTAAAACAACGTTATCTTACATAAATCCTTACGCTAACACCATCTTACCAGGCACGAGGACTGCCCTCCTGCTTGACTAGATTATTAGACCGAGAGCATAGACGAAGAGATCTAATTTAAAGATATGTTTATTAAGCTTTTTCATACAAATCCTACACTGGCAAATTTTAATTTTGAACCCTCGCAGATGCTTCAGTATTTTTTGCTTGCAAACTTGAGGTTTTCTAGGGCAGACCATTATTACTACATTTTTTGTGCAGACCCGTTTCTTTCATTTCTCTGGGAGTCTGGGAAACTATCTATACTAGAAATAATGTTAGCTTGATTATTGTAAACGGGGCAGCAATGCGCGTGAGAGCAGGATGGCGCGATATGCGTCTCTCGCTCCAATATCTTAGGTACGCATCGTTCCGTCTTTCTGCTGTCATTCGAATCAGGCTACATTATTTTGTATACTAAGTTCAAAGTGACTCTAGCCCTGACGGTTATTTTCTGCGCATGGGTGACAGGCGGAGAGCCCCCCCACCTGCCGAGCTTACCCCTGCGACTTGTAGTTCGCTGCCTGCAACTCATTTTTGAGTTCTGCGCACTATCGGTCAGAGCTTGCAACCTATTAACTATTAGTTCGGATATGGGTCCTAAGATAAAATAACCCTGTAATACTCAAGTTTGATCCCATTGCAAACCAAACGTGAGCAGGAGCGCAGTCCAAATATTTCGTTGCTCATTTTAAACATCTGATACAGGTGGACTAAAGTAGCTCCAATGCTGAAGGTTAACGCGCAAAACTCAAGAAATGTATCACGGGAGAGCGACATTTTCATTCATTCGCCGGTCGCTATTAATGAGCAGTAAATTACCGTCAGCATCGGAGTTACAATAATACAAATGTAGTCGCAAAAATCCTAACATTTACCTGAATCGGTACAAAAGATAAGCTCGTATGATACACGCAGACCAAATACTGTAGCTAAAAGATTTTAAAAGAGACTAGATTCCGTCTTTAAAATTGCTGGATTCGAAACATAAAAAGCCAAAACCGTCATTTTATATCGTAACCGCTTACTACTAGAGTGAGAGCAAACTTGACTCATTTGTAGAGCAACGAAACCACCCTAGTGACTTAGCCCTACTACCATTATTCATAGATCTGGCGTCTAAATATGTCGAAAAACGTCGTAAGAAGCGCGTGCGCATTAGTCATTCATTACAGTCTCGGCTCCATTACGCCCTCCCCTGATGCTCGGGCTGCAATAGCGACAATAGGGAATATCCATAATTTTTTTTTGTCGCATTTATTAACCAAATATAAAAATAACGTAGGTAAGATGACAAAAAGTGAAATTAATTTAAATCGGCTAAGAAATACGGCCGATATAATATTAAAAATTTAAAACTATTAATTACGCGTCGATTAGATCCGACATGGACAGTGACGTCACATGTCACTACGGCCATGAAAACTCCATGTTAACATTTCGTTTTGCTAGAAAGAGACAGAAACAAATCTTCGATGGCTTATATCCTTTTTAATTTCATAGTTATTCGAAAAATAGTTTTACTAAACTGTTTACTACATGAGGATAATTTTTTAAAATAAAAAAAATCAAGCAGATTCCCTGTTGCATCTTAATATACTATTATGCATTGTGTTTTCATAAAATAAATAAAAACAGTTGCACATTTAGTAATATTGGATCGTTATTTTCTGCGATGTGGTGTGTGGTCTTCATTTTAGAACTCGCCGAGAACTGTCATTTATGTTCCTGCACATTAGTAGGTAGTCTATGATCTAGTAGTCTAGGATCAAGTAGTCAAAATAATTAAGTTTTTAGCTACAGTCAGGCCGTACGTACATTAATGTATGTCAGAATAACACTCATTTAACACCTACTTAACACTATGTTCTTGTAAACATCTATATTTTGAATGGTACACAGATTCTTATAGTAACATCCAACTAACATAAATGACATTCATTAAAATCTAGTGCAATTCCGAAACTAGTATATGCAAAAATAAATAAACATTTTCCAATAAATAACTGACAAAAATAATTTTAAATGTGATATTTTTTTCTACGTGAAGGCATTGTTGATGGTACATTTATATTTTTAAGATAATATTCTATTAGATAGGCACTGGCCGTCCCTAAGACCCATATGCTTAAAAACATTAATTATTGTGTAGACAATAAAGTACTTATTAAATATGATATAGGGCCTTAAGGCGCTTTATACTATTGTCAATGGCCAATATAAATACCTTCTACTTTTTTAAGAATTTCAAATAAGGTTTAGCCATTTATTGTTTATAAAACTATCATAAGAACATCTTAATTTTTTTTCAAATGGCTGTTATGTGCCTTTCCGCCAGACGTGTGCTTGGCTAACCTGTAAATCTGAAAAATTTCAACAATAGGATTGCTCAATTCCCAGATGCTAATTTAACCATAACTGAATATACGCGTCTTGCTCTCTCCACCTTATTCGCCAGAGTGAGATGAGCGTACTTTGTTATTGTTATAGTTTGATGGTGCTGTTGACACTGGCTGAGATGCACCATCTATCTTGAAGAATAACAAAATATGTTCATCTCACTTTCACAAATGGTATAGAGATTGGAGAGAGTGAGGCGCGTGAATTCGGTTAGCGTTATAGTTAGATAATGCAACTCAGCCTATAGGAAAATGAACCTATAGAATTGCTCCATTTTCCTGGCTTGTAAAATGAAGCAATCTTACTGGTTTGAAAAATGGCAAGACATCTTTAATCAAGGCTCACACTTCTTTGAAATTCTCATAAAAGTTCCATACTCGTACACAAGTGGACAGAATCGAATGATAACATCGACAGAACGAATCACAACACCGATAACGTTTATTTGCTGCGGCACAACCAACGGTACCAAACAACGTGGCAATTCGAGGTATATCTGTTAAGGCATCCGTCAAGGCTGATATTTTTAAAGGGTTCCCCTGATCCAACTGGCACGAGTAAAAAAAGATTACTCGCTAAGTAAATAATTTATCAAAAAGTCCGGTCAAAACAGAATTGAAGTAAGTACATCACGGTTTGTTTATCATGTTGGGGTCACCAACTTTACCGGCGAGGTTTCGGTGAGGTTTATGTTTTGAGGGTAAAGGGGCCGGGCTCCTAATTCCCAACGGCCACTGCGACCTGCGTAGATCTATTTTAACCAAACGTTTATACTACATTTCCTCGGCCAAACCGACAGCCTCAAAGAAGAAGCTGACGATCTGCCTAGGATTGAAAGTTCGAGCATCCTCAGGGTGCAGTATATGTCCTCCTGTTTCAGGAGGAGGACATATTCGGTATGGTTAAGGTTCGACTTTCTTCAGGAGCAAGACAGCCCGTGGCCCCGATGTGTCGGGGAAGAGCTAACTACTATGTGGTAGATTTTATACTGCGCAATATTTTGTCATCTCAGCTAGCTTTTAGTAGTACTAAAACCTTTCGTGGCTAGCCGCGGCTACACGAAATGGCGAATGCCGCACGCCCGAGCAGCTCTGTTACCTTAGCCAATGCCTTAGCTTAAGGCGGTTGCTGGGTGGCAGCACCTTACTTTTAGAAATAAATTTATTGCGTCGCAAATACAAAACTTTTCAGTAGTTTTGTTCGTTTGGCGGCAATATAGGGCAATGTTATAACCCATGACATCACAGCTCAGCTTATCATTTATAGCTTTGTATTGGTAAAGTGCTAAAAGTGGCCGTTTTTGGCAGTTGTACAATACAAAGCTATTCACGATAAGCCGTGATGTGATGGATAATAAAACATAGAACTACCCCAAATTGCCGCCAATCAAACAATCATTATTAAATGTTCTGTATTTATGACGCAATAAATTTATTTCTCAAAGTGGCAGCATTTCTGCTCAGCAACCACCTTAACGCATACTTGGGTTTGCTACAAAAAACTTATCAACTCTGTAAAATACTGGTTACTGTAGTTAAGATACAAGAAGTATTAAAAGTGGCCGGCTTTCGCACGATTTGTATCTATAACTACATGCAGTACCTACGAAATATTTCATACAGTAAAAAGATTTTAAATAAACTACCATACCTTTACTTCAATCTGTCTGTCCGGCTTTTTGATAAATCATGTACTCGGCGAGTAATATTTTTATAATGATGGGGGCGCCACTTGGCTTACGTTACAGGAACCCCATAAGAACAAACCAAATGTAGAGGGGTGAAAATCGGTTACTTGAAGAAGTTTTTGGATTCCAAACATACTAAAACAATTTTTTCAATACGTGCCTTTTAGGTCCATGAGATAATTCCGTATCTGGCGGGAGTTCAGACACACTGCAGGCTATCACCTTTCTTGGTTGATATTCCAGTGGAATTCTGTGTTTCCGAGTTTATATAACCCGAATCAATCAATTCATCTTAGAGCACCGAGGATCGCTATCTCTGAGGCTACTCCTATTTAACAAACTACTATCAGGCAGTGCAGTGGCATAAAGCTTCTTCTCTATTAAGGCGATATGTAAGTTTTTTTGGGTATTCTAAAGAGAAATATCTTTATATTTACCCAATATCTTGCCGTGATTTTCAGGTATGTATTTATTGACCATTAAAGTGAGGGCATCACCAAGACCAAAACATGATTAGTGAAAATCGATCGACAAAATAAAAATCCAAAGTTGCCTCTTCAATTTTCATTTATTCCTCTTTTTGTGGAATCGGAGGTATTTTAAGTAGTGAAATTAAGTATACAGAATGGTATTTGTAGTTGCTAGGGTTTGCCCAACCTAATTTTTTATTTTATTACTTAGTTTTTACAAAAAGTCGATATTTTATATCAGGCGCTTACGTCATTTACTTTTGGTAACACGCACAGTATATCTGTCGCAATCGAATGCATTGCGGATTGCGCACTTTATCCCTTTCTCTCAAGCGAAAAGACTGCGCGCACTGTCAAATATCTATCTTTTCCCATAGCCTCTTAAAACTAATGCCGACAAAGAAAATAAAAACATTAGATTTAGGAGCTTTAATTTTAAAGACGATTTGTGCAGTCGAAAGCACCGTGCGAAAACTTTTGCCAAGCAATTTTCACTTCTATTTTATTTTTTGCAAAATAGGGTATATTTCAAGATCACGCTTTCATATCGTATGTAATATGATGGTACTTTAAAGGAAATCAATATAATAATTTTGATCCTTACACTCAGCACAGCCTCAAAAGCACAATTTATTATTCACTAACTGATTGAGTAAAAAGTATTGTCAAGCATCATAAATAATTGTGTATACTATGATATTGTAAGTATAGTTTATTGAAATTGCAACGTCCTTTGGTAGTTCATGATACATAATTGCTACTTAAACAGAAGTGACTACTTAATTTTTAACGACTTATTTATACTAAGTGACTTAGGCCATAATAAGGTAACATCGAATAGGATATACATACATGAAAAATTATTTTATATCAACACTCTTTATTTTGTTTATACAAGTGCAAGAAACAAGAATTAATGTGTGGTCACCTTGTGATGAAGAATTTGACATTTACTGATGATCGATAAAAAAGGTATCTTTTATTTATTTGAGCTATTAAATCTCTTGCAGGAATTTATTAAAGGCACAATGTTCTGATAAATTAATTACTTAAATGTCAAAAACGTCATGCATTAATCTTGAAATTACTGCTATTCAGAGACGTCACTTAAATTTCGTTAATTCTAGTACCTTTTTTCGTTATTAGTACGGTCAACCGCTTGTCGGTAGAAACCTTTTCAACTCTATTACCACGCCATAAGGTCCAAAAGTGTTTCTACTGATGTGCGGCCGTGTGTACCACCCCTTGCCTTCTTCTACCGTAAAGCAGTAGTTTTTGTACTGATGTGTTTCGGATCGAAGGTTAAGGAGGCCAGTGAAATTACCGACACATGAGACATACCTGCTTAGTTCTCAGGGTGGGCAACGTGCTTTGCTATCTTATTTGTGTCAAATTCTGAATAATAAGACAGTAGGTGCTGTAGGCGGTGGTGACCACTCAGGTGGTGGTATCACTTACCACTTGTAACGTATAAAAAAGTCTCATTTGTTCTTTTTGATTTCTTGGACCTTTAATTAACAGCGCTAGATTTAATAAAAGATAAAATTTAAGTGGTGTCTCTGAATGCGGCAGATAAAAAATAAACAGTGACTTACTTAATGTATTAAGCTTGCGCATATCACGAAAAAAATAGAATAATATTTGAAATTATCCAAATATAATTTTGATCTATTTTTTTTATAGGTACTTGTAAAAGCTTTTAGGGATCAATCTGATAATCTTTCCATACAAAACAGTTCAATTTCGAATGGACTCGTTATATTCTTTGGGTTTTTTAAGTCTTAGAATAAAATGTTGATTATGAGCCTTGCAACATTTTTGTTAATATATGTACTCGAAAAATTCATGAGAGTTCACTGTTCTATAAGCGTGGTTTTATGTCCCCTGTGAACTTATAAAGGGTGTTAGGGTCCTTGAAACTGAACAACTTTCTCTAAGGAACATAGGTTGAAATACGAACATTTTTTTATATCTCCCATACAAAATGCGCAAGAAGCTGATACATTTTTTTAAGTTTTTAGAGGCATAGTTGTTCAGTTTCATGATCTGGCTGCACAGTTTCAAGGATCACAGTGTTTACCCTGTCACCTTGTAGATGCGCTTATGTTTTTGTTCAGTTTTAAATCCAATTAATTCGAGGCCCTGCATTTGTTACTAGCATAAAATGCGATTCTTTGGTATACAATCCTAAAGGTCAATCCATATATTGGTGAAGTCAAAAAATAAAAAAAAAAAAACGAAAAAAGAACGTATATTTTATACAGGGCAAAAATTTGTTTATCACTGATTTTTTTTATCTTTCAACTTCCGAAAGTTGTTCAGTTTTATGGCCTGAGTATCATGGACCTTATATATATACGGTTTTACCGCCCGGCCGTGCTGTTTAATGCCGGCCCGAGTATGTGTGTAGCAACCCTTACTTTCCTCACATTTTGACCTAGGTATGTTCCTCAGGAAAATTTGTTCAGTACCATGAGTAGATTCATATACTTCAGGCTCGTACTTTTCTTAACACCCTGTATATGTCTGATTTATAATATTAATAGAAATAATATATGATCAATTATGATCACTCCTTCTTCAACCATGTTTCTCTAATGCCCTGAAATGTATCTGTCACCGGAGAAAAATAACAATCGTAAGTTGATCAATCCGCGAGTTTCCTTAATCAAAAATAAAATGAAATCCCGTTTGCCTCTAAAAAAGAATAATTTACTTACTTACTTACCTACTTACTTTTAGAGAATCATTTAAAGTTCATGAAAACCAAGTAATTTTTAATTTCATACCTAGGTAGTTTTACATTTACATACATACATACCATCACACCCCTTTCCCGTCGGGGTAGGCAGAGACCACAGTGCTTCACCTGCTACGATCTTGACATACTTCCCTTGCTTCCTGTAATTTCATCAATCCTTTCATACATGCTCGTCGGTTTAGGGTACTTTTAACCTGGCCTTTAATCAGAACGTCCTTAACTTGGTCCTGGCACGTTCGCCTAGGCCTTCCCCTTCCAACGTTTCCATTCACTCTCGCCTGGTAGATCTCTTTCGTCAATCTTCGTTCATTCATCCTCTCTACATGACCAAACCATCTCAGCATCCCTTTCTCGATAATTTGGTGTTAAAAAGTTACTAAACGATGACAAGAATTATGACGTCATCGTTCAAAAACTTCATACAAAATCTATATGATTTCTGTTTTGACGTTCAATAAAGAGTAGGTCAATTGACTAGGTTGGAAACTTGCGGATTGCCGTGTCAGTTGGTTCATCATAGCATCCCATGAAAACGTCCACTACAGGACAGGGAGCTCCCTCCGAAATCCAGCATTAACGCGAGGTAATTAGAATGGGATTCACCATAGTCACCATGCTTGTAAGCGTTGCGGCTGGCGACCGCAGTTGTAGGTGACCGCAGTATCTAAGATAATACGATACTCGGAAAGATGCTACTGCCCATCCAGTTCATGAACCCTTAGTCGCCTCTTACGACACTCACGGGTAGAGATGGCTTGGTACTATTCTTTACCGGCACCACACGGGACATTTGTCAGTCCGTAGTATCTAAGATGATACGATACTCAGAAAGATGCTGCTGCCCACCCTCCGGTTCATGAACCCTTAGTCGCCTCTTACCTGACCTATGGATCTACAAGTTTCCTAAGAGTTTATTATTTTTCTACAGTTAATCAACTGACTGTCAAATGTCCCGTGTGGTCAAATGTCCCGGCTAAGAATAGTACCAACCCATACATAGCCGTGGGTGTCGAAAGAGGCGACTAAGGGTTATAAACTAGAGGATGGGCACCAGCATCCTGCTGTGTATCACGCCATCTTACTTACTGCGGTCACCTACAACCGCGGTCCATGGTGCCAGCCGTAACGCTGACAAGCGAGGCGACTATGGTACTTTCCCTCCACACTTCCAGCAAAAGCTAGAATTCTAGAGGGAGTTCCCTGTCCTGTAGTGGACTTTTCATGGGATGTTGTGATGATAGTCGCCTCTTACGACACTCACGGGTAGAGATGAGTTGGTACTATTCTTTACCGGCACCACATGGGACATTTGTCAGTCAGTCGATTAACTGTCGAAAAATAATAAACTCTTAGGAAACTTGTAGATCCATAGGTCCGTTAGGTAAGACAAACACAAGACAGGGTGAGAATAACATGGCTCCCGGCATGGCTCGCTGGGTACGGTCGTGTGGTGGTAACCAAACGATCGCACCGAGCGAGCCAAGCGAGCGCGCTGCGGCAGCACACGGCGAGTGTTAGGAGCTAATTCGGGACAGTTTAATGAGTTTAACGGATTCTGCAGTTTTTTACTTTCGAGCGGAGCGAGAAAGGTATTGTATTCGTGAAAAAAAAAAGTTTTTCTAATTTTCTCAAAAATGTGTTCTATATCACTTAAACATCATAAAAAACAAGTCTCCCAAAAATTTCCGTCCGTTGGTCGGTCGGTCGGTCGGTCTGTCCGTCACGCTTTGGCCTAGCGGCTAAACGAATGGTCCGATTGACGCCAGATTTTGAATTTAGGAGTTTTATGCAAATCCATCGAAGGGATCTAAGTGGTTTCTTGCTGGCTCTCATTTTGAGGGTAGCTGTCATACAACGAAAATGCAACATTGAAATTTTCTCAAAAACGGCTGATAGAATCTTGATGAAACTTTGCATGACCAAGCATCTCCATGCAAGATATCTTGCGCCAGTATCAATTGATCTATGTAATTTCATATAAGGCTCAGAACAAAAACCTCCTTGCTTAGGGAGTGTTCCTGTACCACCAAATCGTAAATATGAGATTTACCCAAAATTGGTTCCATTGAGTTTATTAAAATTTTCTATAATATTAATCCTGGATTGGTTGTCTACCTGACTGGATATTATTTATGACTTTTTTCAATAAAATTTAGAACACAGGGTGTTCCTAAAACTGAAAGGGCTTGCTCAGTAGACCAAACTGAACAATTATCCATAAGGAACATGTGTTGGGAAATTTAAAAAATCTCCATGCAAGTATCCCACGGTAGTATCCATTGATCTGTGAAAATTCATATAAAGGAGGGTGTTCCAGTACTACCAAAAGTTAAACATGTGATTTACTCGAAATGGTTTGAGGTTTGTTTGTTTTAATGTTTGACAATTTGAATTCTGAATTGATCTGTATATTTCATTCAAACATTTTTTTTTAAACAAAAAAACGTAAATAAAAGTTTGTATTTCCATACTATGTGTATGGCATTACAAATTTAAGTTTGCGGTTGATAGTTTTTCCTTGAGTATTGCGAGAAAGTAAGTGCAGTGCTGCTGTACCATTTATTTTTTATGTTACAAGTGAGCAAACGAGCAGGTGGGCCACCTGATGGTAAGTGGTCTCCACCGCCCATAGCACCCACTATCTTATTAGTGATATACTTTGACAAAGCGCAAGGTGGGCAAAGCGCTTTGCTGTCTTATTAGCCAAAGACAGTTAAAATATTTTCCAACCCTGTGAATTAAGATGTTATATCTCATGTGCCAGTAATCTCCCTTACCCTTCAAACCGAAACACAGCAGTGCAAACACTGCTGCTTTACGGCAGAAATAGGTAAGGGGGTGGTACTTCCCCAGACGGACTTTGCACAAAAGCCCTAGCTATCACCTCCAAACTTATAAACTTACTAGAAAATTGATCAACTTACGATTCTTTATATTTTTCAGTGACACATCTATTTTGATCCTGGAGCCCCAAAATTTTTATTTTCTCAATAAAAACGTTCGACTTTCCATACTAAAGTGGTCACGTAATCAATACATATATGAGATGCTACGAATAAATAATAAGTCAGGAACTATAATTCAGAACAAATTCCAAACAAAAAGTGGGCCTACGTGAAACCAAAAGGACGCATATTCAAAATACGAATCAATTGGTTCAAATTCAGAACGAGAGCAGCGATTGGTTCGCGCGCGTGCTGCAAAGTAGTTGAGCCAATGACGCGGTGGAACGACTTCTGAAATACACGACTTTCGCTGGGTCATTTTTTGAGCGCAGTTACAATTCCTGACTTATTATTTATTCGTAGATGAGATGTCAATTCGAACATTGCCCCGTTTTAATTATTAGAACTGGGCTTCGGGAGCAAAACAAAATATAGGAGTTGTATTTTTTTTTACATCCACTAACGCTTATTCCCTAACGCATATTATGACTAAAATGACTTATTTCAATAAAAACATTTAAAAACTAAAAAAATAAACGAATCTTATGATTGACTATCGCATTCTCAGAAAGTTGCTCCACGTGTAGTAGCCATTTCGATTTGTTGGTTAGATATAGTTGTACTATTTGATTCTGAAAAGAACATTGTAAACAACCGTTATTTTTTTTTGTTTTCCTTTTTCTTAGGTGTTAAGGTCAACAACCGACCCAATCTGCCAAACTGCTAGACTTTAACCAGTTTCTTAGTATCATTTCAACATTTGGTGGTAGACCTCTGTGAAATATGTCTTGTCTATTTAGACTTCCAGGCTTAGCTGGTCGCGTCCTGACTACTAGCTTACTATATAGGGTGACTTTTAATTAGTTCTTGATAGAAAAAGCTATGAATGTACTCATGATACTGAACAACTTTCCCCAAGGAACATGGGTCGAAATACGAAAATCAAGTTTTGACGTCCCATAGAAACCGCATCAGCTGATAGCGCGTTTTGTATGGAAGGTCAAATTTGGTTTTTCGTATTTCGACCTATGTTCCTTAGGAAAAGTTGTTCAGTATCATGAGTACATGCATATCTTTTTCTATCAAGAACTAATTAAGTGTCAACCTATATACCACTAATAGCCAGTTTCACAAAGCGACTTTAAAGTTAAAGCTCCTTTAAAACACTTCTGACACTTTCTTTGTCAACAAAACGGAATAAATCAGCAATAGATTTAAAGGAGGTTTAACTTTACAGACGCTGTGTGAAACTGGCGATATGACTAATTATACATAGTGCTTTAATTGCCTTCTTGGTACATACATACATACATAACATCACGCCTCTTTCCCGTCGGGGTAGGCAGAGACCACAGTCCTCCACTTCTACGATCTTGACATACTTCCCTTGCTTCCTGTACTTTCATCAATCCTTTCATACATGCTCGTCGGTTTAGGGTACTTTTAGCCTGGCCTTTATTCAGAACGTCCTGAATTTGGTCCTGGTACGTTCGCCTAGGCCTTCCCCTTCCAACGTTTCCATTCACTCTCGCCTGGTAGATCTCTTTCATCAGTCTTCGTTCATTCATCCTCTCTACATGACCAAACCATCTCAGCATCCCTTTCTCGATTTTGGTCACTACGTCTTCTTTTACGCCACACCGTTCTCTTATCACACTATTTCTAATCCTGTCACTCAATTTAACACCAATCATACTCCTTAGCGCTCTCATTTCCACTGCATTAATTCTACTTTCATGCTTCTTCTGCCATACCCAGCTTTCACTGCCTTCTTGGTCTTAACTTTAATGACTAGAACAAGATGGCATGTGTTCATAAAGGCAGGTCTCGACTTCGGGCGGAAACCATGGAACATTCTTACACGTAGCAAATTGCTCGCGAGCCCTTTTTGGCGCCATTTTTTCCACGTTCGACCACGCGAGCAATATTTGACCGCGGCAAATCTACACTACGGTTTATTGCTCGCATATGAGCAATGTGTGCGGTGTTAGCGCGCTAATAGTCGGTTCAAAACTTGCTCGTATTCACTCGTTTAGGCGACGTGACGTCATCAGTGACGTTACTTTACCGCGCTATCATTGCACACGAAAATGAGGTAGTGCAGCGTGTGCGAAACGTCAAATTCAAATGACATTAGTCATCAATCATGTTTTCGATAGATTTCTTAACTTTTTTTGGGGTTTTTGGAATTAATTATCTAATCGAATAATCATTATCTCAATAAATTCCAAAAAAGCAAAGCAAAATCAGAATTTTAATTTTTCTCAGTGACATTGACATAACCGCGCTCTAGTCCAGTTTAAATCTGAATTCGACGAATGCACGCATATAGAAATAAACCAACTATATTCAGTGAATGTAATGTCTGCAATGTATTCGAGAAATAAACCATAGTGCTAAATGCAAACAACGCCCTGACGCTCGCGCTGTCAAAATAAAAATTACATGGAGGATATTTTTTTTCAATTAAAAAAATCATGCATATTCTCTATTGTGGCCTTGAAGGCCTGCTATCGTATACTGCTTGAGAAAAAATTTCTTTTTTTCAATTGAAATTATATCTGTGAAGATCTGTCATTGGCTGTTTTTATTTAAGAGGCTACCTCCCGTCCACTAGCGCCCCCATCAGTTTAAAAAATATTACTCACTAAATACAAAACTTATCGAAAATCCGGAAAGACAGATTGAAGTAAAGGTATCCCAGTTTATTCGGAACCTATCAATTCTGAAATAGTAGTTTAAGATACAAGTTCCGTAAGTAGGGTTATTACAAACGAGTTGACGTTTTGTTTACCATCGGCACGAGTTTGTCATAACCCTTACGGACGTGTATCTTACGACGTTTTTCAATACATTTGGGAGAAAACAGGTATAAGTAATACACTTGGTAAAGGAACCAACCATGGGTACTGTCAGCCTCTTGTTGATTTATGTTTTCCTGGTACTCTCCATTTTCTTTTAAATATAGGTAGGCAGTCGTAAAAAGTCACCGCTGTAGTATTTTTACAAAATAATTTTATGATCAGTGTAAAAACTCCTTGGTATTATACTTTTTTTACTTACCGCACTAGTTCGGTAACTAACTACTTACGAGCAATGTTTACGTCCTTGTAAGTACGTTTTTCGAGCAAATGTATTGAAAAACGGCCACTTTTAGCAGTTTTTGTATCTGTAACTACAGTGAACTTTATTTTACAGAGTAAATAGTTTCTAAATAAACAAATGTACCTTTACTTCAATCTGTCTTTCCGGATTTTCGATAAGTGTCGTATTTAGCGAGTAATATTTTTTTAACTGATGGGGGCGCTAGTGGACGGGAGGTAGCCCCTTAATTAAGCTTCTTATCTTGTTAAGTAGCTGTTGGTCTTCCGACCATTAATTAAATAAAAAAAAAAAACCCTCACCAGGCCGCCTACTGCGTGCGCGCCTTCTTGCACTCCTGCGGCTCATCATCATCCTCATCATCATCAGCCCACTCCCAGTCCGGGTCGTCGGGGTCTGGTTCCGATTCTCGCGAGTTATCTTCTAGAGGGAGGTTGCTGTTATCCTCTTCTGGTTCTTCTTCCTGAAAACACAATATATTTTTGTTGAAATATCATGAAGCGTGATTATAATGACAGCAGGATAGAGATATGTATGAGAGAAGGACGGAGCGATACCTGTCTCTGTCCTTCTGATGTATAGCGATTATTTTTTTATGTCTATGGGCTTACTCTTGAGTTCTTGAACTCAATATATCATATAGCAGCCGGATCATATAGCAGCCGGATCATGTAGGATGACGGTACCTGTCGCTGCATGACGCCGATGGCCGGCTGCTGGCAGTGCGCGCCCACCCGCCGCTCGATGAGGTACGACACGTACTCGTACAGCAGCCGGATCATATAGCAGCCGGATCATGTAGGATGACGGTACCTGTCGCTGCATGACGCCGATGGCCGGCTGCTGGCAGTGCGCGCCCACCCGCCGCTCGATGAGGTACGACACGTACTCGTACAGCAGCCGGATCATATAGCAGCCGGATCATGTAGGATGACGGTACCTGTCGCTGCATGACGCCGATGGCCGGCTGCTGGCAGTGCGCGCCCACCCGCCGCTCGATGAGGTACGACACGTACTCGTACAGCAGCCGGATCATATAGCAGCCGGATCATGTAGGATGACGGTACCTGTCGCTGCATGACGCCGATGGCCGGCTGCTGGCAGTGCGCGCCCACCCGCCGCTCGATGAGGTACGACACGTACTCGTACAGCAGCCGGATCATATAGCAGCCGGATCATGTAGGATGACGGTACCTGTCGCTGCATGACGCCGATGGCCGGCTGCTGGCAGTGCGCGCCCACCCGCCGCTCGATGAGGTACGACACGTACTCGTACAGCAGCCGGATCATATAGCAGCCGGATCATGTAGGATGACGGTACCTGTCGCTGCATGACGCCGATGGCCGGCTGCTGGCAGTGCGCGCCCACCCGCCGCTCGATGAGGTACGACACGTACTCGTACAGCAGCCGGATCATATAGCAGCCGGATCATGTAGGATGACGGTACCTGTCGCTGCATGACGCCGATGGCCGGCTGCTGGCAGTGCGCGCCCACCCGCCGCTCGATGAGGTACGACACGTACTCGTACAGCAGCCGGATCATATAGCAGCCGGATCATGTAGGATGACGGTACCTGTCGCTGCATGACGCCGATGGCCGGCTGCTGGCAGTGCGCGCCCACCCGCCGCTCGATGAGGTACGACACGTACTCGTACAGCAGCCGGATCATATAGCAGCCGGATCATGTAGGATGACGGTACCTGTCGCTGCATGACGCCGATGGCCGGCTGCTGGCAGTGCGCGCCCACCCGCCGCTCGATGAGGTACGACACGTACTCGTACAGCAGCCGGATCATATAGCAGCCGGATCATGTAGGATGACGGTACCTGTCGCTGCATGACGCCGATGGCCGGCTGCTGGCAGTGCGCGCCCACCCGCCGCTCGATGAGGTACGACACGTACTCGTACAGCAGCCGGATCATATAGCAGCCGGATCATGTAGGATGACGGTACCTGTCGCTGCATGACGCCGATGGCCGGCTGCTGGCAGTGCGCGCCCACCCGCCGCTCGATGAGGTACGACACGTACTCGTACAGCAGCCGGATCATATAGCAGCCGGATCATGTAGGATGACGGTACCTGTCGCTGCATGACGCCGATGGCCGGCTGCTGGCAGTGCGCGCCCACCCGCCGCTCGATGAGGTACGACACGTACTCGTACAGCAGCCGGATCATATAGCAGCCGGATCATGTAGGATGACGGTACCTGTCGCTGCATGACGCCGATGGCCGGCTGCTGGCAGTGCGCGCCCACCCGCCGCTCGATGAGGTACGACACGTACTCGTACAGCAGCCGGATCATATAGCAGCCGGATCATGTAGGATGACGGTACCTGTCGCTGCATGACGCCGATGGCCGGCTGCTGGCAGTGCGCGCCCACCCGCCGCTCGATGAGGTACGACACGTACTCGTACAGCAGCCGGATCATATAGCAGCCGGATCATGTAGGATGACGGTACCTGTCGCTGCATGACGCCGATGGCCGGCTGCTGGCAGTGCGCGCCCACCCGCCGCTCGATGAGGTACGACACGTACTCGTACAGCAGCCGGATCATATAGCAGCCGGATCATGTAGGATGACGGTACCTGTCGCTGCATGACGCCGATGGCCGGCTGCTGGCAGTGCGCGCCCACCCGCCGCTCGATGAGGTACGACACGTACTCGTACAGCAGCCGGATCATATAGCAGCCGGATCATGTAGGATGACGGTACCTGTCGCTGCATGACGCCGATGGCCGGCTGCTGGCAGTGCGCGCCCACCCGCCGCTCGATGAGGTACGACACGTACTCGTACAGCAGCCGGATCATATAGCAGCCGGATCATGTAGGATGACGGTACCTGTCGCTGCATGACGCCGATGGCCGGCTGCTGGCAGTGCGCGCCCACCCGCCGCTCGATGAGGTACGACACGTACTCGTACAGCAGCCGGATCATATAGCAGCCGGATCATGTAGGATGACGGTACCTGTCGCTGCATGACGCCGATGGCCGGCTGCTGGCAGTGCGCGCCCACCCGCCGCTCGATGAGGTACGACACGTACTCGTACAGCAGCCGGATCATATAGCAGCCGGATCATGTAGGATGACGGTACCTGTCGCTGCATGACGCCGATGGCCGGCTGCTGGCAGTGCGCGCCCACCCGCCGCTCGATGAGGTACGACACGTACTCGTACAGCAGCCGGATCATATAGCAGCCGGATCATGTAGGATGACGGTACCTGTCGCTGCATGACGCCGATGGCCGGCTGCTGGCAGTGCGCGCCCACCCGCCGCTCGATGAGGTACGACACGTACTCGTACAGCAGCCGGATCATATAGCAGCCGGATCATGTAGGATGACGGTACCTGTCGCTGCATGACGCCGATGGCCGGCTGCTGGCAGTGCGCGCCCACCCGCCGCTCGATGAGGTACGACACGTACTCGTACAGCAGCCGGATCATATAGCAGCCGGATCATGTAGGATGACGGTACCTGTCGCTGCATGACGCCGATGGCCGGCTGCTGGCAGTGCGCGCCCACCCGCCGCTCGATGAGGTATGACACGTACTCGTACAGCAGCCGGATCATATAGCAGCCGGATCATGTAGGATGACGGTACCTGTCGCTGCATGACGCCGATGGCCGGCTGCTGGCAGTGCGCGCCCACCCGCCGCTCGATGAGGTACGACACGTACTCGTACAGCAGCCGGATCATATAGCAGCCGGATCATGTAGGATGACGGTACCTGTCGCTGCATGACGCCGATGGCCGGCTGCTGGCAGTGCGCGCCCACCCGCCGCTCGATGAGGTACGACACGTACTCGTACAGCAGCCGGATCATATAGCAGCCGGATCATGTAGGATGACGGTACCTGTCGCTGCATGACGCCGATGGCCGGCTGCTGGCAGTGCGCGCCCACCCGCCGCTCGATGAGGTACGACACGTACTCGTACAGCAGCCGGATCATATAGCAGCCGGATCATGTAGGATGACGGTACCTGTCGCTGCATGACGCCGATGGCCGGCTGCTGGCAGTGCGCGCCCACCCGCCGCTCGATGAGGTACGACACGTACTCGTACAGCAGCCGGATCATATAGCAGCCGGATCATGTAGGATGACGGTACCTGTCGCTGCATGACGCCGATGGCCGGCTGCTGGCAGTGCGCGCCCACCCGCCGCTCGATGAGGTACGACACGTACTCGTACAGCAGCCGGATCATATAGCAGCCGGATCATGTAGGATGACGGTACCTGTCGCTGCATGACGCCGATGGCCGGCTGCTGGCAGTGCGCGCCCACCCGCCGCTCGATGAGGTATGACACGTACTCGTACAGCAGCCGGATCATATAGCAGCCGGATCATGTAGGATGACGGTACCTGTCGCTGCATGACGCCGATGGCCGGCTGCTGGCAGTGCGCGCCCACCCGCCGCTCGATGAGGTACGACACGTACTCGTACAGCAGCCGGATCATATAGCAGCCGGATCATGTAGGATGACGGTACCTGTCGCTGCATGACGCCGATGGCCGGCTGCTGGCAGTGCGCGCCCACCCGCCGCTCGATGAGGTACGACACGTACTCGTACAGCAGCCGGATCATATAGCAGCCGGATCATGTAGGATGACGGTACCTGTCGCTGCATGACGCCGATGGCCGGCTGCTGGCAGTGCGCGCCCACCCGCCGCTCGATGAGGTATGACACGTACTCGTACAGCAGCCGGATCATATAGCAGCCGGATCATGTAGGATGACGGTACCTGTCGCTGCATGACGCCGATGGCCGGCTGCTGGCAGTGCGCGCCCACCCGCCGCTCGATGAGGTACGACACGTACTCGTCGTACAGCAGCCGGATCATATAGCAGCCGGATCATGTAGGATGACGGTACCTGTCGCTGCATGACGCCGATGGCCGGCTGCTGGCAGTGCGCGCCCACCCGCCGCTCGATGAGGTATGACACGTACTCGTCGTACAGCAGCCGGATCATATAGCAGCCGGATCATGTAGGATGACGGTACCTGGCGCTGCATGACGCCGATGGCCGGCTGCTGGCAGTGCGCGCCCACCCGCCGCTCGATGAGGTACGACACGTACTCGTCGTACAGCAGCCGGATCAGATGAAAAGAGCCGAATGACGCCGCCGACCTATACACCACACAACCCATATATTAGACAAAGCAAGCCTCTGGAAAAGAAAACGGGCGGAAGCACGATCGGGTCGTGTCTCAATTTTTTAAAACAGAAAACATGTTCAGAACCAATTTGGTTCGTTAGTTTAGGTAGGTAGATATAAAAGTCTTGTTTACATCGGGGTAAAAAACTGGTCGCCATTACTATCTGCCAGTACGCTTAGAACCACGGGACTGTTTGGTGGATCGCTCGGAGGCTACTCGGTGATAGCCGCGCGTAGTCGTGAGTAATATTCCCGAAAATTGAGTTTCGGTGGACCTATTCGTACCATGTGTTTGCGCGGGGCAAAGGAACAGTGAATTTTGTGTTGAATTACAATTCGGAGGGCGTCTAGTGACTTGCGTTGTTGTGAAGCAAGTAGGCTTAGGGAGACGCCATTGTTGTACTGCGCGGCAGTGTTCGAACTCATATTTAATGTTATGCGTAATAAGTGACGTCGCGAATTCCGTTCGGAACAATATCCTGGCCCAAGGGAGAGCCGGGAATTGCGGTCATTGGACAATTGTGCGACGCACGCTCGTGATGGAACAGTTACCACGGCGTTTGGTCGAGGCGTGGCGAGAAACATAATTTGAATCTATCGTGGCAATCCGCGTAAATCTGCCAATATGACAAAATTGAGTCTTAAGTACTATAACTACTTTATTTATTTTTTTATTTTATAATAAAGGAGAACATAACAGGTAACAATCGGTACATAGCAAGAATAATAAATCTAATATTACATTATCTAGACTGATACCCTAAACATGTTCACACAGCATGATAAATTTACATTAAACATGTTTGTAAAAAGTTATTTATAATAAAATTATAAACGTGTTGAATTGAGAGGATAGCTCATTTGAGGACACTTGTGACAGCGTTTTTGAATGTTGAGAGTCGAGCATCAAAAATATCAATGTTGGTGTTATTACTACATTCTTCATTATACAGGCGACACATTCTGACAATGGGATTATAGTAAGATGTGTTATTGGTGTAGGTTTGAAGTAGAAACGTCTTTGGTTTTCGTAGGTTATATTTAGTGTTCAGATTCAATTGTGACAGCAAGAGCGGGGAATCTACGTGTGAGTGAAGAATTTTGTGCAGGTAAATCAAGTCTGTTCGTTTGCGTCTAGTAGTGAGCGAAATTACATTAAATGTTTGGAGCTTGTCAGAATAATGGGGAAGTGATCGACCGAAATTAAACCTGAAACAGAGAGATTTAAGAAATTTTTTCTGCACCCTTTCCATACTATTTTCGTGAACCACGTAACAAGGGGACCAGATTACTGCAGCATACTCCAAAATATTTCTGACCATACTGTTATACACCAACAGGACTGAGCTTGAACGCTTGAATTTTTTTGTAGTTCGCAAAACAAAACCTAAAAGTTGAAAAGCCCTGTTGGTGATATAATTGTAGTGGTCACGAAAGGAGAGCTGATCATCAAACATGACTCCTAGATCCTTAACTACTGATTGACGTGTGAGCTTTTCTCCGTTTATCAAGTAATTATATAAGATCTTTTGCCGTTTTTTGGTGAATGATATTATTGCACATTTGTCTACATTAAGAATCATACCATTACGCTGGCTCCAATCATAAATAGTATTTAGGTGTTGTTGTAAATAATCACAGTCAGAAGTGTTTGTTACTAGGCAGAAAACCTTTAAATCGTCAGCATATAAGAGACTTGGGCAATTTAATTTTTCAATCAAGTCATTTATAAAAACGATAAAGAAGAGTGGTCCCAGATGAGATCCTTGAGGAACACCGGACTTAATTTCAACAGCGTTAGAAGTATAACCTTTGAGAGCAACTAGCTGGTTTCTTTTGTCAAGGTATGAGCCCACCCATCGAAGTAAGGAGCCATGGATACCATATCCTTGTAGTTTTAAGCATAAGAGAGAATTATTGACTTTATCGAATGCCTTCTGAAAGTCTGTATAAATCACGTCTACTTGACCACCTGTGGCGAAAGAAGAGCAAAGAAAGTTTTTATATTCGAGTAGATTCGAAACAGTAGATCTATGTCTAACGAAACTATGTTGTTTTTCAGAAAGAAGAGGTTGTAACTGTTGATAAATATACTTATACACTACACTCTCAAAGACTTTTGCGATACAAGAAAGAATGCTAATGGGCCTATAGTTGCAACAGTTTGATTTGTCACCAGATTTATGTATAGGGACTACATGAGCAGTTTTCCAGAGTATGGGGAAGGTTCCGGTCGTAAGCGACATATTATAAATTATCGTTAAAGGTGTACATAGTTCTGAGGCACACGCTTTCAGAAATTTTGCCGGTATACCATCCGGGCCTGCTCCTTTTTTGGGATCAAGACGTCTTAGAGTTGCCTTGACTTCATATTCGGATACATGTAATGTAGACAAAGTACTGTTGCATTCTAAATTAAAAACGTCTGATTCAGTAAAGTTGTATGAAGAGCTGTCATAAACGGAATTAAAGTACATGGAAAAAAGCTCACATATCTCTTTGTTATCTGAAGCAGCTAGGTTACTAAAGGTCATTTCTTGTGGTATACTATTGCTGTTAGTGTCTTTTTTGCTATTTATAAATCGAAAGAATGGTTTAACGTCGTCTGTAAGAGAGTCTTCGATGGAATTAATATATTGGTTGTAACAAGTATTGAGTAGTACTTTTGATCTGGCACGAAGCATTGAGAATGTGTCATAGTCACGGGGATTATCGTACATTTTGTAGAGTTTATGATATTTATTTTTTTCGGCAAGACATTTTCTATGACTACTATTAACAGGGTATGAAAAATTTGTGTTAATCTATCTATTTATCTCTCTACCTATCTATCGTTCTATCAATCTAAATCTTATATAGAATGTATTCTTATATAGATCTATTTGCTAACTTTAACATGTTCTGTTTACCGGAGCCGTGTTTACCGGTGCTGTGTTTACCGGTGCTATTTAGCGTTGCCGTGTTTACCGGAGCTGTGTTTATCGGAGTTGTGTTTTTCGGTGCTGTGTTTACCGAAGCTGTGTTTACCGGAGCTGTGTTTACCGGAGCTGTGTTTTTCGGTGCTGTGTTTACCGGAGTTGTGTTTTTCGGTGCTGTGTTTACCTGAGCTGTGTTTACCGAAGCTGTATTTTTCGGTGCTGTGTTTACCGGAGCTGTGTTTTTCGGTGCTGTGTTTACCGGAGCTGTGTTTACCGGAGCTGTGTTTTTCGGTGCTGTGTTTACCGGAGCTGTGTTTAACGGAGCTGTGTTTAACGGAGCTATGTTTACCGGAGCTATGTTTAATGGAGCTATGTTTACCGAAGCTATGTTTAATGGAGCTATGTTTACCGAAGCTATGTTTAACGGAGCTGTGTTTACCGGAGCTATGTTTACCGGAGTTATGTTTAATAAGAGATATCTTGGACCACACCGCTTGCGCTAGTAGCAACACTGTGGAGCCGAATTTAAATGATCTTATTGACAATGACAATACATTGCTTTTTCGTGAAACCCAACAGACATAACTATACTACAAATCAATTTAGAATATTACACCAAAATGTCGCAAGTATCAACAGCAAAAGACGCTTATTACAATTATGTATTGCAGGATTAAGAGATAATTGTAAAGACCCTGATATAATTTGCTTGTCAGAAACATTTGTCGAAAAAGGGCAAGAAACTAATAAAATGAAAGTTTCTGGTTATGCTCTAGGTAGTACTTACTGTAGGAACAAGAAGGAAAAAAGAGGAGGGGTAGGAATACTTGTAAAAAACGGCATAGAGTTTAGAGAATTGGAGTATGTGAAGGATTTAGCATTAGATTTTCATTTTGAATGTTGCGGGGTACACATTCCAAAACAAAAGTTAACAGTGATTTGCCTTTACAGAATACCTAACAACAAAACCGATGTTTTGCATCATTTCTTTGAAAAACTTGATACACTGCTAGCAAAAGTTACAAATAGATCAAATCATACTGTAGTAATTGCTGGAGACCTAAATATTAACACTTTAAAGAGTAACAGGACTACTCAGGAACTATCCGATTTATTAAAATCACGCCGCATGTTTTTTCATATTGTTAAACCTACGAGAAAGGATGCTTGTCTAGATTTAATTATTAGTAATAAGAAAAGCGCTATTGGGGAAGTATTACCTTTTGATATTTCTGATCATGACACAGCACAGATGCTGAGTATACCCAAAAAATACTCCGAACTTATGATGAAGGGATATTTTGTATTTAAAAGAGATTACTGTGATGAAAATATCAACAAATTTTCTGACTGTCTAAAAAGTCTATCTTTCTCTGATGTAATGGCCATGTCTGATGTTAACCTTGCATATGATAAATTTTTCGAGCATTTCTCATTGTTCTATGACCTTTGTTTTCCTATAGTAAAAGTTAAAATAAAGAATAAAAACTCAAGTCATAGATGGATAACTAAAGGTTTAAAAGTAAGCAGCTAGAAAGCGGACGGTTCGTTTTGATTACTATGTCAATAAGACAACTCCTAACAAGAGAAGGTACAAAGCTTACTCTAAACTATTAAAACGATGTTGTGAATCAGCAGTAAAAATTTCAAATGATAAATTTATTAATACAGCCAAAAATAAATGTAAAGCAATTTGGCAAGTCATAGGAGAAGATGAATTTAATGTGCAAAAGCAATTTATATCTGAACTGAATAATAGTAAGAAAAGGATTATTGATCCAAATGACATCGCTACTGAATTCAATAATTACTTTATTGGTCTCACTAATACAACTACGAATAGCCTTAATACCAATAAAACTAAAGTGTCATCATGTTTCTTTCTTCGACCGTGTGACGATAATGAAATCTGTAGGATTATTAAAGCGCTAAATAATACCAAAGCAGAAGGACTTGACGGCATTTCTACGAAAGTCTTAAAAAAATGTAGGGACGTAATAGCACCGATACTCTGTTACTTAATAAATCTTTCGTTCCAATATGGAATATTCCCAGAAGCACTGAAATTGACTGTAGTAAAGCCAATCCACAAAAAAGGAATAAGGGATAACGTAGCAAACTATAGGCCTATTGCTATTATTTCAATAATTGCGAAAATCTTTGAAAAGTCAATGTACAATCGAATGATAAATTTCATAAATAAACAGAGAATACTGTGTAAGGAACAATATGGGTTCCAAAGCGGTAAATCCACGACCTTAGCTAGCTTCGAACTTGTGCACAACATAATCAGTAACCTTGATAGCAAGAAAAGAACGTTTGTCATATTTTTCGACATGACTAGGGCGTTTGATTTTGTTCACCACAATATATTGTTGAATAAATTAGACAATTATGGGTTCAGAGGAGTAGCACTTGACTGGTTCATGAGCTATTTGCAAAATAGAAATCAATGTGTAGAGGTTGTTAACATCAATGAAGAAGCCGTAGTAAATAAGTATTACTCCAATTATGAATACAACAACCTAGGTGTGCCCCAAGGGAGAGTATCCTTGGTCCACTTTTGTTCCTTCTTTACATTAATGACTTGCCTAGCTTTATTTCTCATCAATGTTGTTTGTTTGCTGACGACATTTCCCTTATAATTACAGCTGACTCAAATACTGAATTAAACAAACTGGAAGATGACATTAATATTTCTATTAACAAAGTGATAAAATGGCTGAATAACAATAATTTAAAAATTAACCTAACGAAAACTTGCTATATTAATTTTATGAATTATGGAAATATATCTGTTGACATGAATATTCAATATAATAATGAAATAATTAACAAAGTTGACAGTACAAAGTTTTTAGGGTTAATATTGGACAAGAATTGCAATTGGAAAGATCATATTGAAAACATTTGTAATAGAGTAAATAGTTTTAATTATGTTTTAAGTAGACTAAGAAAATCGTCAGCCATGAATACTATACTTACTGCGTATCATGGCTACGTAGCCTCAACATTAAGATATTGCCTCTTGATGTGGGGCAACAGTACTAATTTTAGTAGAGCTTTCAAAGCCCAAAAAAGGTCTACACGTGCAATCGTTGGTATACCTTCAAGTGAATCATGTAAACCGTTTTTCCGGAAGCTTAATATATTGACCCTCCCCTCTATGTACATTTTAGAAGTAGCAAAATTTGTAAGGAATCATAATTATCTTTTCAAAAAGAAATCCGATGTTAGTTCTAGGACTCTAAGATATCCTAATCAATTAGTTTTTGATAAATTGCCAAGAACTACACTTTACATGAAAAATAGTCATGCTATGTGTGTCAAAATATATAATGCATTACCAGATGCCTTAAAAACCCTCCCTTATAATATATTTGTAAATATTTTAAGAAAATGGTTGCTGGCTAAAAGTTTTTACTCTACGGAGGAATTTTTGACGAACCAGGTATCCTCCATACATAAATTTTGCATGCCCTAACTGGTTAAATGTGCTTGAACATTATTTATCTTAACATCTTGCCTGCGTGCAACACCACATTTATTGCAAATAAAGTTTTATGATTATGATTATGATTATGATGAGCTGTGTTTACCGGAGCTGTGTGTACCTGAGGGTGAGCTCGCGGATGACGAGCGAGGAGTAGAAGGACCAGTCGAGCAGCAGCCGCCGCGCGCGCGAGGTGTAGTCGGGCTTCTTCTCGTGCGGCGAGAGAGCGGACCGCACGCAGCCCTCCAGCCACTGCGCCCACTGCTCCAGCGTCGCGCCGCGCCCTAGAGTTGCCTAAAATATTAAAATCGAGTTAAAGTTTGTTGATAACTAGAAAATACATACTAATGGTGTCGATTCTGGCAAACACATACTAAAACTAAACAAAATTAAAAATTAAAACTAAACTAATTTTGACAGGCCTAAAAGTATTGCTGTCTTTTTTCGAACCTATAGGGGTAAGAAAGACAGTAACATTTTTAAGCCTGTCTAATTTAGTTTAGTTTTAGTTTGCCTCTGCCAGAATCGACACCATCGTGTTAAGCAATTTCTATAACAAATCAATTTAGAAAATTGTGGGATAAAAAACAAGTTATGTGAAAATTGCCGGATTTTGTTAACTGTAAGTATATTTTCTTCAGTTAAAGTTATTTCTTCCAAGTATGTTTTATTTAATCTTATTTTATTCGAGAAAATTCTAGCTTACAGTAGCCACTATACGGTAGATAAAAACTAGGCGTTTAACAAGTTTTCACCTATGAAAATAAAACTTATAATAGGTCTTTACCTATGAAATTGCCGAAATTTTCTTACAGATTAATGAGATCATAATTCCTATAATTCTAATGCTATTTTTTTTATTTGATTTACATTTGAAAGTTGACTTCAAGATTATCAATTTACGCATAAAATAAAGTTTTTATTTTTAGTTTGATATACAGGGTGTCCCAGGAAATACTGTCAAGCGGTGGTCCAGAGGTGGACCACCCCTTGGGCTACCCGAATCACCCCCATGTATGTTCCGCGGTTATTTGTAGTTTTCGAGTTATAAATTATTTTATTAATTTTTAAAATTTTCTGCCGAAGGAAATTTAAAAATTCATATCTTTTTTTTTACTTAACATTTTTCCCATTTTCTTTTTGTGTCATGATTGCCTTGAATGTTACTTTCATACATAAAATAATAAACCTCCTAACATTCCTACTTGTTACTCAAAAAGTATGGTAAATAAAATTTTCAAACAATTTAATGGGCCGATTAAAATTTTGATCATCAATTTAAAAATACAAAAAGGATGTTCCATAGATTGTGGCTGGTTTCAAAAACTTTTCAAGTCTCTAGGCTACCCAAAACATAAAAAAAATTTGGTGCTTAATGGGGTATTTTTCGCTGAAATTGGCGTTTAAAAGTTGAGAGGGAAAAAACTCTAAATGTTAATTTAGGCTCCAAATAAATAATTTGCCTATTTTGGTGATTCCTATTGCAAATTATGACGGTGGTAGGGATTCTGTACAAAGTCCGTCTGGAAAAGTACCGCCTTTTGCCTGTTACTATCGTAAAACAGCAGTATTTGCACTATTGTGTTTCGGTAGAAGTTTAAGACAGCTGTTAAAATTTCAGGCACATGAGCGATTCTATTTTATTTCTTAGGGTGGGCCTTTAGGATTTGGTTGTTTTTTCCGTAAGAATGACTAATTGATGGGGTATTTTGAAAGTATTTTAGTACTTAAAATGGTATTTTTCGATGAAATTGGCGTTCAAAAGATGCTAGGGAAAAACCTGAATCTTAATTTAGGTTTAAAATAATAAATTTTACATTTTTCGTTATTCTTGTGGCAACTTTGAAGGTGGTGGGGCTATTCTGTAAAGTCTCTCTCACAATTATCAAAATTTGCCAAAAGAATACTTAGGTAACTAAAGTTAATAATATTTTTTTTTTTACCTAAATAATTAAGATTCATATTTTTCTCTAACATGTTTTGAACGCTAATTTTAGCGAAAAATACCATTAAAGGTAATAAAATACCATTTTAAGTACTAAAATACTTTCAAAATACCCCATCAATTAGTCATTCTTACGGAAAAAACAACCAAATCCTAAAGGCCCACCCTAAGAAATAAAATAGAATCGCTCATGTGCCTGAAATTTTAACAGCTGTCTTAAACTTCTACCGAAACACAATAGTGCAAATACTGCTGTTTTACGATAGTAACAGGCAAAAGGCGGTACTTTTCCAGACGGACTTTGTATAGAATCCCTACCACCGTCATAATTTGCAATAGGAATCACCAAAATAGGCAAATTATTTATTTGGAGCCTAAATTAACATTTAGAGTTTTTTCCCTCTCAACTTTTAAACGCCAATTTCAGCGAAAAATACCCCATTAAGCACCAAATTTTTTTTATGTTTTGGGTAGCCTAGAGACTTGAAAAGTTTTTGAAACCAGCCACAATCTATGGAACATCCTTTTTGTATTTTTAAATTGATGATCAAAATTTTAATCGGCCCATTAAATTGTTTGAAAATTTTATTTACCATACTTTTTGAGTAACAAGTAGGAATGTTAGGAGGTTTATTATTTTATGTATGAAAGTAACATTCAAGGCAATCATGACACAAAAAGAAAATGGGAAAAATGTTAAGTAAAAAAAAAGATATGAATTTTTAAATTTCCTTCGGCAGAAAATTTTAAAAATTAATAAAATAATTTATAACTCGAAAACTACAAATAACCGCGGAACATACATGGGGGTGATTCGGGTAGCCCAAGGGGTGGTCCACCTCTGGACCACCGCTTGACAGTATTTCCTGGGACACCCTGTATAAAATTAAAGGTTTGAAAATTGTTCGTCTAAAATGTCGTCCGATTTCATCATTAGATTTGTTATATTTTTTTACAGATAATATTTTTCTTAATGCTTAAGCTTAATGTCTTCCCAATAATGCTTAAAAAAAAAAAAAATGGATTTATAATTCCTGAGAAAAATGCAAAAATGTTAGTACTGAAAATTGAGTTTAACTAAAATTCGCCATACAAAACGGAAATTTCATAGGTAAAGACCTAATATTAACACTTTAACTGTCCAAAGCATATTTTCTTCCCTATCACGAAATGTCCAACAATCATAATACATTTTAAGTTAATACGAGGTCTCTTTAATACATTTTAGGTAAGCGAATTTTTGTCTGAAGACTCCTAGATAGCAATCAGATGATTTTTTTTAATGCATTAAACGTAATGCAAGGACGTCTGAGCACGGACTCTAACAAATAGTGTTGGTCAAAAACGATAAAAACACTCGATACTACGAGAAATCATGGTCATACAGGCTCCATACAAAAATCTTCAAATTTCTTTTTTTTTTTTTTTTTCAAATAATACCTGTAAGTGCTTTTTATTTTAATTTCAGACCTAAGTAGAATGAATGTTTTAGTGTCATGCTTTTAAGTTAAATTTTTGTGATTTAATAAATTAATGTTTCTTATTCTATTTTATTTAAAAACAAGTTATTAATGTCTTTGACGTGCGGGCTCTGTACTTCATGGGGCTTAGTATCGATTTGACCAATGAACAACACTAGTCGTCGGTGGTATATACTCGTACCACGATAAGTTGATCTATGGTAGTCATACTTGTAAATATTGTTCCAAGGATCAATGTTTCTTGGTTATAATTTATTGGAAGCTGTATGCAATTTCTTCAGATGTCCATTATGCTATCGCCTCCGTTATTTATTTTATTTATTTTATTTTCTTACTACATCTCTGTATTCCGTTGAGATACGAGTATTATTTATAGAATGATAACTACACTAGTGCATTATATGTAATGCACGGACGTATCAAGCAAGATCATCAGTGCATTACATGTAATGCATGCACAGTCAAAGTTTTAACTTAAGAGCAAGACAACACCAACACTCTGGTGAGTACTGCGCGCGCGGCCTGCGCTAGTTACTCACTCACTCATCCAATAAATAAATAATAAAATTTCTTTATCACAAAATTAAATAAAATAAAAAATTAAATAAATAAATAATTTTTAAATTTGCGTTGCTTAAAGAATTAAGCAATGCGAACTTATTGTGCAGGTGTCTCCAAGTAAGCTTAGCGCCTGTGTAAAAGGCACCGCTCTTCTATCACTAAGAATTTTAATCTACTTTGTAAAAGTAAGTTAAAAAAGTGGAACGCTTCACGATTTTGCGTGTCATCCTTGCGCAGGCCAAAGCTTGATATAGTATAAATTGTATCCACTTTGCACGATATAATCCCCTAAAACTAACCCCCTTAAACTTGTTAATGGCCCAGATCCTACCTAATGTATAATGAGTAATGTGTAAAAAATAAGGCTGTAAGTTTTCCAAACAAAATAAAATAAATAATAAAATAAAACAACAACATAAACGTATTCCCGTCAAACAAACTCGAGGTAAGTTATCTGAACTTTCCCCGTGTATGGCCGCGGTACGGTGGCGGTACCTTGAAGTCGGCCTCGAGGCGGTGCGCGGTGCCGGCGCCGGCGCACGAGCACGCCCAGGCCGCCTGCTCGCGCACCACGCGGAAGTCCACGCGGTTCAGGTCCGACAGCATCTGCCACACACACACGGGTATATTACACTACCAACTAGGGTTTAAGTCAAACTATTAGCTATCAAAGACAAAAGGGAGAGGGGGGTGTGTACAGCAGTATAGCTACCGACCTGCTGTATCTGGTGGTGGTTGGTGAGCACTGCGCGCGCGGCCTGCGCCAGGTGGTTGAGCGAGGTGTAGCGGCGCAGCGCGGGGGGAGGGGGAGGGGGGGTGTACAGCAGTATAGCTACCGACCTGCTGTATCTGGTGGTGGTTGGTGAGCACTGCGCGCGCGGCCTGCGCCAGGTGGTTGAGCGAGGTGTAGCGGCGCAGCGCGGGGGGAGGGGGAGGGGGGGTGTACAGCAGTATAGCTACCGACCTGCTGTATCTGGTGGTGGTTGGTGAGCACTGCGCGCGCGGCCTGCGCCAGGTGGTTGAGCGAGGTGTAGCGGCGGGAGGGGGAGGGGGAGGGGGAGGGGGAGGGGGGGGTGTACAGCAGTATAGCTACCGACCTGCTGTATCTGGTGGTGGTTGGTGAGCACTGCGCGCGCGGCCTGCGCCAGGTGGTTGAGCGAGGTGTAGCGGCGCAGCGCGGCGGGAGGGGGAGGGGGAGGGGGAGGGGGGGGTGTACAGCAGTATAGCTACCGACCTGCTGTATCTGGTGGTGGTTGGTGAGCACTGCGCGCGCGGCCTGCGCCAGGTGGTTGAGCGAGGTGTAGCGGCGGGAGGGGGAGGGGGAGGGGGGGGTGTACAGCAGTATAGCTACCGACCTGCTGTATCTGGTGGTGGTTGGTGAGCACTGCGCGCGCGGCCTGCGCCAGGTGGTTGAGCGAGGTGTAGCGGCGGGAGGGGGAGGGGGAGGGGGGGGGTGTACAGCAGTATAGCTACCGACCTGCTGTATCTGGTGGTGGTTGGTGAGCACTGCGCGCGCGGCCTGCGCCAGGTGGTTGAGCGAGGTGTAGCGGCGCAGCGCGGCGGGAGGGGGAGGGGGAGGGGGAGGGGGGGGGTGTACAGCAGTATAGCTACCGACCTGCTGTATCTGGTGGTGGTTGGTGAGCACTGCGCGCGCGGCCTGCGCCAGGTGGTTGAGCGAGGTGTAGCGGCGGGAGGGGGAGGGGGAGGGGGGGGTGTACAGCAGTATAGCTACCGACCTGCTGTATCTGGTGGTGGTTGGTGAGCACTGCGCGCGCGGCCTGCGCCAGGTGGTTGAGCGAGGTGTAGCGGCGCAGCGCGGCGGGAGGGGGAGGGGGAGGGGGAGGGGGAGGGGGGGGTGTACAGCAGTATAGCTACCGACCTGCTGTATCTGGTGGTGGTTGGTGAGCACTGCGCGCGCGGCCTGCGCCAGGTGGTTGAGCGAGGTGTAGCGGCGCAGCGCGGGGGGAGGGGGAGGGGGGGTGTACAGCAGTATAGCTACCGACCTGCTGTATCTGGTGGTGGTTGGTGAGCACTGCGCGCGCGGCCTGCGCCAGGTGGTTGAGCGAGGTGTAGCGGCGCAGCGCGGGGGGAGGGGGAGGGGGGGTGTACAGCAGTATAGCTACCGACCTGCTGTATCTGGTGGTGGTTGGTGAGCACTGCGCGCGCGGCCTGCGCCAGGTGGTTGAGCGAGGTGTAGCGGCGCAGCGCGGGGGGAGGGGGAGGGGGGGTGTACAGCAGTATAGCTACCGACCTGCTGTATCTGGTGGTGGTTGGTGAGCACTGCGCGCGCGGCCTGCGCCAGGTGGTTGAGCGAGGTGTAGCGGCGCAGCGCGGCGGAGAGCGCGGCGGCGGCGGCGGCCTGCGCGCGCGCACTGGGGGGCGGCACCCCGCCCGCGCCCGCCGCCAGCGCCGCCTCCAGTCCCTTCGCGAAGTTGCGGATCGACTGCCCCCGACACAAACACTCAGTTTATTAAGATGTTAGTATTAGCACAGGGTAAAGTAATAGCACGGTAAATACATTAGCTAAAGCAGGATGCAAACTCCTAGCAAACGTCCAAAAATGACATACATAGACGCACATCGCTACAGGAAAATAAATAGTTTTCGCGCTGAAGTCATTCATGGGCCGTGGGTTGAAATTATTGCTTTCAAAATCACACTTCACCTCCAATCAGTTTGGAAGGACGCTCAGTTTGGAAAGTTATACGGTTTAAAAAATTATAGTTTAGAAGGTTGTTCAGTTTAAAATTGTTCTATTTGAAGAGCTGTTTAAAGAGCTGTTCAATTTTGAAGAGTTGCACAGGTTAAAAGCTACAGCTACAGTTGCGCTGTAAGTGTCGAGCTTGACCTGCTTTTGATATTACCTATAGAATTTAGTTTTTGATGTGTTTTTTAAGCCTACCTTCAGTTCTTTTTTATCTTAAGTTTCATTTTTATAGGTGATATTGTTAATGGCCCAGATCCTACCTAATGTATAATGAGTAATGTGTAAAAAATAAGGCTGTAAGTTTTCCAAACAAAATAAAATAAAAAATAAAATAAAAGTTCTTAATTTCATATTAAAGTTGTTCAATTTGAAGTTGTTCAATTTTGAGTTGTTCAGTTCGGAAGGTTGTTCAGTTTGAATTTATTCGTTTGGAAGGTTGTTCAGTTTGAAGTTATTCATTTGAAAGGTGTTTCAGTTAGAATTTTTTATCAATCAGGAAAGTTGTTCAGTTTAGAAGGTTGTTCAGTTTTGAAGGTTGATCAGTTTTGAAGGTTGATCAGTTTAGAAAGTTGTTCAGCTTGGATGATGGTTCAGATTAAATAGTTGTACTTTTTGGAAGGATGTTCAGTGTGGAAGATTGTCAAGTTTAGAATGCTGTCCAGTTTGATAGGTTATTCAGTTTGAGAAATTATTTAGGATTAAAAGCTGTATTGTTAAAAAAATAGTTTTATTCGATATTCAGTTTAGAAAGTTGTTTAGTTTTATTTTATTTTTATTTATTTTATTTTATTTTACTTTTTTAGGAAAACTTACAGCAAAAAATATACTTAAGTTGATTCAAAAACAGTAGCTTGAAACTACGCCATTTACAAGTTTTTGTTTTTGAAGGTTGTTCAGTTTTAAAAGCTGCTTAGTTCAAAGATGAACAGTTTGAAAAGTTGTTCAGTTTGAAAGGTTGTTAAATTTTACTAGATGTTCACTTGGAAAGGTTGTTTAGTTTTAGCAGATATTAAGTGTAAAATGTTGTTCAGTTTGAAAGGTTGTTTAGTTTTAGCAGATATTAAGTGTAAAATGTTGTTCAGTTTGAAAGGTTGTTCAGTTTTAAAAGCTGTTAATTATTGAGTTGTTTATAATACTGAACAACTTTTAAAACTAAAAGACTTCTCGAACTGAACAACTTTTTAAACTGAAAAACTTGTCAAACAAACAACCTTTATCAAACTGATCATACTTTAAAGTAACTATTTAGTACTAACTTGAAAAACTGATTCACTTATAAAACTGAACAACCTTCCAAACTTAACACCCCTTCCTAACTGAACAACTATCCAAGCAGAACAATCCTCCAAACTGATTTTTTTTTAAACTAAACAATTATTAAAACGAAACGATTTTTGAAACTGAACATTCTTAGCTTTTCAAACTGAATAACCTTCTGAACTGAATTGCCTTCCAAACTGAAAAGCTTTCTAAACTGAACAACCTTCCAAGCTGAAAAGCTTTCCAGACTGAACAACTTTCCAAAATGAACAACCTTCAAAGCAGAACAATCCTTCGAAACTGAACAACCTTCCAAACTGATCAACTTTCCAAGCAGAACAATCTTCCAAACTGAACATCCCTTAAAACTAAACAACCCAACCAACCTGAAAGAAAATCCGAGAAGTATGCAGAGATATACTCACTCAACATTATACTGTATACCTAGTACCTACATCATACTTTTCAAAAAAAGATCAGAGTAGCAACCATTACGCTCCAATGCAAAAGTTCGTCATTTTGACAAATAGACCGAGGTTCCATACTGCTTTAACATATTATTTACTGTGGTAATAGTAATATCATACAGGTAGGACACACTCCTTGCGCATCGGATTCTATATGTACTCCGATTCCGACAATGGCACACCTTTTCTTTGCCCTGAGCGCCCTTCCATCTGCTCACCATTAATAATGTTGTCTGTGTGGCGGAGTACTGGTCTAAAGCAATACAAAGTTGCAGAATTGACTCGAATAAGAAAACCTATATGGTGTCTTCACAGACACATGATGTGAGGTTAGGAAATCCGTAACTTAACTCGTTTATTTTCATAATTTAATTTTATTTCATAAGGTAAACTAGGTTGTTCGAACCAGTTGTTAAAAGTGAGTTAGCGTTACATCTTGCCCCCCTTCTTTAAAGATTACGAACAAGGAAACAGATTCAGATAATTTTATTCAATGTAGATTCTTTACAGAATACTTATTGAATGTTAAAAAATAAGACCAACTTCCAAGATCCAAACTATTAAGTCTGTTCATTAAGCCAGGGTGATATATTAGAAGCTTTCTCTGGTCATAATAGTCTAACTTGATTTCTATTAATTCTGTACTGAAGCGTGGGTCATATTGTAAATTCCCGGGATTTTCAAGTTTCCGGGATTTCAAATTCATCTTTTTGGTACAAGTTAGAAACACTGTAAATCGGAGTTAGACGTGTATTGGACATTTGGATCAGCGCCTGCCGACCGGAACAAAGCACGTTTCAACATTGCCTAAATTCTTACAATATTTTCAGTCGAGCTCAGATTATTATACATTATTATTTAAAATTCTTTCAAGCTTTTTTGGCAAAATTCTTGATATCCCTACGTACATTTACCTGAATCACTTGCGGCGAGATTAAGCTGGAGCTTGAGCTTGATTGAACTGGAGTTCTGCTTTCTTAAACCTCATAGCGACGTCTTTATTAGCAGCTAGTTTCAGCATGATCTATCTTGAGCTACTCACTGGAAGAGAGCTACTCACTTACCTGTGTCAACTGCGGCGGGATCGGTCTCAGCACATCAGGCAGCAGCAGCTCCACAGTCTTCTGATAGAGCTCCAGCTCGGCCCTCTTGAGCCACTCGGCGACGTCCTTGTTGGCAGCCAGCCGCAGCATGAGCTTGCGACAGAGGTCGGGCGGCGGGCGGCGCCAGAACGCGCGCCGCGTGCGCTCCACGCCCGTCGTGTCTAAAGCTGCTGCCGCTTCCAGGAACTCTATGCCGTGTTGTCTGTTGAATACAACCAGTGCTGTTAACCTATGTTCAATGTTTTGGGGGTAAAGGGTTTGAGTTTCTAGCCTAATAGTAGTAATAAATACTTTATTGTGACATACAAAACAGCTATAGAAGCATAGTATTTAATATGGAAGTTCCAGATAGGAAACGGACACGTTTAGAACCAAAGGATCCATAAAGTGCTCCTACCGCAACTCCCTTCACATCTTTGGTTGCACATGTACTACGGTGCTGCCTGCTGAAGGCTTTCAGTATCAGTAACTAAAACTCTTTTCCCAAGGAACATTATGTCGAAAAACTAAAAAATAATATTATCTTTTAATAGAAACTGCATCAGCTGATAGCGCATTTTGTATGGGTCAATGCTTTTTTTTTTCGTTTTTCGACCTATGTTCCTCGGAAAAAGTTGTTTAGTTACTGATACTGAACCCACGCCTGAGCTATAGCACGCAATTAAATTAACACCCTGTATATATTTTTGGTAGGAACTTGTTTGATATTAAGGAACTGTTACCGGTGGTGCCTCCGGAAGGCCTGCAGCGCTTCGGGCGGCACGTCGCCGGGCAGCTCCTCCAGCAGGATGTGCGGCGGGTCGGGCGCCGGGACCGAGCCCAGGTACTGGCGGTGCGCCAGCGCACACACGCTCGTGCCTTGCTCCGGCTCGCGGTCGCGGGAATCCTGTTCAATTTATCATGTGTGAAGAAGCGAGACAAGTATTTATAACTAGGGGTCCTTATACATGGATTTCTATTATCTGCTCAATCCCGGGAATCCTGCATTCCAATTAATCATGAAAAGGTTAGGTTAGGAGGCCTATACATACATGTAGATTTCTATTATCTTCCCGACTCCTGCATTTAATTTGATCAAGTGTGAAAGGGATGATGAAAGTTAGGGGCCCTATACAAGTGAATTCCTATAATCTGCTCCGGCTCACGACCAATAAAAAGACGATCAATAAAAAATGATGATCAACAAATAAAAAATTTCACACTTAGTGTGAAAGGGTTGATGAGAGTAGAACAAAGGCCTAGACAAGTAGTTTTCTACTATCTGCTCTAGCTAACCGTCCCGGGACTCCTGCATTACGATCAAGTGTGAAAGTGGTAATGAAAATGGAACAAAAACACTCCAAATACGCAAATGACATAAAAGTCCATGACATTTTCCTAAGAACTTGCAGTCTAAATGGGTTTCTAAGCCCAGGTACCGTCGGTGCGCCACTATGCATAACTTGTGCTTTGCCCCGGCTCACGGTCGCGGGAATCCTGCATTTAAGTTAATCAAGTGGGGAAGTATTGATGAAAATGGAACAAAAACACTTTAAATACGCAAAAGGCACACAAGTCTTTAAATGAAGAGTTTAAATGGGCCTCTAAGCCCAGGTGCTGTCCGTGCATCACAAGTCAACGCATAACTTTCAGATCCTGCGTTAAAATACTGCTGATTGAAAATATTAATTTCGTGTCTGCCAGAATTGACACCGAACTGAATCAGTCGTACTTTGTTTTTTTTTTTTATTCATTTATTTATTAAGGTTTGCCAACAGGTAATACACATAGACTTGACTCTACTAACATCTTTTACAGGACTTACATATAGGTACACCCAATTACAGGCAAACACAACATGCAATTTGAGTTTTTAACGTAAAACGCGACACTAAGAAACACAATTTAACATTTTAGTTAACTTAAAGATTACAATTTGGATTTGAATTTTAGTTTAGACAATATATTTTTAAATTCAAGAAAAGAGCAGTTAAACATATCGACATTTTCGTTGACAAATAAAGTGTTGTATTGTCTGCATATCCGATTAACGATATTATAGAAGCCGAAGTTAGTTCTAGAGTACTCAGTAGCAAAAGGTTTGTAGTTACACAAACGAGATCCAGAACGAGGAACAGTAAAATTTATTTCAGCCAATATATGTGGCGTGTCCACAAGGCCTGTTACGATCTTGTAGAGAAACAGCTGGTCGTTTATCCACCGCCTGTCCTCCAATGAAATCAGTTGGAAGTGTCCTAACCTTTTATCGTAAAGTTGAGGTCCAGTCTTTTGTCATGCACCGCAAGAAAAAAGAGAAAACGTTTTTGTACTCTTTCGATCCTATCGATGTGAATATGATAGTAAGGACTCCAAACACAGGAGCAGTATTCTACTACACTACGCACTAAAGCGTAATAAACTATTTTCAATGGAGTGGTACTTTTAATTTTTTACAGTTACGCCAAACGAACCCTAGCATTCGAAGAGACTTTTTTATGATTTCGTCGATATGGTCATTGTAGGAAAGCTTGCTGTCCAAAGTTACACCAAGGTCTCTGATTTTCGTGACTTCTTCTAGTTTGGAACCGTTAATTTGGTAGCTTGATTTGATTGGAAACTTTTTTCTACAAAATGTAATAGCTTTGCATTTTTTACTATTAAGGGGGAGTTTATTTTCAACAGACCAAGCCAATATTCTATCGAGATCATTTTGCAATAGTTGTGAATCTAGAGAGCCGTTAATAATTTTGAAAAGTTTAAGGTCGTCTGCGAAAAGAGAGAATTTAGAATGGCGTATGACGGAAACTAAGTCGTTAATAAAAACTAAAAAAAAGTATTGGGCCCAAGTGGGAACCTTGAGGCACACCAGAAGAAGCTGTGAAGAGCTCAGATTCATTGCCACAAACAACAACTTTTTGGGATCTGCCACATAGATACGAAGCCAACCATTTCAAAAGACTGCCATGGACGCCTACGTTATACAGCTTGTTTATTAGCAAGTAGTGATCGACTTTATCGAAGGCTTTGCTTATGTCTGTATAGATTGCGTCTACTTGCAAACCTCTATCGAGTACAGAAGAAATTTGTTATGTATAATTGGCCAAATTTGTTGCAGTAGACATTTTGGAACGAAATCCATGTTGCTCGGGTATAAGTAATGGCTTTAAATGAGACGTCAGTACTGGACAAATGAGGGATTCAAATACCTTAGCAAGAGTTGACAAAAGAGAAATAGGCCTATACTCTGTGATGTCCTTGAATTGCCGCTTTTAGGAATGGGTATAATATTGGCTCATTTCCATAAAGAAGGAAAGACTCCGGTCTGAAGGGAATAATTAAATATTGTCTGTAATGGGTGACTTAGAGCTTTGGCACAGTTGGAAATAAAAATTGGTGGTATACCATCTGGTCCGCATCCCTTACGGCAGTCCAGCTTCTTAAGCTTTTTTTCTATTTCTTGTTTGGAAAATTTAAGTCTCCCGATGACATTGTAAGACAAAAAATAGTTTCCGGGTAAGTGTAGGATATTATCAATTTTATGTGACATAGGTCAGCATTTGACCCCGATCCTGGTGGTAAGTGACGATGGGGTCAAAGATGTAGCATGCTCACCTAGATAATGCCTGTTCACATCCAGATTATATTGTACGGGGAAAATATTGGCAGGGGGGACTTCCATTCCTTAGCGGTGCAGATTTAGATTAAAGAATCAATGCGCTTTGTGCGAATAGATGGTGGACTCATGTAACTCTGATAGTATTCCAATACCTACTTGGTTGAAAAAAAAAATACATAATATCACGCCTTGTTCCCGTCGGGGTAGGCAGAGACCACAGTGTTCGGTTTAGGGTACTTTTAACCTGGCCTTTATTCAGAACGTCCTAAGAAGACCAGGATAAAGGCTTGGTTGTCATTGGTCTTATACAGCGTGATTATGTAATGTCTGACTATACTTGAGTATGGTACTTAGGACATGAAACTGAACAACTTGTCCCAAGAAACATAGGTCGAAAAATGGTTCGAAGAACGGCACCACACGGGGCCGTTCTTCACTAACCTGTCTTGTTCTTCATTAAGCTGCCTCAAATCCTCCCAACACGATCTTCCGTATTGCTTCTTTTAGAAGTTTTAGAAATGGAGGTCGATTTCTTTTATCTGCTTGTTCTAGAAATAAACAAAGTCGACATAAATACAAAAAATAACGTACCTGAGGATCACTGCTGTCAGTTTTATCGTCAATCCCATCGTGCCTCGGTGGTGTGATCTCGCCAGAACTTGCCTAAAACATATAAGACCAGAAATAAAATACGGAAGACTTCGCTTCGCTCGGCTGCGTCCTGCGTCAAGTTTTAACACCCCTTATGGGGTTATTGTGTTTAGTTGCATAAACGCACCCACCTATCCCATCCCATCACCCATTGAGTTTTCTCCTGAAGCCCAGTAAGTCTATTAATGAAACCAAACAAGTTTCTTAAAGAAGCAAAAATACTCGAAAATTCAAGATGGAGATCAAGAGCAAACCCATTTAGAATTTTTAAAAACATCCACACAAAACGTCGATCATAGGCGTCGATCTACTCAAGTATGGGAAGCCCGAAAATTCTTTTTTTTTCTTTACGAATGTTGCTTGTTTTCATTATTTATTTATTTAATGTTCGGAAGACCAACAGCTACAAAACAAATTAAGAAGCTTAATTAGGTGGAAACAAAGCCAATGACAGGTCTTCACAATTAAAATCACAATAGAAAAAAAACACATTTTTGCACACTACTGAGTGCACAGTACCTACATACTAAGTTACAATACAACCATAGCCTGTCACATAAAATAAATGTCTAGGTGTAACAAGAAAGATACGTACTGATCAAATCAAGACCATAGCTTCTCACATACAAATAAATATCTAGGAAAATAACAAGAATGATCTGCCTAAGATTTAAATAAATCACTGCAGCAGCACTGCACTTACTTTCTCGCAATACTCAAGGAAAAACTATCAACCGCAAACTTAAATTTGTAATGCCATACACATTGTATGGAAATACCAACTTTTATTTACGTTTTTCCAAAAAAATGTTCGAATGAAATATACAGATAAATTCAGAATTCAAATTGTCAAACATTAAAACAAACAAACCTTAAACGATTTCGAGTAAATCACATGTTTAACTTTTGGTAGTACTGGAACACCCTTTATATGAATTTTCACAGATCCATGGATACTACCGACTAATGGATATACTTGCATGGAGATTTTTAAAATTTCCCAACAAATGTTCCTTATGGTTCAGTTTAGTCTACTGAGCAAGCCCTTTCAGTTTTTGGTACACCCTGTGTACTAAATTTTATTCAAAAAAATCATGAAGAATATCCAGTCAGGTAGACAACCAATCCAGGATTAGTATTATAGAAATTTTTAACAAACTCAATGCCACCAAATCGTAAATATTTACGATTTGGTGGTACAGGAACACCCCTTATATTAAATTACACAGATCAATTGATACTGGCGCAAGATATCTTACATGGAGATGCTTGGTCATGCAAAGTTTCATCAAGATTCTATGAGCCGTTTTTGAGAAATTTTCAATTTTTCATTTTCGTTGTATGACAGCTACCCTCAAAATGAGAGCCAGCAGAAAACTACTCAGAACTCTTCGATGGATTTGCATAAAACTCAATCGAACCATTCGTTTAGTCGCTAGGTCAAAGCGTGACGGACAGACCGACCGACCGACCGACGGACGGACATTTTTGGGAGACTTGTTTTTTATGATGTACACGTATAAGTGATATAGAACACATTTTTGAGAAAATTTTAAAAACTTTTTTTTTTTCACGAATACAATACCTTTCTCGCTCTGCTCGAAAGTAAAAACATATTATTCAAAAAGTCGTCTCGCCGACTCGCAACTAGTATCACATAGGTCGACGTCCAAGTCGTTACATAGTCTGTTAAGGGAGTTGCTTGCTCGCCATATAAAGGAGTGCTGCCGATATCTAGTAGTAGACGGGGGAAGATGTAAGAGTGCGTTGCTACGCAGATTCTTGCTAGGGGGTTTGAGAACAATTTTCTTTAGCAGTTCCGGACAATCAATAGCAGCGGTAGCGATTTACATTAGTAGATAACTATTAACTATGCTTCGGGAGCAAAAGCAACGTTTCTCCTTGTATAATAACTAACTGTAATGGCCTTACCTTAGCCCGGATTCCATAATAATGATACTTGGAGTTGCCCCTAGTGCCAAGTCGCCTGGTCCTTAGCCCGATGAAGACGGATCGTATCAGTTTGCCGAACGAAGCTGCGTTCACTGGGTCCAGGCGGTGCGAGGCGCAGTGGCGGAGATAGTGCGAGTAGAGGGTGGAACGGGGCAGAGACACGCCTGGGGGGAAGAGACGGCTTATATAGAGTCAGTCTTCTTTAATTTGTGTCAATTATTATCAATTTATCATCATATCTTTATTGAGAAAACAGTAACTTTTTGCGGAAAGGGGGAGGGGGGACACACAGCTCTGTACCCTCACCCTCAGCAGTCTCGTAGTTGTCGAGCAGCCACTGCACGGTGGCGGGCGGCATGCGCGGGGGAGGGGGAGGGGGAGGGGGAGGGGGGAGTATAGGACACACAGCTCTGTACGCTCACCCTCAGCAGTCTCGTAGTTGTCGAGCAGCCACTGCACGGTGGCGGGCGGCATGCGCGGGGGAGGGGGAGGGGGAGGGGGAGGGGGGAGTATAGGACACACAGCTCTGTACGCTCACCCTCAGCAGTCTCGTAGTTGTCGAGCAGCCACTGCACGGTGGCGGGCGGCATGCGCGGGGGAGGGGGAGGGGGGAGTATAGGACACACAGCTCTGTACGCTCACCCTCAGCAGTCTCGTAGTGGTCGAGCAGCCACTGCACGGTGGCGGGCGGCATGCGCGGGGGCGCGGGCCCGGCGGAAGGGGTGGCGGGGGACGCGGGCGCCTCCGCCTCGTCGCCGGCCACCTGCGCACACACACACACAACACCGTCTTAGGCTAAGTTGATATGACCGCGCGTTACCGAGCGGAGATGCACGGCAGCGGAGATGCACGGCGGAACCATTCACAAGACAGCGTAGGTACGCGCGGCAGTCTAACCATGACGGCGGGCTGATCCATGCGTCTGTCCGTCTCAAACCGCGCGGATCAACTGAACAAGTCGTAACAGGATTGAAGATCTGCTCTGCCACGCGGTTGCGTGCGGTTATACAGGATGTTAGGAAAAGCAGCTATTTCTTTTTAAACATATGTTGTATAAGTAGAATAAAGTACATCAAACATATTGATAATAAAAAAATATGATAAAAATAAAATACGTCCTATGATAAAAAAAAGTTCAATTTGCCAACCCTATCCTACGAATAAATAAATAGGTACCTACATGCGCGCCGCGAGTCTGGCTAGGGTTGACAATGAAATTTTAATAAAAAATAATATTTTTGTCTTTTTTATTCTTTTTTTATTATTTAAACATGTTACTGTTCTTTATTCTACTTATGTGGTTTAAAAGAAATCGGTACTTTTCCTAACACCCTGTATAGACAACAAACACTGTTTAGTTTGATCTTGTACCGCGCGATACCACGCGGTCATATGAACTAAGCCTTATGCACACAGTACCTGCGCGAGCTTTACACTCACTACATACAGCGCCATCTAGTATAGAGAAACTAACCGCAATTCTTGACCGGAATTGTAAAAATGTAAATAGGCCCCTATAAAATCTCTTGAAACGTAGGTAAATAAAAATAGGAATAATAACGAATTAATAATATTAAAAACTTTTAACATTAAAATACCACCGGTTGACAACTACCTAAGGGTAAGCCCTAGCATCAATCTATATCTTAGAATGCTGTAAATTCGTCCGGAAAAATGTACAACTATATTCTCCACAAAAAGAAGTTAAAAGAAATGACAGGAATTTAAACAAGCTTAAACTCCCAACAACAACTCTAAGCTTATACAGGTCAGGTCCTCATTCGATGACAATCCAAATATACAACAATATTCCGAATTACATAAAAAACGAAGAAAAAGCATCAAAATTTATAGTTCTCCTAAAAAATACTTAATTCACAAAGCTTATTATAATATAAAAGAAATGTTCGACGACAAAAATAAAGATGAACAAATATTAGAAACAAGTGCCTGTACATACTAATAAATGAATTTAATTGAATTTAATAATTTAATGATTTTTTTATTTTTTTTATTTTATTTTTGACTAGAAATTATGTTCTGTTAGCTTTTAGACATTAGGATAGTTATATGATATTTAAAATATGTACATAGTTTTATAAATTTTTGCATGATTTAGACTTGAATGTAATTGAATTGAATTTATAATTTATTTTATTTGTAGGTAATTATTTTTATTGCTAATAATTGTAATTTAAGAGATTAATGGAAAATTTGCTACCTCTCACCATTGCGGTGCCCCAACGGGGTACTACATGTTGTACATTTTAATTTTAAGAGCCTTTTAACCATGTAGTAATGCAATAAATTGAAATTGACAAGCTATGCTACTCACCAACTGATGGCGCTGTAGGCTTTCTGAAACGCGCTATTTTTAAGAAATTTATAAAAACTCGGAGAAAACTATTTTTTCCCAGACATGAGTCCTAGCTTATTATTATACTACAAGTAATAGTATCGTTATGTTTGTATACTATGTCTGTATAATTGTAGTTTATATACTAAGGAACTCACCACTACGCCATAAGCAGTGTATTCAGCGGACGAGGCGCCACCCCATGCGTTATCAGACGCGCCTTCTGTAGTCGAGGCATTGCCCACTGTGGCCACTCCATACACCGGGTACGAACGCAAAGGGTCACTGTGCAAACAATTTAAGTAGTACAGTAAGGCCATCGTGATAGGTCCATTCTGACAGCTGTCAAACGTATGAAAAATTAAAACGTGCAAAGAAAAATGAACCCTGTGTGTTGGTGATAAGGAAACGTCAAAACGCACTTCTTATGTTGGCCCTTTATGTTGGCCCTACTTTAGTAAAGTTAGGCCATCTTAATAGGTCTGTTTTGACAGCTGTCAAAACATTACGACCTGCAAAGAAAAATGAACCCTGTGTGTTGGTGATAAGGAAACGTCAAAACGCACTTCTTATGTTGGCCCTACTTTAGTAAAGTTGGGCCATCTTAATAGGTCTGTTCTGACAGCTGTCAAAACATTACGACCTGCAAAGAAAAATGAACCCTGTGTGCTGGTGTTAAGGAAACGTCAAAACGCACTTCTTACGTTGGCCCTACTTTAGTATAAACAACCAAAAAAAGAAAAAATACAAAAAATGCTATCAAAGCTGCAGTTGCTGCAAGCTATGCTGTAATAAAAAAAATCAGTTCAAAAACTAGAACCCGACTACTGGCAAATCTTGCTCTAAAAAGTATGAAACAAGAAAATATTGTCCTCGGAAATTGTTATGTACAAACTATGGTATTTATTAAATATTCATAGCGATGTTCAGATAATAGCCGTGGTCATATTGTTATGCCTCTTTGCCTTGAAGTATAAGATCGCTTTTTTCGGATAGGTGGCATAACATGACCACGGCTATTATCTGAACATCGCTTTGAATATTTAATAAATACCATAGTTTGTACATAACAATTTCCGATGACAAAATTTTCTTGTTTCATACTTTTTAGAGCAAGATTTGCCAGTAGTCGGGTTCTAGTTTTTGAACTGATTTTTTATTTCAATTATTTTGGGGTTGTAAATACATAAAAAAGCTAACAACATATATATTTTTGAAATATGCTCGTTAAGCCCTTTCATTTGATACCCAACACGGTACGGTTAAAAATTTTTTTTTTTATTAGTCCTTGACTTAATCTGCTCTAGAGGGCGCCACATACAATTAAACGAAATTTCTTGTATCCTATAACCAGCGGATAATTAAGACGCTTCTAACGACACCTCATTTGTCAAAATATGAGAAGTAGTTTAGAAGTTATGATGGAACAGATGAACATACATACATACCGGTCAAAATCATAACCCTCCTTTTTGCCGTAGTCGGGTAGAAAATACTTAAAAGAAACATGGAAATACGTAACCTGTTTATTTGTTATTCTTAAGTACACAGATCTTAACTTATCAATTAAATTTTTTTAGAAATTAGTCAAGACTAAAAAAACTGAAAAATATTTCCGAAGTAACATTGGTCGATAAACTATACTTAATTAAGCTTTTCCATAAAAACCTAACATGCCGTCAAAAGAGGATGTTGTAAATATTGACTTCCATTTCGCTCCATGTTTTCTATGACCTTTGGTCTGAGCAACATTAATATAACTATTTTTGTATTTGACTAAAGTTACAATAAATTGCCCTCCAGGTGAACCGTTGACGTCACCGTTAGTAGAAAAAAACAATCTGATACGAAAATGGCGAAACCTGTACAACTTTGAATAACAACAGCTAAGTTCAACGTCAGATCGCTTTGAAATCACTTCAAACGTGATCGACGAAGCCATATCTGTGCCGTTTTGTAGGTACACGGAAATAAAACGGGGAAAAAATTCGTCGGTAGGAATTTGTTTACCTTTACGGTAGGATAAGTATAGGTAGATAAATCAAGGAATATAAAACTCTCTAATCGAGAGTAGCGAAATGATAATTCTAATAAAATTTATGATTTCTTATTTGGGTTCCGACCTAAATATTAAAATGTATGTCATTATTTTAACTGATCTCTGCAATCTTACCAGACCGATGGACTAGAGGTAATATGCCACACTGAACGGGTAATCTTTGTCTAAGGCTTGGATCAGTACGACGCGGACGTGCGACGTGGATGTCCGCGACGGACCGTTAAATGTGTATGGAGCCAGTCCGTTCAGTCCGACGCGGAGTTATTTACTCCGGATCCGCTCCGGAACGCGCAACGTACTGTATAGGCTTCATATATATAATAAATAGCTGATAAGAGCTAAATACGCTTCACTTGAGCAGTTTTTTAACGAAAAGTGAATATATGACCGGGAAAAAAAATTATGTGATAAGCAACTTTCTAAGAAGATGACTGACTCTGATACTCTGTGCTCTGACACACGATTGAATATAGTTTATACGCCATGAAAAAATCCAGTAACCTCCGCTTTTTGCTTTTAAACCTTTTTTCTTAAGTACCCATTAATCTATGATCCTAAAACTTTTACACATTATGCAATATACAGGGTGCAAGGGGCAGCCTTCCGAATACTGAAGGGGCATGATCAGTCAACGACACTGAACAACTTTAAATGAACAAAACTTTCAGGAATCGAAAATAAAATTGGCTTCTCCATACAAACTGCCCGATCAAGTTTACAATTTTGTATGGAGACGCGGATTTTTTTTTCGTTTCCTGAAAGTTTTGTTTACTGAAAGTTGTTCAGTGTGGTTGACTGATCATGCCCCTTCAGTATTCGGAAGGCTGTCCCTAACACCCTTTATTGTGCATTTTATTTTATTTTATTTTATTTTATTTTATTTTATTTTATTTTATTTTATTTTATTTTATTTTATTTTATTTTATTTTATTTTATTTTATTTTATTTTATTTTATTTTATTTTATTTTATTTTATTTTATTTTATTTTATTTTATTTTATTTTATTTTATTTTATTTTATTTTATTTTATTTTATTTTATTTTATTTTATTTTATTTTATTTTATTTTATTTTATTTTATTTTATTTTATTTTATTTTATTTTATTTTATTTTATTTTATTTTATTTTATTTTATTTTATTTTATTTTATTTTATTTTATTTTATTTTATTTTATTTTATTTTATTTTATTTTATTTTATTTTATTTTATTTTATTTTATTTTATTTTATTTTATTTTATTTTATTTTATTTTATTTTATTTTATTTTATTTTATTTTATTTTATTTTATTTTATTTTATTTTATTTTATTTTATTTTATTTTATTTTATTTTATTTTATTTTATTTTATTTTATTTTATTTTATTTTATTTTATTTTATTTTATTTTATTTTATTTTATTTTATTTTATTTTATTTTATTTTATTTTATTTTATTTTATTTTATTTTATTTTATTTTATTTTATTTTATTTTATTTTATTTTATTTTATTTTATTTTATTTTATTTTATTTTATTTTATTTTATTTTATTTTATTTTATTTTATTTTATTTTATTTTATTTTATTTTATTTTATTTTATTTTATTTTATTTTATTTTATTTTATTTTATTTTATTTTATTTTATTTTATTTTATTTTATTTATTATTAAAATAGACCTTACACTAACAGCTTAAGCTAATCATGTAAGTCTAGACAAGAGTAAAAAAACATATATTTATTATTAATAGGTTGCACAGTTCTTTGGCATTGTAATAATAGAGCTCTTATTATACATCGACTCTAAGTAGCGCCCAGCAGATGCTAAGAAGGCATTCTCTGCATCTCTGAATATATCTACATCAGATTGCCCCAAGACATTCAGGATTTTTAGTGCTTCCATAAGGGGAGTGTGTGTATAAGAAATGGTACGGTCACAGGGTATAGCGAAAAGAGTCCGTTGACGGGGGCGCAGGTTGTATTTATCAGGTGGAGGTACATGAAATGGTATTTGGGCAAGTAAGAACGAGTTGCAGGTAAAGCCACGCAAAAGTCTATAGAAGTATTTCAACAGTGACAACTTGCGTCTTATTTCCAACGTGACATATTCAACCATACCTAGAATAAACGGCGTAGGGTACATATATGGATAATAACCGTATATTTAACCGATAATAACCATATGGAAGCAATAAATAATTTGAATTTGAATTTGAATTTGAATTTGAATTTTGGTATATAGATATCTCAGAAAAGATTTTTGCACTTTCTCAACTAGAAGATTATAAAAATTTTCATGAGGGGCTCAGACAACAGAATTGGTTTCGAGTACACTTCGAACGTACGCATTATAAATTGAGCATATTGCTTCTTTGTTGTCAAAATATTTGGTTTGACGCATTATGAAACCTAAACATTTCCTGGCTCTGGCACAAGCTTGTATTATATGCTCGTTGAACTTTAGCTGAGTGTCGAACGATGTGCCGAGATCACGTACTTTGGTTTCGCGGGATATAGTCTCGTTACCGATTACATAAAAACAACTTATAAGTGATTTAGATCGCGTATATGTAACAATAGTGCATTTTGATACGTTGAGGTCAAGGCAATTGTCCTGGGTCCACTGATGGACTCTGTCAAGGTCTTGTTGTAGGAGTAGGCAGTCAGTTTGTTTTTGTATAGGAAGCGCTAACTTTATATCGTCGGCAAACATTAGGCATGTGGAATTATTGATGACGGACGGCAAGTCGTTAATTAGTATTAAAAACAACAATGGACCGAGACAGCTTCCCTGTCCAATGCCTGATGTTACGTTATATTCGGATGATGTAACGTCCATGTATTCAACATATTGAATTCTGTTAGAAAAGTAAGATGAAAATAGTCTTAGAAGTTGGCTAGAGAGTCCTGCATTAGCCATTTTTTGAAGTAAAATATCGTTATTATCATATAGCTGTTTTATAATACAGATTACATACATATAATATAGTACAGATTTTGAGAAAAATGCAAAAATGAGCGAAAAACGTAAAGCAGCACGAATCCGCTCTGTTCTAACACGCGCATTCGTCCTTTGTTAGAAAGAGAGGTAATTTAGCTCCGTGTCGGACGTACGCGCTGCACTAATCCAGGCCTCAGATATTAGTCTGGCATCAATTTACCTCTAGCCCATCAGTCGGGTAAGATTGCAGGGGTCAGCTAAAGGAATGACATTTCTTTCCTAAAGATTTAGATTTGCCGGCTATATAATGCTTACATGTGGCCTTGGTGTCCGTGAGAATAGATGTCCTGAGGCTCCACATACTGGACGTGATAATTGACGCCATTACCGCCCTCGCCTGAAATTTTCACACATTTATTAATAAAGTCTCATTTCTACATTGGCGTAGCTTCATGCGTTTCATTATGCGTTTGGAGTACTCTTCTGTTCACACATACAACTCTGTCGACGAAGTATTTGCGTCTTGTAGGTACAGTCACATAGGTTCTACATTGTGCTGGTCTCTGGTTTCGGGTGCTTGCAGCGTAGCGCGGGTTTAGCTTATAATGGTTTTGTTACCACAATACAATATTCTTTATTGCACACGAAATTTTGTGAAAAATACAATACTTATTAGAAATAGGTGTACAATGAGGCGGCCTTATTGCTAAACAGCAATTTCTTCCAGGCAACCTTTGGGTGCAGGATATTAGGCTAACATAGATGCGGGGACGGTGCATAAAGATTGACCTAAAGATATAACAAATTAAACATACATAAACACTACATATATAAACCTACCTATAAAAACGTAATATATATATATACCACTTAGGTACTTGCTGCCGTGCGTACCTGCGCTCAATACCTGCGTCAAATGCCTAATGAATACGCGTCTATGAAGCTACGCTTTGTGGATAGTAGGACAAAAGGAAGAAAAACAAAATAGATACTGGCCACACTTCAGTTTAGTTATACCTTCAAGGAATATGTACTTAATAAAAGGTGTTTTGCAAATAACGAGTGGGAAAACCACAGGAACTATAAAAGTAAGAAATAGGTTTCAAATTTTACACAAAATAAGCTGACATTTGTATGGGATAAACCCACCCTTAAAATGTATGGTCAGACTGATTTCAACGAAACATATAGAAATAATTTGGATCGTACAAAAATCTTATTAATTTCGTGCAAACTGAATCGCGGCCAACATCTAGTAACACTAAAAAATATTGCTGAAGATGTAACTAATAATTTAATGGCAATGTTAGTCTAGTTTTTTTCTCTTTGAAAAGTAATACATTAAAAAAAAAAATTTAATGAAGACTGCCAGGAAATTTATAGTTTAGTCATAGAAAGACAACAAAAATAATAGCCTAGACCATAAAGTTAGATAGATAAATAGATAAACACTTTATTGTCACACACAGAACACATTAAAAATTACAAAAGAGAGTCTTAAATCTAGGGTGACAAAGGCGGTCTTATCGCTGGGAGCGATCTCTTCCAGACAACCTTTGCATGTAGGAAAGTGTGATAGAAAACTGCAGTAGTGTGCCAATCTATAATATTTATATACTATTACAATACAATATGTACATATACAAATATATATAATATATATACAAATAAATAATTTAAACATAGGAAGTTATACAGAATGTTTAAATTAAAGGCAAATTCAAGAGTGAGTGTATTAAAAGTTGTTGTTGTATAGTCTTTATTACACAAAATAAAATAAAAAAAGTACTAATTATCTGAGTTTGATGATGATAAAAGCAAAAGTCCCGTATGGTGCCGACAAAGAATAGTACCATCCCATACATACCCGTGGGTGTCGTAAGAGGCGATTATGGGTTACAAACTGGAGGATGGGCAGCAGCATCCTCCTGTGTATCATACCACCTTATTTACTGTGGTCACCTACAACCGCGGTCCATGGTGCCAGCCGTAACGCTGATAAGCGAGGTGACTATATGGTACTTCCTTTCCAACAAAAGTTAGAATTCTGGAGGGAGCTCCCTGTCCTGTAGTGGACATTTTATGGGATGTTATGATGAAAAGCAGAAGAAGCAAGGAAGATGGTAGCAGGGTGGAAGGTTGTAGCTGGCAATCCCCCAATGGGAAAGATGCATGATGGATGACTTGATGGGATACGAATAAGAATGGGAAAATAGAGAAAAGTAAATTTAGAAAGAAATGAGTTAAAAGTTTCTGTTTTATTAAAAAAAGTAAAAATAAAAACAACTTAAACCTAAAGCCGCCGCTTTGAATTATGTTCTGACTGATTGACTAACAATTGTTAAGGATTGATTTGCCAATGATTGTTTAGACATAATCGTCCTAATGAAATAGTCAACATAATTTTAGCATTTTAGTCAGATCATACAGGGTGTAATAAAAAGGGTGTAATCAAACCCTGAAGGATGTGATTCTGCCCATGAAACTGAACAACCTTCCCAAGGAACGTAGGTCGAAATACGAAAAAAGAAATTTGACCTTCCATAGAAACGTATTTCGACCTATATTCCTTGAGGAAAGTTGTTCAGTTTCATGGGCAGAATCACATCCTTCAGGGTTGATATACCCTTGCTGTTACACCTTTAAAACTAAACAACTTTCCCTAAGGGACATTAGGTCGAACACAAAAAAAATTCATGATCTCATAAATACTGCGTAGTTGACAGCGCATTTTTAATGTGATGTTAAAAAAATTCTTTCGTATTTCGACCTATGTTTCTTAGGAACAGTTGTTTAGTTTTATGGTTAAAGCATGCTTTTATGTTCACTATTTCATTAGGAGATTTAATTCATAAGTCATGCAAATCTTAATAAAAATATCTCAATTCTTCTCAAAAACTGAAAGGTAATCTGAATAATTATCGCCCAGCAACCACCAAAAAGTCACACAACCATAGATAAAGTTTGGAAAAAAGCTAACGTTAAAACTAAATTACAATATATTTGACCTAGTAACAATTGAATTAAAAAACCCGAATCTCCTAACACAACTCGCGCCCTCGACTTGTCCGATTGTCTCTGTCTAACTGAAAGTGAAATCAAATGAAAGGACTCACAGGGGTAGTAGGATCGGAATCGAGGCACCTCCATACTGCGAGATCTCCCAGGCAACTCTGCTGCCTCGCTCAAAGCTTCCCAGAAATATCTCTGTTGCCATCCTACTCTGGCAGGGGTGGTTACAGGTTACCGATAAGGTGAAGTCGTTTAGAGTCCAATGCTTCCTACTTTTAATATCCGTATGCCCGAATTTTATATACTTAAACCTTATAGAAACTTTATAGAAACTGTTTAGCCTTTTTTATTGTTCCACTGCAAATGGAATGATTATTTTATATACATCGATTGTACAAGAAAAAGACAAAGTGTGCCTCCACTATATGCCAAAAGCGTGCCCTCCGTTTCTTCGGACACATTATGCGGTCTTCAAGGCATTGTTTGGAGAAACAGATTATTTTGGGCCAAATGGAAGGCAGACGTGCTGAAGGTAAGGCACCTACGAGATGGTCAGAAACAATGAAGAAGGCAGTCGGCGGCAACATGCAGCGTGCGGTCCACACATACAATCGTAGCCTGTGGAAGGAAAACATATGTGGTCGCGATCCTCATCAGTGAGGGAGCAAGGAAGAAGAAGAAGTGCCTTCTTGAACTCGGATGTTGAATTAATAGTAGCGAAACATGGCATAGTCAAGTTCACATCAAGCTTGACACATTGGACTTTGTACCGTTCTTATTTTAATAGTTGTACGGACTAGAGACGCACTGCGGGTCTCAAGCTTGACCTGTCGTAGCCTGTACCGTAGATTTTTTTCGGCCATGTTAAATGTGTCGTTCGCTAGATGAAAATCTCTTTACCCTAGAAACATACTTAGGTATAAATGTCCAAAAATGCAAAGAATTCTTTAGGAAGATGTTTCTTTGGAAAGGTTCTCAGTTTGATGGTCTCTAGAGTTTCAGTTTACGGGAGATTCTTTTCACAACCTGCATTATACAAACAGGGTTTTAATCAAGGGTTAAAACTCACTTTTGCTGAAAGCTAAATTCTTTTTTGTTTGTCGAGTTTGGAATGAGCTTGATCCTTTTTGTATAAAGAATTAATCATGTTTTGAGAATTTCAAAGTCGTAGAACAAAACATATAGCCTCAAGACAAGACTCAAGAATAACTCCACAAAAGGTTTTACACGCATTCATTCATTACCCTATTTATGAAAATCCTGTGTAAAAGTTCAAACATGCTTCTACTCGTAAACCTATGTAGACCCAATAATCTAGACTATGAGTTGCCTCTGTCAATCAGTCAGTGACGGTAACGGTCATGGTCTGATGGCAACAGCTCTTTCAATCCGATCACGATCGTTGAGGAACACTTTTAGTAACTTCCAGTGCCCAACAATAAGAAAATTTTCCGTGTTTTGGAAGGCACTTGGTCAGTTGTTTTTTTAATTGGCTAGCTCTTGACCTCAATCTGGCCCTAAAGACAGGGAAAAGGTCGACGATGGCACGAGCTCAACCAGAAAAAGCCTATTTACTCGCGACTTGAATTGGTTCATAAAGACAAAAGTTCAAAATTGTAGGTGGTAGGGCTTTTGTGCAAAGTCCGTCTGGGGAAGTACCACCCCCTTGCCTTGTTCTGCCGTAAAGCAGCAGTGTTTATTTGATCTGTGGTTTGCACTGCTGTTTTTCGGTTTGAAGGGCACGGGAGCCAGTGACATTACCGGCACACGAAACATACCATCTTAGTTCTCAGGGTTGGTAACGCGCTTTGCTGTTTTTAGTGTCAAATTATTTCACTAATAAGACAGTGGGTGTCATGGGCGTTGGTGACCACTTACCACCATGTGGCCCACCTGCTCGTTTGCCCACCTGTGACATAAAAAAAAAAAGCCAAGTGCGAGTCGGACTCTGTGCGAGTCCGACGAGGGTTCCGTACCACCACATAATCATAATTGTATTAGTTGAAATTTCAGTAAGTTAATGTGCTAGATTGTTTGAGTCCGACACGCGCTTGGCCAAATTTTATTATTTGTTGTTATTTAATAGCTTATGCACTATAAACATACCAATTTTCAAGTTTGTAAGTGTTCCCGTTTTTAAATAGAACTAAAACAAAAATCGCCTCAGCGACCATCCAACTTGACCCCTCTCTTATATGAATGTTCTTGAAACTGGAGCTCACCACAATTGGTTACCATTAGTTGTGAGAAAAGTTGTAATATTTAATAATTTCAGACTTTTCCCTTCCCTTTGAAATTTGGCAAGAAGCTAGGTCTCACAGTATAGTGAGACCTAGCTTCTTGCCAAATTTCATAATTTTAGGTCAACGGGAAAAACCCTGTAGGTTTTGCATTTTTTAATAAATGTATGGAGATGAGGACATAAAATGCCATATCTTTTGATTGCGTCATTGTAAAAAATTGAAATTTTCAGATCTTGTGTGGTTCATGGATCCTAATATATGGTATTAATTTCAACCTGATACCTTTACCCGTTCGTGAGATAAAGGGTCTTGACAGACAGACAGACAGACAGACGGACAACAAAGTGATCCTATAAGGGTTCCATTTTTTCTTTTGAGGTACGGAACCCTAAAAAAAGACTCGGCAATGCCGACGCAAGCAGGGAATTTCAGAGTCCTTTTGGCGGCTTGATAACTCTTCACAAACAGCATTGGACAGTAAACTATTCGCCTTTGCCACAATAAGGTCCAGGGTGTAGCCACGCCCCACCTGTTATCCCAATTGAGAGAGAGATGTAAGCTATATAATTGCAAACTTTCCTTTGTGCGTTTATTGGCCGGCGTGATACCGGATTTATACTACAGGATGATTTGTATTCATAGTGCTAAATTATTATTACATATCGGTAATAATAAGAACACGTTAAGGCTTGAATTGGCTATTTCAAGTTTTTTCTTTTCATATCTGCAGTATGCCGGGTGTATTTTACACTTTGTGCCATTCATGGCAGCCATAACAGTTTTGACTATTCCGATGTATGGTACTCTACACGCTTTAAGAGTCAGTATGTGTCTGTCTCATAAAGCTCGTCTGGCTGTTCATAGAGGCGTTTTGGTACCACCAACACTGATGTACGGCAGTGAAAGCTGGTTATGGCAGAAGGAGCATGAGTCCTATACTATTAAACGAGCAATATTTGTATATATATATATATATATTATATATAATATGTAAACGGTTTCTCGAAAACGGCTCTACCGATTTTGATGAAATTTAGTATCCGGGGGTTTTTGGGGACGAAAAATCGATCTAGCTAGGTCTCATGTCTGGGAAAATTCGTTTTCCCCGTGTTTTTAAGCATTTTAAAATAATTACCGCGTTTTAGACAGAAACCTACAGCGCCATTTGTTGGCGAGTAGCATAGCTTGCTCACACGATGATATTTTAATGTTGAGGTAGCTATTATAGAGCGAAGCTCGGTCGACCAGGTACTGTAGAATTAATGCTGTAGAAATGAGAGCGTTGAGGAGAAAGCGGAGGAGCGTCGCGTATTGGTATGAAATTGAGTGAAAGAATTAGAAATAATGTGATAAGAGAACGTTGTGGCGTAAAAGATGTAGTGACTCAAATTGAGATAGGCATGCTGAGATGTTTTGAAGAAAAACCTCCCAGGCGAGAGTGAATGGAAACTTTGGAATAAGAAAGCCTCGGCGAATGCTCCAAGACCAAATTCAGGACGATCTAAATAAAGACCATGTTAAAAGCACCTACCTTAAACCGACGCGCGTGTATGAAGGGGTTGATGAAAGAACTTGAAGCGAAGGAAGTATATCACGATCTTAGCGTAGGTGGAGGGCTGAGGTCTCTGCCTACCCCGACGGGAAACAGGCGTTTTTATGTATGTATGTACGTAAGATGTTTACAAATACAGATCTATTATTCATCATCGATCATACCACTGCTGAACGTGAGCCTCCCCAAAAGATCGCCACCACGACCAGTCCTGAGCTGTCCACATCCAGCAGCTTCCCATGACCTTCACAAAACTGTCAATCCACTTTATAGAGGCTGCCCAATACTGCCCATGCTACGTATTCGTTCTTAATTTAATTACAGATCATTAGCAGAGCGTGATAACGGAAGTTATCCCGAATCTATTCAAGTCACGAGTGAATAGGCCACTTCTGGGCAAGCTCGTTCCATCGTCGACCTCATCTCTGTCCTCAGGGCTAGGCCGAGATCAAAAACCTCACAGAATAAACCTTAACAGAAAAAATTAAAAAGAAGCTTAATAAACAAGCTATTTTGCAACGTGATCTTTGATTGAAATAAAAAAAATCGAATTTAATAATTTAATTAGTAAATATTATTCAGTAATATAAGCACCTTCTATGCTGAAATTCAGACCCAGTTCATAGGTAGGTAGTAGCTATATTTATATTTCTAGGTATATGGTAGTAACAACGCGCCGCGCGCGGCAAGTTTCAACCAGAAGGTAGCCAAGCAAAGAAAATATTAACTTACTGACCATCAAGACATTAACTGATTAAATAACTGCACACCGAAAACTGACAAGAGCATGCCCAGTCAACCACACTGAACCAGTATTCATTAAAAACATGTCTGGGATTTTTTCACTATTAATAATAACCACTATTTACAAAAAATGCAAGCTATTCAAAAAGTAGACACTTTCCCCTACAAAATTAGGTTAAGCAGTTTAAGTAATTTCCCATACAAAGTGAGCTATTATCAGTTTAACCTGTGAAGACTTAATATCGCATGTGATAGTGAAAATTTTGGCAGTTGATCTCTAAAGCAATTTTCCATAGAGTTCCCGGAAAATGGAAAATTTATGAGTATTCAAAAATATACCTTATTACGTAAACAACTACATTTTCTTTTTGTTCTTCAGAGGTTATGCACCTAATTAAAAAAGGTTCATAAAATTAACAGCTACACCATAAACTTTATAGTGTAACAGTGCACTTTTTTTTTTTTTACATTTTATCAGTCTTCTTAACTATCTTTTTATCATGCATGCCTATACTGTGTGTCCCACTAGTGGTCCTTTTAGTACCTTTTAAAATTATAATTGTTTTAATGTATAGGTACTTAATTCGATAAAGTGCATGGAGAATTGCTGTCACCTTTGGGATGGCTCAGCCAAATACCAGCTAGCCGCACTTGACTCGATAGATCGCAGAGCCAAGAAGCTCGTTGGTGATGAGATGCTGGTGAAAACCAAGTTTCACAGTCTGGCCCACCGTCGCAAAGTTGCATGTCTGTCGGTCTTCTACAGATTGTACTTCGGAGAGTGTGCTCTAGAGCTCCACGAGCTTATTCCACCATCTCCCTTCTACCATCGGGAGTCCAGACGCACGGCAGGATATCACCCATACTTGGTTGATATTCCGCACATTCGCACAAAGCGCTTTGAAACATCTTTTATAATGCGCACGGCTAAAGAGTGGAATTCTCTGCCTGCGTCTGTGTTCCCGAGTTCATATAACCCGAATCTATTCAAGTCGCGAGTGAATAGGCTTCTTCTGGGTAAGCTCGTTCCATCGTCGACCTCATCTCTGTCTTCAAGACTAGATCGAGGTCAAGAGTAAGCCCATTTTCAATTAAAAAAAAATTAAAAAAAGAACAGTAAAGACTCTTATTCAGTTATGTTAACGTAAGCTAGATTTCTTTTCTTTATTTTAGTCGTTTTTACACCTGTAAAACAGGTTGGGTTCTCAACTATTAAATCTTTTAACTTTGAGTAAACAGTCTTACATTGTTTTTTTCGGACCTAATATTCAGCAAAAAAGTTATATATAAATTTTGTATGAATAAACTAATTCTTTATGCTACGAAAAGTATTCATTTTCAAAAATAGAACACCACTTGTCTCTTTTTAGACGCATACGCACGGCACGCGTCACTCAATAGGTAACCAAGCAAGCAGGTGCGCGATCACATATCACTCGTAATCACTATAGGGTGAAATGCAATAGGCCCCCGTGTTCCATACATCTCGACCGCTCAGGTAGATAATCTCGAGGGGCAGTCGACAATTATCCGACATTATTAAACTTTTTTGACGAGTGCATTTAGTGTAGCATCGTTTTATTCGATAGATAATGATCATGCATTTATGCGCATTATGACGTAAACAACTCTGTTCGTTCACATCTTACATTCGATCGATTCTAGAATATCTTCGATTCGATCGATTCTAGAGTATTGCCAAGTGACTTTACGAGAATTAAAAACACCTTGATAAACAAACTCTCAAATAGTACGTAAATCATAATTAACAATCAAACACTATTTCACATGTAATAAATATTACTCAGTACGGTTTTAGAGAAAACTGTGATTACATTTTTAGGATGTTTTAAAGTATTTAAAAAAAGTGATAATAGATAATTTTATTATAATACAGAGTTTAAGAAAAACGCTAGATAATAAAATAAGCAAGATGATTGGAGACCTGGTACAATACAACTATATTAAGAAAAAAAATTGAAGAGAAAGAGGAAGAACAAGTCGAATTACTTTGATCAGGTCAAGAAGTACCTACAGCCTGGTGGAAAGAAGTACCTGGAAGTTACTTCACCGAAAAAAGCTTGGATTAAAGAAGAATATCGACCAGTGCGTGTGGTGCCGGTAAAAAATAGTACCAACCCATCTCTACCCGTGGGTGTCGTAAGAGGCGACTAAGGGTTTATGAACTGGAGGATGGGCAGCAGCATCTTTCTGTGTATCGTACCATCTTACTGCGGTTACCAAAAACAGCGGTCGCAAGCCGCAACGCTTACAAACGTGGTGAGATGACTGACTATGGTAAATCCTCTCCATGATGATGATGATAGTGTTTATCAGTGCTGATTTGATTCTTAGGTTTCCGTACCTAAAGGGTGAAAAACGGGACCCTATTAATATGCCTTCGATGTCTGTCTGTCTGCCAGTCAGCAAGCTGTATCTTATGAACCGCAAGAGGTAGACAGTTGAAATTTCACAGATTATGTATTTCTGTTGCCGGTATAACAAATAATAAAAATAAAGGGGGCTTCCCTACCAAAAACGTGTTTTTAGGAAACTTTTGCTCGATTACAAGCGTGAAAATTGGCGGTTTATAGTACATAAGCTGTAGAATAACAACAAATAATAAAAATGGTCTAATGCGTGTCGGACTCGCGCGCATTTAATACACTTCTGAGAGCTCTGCGTAACTGCGCGTTCATAACCAAAACGGAATTTTTACCTTAGTGGTACGGAACCCTCGGTGCACGAGTCCGACTCGCAATTTGCCGGTTTTTTCAAATCTCGTAAATCACACGGTGATATTTAAGAATTGATACCCTGAAGGCAATAAGCCCGCCAAAGAGTTTACTATACTTATAGTTTTTACCAGGTCTTGTGGGATTTAGGATACCAAGCTATCCAATTTGGCATTTATGTTTAATTTTTAGTGAACTAAGAAGAATACTCCAGTAAAAATACGAGAGATTGTATGGCGAAACGGAAATAATTGATAATAGCCGTGATTCTTTTTCAGATCGATAGATTATATTTCTGTGCAAAGCTTTTTAATGGAATCCACCTAAATTTACTTCATTTATTTATTTATTTAGCCGTCCAAACATTGAAAAAATATGGAATTTTGGAAAAAAAATTAATAGATTATTTTTTTTATTTACGGCTTGCTATATATTCAGAATTTCATATTATACATGAATCCACCTAAAAATATTAGCTTTTTTGTATTGTTCAACTTTTATAGCACGAAATTTAAATAAAGCTTATCTTCGCACCCAAAAATAGTAATAGATCCGTTTTGCTTTCTAATAATTTAAATAGTGCTATATAATCACATTTTTGGCAAATCTAACATAAATGTTTACAAAATCATTGTAAACCAGCGATTACAAAAAACTTTTTTTATTTAGTATGGCATTTTTGTGAATATATATAAGAATCACTTACATTTAAAAAGGTTGAGTTTAGCTCAGTTTATTTCTATTATTTTACCTCAACTTTATTGGCCCTTATATGTAAAAAAATAAGTGGAGATTTTATATTTTGAAATAAATTGATATTTTTAAATATATTTATGGTGGATTTTGATGCCTATATGTAAAGTATACGTTTATCTATGATATAGAGTATATAATTGTCTATTACTATTTTTGCCTTAGCTGTTATTCGAAAAAAATATTCCACTTTAAATTTTAGGTGGATTCGTAAATATTCCGTCTTAACATCATATTTAAATACGATATACACAAAAAAGTAGCTATTAACATTTAATGTTTTGCAAAACCGTAGTTTTACTGGAGTAGAAAGGCGTATCATACTTTGTCCTTTATCATAAATCTGTTGCCGACAAAACTTTAGTTGGGGTCATGCTAAAGCACAATAAGAATCACTGAATGAACACGTATACGGTCAAGAGCATATCAAGCTGGATATATTGGACATAGTACCGTTTATAATTCAATCACGTTAGAAGTTAAAGTAGAACTTTAAGTGTTAAGTTTAAGCTGTGTTTGACTGTACATAGGGTGCACAATATAATAGTGGTATCACATTGACAGGTAGAAGATAATCAGATTGAGATGTTAGAGGGTGCGCCAGTTTTTGACCGTCAAAGGCCTCGCAAAGTTTGATCCAAGCTTTAGATGAATTGTTAGAATGAAAGAAATGAATGTTTATATTAGGTAGTTGTGCAGTTGTATGGGTTCTTTGTATGGCGTTTCTGCTTATGATCAAACGTACAAGCATGGACATATACAGGCTGATTTCTTTGCCTTTGCATTTTTTGTATGTTATTCATTCAGACCATAAAGCTCTCAACACAATGTGCCATGCAAACTCTTAATATTTTCTCTTAAAGGGGCATATTACATTATAAGCAATACATATTCTTTTTTGTATAAAATTAATACAGGTTTGGAAATAATGTGATAAGAGAAAGTGGCGTAAAAGAAGATGTAGTGACTAAAATTGAGAAATGAATGCTGGTTTGGTCATGTGGTTAAAATGAATGAACGAAGATTGACCAAAAAGATCCACCAGGCGAGTGTATGGAGACTTTGGAAGGGGAACCCTCGGCGAACGTTCCAAGACCAAATTCAGGACGTTCTAAATAAAGGCCAGGTCCAAAGTACCCAAAACCGACGAGCGTGTATGAAAGGGTTGATCAAAGTAGAGGAAACGAGGGAAGTAAGTCAAGATCGAAGCAGGTGGAGGGCTGTGGTCTCTGCCTACCCCGACGGGAAAAACACGTGACTTTATGTGTGTATGTAATCTTTATATTTCATAGTTTTAACATATATTATTAGCATCAAAGTAATAAATATGGCAACTTTCTGACGTTTTTGCCTTTTTGCCATACGATGCTAAATATAATTGCCAGATCTCTGATTATGTAACATACCCCTTAAGAAAGTGGAGTTTTTTGGTCTGAATATAAATGTTTGTACTTTTGTTACAGTAGAATGCATAGTGTGTAAGCCCTGTAAGATGAAGCAGAATGAACAAGAACCTATTCTGAAATAAGGTTACATGAGTAGCACCCAATTAGAAACCGCGAAATAGAAATAAATTAAAATCAAACTTGCTTTCTTGGTCACTTGTCATCTCAACCTTGACTGGTAGCGCGTCTTGCCAACTCCCATTCACTGTGCCAACGCAACAAATAAATACATAAATAATACAAAAATAAACATAATTAAGTGTACATTTTTGTAAATCAAAACAATTTGAATTAAGTGCTTAAAAAACTTATTAAGTGCAAAAAAAAATACAATCTGAATAGGCAAATTAACAAAAGATTGACTGTAATAAAAAAATTCTTAATCTAAACTTAAATACATATTGTGAATCTGTAATTACCTTAGATGGACAACATGTGAATTTAAATTCATATCAAAGGGATTATAATGATATAAGGATGAAATTTTATTTATTGTCAATTTTAATTCTTTACAGAATATCTTTTAACGTCATTGTGCCCTTATACATAATAGGTCTTTGCCTATGAAATTGCCGAAATTTTCTTCCAGATTAATGAGATCATAATTCTTATAATTCTAATGCTATTTTTTTCATTTGTCTTATTTTTAAAGTTGACTTCAAGGTTATCAATTTACGTATAAAATAAAAGTTTTTATTTTTAGTTTGATATATAAAATTAAAGGTTCGAAAATTGTTCGTCTTAAATGTCGTCCGATTTCATCATTAGATTTGATATATTATATAAAGATAATATTTTTCCAAAATTAAATTTAAGCTTCTGTTAGCTTAATGTCTTTCCAAAAATGCTTAAAAAAAATGGATTTATATTTCCTAAGAAAAATGTTAAAATGTTAGTACTGAAAATTGAGTTTATCTAAAATTCGCCATACAAAACGGCAACTTCATAGGTAAAGACCTAATATATAAAATTAAAGGTTCGAACATTGTTCGTCTTAAATGTCGTCCGATTTAATCATTACATTTGTTATATTTTTTTACAGATAATATTTTTCGAAAATTAAATTTAAGCTTCTGTTAGCTTAATGACTTCCCAATAATGCTTAAAAAAAATTGGATTTATAATTCCTAAGAAAAAAGCAAAAATCTCAGTACTGAAAATTGAGTTTACCTAAAATTCGCCATACAAAACGGCAATTTCATAGGTAAAGACCTATTATTTGGTCAAAATGAACACAAAATTTAATAATGGAGGAAAATTAAAGAAATAAAAAAGGCAAACCTACGCTTATAAGCATGTGTGGTGCCATCTGTACCCCTGAATGTCGTAAAAAGTGACTAAGAAAGTTTGAACCGGAGGATAGGCCGCTGTTGCCTACGTATCGTACCATCTTAGCGCTCTTACAGACCAGCGACAAGGTGAGGCGACGACCGTCGACGACTGCCAATGACAGACGCGACTCTTTGAGGTTTAAGAGGCTACCCGCCGTCGACTAGCGCCCCCATCAGTTAAAAAAATATTGCTCGCTAAATACAACTTATCGAAAATCCGGAAAGACAGATTGAAGTAAAGGTATCTTCATTCATTTCTTGTTGGGGACGGCGCGACGGGTGATCGGATCGCGATAGTGGAGCCATTTCACCCATTGTCCCAGAAAACGGACAGCCTGCCCATGCTTTGCGTTGACAGTTCTAGCCCCGAGAAGGCCATGTATTTGTGATGAATAGCAGGTCAGCGATCGATTAAGTTGCCAGTAGTCCAGTGCCCCCCTTCTGCTGGGAGAACCTCCGGACCTTACCTAGGTAAGTTTGTTTATGTACGACCTATTTAGTCGCTCGGGGGTAGAGTCATCTACGCTGCCTTGGGCCCCAAAACCCGACTTTAAAGATTGTGTGATGGAGTGTGAAAGGAGTTTTTACCATAAGTATGGATGTTATGATAGTGATGAAAGGTACTCACTCGCAACAGTGATGTAAGTGTGTTGAGCTTCGGTGGTGGGACTAGAATGACCTGAACTGTCTCCGTTGACTTCTACCACAGTACTCGACACCTGGATATTCGAAAGCGATACGTTAATGTCCTGGAAACATAAACATAATCGGTTGGTGACTTCTCAACACTCCTACAGAATATGTGTTTTAAAAACCAGCAGGTACCGGCAGCGCCATCTATATATACAAGGTGTTAGGCGCGTAGACCGACAGAATTTTTTGGAGGACGTTGGCGCCAATAAATTCACCCGAGGGAACCCATGTTTTAAGTGTAATACATATTTCAGCTTTTGAATCAAATAATAATGCTTTATGACGGCAAATTTGTGCAAAACAACTGTTATCGACGGGATCGTCAGACCGTTAAAGATACTCTACGGGCACCGAATCGTGTTTGTCGGCGATAATGCACCAGCAAATAGAGCTAAACCTGTAAACGCTGCTGTCCGGGAACACAACATCTCACGATTAGATTGGCCTGCCGCCGGCTCGCCCAACTTAAACCCTCTAGAGTACGCATGAGATGCTCTTAAGCGAACTGTTTGGGATCTTCAGCCAACGTCTTATACTATGTCAGAGAACAGGGAAGCTGCAATTTAACAGGTGCACTATTCGCATATGTGTGAGCGCTTTACTCGCCAACAAACTGTGTCAGTTTGGTTTGAGATAATATTCTTTTTATATGAAAATTGTACCTGACAAATAAATAAAAATAAAAAAAAATACGTGGCAGGCTACCGCTGGAATTACTAGATAACTTCCTCTCACTCAAAATACGCTCGCTGAGACGAGTTGCTGTTGCTTGCTGTATACTCGTAGTACCGCCTAGTTAGCCATTACCTGCTGAATGGCGTGCTGTAGATGTATAGAGTTAGGTAACTCGTGAATCTCGATATACTCACGAACCGTGCTTACAGAAGACCCAACTGCTCCCTCTGAAATACGCTCGCCCACACAAGTTGCTGTTGCTCGCTGTATAGCACCGCCTATTTAAACATTACCTGCTGAATGGCGTGCTGTAGATGAGTAGAGTTGGGTAACTCGTGGATCTCGATATAATCACGCACTGTGCTTACAGAAGACCCAAATGCTCCCTTTGAAATACGCTCGCCCCACAAGTTGCTGTTGCTCGCTATATAGCACTGTCTAGCTAACCATTACCTGCTGTATGGCGTGCTGTAGATGTATAGAGTTGTGTAATAGTACAGGAGATATAGCCTTAGGGGTCATAATAATTCCCACAAAAACGGGGTTTGCTTTTTTTAGGTCTTTGTTTGTATCTTTTTGACATATAAAAGTCTTCAAAAATCGGAGTATGCAAAACACGTTTTTTTTTTTGAAAAATAAAATAAAAAATTACCCAAAAAAATACCAAATAAGTAGCATCCGTATATCGCGTACGCTGCGGGAACTATTGACAATAGAGCAGAGTAATGTACTACACTCTTATAGAAGACATCAATATCTACAAAAAAATTGCATTAACGTATGCCTCAAGTTAGGAATCTGTATGAAAACTTCGATAATGTAACCCAAGGTGTGAAAAAAATACCAAATACCATCATTATATCGCGTACGCTGGGGAAACTAATTACAATAGAGCAAAGTGATGTACTACAGTTTTATAGAGGATATCAATATCTACAAAAAAATGTACCATAATATATGTCTAACTATTACAGTTATGTCACAATAACTGTTTTTTAATGTTAAAATATGCATTAGTAACGCCGGTACAAACTATATAGGCCACATTATTCGTACCTTGGTATTAATCATTATCCAAATAAAAAGCTTCGTATTCCAGGCTATATACCGGGTACCTGTAAATTACTTTTTGAATTATTCAAATCGGATATATGTGTCTATGTTATCATGAGTGTAATATTTATCATAATTGAAATTTAAGAAACAGCGCCCTAAGTGACTCAAATGGTTTTATCTACAACAGGGAATAGACACGTAAAATTTGGCTAATGGTTCCTGTATGTGTAAATGAGTGTATCATCACGCCTTTATCCCTCACGGGCATCGTGATGCTGAGAAATCTTGCTTTGTCTATTACTTAATAACATAAACATTTAATTAAAAATAATGTCCAAATTTTCTTTACAATGTAGTTTTTTTAGTAACCCCCGACGAAACAAGAACCTATATCTACCCGTGCGAAGCCGGGGCGGACCGCTATTATAAAATAAAAATAAAAAACATATTGGTTGCTGAATAACTGAAAGGTTAAGCAGTGTTTAGAATCATGGTTTTAATTAAACGCATTGCGTTTTGTCGTTTTGTTACACAAATGCACATGTATTTCAGCAACCTAACATATTACACAAAAGAACTGTTAAAACATATTTCAGTACATTCAACACCATAACTTCGACACGTACATCTGCCACTACTACATGGTTCATTTGTATCCTTTTTGCAGGTGCATCGGATCGTGTTTAACAATAACTCTGGTGCAGGGCTCAGTTCACATGTTATGGGATGTAGTTGGTCTCCTACTTTTTCCAACCCCACTGTTATAAGCGTGTAAAGTTGTACGTTTGTAGTAAGTACAACATAGGCAATACAAGAAATCATAATGATCATATCAGTCGAAAGACATCCACTGCTGGATATAGGCCTCCCCTAAAGATCTCCATGACGACCGGTCCTGCGCTGAGACACCTTCCGCGACCGCCACTAGATCGTCGGTCCACCTTGTGGGGGGCTGCCAACGCTTCGTCTTCTGGTACGTGGTCGCCACTCTAGAACCCTTACGCCCCATCGGCCATCGGTTCTTCTTGCGATGTGCACTTTAGTTTAGCGATTCTCAGGGCTATGTCATTTACGTTAGTTCTTCTGCGGATCTCCTCATTTCTAATTCGATCGCGCAGAGAGACTCCGAGCATAGCCCTTTTCATAATTCTTTGGGTGACTTTGAGCTTCCTGATAAGGCCCATCGTGAGCAGCCACGTCTCGGTGCCACATGTCATCACTGGTATACACACTGGTTAAAGACTTTCGTCTTGAGACACTGCGGTATTTTGGACGTGAAGATATTGCGGAGCTTCCCGAACGCTGCCCATCCGAGTCGGATTCGACGAGTAACCTCTTTGTCAGCCGTCGGGGTTTTGGATATTGGTGGGTGCTGGTCGGAGCGTAGACTTCATCAGTCGAGTTCTTTCCAGCTTTACGTTGATATTCAATTTGCCTCTTACCAACCCGTAATCGTTTCCGGTTTTAACTGCATTGATCACACAGACATCATTGAATATTTGCTTCTGCGTCGACATGATAAAGTCAATCTCATTTTTTGTAGCACGATTGGGACTGATCCACGTCCATTTTTGGTTTTCCGACTGTTTGAAGAAGGAATTCATCTTAAAGAATCCTTCTTTCTCCAAAAAGTCGGCTAACATATGGCCTCTGGAATTCCGATATCCAACACCATGCCCCACCCTCAGCTCACCATCGCCTCGCTTGCCTAATTTTGCGTTGAAGTCCCCCATGACAATGGTATAGTGGGTCTTAGGCGTATGTTTGGCTTTAGATATATCCTCATAGCATCGACTTCATCATCATAGTAACTCCGAGAAGGTCATACAGGTATACCTTTTGGTGATTCTGAGCATAAGGTACGCTACCCGTGAAGACACACTCTCGATCAAGACCACGTCGTTCACGAGAGACTTGTGGACCATAAACCCGACACCTCCCTGGGACAGTTGGTCGCCCTCCCGGAAATAGAGCAAGTTTCCTGATTTTAGGGTTATAAGTCCTCCCCCTCTCTTCAGACTTCAGATAGACCCAAGATGTCCCAGTGTAACCTGCTCAATTCCTCTTCAAGTTCAGCAACCTTCTCGTCGGTCCGCAATGTGCGCGTTTTATATGTTGCCAGGGCCAGAGGTCGTCGTTGTTGGTAGCTCGGCATCTGCCGGGGATTCTCAGCACCCCCTGCCCCACCGTTACCATGGCCGCTACTGGAGCCAGGAATAGCTTGGCCGCCGGGGACTAGGAGCCGGTGCTTGATTGTGTAGTTCATGGTTAGATTTAGGGTTGGTTTTATACCATAGTCGCCACGCTTGGCAGACGGGTTGGCACCCGCAGTGTGATGGGACATCACACAGAAGGACGCTGCTGCCCATCCTCTGGATTGCATTCCCTTAGTCGCCTCTTACGACACCCACGGGAAGAGATGGGTCGGTACTATTCTTTTCTAGGCTGGCACCGCACAGCTAATACAAGAAATAATAAAAACTTTTCAAGTGTGAGTCGAACTCACTCGCATCTTACACACTTCTGCACGACATGGTGCGCAACTCTGCCTAAGATGGTATTTTTATATTAGTGATACGGAACCTTTAGTTCGCAAGTCCGACTCGCACTTGGCCGGTTTTTTATAGGCCTTATAAAGATTATAAAAGCATAACTTTTATCTTATCTCCGAGCGTGGTATTGAAGTTTCTTGACAAAATGGCAGATTTTTTCATAATTTTTTTTTATTTTTTATGTCTCAGCATCACATACACTCTTTGATGCTCTACCTACCCCGTGAGGGATAAAGGCGTGATGATACACTCATTTACACATACAGGAACCATTAGCCGAATTTTACGTGTCTATTCTCTGTTGTAGATAAAACCATTTGAGTCACTTACGGTTTTTTTCGTCGCTGTTTATTTTATTTTTTTCTTAAATTTCAATTATGATAAATATTACACTCATGATAACATAGACACATATGTCCCATTTGAATAGTTAAAAAATAAATTTACAGGTACCCGGTATATAGCCTTGAATACGAAACTATTTATTTGGATAATGATTAATACCAAGGTATGAATAATGTGGCCTATATAGTTTGTACCGGCGTTACTAATGCATATCTTAACATTAAAAACCGGCCAAGTGCGAGTCGGACTCGCGCACTGAGGGTTCCGTACCACCACATAAACATAATTGTATTCGTTGAAATTTCAGTAAGTTAATGTGCTAGATTTTTTGAGTCCGACACCTGCTTGACCAAATTTTATTATTTGTTGTTATTTTATAGCTTATGCACTATATACATACCAATTTTCAAGTTTGTAAGTGTTCCCGTTTTTAAATAGAACTAAAACAAAAATCGCCTCAGCGACCATCCAACTTGACCCCTCTCTTATATGAATGTTCTTGAAACGGGAGCTCACAACAATTGGTTACCATTAGTTGTGAGAAAAGTTGTAATATTTAATGATTTCAGACTTTTCCCATTATTTGTACTGTGAGACCTAGCTTCTTGCCAAATTTCATAATTTTAGGTCAACGGGAAGTACCACGGAGCAGAGATCTATACTCCGTGGGAAGTACCCTGTAGGTTTTGCATTTTTGAATAAATGTATGGAGATGATTACATAAAATGCCATATCTTTTGATTGCGTCGTTGTAAAAAATTGAAATTTTCAGATCTTGTGTGGTTCATGGATCCTAATATATGGTATTAATTTCAACCTGATATCTTTACCCGTTCGTTAGATAACGGGTCTTGACAGACAGACAGACGGACAACAAAGTGAGGGTTCCGTTTTTTAGGGTTCCGATACCAAAATGGTAAAAAAAAGGAACCCTTATGGTGCCGCTCTGTCTGTCCGTCTGTCTGTCACACCTCTATATCTCAGCAACCACTTACGCTATCGAGCTGAAATTTGGAATAGTTTTAGAATATAGTTGCCCAACTTAATTGCACATGAAAATTTTTTGAAAAAAGTATGATTATTAATGTAAAGGGGGCCAAAATAGGGGGGGCCAAATTTCAAATTGTCGCTACTAGGTCGAGTGGGGTATCATATGAAAGGGCTTTACTTGTACATTTTAAAATATATTTTTGTATTTTTTTAAGTTTCTTAGTTTTCAAGTTATGATGAAAAATGTCAAAAAAAATACCATTCCCCCCCCCTTATCTCCGAAGTTTGAGTAAGGGAAAATCTGAATTAATTACAGTTGACAGAGGTTTATGTAAACTTTACAGCAAAAATAAAACGATCTTTCTAAGTTGCACAGTTTTTCAGAAATCTGCAAAAAACCTTTACAAACAAATTTAGTTTTGCGGTCCTGAAAATGGACTTTATTGCTTCCAAAAATACTATAGGTATATCGGAACCCTCGGCGCGCGAGTCCGACTCGCACTTGACCGGTTTTTTTTCTTTTGAGGTACGGAACCCTAAAAACAGTTATTGTGACGTAACTGTATTAGTTAGACATATATTATGGTACATTTTTTTGTAGATAATGATGTCCTCTATAAAACTGTAGTAAATCACTTTGCTCTATTGTAAATAGTTTCCACAGCATACGCGATATAATGATGTTATTTGTTATTTTTTTCACACCTTGGGTTACATTATCGACGTTTTCATACAGATTCCTAACTTGAGGCATACGTTAATGCATTTTTTTTTTGTAGATATTGATGTCTTCTATAAAACTGTAGTACATTACTTTGCTCTATTGTCAATAGTTTCCGCAGCGTACGCGATATACGGATGCTATTTTTTGGGTAATTTTTTATTTCTTTATTTATCAAAAAGAAACGAACAAGGAACTTAAAACCAAACCCCGTTTTTGTGGTAATTATTATGACCCTCCCATACTGGGTATTCATACAACTCCTGTACTATATAACTCGTGGATCTCGATATACTCCACACTGTGCTTAGAGAAAACCCAACTGCTCCCTCTGAAATAAGCTCGCCCACACAAGTTGCTTGCTGTACGTACAGCACCGCCTATAGCTAACCATGACCTGCTGTATGGCGTTCTGTAGATGTATAGAGTTGGGTAACTCGTGGATCTCGATATACTCCACACTGTGCTTAGAGAAAACCCAACTACTCCCTATAAAATACGCTCGCCCACACAAGTTGCTGTTGCTCGCTGTATAGTACCGCCTAGTTAGCCATTACCTGCTGTATGGCGTTCTGTAGATGTATAGAGTTGGGTAACTCGTGGATCTCGATATAATCACGCACTGTGCTTACAGAAGACACAACTGCTCCCTATAAAATACGCTCGCTCACATAAGTTACTGTTGCACGCTGTATGTCACCGCCTAGTTAACCATTACCTGCTGTATGGCGTGCTGTAGATGTATAGAGTTGGATAACTCGTGGATCTCGATATACTCACGCACTGTGCTAAGAGAAGACCCACCTGCTCCCTCTGAAATACACTCGCTCACACAAGTTGCTGTTGCTCGCTGTATAGTACCACCTTGTTAACCATTACCTGCTGTATGGCGTGCTGTAGATGTATAGAGTTGGGCAGCTCGGGGATCACGATGAGCTCGCGCACCGTGCTTGGAGAATTTCCCCCGCCCCCGCCCGTACCGGCACCCCCCTGCTAACAAGTTTAACATCATGATATATTATAAAGCTTTGTTATAGACAGTTATACTGGTTAATGTAATGACGAAAATATCTGGCTAAAATAACTACATAATTTCATCATGAGATCCATGAAAAGAACGCCTTTGTTCTTATTTAAACCAGTATCCATGTCGCAGATGGATTTTTATCTCTTTTTTATTAGTTTTAGATTTTCGGCTTGGCTATCGTACAAATTAGGGCAAAAATCATTTAGTGGTTTACTTCCTACATTAGGTACTAGCTGTTGCCCGCGACTCCGTCCGCGTGGAGTTCAGAAAAAGTAGATAATGACTTTTCCCATGGTTCAAACTATCTTCGTACCAAGTTTTTATCACAATCGGTTTATCGGATTTAGTCATAAAAGCGTAACAGACAGACAGACAGTGCAGTTCTCGCTTTTATATTATTGAGTATATACAGAGTACAGATAGTACGGATTTTTTGTAAATTAAACACCTGTTACTGAATGGACTAGACTGTTAGGTCGCCCACTATCCTCTTAAGTGTAAAATTATAGTCGAACTACACGCGGACGAACTGTGATACGGGTTTCGTTATTAAAGCCTAACTAATCTGAGGCTCAGTCACTTTAGCTTCTGTATACATTTTTTTACATTTGTTGCATCGCCATGCCGAAACAGATAGGATTTTCTCGTAAAACTAAATCTAGATTTTACCAATCTTTAGCTGTACCCACAACTTTTACACAAACAACTGAAACGGATCAAACGGAATTTTCAACAACGCTTTCTTCCTTTCAAAATTATAAGCTTTGTTTGATTTCAGCTTGGCTTCAACGCTTGAAACTTTGAACTCGCCTATTTTCTTTTTGAGTGAACCGATTGCAGTAAAATAAGTTCAAATATTGCACGATAGCAACCCAAATTCGTTATTGAAAACCCCGTTTGAGTCGTTCAAGTAGTATGTGAGGTATTTGGTGCGGCCGCTTAAAATTTCGCGAACCTTCTGTCTGAGTGAACCGTTTACAATGAAATAAAGCTTATATGTTGCACAGAAAGAAGCCCGACGCGTCATTGAATACCTCGTTTGAATTAGTTCAGTAGGTGAGTTCTTGGTTCTGCAGCTTGAAACTTTGCGTATCTTCTCTCAGAGTGAACCTTTCGCAATGAGTAAGCCAAACGCGTTATTGAAAGCCACGTTTGAATCGGCTCAAAAGTTTGTGAGCTATTCAAGCCTTCGCGGGAAACTATGCGTTACTTCTGACTGAGTGAACCGTTTTCAACTAACTAACCTAAGCTATAATTTTTATTTCGAAATTTTTTCCTACCTACCCTAAATTAACTTGATAATATTTTTTGTTTACGTAGTGAAGATCTGTAATTGGCTAATGTACTGTTTATTGTATTGGTTTGTATTTTAAGTATTAATGCTGTAGATCTTAGTTAAATAAATTCAATAAAATATAAAATAAAATAATATGTTGCACGGAAGTACCTAATCCAAGCACGTCATGGAAATGCCAGTTAGAAAGCTATTGGCGCTGCCGCGCCGCTTGAAACTTCGCGCACCTTCTGTCTGACTGAATCGTTTTCAATGAAAGTAAGCTAATAAATTGCAAAGAATTAAGCAAAACACGTTATTGAAAACCCCGTTTAAATCCGTTTAGTAGTTTCAAAGATTGTTGGTGTGCATTGTAGTTTAGAATATAACAATTCTTTTAGTGCTCATTTTAATCGAGAACACAGCGTAATTGCGGAGCAATGAGTGTTTTGTTCTGAGTAACGTTTATGTTACATACGAGTATATGCAACAAGTTAGAGGTGTGCAACAATTTGTAAGTTATTGGGGCCGCCGTTTGAAACATAGTGAATCTTCTGTCTGAGTGAACCGTTTGCAATGAAACTAATGTTTTATGTTGCATGAAATAAAACGAAACACGTGATCGAAAACCCCGTTTGAATCGATTTAGTAGTTTGTGAGTTAATTTCGCACAGGCAGTTTGATACTTTACATTAGTGTAGCTTCTCATTGAGTGAACCGATTTAAATGAAACATAGCCTATATGTTGCTCAGAACTAAGCCTAACCTATCTGCGAAAACCGCGAGAAAATCAGTTCAGTCGTTTTGGAATTTATCGAAAACATACAGACAGACAAAAGTTTCAAAAAATATATTTTTGTGTTTTGTTAGTCCTTTCTTATCGCCTACACTCATTTTTTCATAAATTTCTCAAAAGTACAGACTCACGGTTTTTACTCTTTTATTATATGTATAATAAGATAAGGCAAAAAAGACGGACGGCGAGTGCCAGAAGCGAAATCTTGACAAGAAATGCTTTTAGTCATTCAGCATTACGTCTTAGGGTCGGCGTCCACACAAGACCGTTTTAACTTAGTGATTGAGAGTTTGTGAAGTGTAGCTATGTATGTATACTTTTGAAGGAAACCTAATTCACAAAAGGGCGTACCTTTGCGACATTATATCGTTAAACATCGTAGTGCGCACCACCAAAGAGTGGAATTCTCTGCCTGCGCCTGTGTTCCCGAGTTCATATAACCCGAATCTATTCGAATCGCGAGTAAATAGGCTACTTCTGGGCAAGCACGTCCCATCGTCGACCTTATCTCTGTCCTCAAAAGTAGATCGAGGTCAAGAGTAAGCCCATCACTACATAGTATAAAACAAAGTCGCTTTACGCTGTCTGTCTGTCTGTATGTATGCTTAGATCTTTAAAACTACGCAACAGATTTTGTTGCGGTTTTTTTCAATAGATAGAGTGATTCAAGAGAAAGGTTTATATGAATAATACATGCATAATATAGTAGAGAAACACTGATAATTTTAGAGGTTTCTAATGTGATGTCGTAAATAATCTCATTTTTTTGCGCTTACATTGCAAACGCTGGCTGAACCGTACGAGATAGATCAAAATAATGTACTACAGTATTGTACACCTTAAAAAGTTCTACTTACAAAAAAGTCCGCGATGGTATATATCTATCTCTTACGGATAACCCACAATAACCATTTATTTTTTAATCCTTATCCAATTAAATACCTTGAATATATTGTGCATTTAATATAGATCAATATTGCCCTTTACAGCATGTAATTTAAATGAATATTTTCGAAGATATTACAGATTTAAAATGCAAGAACATAGCGGTTGTGGCGGTACCGGCCGGGGGTCCGGCGGCGCGTGCCTATAAATAGTATATTTAGTATCAGCATTTCACCCGTGCGAAGCCGGGGCAGGTCGCTAGTTGACAATAAAAACAAACAATAATTCTAAAACAATTGAATGTCGGGGGTCTGATAATACCCTCAAGGATTCTGCCCATCCTGCCGAAACAACAGAATGAACATCATTGAAATTGTTGCTGGGGGCTACTCTTCTTTACTTAATCTGCTAGACCCTTTAGAAGGAAAACTGAATCAGTGTCATACCTGGTGCGGCTGGGCCAGGCGCGCTGCCATGTCGGGCGAGGCGGGTGGCGACGACTCCACTAGAACTTCGTCGCCGCAACACTCAAAGTCTGCAACACCAACATATCATCATCGTTAATAAATATTCTCTATCTAGTTTCTAGTAAGAGAAACATAATCAATATATATTATAAAAGAAAGTGTACAATGTGCGTGCCGCTAAAACTCAGAAATGAGTCCCGGTACGATCAAGGGAGTGATATGGTGTGGTAGCCCTCTATCTCCCGTCCATGAAGAAAATTCCCGTTTTTACCTTAAGGACGTGCTTTTAAAGGAAGGAAGGGCTGGAAGTTTCGCCCTAGAGAAATTTCTAGAATAGTCCAGAACATTTGAGAGCATTCCACAACAATAAACGGGAACACAGATTACTGTGTAATATTCCAGAACACTCTCAAATGTTGTGAAATACTCTGGAACATTGCGGAAAGTATAGTCTTTTATTTCAACTACCACAATCTCGTATCAACTCTCTGAGCGAAGCCGGGTACCCCAACTAGTAACAATAATAAGAGGGCCAGTGAGGCTAAAAAATTTGTCACCGAGGTGGGCCGGCGACTTAGAAATAAGGGTTTGGACCCCTTCTCTGGGTCATACCTGGTGCAAAAGCTATCCATTGCGATTCAAAGAGGCAATGCCGCTTGACATAGGCACCTTTGCACCAGGGATAACAAGGGGCGGGTTATTTGACTGAATTTTTTTTATTAATTGACGAAAAATGTACTTGACAAGATTTAATAAATATATTTTAAGTGATTAAAAAAAACAAAAATTTTGTCGAAAACGGTACCTGCTTAAAATAAAATATTTCTAATACAAAACGCGCTATCATGAGGGTGATGCAATTTCGGGAAGTAAAAAAAATTCGTGTGGCGGTCTATACTAATATTTCTTGGAATAATTTAACTTTGTTTCGTGTTCAGTGTTCAGATGATGTCTTTTTTGTTATAATAACAACACTCCATTTTTATTCAATGGGCTTTTGTTGCCATAATAGATGAATAACTATTATTATTATAATATTATACAAACGAGGTCCCGTGTGGTGCCGGCAAAGAATAGTACCAACCCATACATACCCGTGGGTGTCGTAAAAGGCGACTAAGGGTTATAAACTGGAGGGTGGGCAGCAGCATCCTCTTTTGTATCTTACTTACTGCGGTCACCTACAACCGCGGTCCATGGTGCCAGCCGTAACGCTAACAAGCGAGGTGACTAAGGTACTTCCCCTCCACATTTTTCCAGCAAAAGTTAGAATTCTGGAGGGAGCTCAGTGTCCTGTAGTGGATGTTTCATGGGATGTTATGATGATACAATGAGTCGAATCTTGATCAAACAAAATGTGCGATTAAAAGACAAAAAAATATTTATAAAAATCTTAATTTTCTTTCGGTAAAGTTCTATTTGAAAATTAAAGACGCATTATTTTGTATTTAAATAAAAACGACACCTTTGGTCTTTTCTTTCTTTTTAAGTAAACAGTGTATTTTCTTCACAGTAGTCTTATTTGAAAGATAGAAAGTCTGCCTATGTTAAAACATAAAAATAAATAACAATATCGTCTACACTCAATAAAAAAATATATTAGAGATTTGTCAATTTCTTTTTATTATTATTTTTATTAACTTTTAAACTAGGTCAATATGGTAAGTAAGTAGACTTCTTTTTAGATAAAATCATGAACTTTTACAAAACATTAAAAAAAAATTACCAGTAACAACCTAAGTTTAAAAATTAAAGTCAAAATTAAAAAAAAAAAAATCTTTAGACGAATTTATAGAAATTACATTTTTTTATTAAGTTTCTGGACGATATTGCTATTTATTATTTATCTCCTTAGCTAGGCAGACTTCTCAGCTTTCAAATGAGCCTAGAAAAAAATAAGTTTATTTAAAAAAATTTAAACACATTTAATTTTGACGTCAATAAATTGGTTCCAAAGCTAAAGGAACTTTTTTATTCCATAAAAAAAAACATTTTATCATTCCATTAAAAAAATATGATAAAAATTAATTTTAATTAAAATTATATCACCTTTATATCACCTTTGTCTTATATGAAGAATTAATTCTTAAATAAAGGAGGATCAAATTTTTAAAAGAGAAAATATTACTGACACTAATGATGTAAAAAATCTGATGGTTGATACATAATCCTTACTCCTGATTCCACTTTGGCTTAGTGCCCTTTGCCATTAATTGGACAGGGGAGAAACATCAACCCCATCCCTTAAAATGTACCTGTATTTTTAATAGAATGGAATTAGTCAGGCTTCTTACTATAGTAACAGTAGGCAAGTAATTATAGTGTATTCCACAATTTACCTTCAAAAGGGAAAATCACTGAAGAAATCATTGTGAAATGCATAGAAATTGTATGACCAGAAAAGTTTCTAGATTTTAGAAAACAAAGTGGACTGGTTAACACAGCAACATATATAAACAAGATAAACAACCAATAGGTAACTACAACAAAAATGCCTACTGAGCAACAAGAAATTATCACGAAATATTTTTTTTGTAGATGATATTAATTTCAAGTAAGTCAAAATAAAATTTTATAAGTAGTAAAATAAGTTATGAAGCAATAAAATAAACAAATTGATAAAAGTAGAAATTGCATAACGCTATCCCAGGTGATAGAGATGTTATTGATCTGCCGGGAGCTCGGTGCGGAGAGTATCCGAGGAGCGTATCCAGGCAACACCTTATCCGTCCCTCGCACCTCACACACCCACCCAAAACACTCACTTTCCAAGTAGAACACATTCTCAAATCCCATCTCCGTCATTTTATAAGCACAAATATCAAATTTGAAAATAGAACTGTGGAGTGACACAAGGATGATACATTATTGTGAACTTCACTGATAGATAATGGTATCTTGTATTGATCAAACAACGGTCTCTAGGCAGACATGTTGTAATATTACTTTTTTTACAGTTATAGACAGTCTGCAGTGAGCTAGGGTTGGTGGGTCTTGTGATAGAATTTAGTAGGGTGCAGGCAGGTGTGTAGTCATGGTTGAGTGACACCACCTGCTTTCAATACGGGTGGGTGAGCAATACCGTTTGCCGATAGTAATGACCCATTGTTTATGTATTTGTATCACATGGACAGTAAACTGACATTTTGAGGTAGGTACCTAAGTTGTATACTTAATAACAAAACAGTTTTTAGATTAACTAGCCTGTAGTATTAGTGCACTATTAACTCTGTTAACTTTATTAGAACTAGTAAGTATAGCCTTTGTCTGAAATTAAGCTTTTTTATTTCTATCTTATCTTAAGTGGGTTTAAATGTGCCACAGCTGGGCAAAGGATATTCTTTTTAAATAAGAATTGGGATCACAAGTAAGTAGGTGCAAGATATATGACCTAGAGGTGGGCGTTAAATAACGTAAACAGTTTTGATAACTAGTTATTGGTGCAATAGCTTCATTACGTTATTGGCTATTGCGAAAACTATCTATCGAGCGAAACTAGTTATTTCTGAAAACCGAATACCATTGAGATCGCGCGACTCAACTCGTGAACGAACGAAGCTTGATTACAGCGCGAAGTTAATTTGATTTCGATATTTCTTTAAATCTACAGTCAAAAATCTGAAAGTATTCCTAATCTAACTAAATCACGTAATTCATAAAAATAACCAACACGCATTTCGGTTATTCTGATACCCGTTTTTCGAACGCTAAGCGATATTCAAAAATAACTAGTTATTAAAATAAATAGTTTCAAAAGCCGCTATCGGCTACTATAACGATAGCTAGTTTCGGTATTCCGAAAAACGAAAACGACCCACCTCTAATATGACCGCCAACCTAGTTTGATTAGTCAAGAATATAAAATACCTGACTATGGCAACTTAACAACGTTAGGTAGGTACCTATTCTAAAATTTGAATCAACTTGGGGTGCTTTGGATGAGTAATGAAATAGGTACAAAATTATGCAGTATTTTATTTTACAGGTAATTTGTATCGGCTGACGCGTGTCGTGCCAGGTAGCGCCACGCCGCGCCGGCACCCCCGACTGGGCGCCGGCCCTCCGGCCCTCCTCACCGCGATAATATTTGATACGCAATCGGGCCGGGATAAAAGCACCGGGAAGCGAGGGGCCGCGCCTGTGCGACGCTTCCCGCCATCCGGAACACACCTCCGTTCGATATTCAAAATTTTTCCCAACAATCTGTAATTTACTCGTCGAAAATTATGCAAAAATATCCAAAACTCACCTGCCAGCCATTCGTCGACCTGTCAAAAATATCATTTTTGCAGACGATCGCAGCACTAGATTTTCACTTTGCGCAATATTTTCGACGCTTCAATTAGATTGTAATCCAATTTGCGACTATTTTCCAGGTTTTTTATGTAACGCGATAAGAAAATGACATCAATGTTGTTGTCTCGTAGCTACACCCGTTTCCTAGGCTACGGGAGAGGAGAGGAAGGGGGGGGGGGGGGCGCTCGTCTCGTCCGGGCAATAGTCGAAAACTAATGTTGTGCTACATAGAAAAGTGAATTAACTCGTACTGACTCATCATAATGAGCTGATCTAATTATTATGGATAGATAGGTCGAGTTTTGAAACCACTTTTGATTAGATTTTGTGGTAGCATAAGATTAATCTATTAGTGCTCTACTGCATGTCTTGAAAAATGCATCTAGATTTGTTTTAGGTAGGTAGTTTGCCCCGATTTGGAGTGAGTTCCAAAACGGTAATAATTACCCTTTGACAGCAGTCTGTCTCGAACACACCGATGGATGTCATATAACGCTATCCTGCTGTCAGAGTAATTTTTACCCGATTCAGAACGCAACCTTATACGTAAAAAAATGGGAGTCGAGGCATTCGGGGTCCGATAAAATCTTAGAGTACTAACAGACGATCGGATCGGACTGCTCCGAATTTAGCTCCGGACCACGATTTTGTCCAATAGCGTTGCGGATTGACCCAAACGACAATTTTGCTATTGGGCAAAATCGTGGTACGGAGCTAAATTCAGAGCAGTCCGATCCGGTCGTCTATTAGTACTCTTACCAGTTACATAATCATAATTCAAATAATTAACATTACTACAAGTAACATTATAATCTGTGCATGTGTCTGATTTCTATAGCGTCTTCTAGAAAAATTTATATAAAACTAGGGGGAATCTCATGCGAAGAGATCCCGAACACATTTCACCTATTCCAAGGCGCCGCGCCGCCGATCAAAGCAAGCTACATTTTATTTGGATAACTGATCTAGAGGGAGAGAGAGCAATTTTTTTTAATCTACTGCTCACCTAATTAATGGACGTCCCCTAACGGAAACTTAACTTTGAAACTGTTAAGTTAACGTATAGATCTTATTAATTAAATTTACCTTCTAAAGTGTCAAAAAAGTAGATGGACTTCTCAGATTCATCATCGGGTACCAAAATCTCTTCTTTCGTAGTCATAGTATTCATTCTAAATTTCCAAAAAGTTAACAAAGTTTTGTCATCCATTTTGCAAGGTATTAACAAAGTTTTCTAGAATATCTCCTAGGCAATAAGTTTATTTATATCGAAAATCAAAAATGCCGCTGACATTCACGATATCAAAATTTTATCTGACAAAATTTGACAAGTTAGTACTCAAATCTCGCTGGCCTACAAAAAAACAAAATCTTTAAGACTGTTTTCCTGCCAGCCAGCCAGCACTCAAAATCTAGAATGTGCCCGTTCCCGCAATGAGTCTATTCTAGCCACTGATGTGCCTAGCGAGCCACAAAGGGAGCAGAGTCATCGTGTGGAAAGCCATAATAGAAAAGATGAAGCCCAAGGTTGAAGATGATAATGGAATTATAAAATATATGTGAATCAATCAAACTCTTTTCATATTACACGCAATCAATAATTTATTTACATGTGACAACACTATCTTGTTTACCAGATACATTATTTTAATTTATTTTGGATTACATTGCAGTTTCTACAAGCCATATAATATCATTTATGTTTGAAAAATACGTAATGAAAATCATTAATTTTACAATGAAAATAGGTACGAGAGTTATATATGTCAATGTCAGTCGTACAGCTGTGAGTATTGCCCTAATATGTGCTTCCTGCGAATGTTTCTGTTTTTATCTACTCCCGTATCGGAATATTCCAAATTCGAAACCAATGACAGATTCGAAATTGAGGTCATTGTCCGCTATCATTTTGATTTCCGCACTGTTCCATACTACGACCAGTACGGAAATGGAGTATGGATTTTCATTGTGCAATTGTTGCTTACCAAACCATTTTGCAGCTATAACAACTAGTTTGCATATTACAAAACAAGGAATCAGTTCAAACTGTCAGAAAGAGTAAGTTAGTAAAAATACTACAGTGGTGACTTGTGGTAGTGGTAGCGTCTATATTTTAAAGAAAATTGAAAGTACCAGCCGGCTTAGCACGCTGCAGTTGTCAGTTTATGTAGGCCCATAGATTAAAGACTATAAGCATGGTCAATTTTTTTTTTTCCTTCCGAGCAGTGCGACGCATTTTGAAAGACAAGGACGGCTACATGTATTAGTGTATAAAGCTATCTCTGTCTAAAACAGGGGTTCCCAAAGTGGGCGATAACGCCCCCTTGTGGGCGCTGCAGGCCTAAAGGGGGGCAGTAAGAGACCCAGAAAAAAAAATGGGGGCGTTGTGTAGAGGCTTGGGGGGCGATTTGTAATTTCATCTAGCTAGAAATACTCTTAGACACCGACCTTCACCGATAAAGAAGAACTTATAGAATTGACAACAAACGAGGAAATAAAAATCAAGTTCAAAAATGGCTATCAAGAATTTTAGCTACAAAAACCGATCCCGAAATTGTACTCTGGATTGTGGTCAATCGTTCAACGATCCTTGTTAGCATTCCCATCGTCGTAATTTTGTGAACGTGGATTTAGTACTGTGGCAACGCTGCTTACTAAAATGAGAAATCGTTTGCATATTACCGAAAGTGGCGACTAGCGGCTTTCTTGAGTAAATAGGAACCTGATATCAGTGATATCAACAAACTTATTAAACAGCATCAGATTCATCCTTCACATTAGTTTTTATATAAGAATCGAAAATGTTTATTTTATTTTGAACTAGTGGCCCGTCCCGGCTTCGCACGGGTACGTAGAGTGGTGCCTTTTATTGCGATGTATGACGTAGCCTTCAACTTGATACACAATTTTAAAAACTTTCTAAAACTAAAATATTTTGTTGTACACAACATTTATTACTTCTTCAGGATTAGGTGCAAAAATGAACATATTGAGTTTTGATGTCACACGCTTAGGTCAATGCCAGCGACGTTTAAGGTCTGGCCCTGTGCTTTATTTATTGTCATACCAAAGGCGAGTTTAATGAGGAACTGGAGCCTTTTTAACTGGAAAGGTAAGTCTGTGGGGATCATTGGTATTCTTGGAATCAAAACAGTTTGTCCAGTTTCACAGCCAGTTAATATAGTGCACTTGATCAAAACATTTTTCAAATTCAAAAAGAAACTATAGAAAGTTCGCTCCGGACGACAACCACAAAAGAATATAATTACCTAAAATTTTAAAAATCAGGCTTCGGACGACCAGTCTCAACGACGTGTGCCCTTCGAGTGGGCCCATCGGGTTCCTGGCTCGCTGATATTAACTTCGGGAACTCTCGTCTACGCTCGGCTATCAACGGAAAAGCGCATCGAGTGCAAAGCTCATTCTAGGACTTTAATTAGAGTGATTTTAATATTGTGATATCTTCCAAGATATTCATTGAAATAACATGGTGTGAAAGACATTTTGATCTATGTTCATTACTTATTATTACTAACCTTTTAAATTTAATAAGGATCCATACTTTGAGGGCAAAAATACGTTCAAAAATACCTCATTTTGAAAATCTACTTTTTTGCTACAAATAGTTGGTTACTGTGGGTTATCCTTAAAAGATGGACAAATACTATCACATACTTTTCTTTAGAACTCTTAGAGAGCAAAAATTCTTTCATACATAACTTTCATGTAAATGGAACCATTTACGCAGCGCACGCCCAGAAAGCTCTCAAGAGGCACGTTTTTTCTCGACTCGATCAACAAACATCATCACAGTTCAGTTAATATGCACTCCCTATTTATAAATTATAGCTTTTAACCTTTTTATTGAATGAATCTATCTACTAGTGAAAACCGAATCGAAATCAACATAGTAGTTCCTGAGTTTAGCGATCACAGACAGACATGATGACGACAGAAAAACGTTTCGGGGGACTTTCTTTTATAATATGTAGTGATAAAAGATACTATGTCTGAATACTATGAAGTTGCGTTTGATTAATCATTATCATTGGCAGGTGTAGCCGTGTAGCCCGTAAGAGTTAATTTGAGACCTGAGCGCCGTTGTGTACTACCTACTGCGCTCAGGTCTCAAGTTGACTCTTGCGGGTTGTAGTAAAAGTCTCGTTTAGAATGAATGTTTAATCTCCGCTAATATAGCTCATAAAAATTAATTAATTTAATTTGAAGTTAAAGTTCTTTTTAAGTAGGTGAAAAAATGGGGGCGCTAAAAATTAATTTATTCTCAAAGTGGGCAGTAGACAAAATAAGTTTGGGAACCCCTGGTCTAAAATATCAAAAACGTAATTTGTGGACTTGCTAAACATTTTCCTCCTCTGATATTTCTTCGCGCTTGGAGGTGATAGATTAGATGACATAATTCATCAAATAAAGTGACATCTCTCCGGGATTTATTTTATCTCGGGCAGCGTGGTAAGCCTGCTGCCCTCCACAATCGTGCGACATGAATCCTGTAAAGCATGCGTGGGACTTTGCTCGGAAGAATTTCATTCCAACAATTGCCTCAAATTTTACGCACCGAAAGTGATCTGTTTTTGCACCTTTCTCAAACATGGAGCAGGATCCTTCAGGCCACTATTGACAACCTGATCAGCATGTAGGCGATGTAGTGATTATATTAGATTTTATTAACTCACATGTTCAATTTCACATTTACAAACATTGTTTATATATCCGAGCATAACGTGATCGTCAAAAATACAATAAAAAAGAAAAATTAAAAAAATGTCAAAATCAGAAAATAATAAAGATATATACGAATTTTACAAATGAAAATTAAAAATGAATTTTTAAAAGAAATATAACCAATAAAAGTATTGAAAAAAATAATAAAATAATAAAAATTGAATCTTAAAAACATGTCAAGTGCCTTAGCCAGTGCCTTAGCAGGTCTAACTGACTAATGAATGTCTCACCGACAGACAATTAATGAATTTTGTTCTTTCTTGTAGGCAAGCAAGATTTGAGTTACTTTTATATTTTTGTCACATAAAATTTTGATATCGTGAATGTCACCGGCATTTTTGATTTTTGATATTGATAAACTTATTGCTTTAGGAGATATTCTATAAAACTTGGTAATATTTTGCAAAATGGATGACAAAACCTTGTTAAGTTTTTAGAAATTTAGAATGAATACTATGGCCACGAAAGAAGAGAATTTGGAACCCAATGATAAATCTGAGAAGTCCATCTACTTTTTGACACTATAAAAGGTAAATTTGATAAATTGAGAGATGAATACGTTAGCTTAACAGTTTCAAAGTCATCCACTAATTAGGTGAACAGCTTTTTTTTTTAATTGCTACCTTTCCCTTTAGACCACAGATTTTTGGGTGTCACTTGAGAAAAAATTACTTTTCTGTAAATTTGTACTTATAGATGTTGTTTAATATTAAGATCTTTACTTTCTCTTATAAACACTGCTGCACTTAACTCTAATACCAGTTCGAAGTTTTTTCCGGCCATGGCAGTAACGTATTATTAGATACGTACAGTCAAGAGCACGTCAAGCTTGACATATTGGAATTTGTACCGCACCTATGTTAGTCCGTGTTGTGGTCCGTGTAGAAACAGAAATCGCACTGCCAGTGTCAAGCTTGACCTGCTCATGATGGTACCTTTTTTTTTTTTTCTTTTACTAGCCTATACTGTCCCACTGCTGGGCAAAGGCCTCCCCCATACATTTCCATTCCTCCCTATTTATTGCGACTATGGGCCACTGGTCCCTAAAAGCATCCAGATCATCTCTCCACCGCTTCTTGGGCCTTCCTCTGCCTCGGCGTCCATCATGGGGTACCCATTCCGTGGCGCGTTTGGCCCACCTATCCGGGTGCATCCGACACACGTGACCCGCCCAATCCCACTTTAATGTGGCAGCCTTTTTGCCGACGTCAGCGATACGGGTTTTGGACCGCAGTGTTGTGTTCCGGATACGGTCGGTCCTCTTTACACCTAGTATGCTGCGCTCCATCGCCCTTTGGCAGACCGCAAGTCTGGACTTCTGTGCCTCAGTCAGTGACCATGTCTGGGCTCCGTAGGTTAGGACGGGCAAGATGCACATGTCGACGAGTCTCCGTTTCAAGGATAATGGGAGAGTCCCTTTAAGTAAATAATGATGGTACCTACATAACAAAAAGAAAAATAAAATATAATTTCTGTCTGCGTATTAATAAAACAAAAAAAGACAAAAAAAAACAGAAACTTTGTATAAAAGCTGTCTGTTACTTTATAAAATAATAGAGCTCAATGTTTATAAATAATAAAAAAATATTGCAAGAATGGCCAAATTCAAGATGTCCCTAAGTCCCACTTAGGGATTTTATGTACAGTCAAGAGCACATCAAGCTTGACACATTGGACTTTGTACCGTTCTTATCAAGTAGACGTAAGGGCTAGAGTCGTACTGCGAGTGTCAAGCTTGACCTGTTGTTGACTGTACTAACAACACTGCTGGTAAAGCTATTCAATGTCTATGGTTTTAAACCATTTTTAAACCGTCCCTTATTGTGTTTTTTGTTCAGCAAAGCCTTAGTTCTTCCACTGGCGATAAAGTACGAGAATGTCCTTTTGTCGACTGCAACCGTAATTATTCAAAAAGATCTTTTGCAACTTGTTGGCAACGAATTATTTTGTTATATTTTATAATGTTTTTCTTTGATTTTTCGGAATGGACGAATATTATATTTTATATTATTGATTTCATAATGCACCCTTAGTCCAAAATGTTTTGTACTAAAACACTAAGTTCGACATAAAATCACTAAGTCCTAAGTACTACCTATTTAAAAGTCCTTAAGTCCAAAATTTATTAATCTTAGTCCAACTATTTTTATCACTTTTTCCTTTATTATCATTAACTTGTTGCATTATAAACATACAATATTGTAATGCCCCTTAGTTACAGATTTTTTACCATAATTCACGCTTCTAAGTAATCTTGTGTCGTTTCAAGAGGCAAAAAAAAATTTTTCCCTTCATTTTGTGAAATCTATGAAAATGGACTTAGGTACTTCTTGAACTTGGCCATTCTGGAAAAATCTCAGCAGAGTTTATAAAGTGATATATGGCCACCCTATTTTTTTGTACTTCGAAGCCGCCAAGAGTAGAGTTCCAAAACGGTAATAGTTAACATTTGACAGCAGTCTGTCTCGACCACACCCAAGGACGTCATATAACGCTATCCTGTTGTCAGAGTAATTTTTACCCGATTCGGAACGCAACCTGAGTAGTCTGTGCCTCTGTGGTCGCCGTAGTAGGTATTTTCTCAATTTTGCACATCGTTAAAATATCTTTGATAATGAAAATTATAGTAAAAAAGTTACAAGGAGGAGAATGTAGCGTGGATGTAGGTCTTCATATTTCATAAAATTTTAGTTTTTTATTGTAACGCAGTCATCACTATACTGTAGGTATTGTAAATTTCTAGGTACTTCCAACTACATCAATATCTGAAGTCAAGCGCCAAATCGCTAATCAGCTCAACATTCCAATCGAAGAACAGAAACTACTCTTACTCGGCCGAACTTTAGCAGATGATAAAATGGTCCAATCTTACCCTACAATAAAAGAGGGTACTAAACTTCATGTAGTAGTTAAGAAGCCAGATGGCCTGTTTGAGGAGGGTATTAAGCTCTTTAAGAGCATGGGAATGACTGAGAAGGAAGCTACTGAGTGTGCTGGTAGATTGTTAAAAGTAGTTGAACAGAAGATTTATCAGATGTCCTGGGATGATATAGACAGACTGTGTTATGAGTGCTTGCTTGAAGAGAGTGGAGAAAAACCAGGTGTTGTTGAGCATGATGTGGAATGTGACGACACTTTTGGATTGTGACCATCTAGACAAAGGACACTGCATCATGAATGTTCAAACATTATTTAAAATCTATTAAAAGCTGTATCTACTTAATTAGCATTGCTAAATTATTATTTCTTGTGGGAGCGCTGCGCCGCGTCGCAAGCAGATAGCTGATTGGATCACATGTATGAAGCTATTAAACCCATTAGCATTGCTAAATATCTTCGTTCTATATTCAACAGTTCTACTCGAGGGCGGTCTCTCGAATGCGTTGGTAGTGAGCCTGCCTCTTAGTACAAAATATTACTTAAGAAATATATACCCTCATCTGTTACTTGATAATGGCTAAGTTTAATTGTTAGATCTTATATAGACTGGTGAATCACACATGGGTTGGTGGTCCAGAATAGTTTTAAGGTTCTGACCGATATGGTAAAAGCGGACCCTTGGTGCAACTTTTTCTGTCATACCTGTTTATCGCAGAAACTACTCAAATGTATTTCAAAAGAAGTATTCTTTTTTTTACTAGTGGAATTGAACTCTGCCTGCGTCTGTGGTCCCGAGTTCATATAACCCGAATCTATTCAAGTTGTGAGTGAATAGACTTCTTCTGGCCAAGCTTGTTCCATTATCAACCTCATCTCTGTCTTCTAGACTAGTCTTTGACAATAAAAAAAGACTATCCTATAATAATGCAGGTGTCCTATAGCCCACCACTGGACAATGTTACTGATAAAATAGGTTTTAACTCTGTGTGACACTGTGTATTAATTTATACTACACTACTTATATGACATTTTATAATATTATTTGTAATTATTAATTAATTAGTTATGGAACAATTAGTTCTGAAATAAATTATTCATTCATTCAATAGGTCCCACTGCTGGACAAAGGCCTCCCCTCAATTGTTCCATTCCTCCCTGTTTAGAAAGAAATTAAAAAATACTTTTATTATTATTGTAAATGGCAAAATTTTTAATTGTCTTTACTGGGACAAGTGGAGTAACAGACTAAATTTTTTTGTTGTGATGAAAAATGTCTATAAAATACCAGTCCTAAAAGTCAAAAGTACCAAAAGAAAAAATCTGCATTAATTCTAGTCGATAGAGGTTTATTTAAATATTACAGAAAAAATATAATGATCTCTCTATGTAGCTCAGCATTTTAGAAATCTGCAAATAGTTTTGTGGTCGTAAAAATGGACTTTATTGCTTCTAAAATACTGTAGGTATATCGAAACCCTCGCGCGGTTTTTTTTATTTAACAGCATTTAGCTAGGCGTCGCGTCCCTATGTTTATCTACCAATCTATGTAAGTTTTTTCAGTTCCCAAAAATGGTTCCCAACTGTGTGGATGAAACATCTTGATGAATTGAAAATTTGATAAACTGCATATTAATCAGGCCAAAGGCTACTAAATCAAATATTAATCGAGAAGTTATGAATAAAAAAACGTTAAGTACAGCAAGTAACCAAGTGAACAGATCTTTATGTTTATATAAATTAATAATGTCATGTGATAGATTATAAAATAAAAAATTATGCAATAAAAGATACAAAATATTTTTTAATGTTTTATTTGCATCAATTTCTTTTATAACTAGGTATCCTCAAATTCATGGCAAGTTTTATACATACAAGATACACACTTTAAGTGCCCGGAATTTTATAAAATCAGATTGTCAGTAAATAAAATTATTGAGAAAATCCAGTTTCTTCGTTAATTCAAATGCCTATCTATTTTGCAGCCATGACACTCAAAACAGAAAGGGTATATCAACCCATGAAACTGAACAACTTTCCTTAAGGAACATAGGTCGAAATACGAAAAAAAAATTTTTACCTCCCATACAAAATGCGTGTTCAGCTGATTCAGTTTCTATGGGAGGGAAATTTTTTTTTTTCGTAGTTCGACGTATGTCCCTTAGGAAAAGTTGTTCAGTTTCATGGGCAGAATCACATCCTTCAGGGTTGATATACCCTTTTTGTTACACCTTGTATATTTAACTAATATTAGAATAACATTGTTTTACAAACTTGTATTTTCTGACAGCTTTAGGCTTTGAAATAGCTGCAAAACGTGTGGGCAAGAGTTGGAATTAACGAAATTTTTTTATCATGTGTGAATGAGTAATAATTGCCGCTCTTAGAGACCTCACTTAAATTTGATCTTTCATTTAGTCTGCTGTCCTTTTAAAGTAACAGAATGAGAGTTAATGAAAGATTGACTTTAAATTACTTCTCTGAGTACAGAAGCTAGCATCATAATATCATCAGACCACAGTCCAAGTTAGACCCATGTCTTGTTATTTTATTTGTGCTTATTGCACAAGTATTATTCTTATTCCTAAAACAATTTACGTATTCAGATTCAGACGTTACAATCATATTTACAAGTTCGATTTGTTTTTGTCTTCACAAAAATACATGGACACTTAAACTAAATGAAAAAGGAATCAATTTGGTTGTACACAATATATAGATTCACATAAAAGCTTCAGTTTTCAAACTAATAAAATAGGCTAAGAGCTGACTGTTGGCAAGTATAGTAACAGCATACTGAATAGCGACCAATCTAGAGTTCTGAATATTAAAAAGGCACGTCTAAATAAATAAGGTTGCCTGGGCGCAACATGGGACCTTTTATACAGTAGACAAAACACAGTTCTTTTTATCTCGTAGAGTACCAAGTACATTTGATATATTTGTCAAGAAGTATCAAAATCAACAGGATTGCCCTTAGGATCAATACTTAGGATTGCCTAGTATTATATAGTTTACTGCACAGACTACTTAGATGATACTACCGGTTTACTGTGATATAGTCTAAGGGATTGCCTGTGATACTTTCACTACGGTTTGTTTCTTGAATTCAACGCACACATCACATTCACTGAATATAGTCGGTTTATTAGGGTTCCGATACCAAAATGGTAAAAAAAAGGAACCCATATGGTGCCGCTCTGTCTGTCCGTCTGTCTGTCACACCTCTATATCTCAGCAACCACTTATGCTATCAACCTGAAATTTGGAATAGTTTTAGAATATAGTTGCCCAACTTAATTGCACAAGAAAAAATTTTGAAAAAAGTATGATTATTAATATAAAGGGGGCCAAAATAGGGGGGGCCAAATTTCAAATTGTCGCTACTAGGTCGAGTGGGGTATCATATGAAAGGGCTTTACTTGTACATTTTAAAATATATTTTTGTATTTTTTTAAATTTCTTAGTTTTAAAGTTATGATGAAAAATGTCAAGAAAAATACCATTCCCCCCCCCTTATCTCCGAAGTTTGAGTAAGGAAAAATCTGAATTAATTACAGTTGACAGAAGTTTATATAAACTTTACAGCAAAAATAAAACGATCTTTCTAAGTTGCACAGTTTTTCAGAAATCTGCAAAAAACCTTTACAAACAAATTTAGTTTTGCGGTCCTGAAAATGGACTTTATTGCTTCCAAAAATACTATAGGTATATCGGAACCCTCGGCGCGCGAGTCCGACTCGCACTTGACCGGTTTTTTTCTATATGCGTGCATTCGTCGAATACGATCGAATACAGTTTTAAACCAGACTAGAACGCGCTTATGTCAATGTCACTGAGAAAAATTAATATTTTGTTTTGTGTTTTAAGAAATTATTGAGAGATAATGATTATTCGATAAGATAATTAAATCAAAAAAAGTTGAAAAAAATCTGTCGAAAACGAGATTGATGACAAATGTCTTATGAAATTGACGTTTCGCACACGCTGCACAACCTCATTTTCGTATGCAATGATAGCGCGCTAAAGTGACGTCACTGATGACGTCACGTCGCTTAAACGAGTGAATACGAGCAAGTTTTGAACCGACTATTAGCGCGCTAAAACCGTACACAAAGCTCATGAGCAGGTTTTAAACCGTAGTGTTTGTAACTCAGAGTAAAAAACTATAGAGTCCGCCATATGCATATTCTGTATGAGCTAGTGAAGCGTGAAGCGTCTCACTGTCGCCCATGCTAGTCGGTCAAAAAACTCAGTTAAGTTTTACAAAAATCAAGATATCTTTAAAAATATAACGTTTTAGTATAAACTTTGTTTGCAAAAGTTAAAATATATAGTTTTTTACTTAGAATTGATCATTCATACTGGCTATTGCGTAAATAATCCGTAATAGCCATTTTATGCGTGATTTTTAACACAGTTTTTTTCCTGAATGGAAAGTATTTTCACCAGAAAAACTGTGTAAGTAGCATTTATAAGTCCCATGTCACATATTTCTCAGAGAGAAAGATACAAAATTTACGTTTTTAGGATTTGAAAAAAATTCCATACATTTTAGTATGGAGGTCTCTCGCAAGAAAGTGCTACGCTTATGGCTCTCTCCTTAGCAGCAAGAGCTGCTACTAAAACCTCCTTGGTTTGTAAGACGGCATAACCTTAAAATGACATTTCGTCTCGCTTATACTTTTGCATGTACACACGGCCGCACATCAGTAGAAACACTTTTGGACCTTATGGCGTGGTAATAGAGTTGAAAAAGTTTCTACCGACAAGCGGTTGACCGTACGCTCGGCAGCGAGCACGTAGAAACAAAACCAGTGTAAACTGAACGCTACAAACACCCGAAACTAGAGGAGCGCTCAAGATCAAAGTGTTTCCACCGACTAGGGCCTAGTAAACTAGGCAATAAGGAACATGCATGATTTTATATAAAAAAAAAATATTCTCATTCATGTAATAAACAGTTAAGTAAAACAATTTTTCGAATAACTATGAAATTTAAAAAAGATAGCCAGCGTAGATTTGTTTCTGTCTCTAGCAAAACGAAATTTAACACTGAGTTTATATGGCCGTAGTGAACTTTGACGTCACTATTCATGTCGGATCTCTCTGTCTAATAGGCGCTTAATTAATAGTTTTAAATGCTTATGTCGGCCGTATTTCTTAGCCGATTAAAATTTTAATTTCACTTTTTGTCATCTCTACTACGGTATTTACATATTTTGTTAATAAATGCGGCTATAGTCCGTTCCACGAGTCAATGCCAAAGCTTACCAACACATTTTGCAGCTACATCAAGGCTATTGTGCTCCATGATCAATAGTAATCAGCTAAAGCTGTCAGAAAAAACAAGTTTGTAAGACAATGTTATTTTTCCCGTCAAATATACTCTGGTTCGTCGTACTTTGTCTGGTTCTACGGCTGCAAAATGTGTTGGTAAGCTTTTGCATTGACTCTTGGAACGGATTATAAAAAAAAAAATACTGTCACAATGTAGTAATAGTTATTTATGCAACTGTTGCGTAATGAGTGTTAAAATGACTAATTACGTATAGTTGCATACAAAACTTTATCTACGACCGACGAAAATTTTTTTTTTTATATAGAGTAGTGATCAATTTATTGAACTAAGAGGACAGTTAGTACAGTTAATTAAAGTTATACCCGAAGTTATTCCAGATCCAGAGCTTGTGGATGGCGTTGCTTTAACTTAGCTTATATATAGTTCTGTGGCTTTAACATTAATTTCATGTATATGGTTACTGACAGCCTCTTGTAGAATCATGTTCTCCTGGTACATACTTTCCATTTTGTTCAAATCACTTCTTTTGTTGCCAATGTCACTTTATATAAAAGCGAGCCAACTGTCAGCTTCTTGTCGATTTATGTACTCCTAGTCACGCCTAGTACTCTCCGTTTTCTTTTAAATATAGGTAGGCAGTCGTCACCCCAGTAAAAAGTATTTTTACAAAATTACTTTAAAATAGGCTGTATGTAGGCTTTAGCCTATGCAGATTGAAAATTATGTATTATAACAGTTGCGGAATGAAAATCCATACTCCATTTCCGTACTGCTCGTAGTATGGAACAGTGTGGAAATGAAAATGATAGCGGACAATGACCTCAATTTCGAATCTGTCATTGGTTTCGGATTCGGAATATTCCGGTACGGGAGTAGATAAAAAAATTATCAGCTTTTTGCTGACTGTAAAAAACGTGTACTAAGTAAACGTGTAGTTTGGTTACTATTTGATATGCGATTAGTCTTAATAATATAGCTTGATTTGAATGAGAGTAGTGTGAGAGCAGGACGGAGCGATGCGTAAGATATTGGAGCGAGAGAGCCTGCTGCCGGCTGTCATTCTAATCAAGCTAGATTACGTCGAATGTAGGTTGCCGACGATCCGCTATCCATGTAAAATTAAAACAAATACATATGAAATCCCGCTGAATTCATAAGAGGCACTTCCATTCACAAACATTAAAATTTCAGAACAATCACAACCTTACAGAGCCTAAATAAATGCCACATCACGAGTGTGAAACGAGCTTAATATCAAATTGATTATTGCAACAGTATACTCGTATCTTCTTACATTCGAAGATATCTAATAGACTAAGAGCTGGCAGTTAGCAACCCTACCTCATCGCATACCAAAAAGCGACCTATCTTTGCTGGTGCACAATGAAAAGTTGAGTCTAAAAAAACATGGTCGTCTGGGCGCAATCTGTCAGCAAATAACGGTTTATTTTTTTACCAATTCGTGTACCAAGCAACTACATAGTGTATGCGAAAGTACTGTAACAAGTACACCGCGCTTGCTATGCATTCTCCGCGGTGATTTCTTGTCGAAAGGACATTTGGTCCAGTAATATAAAATAATTTTTAAACACCCTTCATCGGATATGCCAATATAGATTCTCTTGGTGTCCTTGAATGTGATAACACGTGTTTTATATATGCGCATTTCAATATAGCGTTCTAGTTTTACTAAATGTGTTGCGAATTATAGGCTGATATAGCCTGAAGTGTTTTAATTCTTTCAACAGTGTAATCAATGTTTACATCGTAATAAATGTGATATTCGTTTTAACTCGAAGCGTTGTTTATATGTCGAGGATCAGCTGATAGGACTTACAGGTAGCAAATTCTATCTATGAGCCAACGCCCCCACGAACCACCCAGGTTCATTATTATATTTTGGTGAAATACCATTATAGTACTTAGTTTAGTTACTTAGTTTAGTTAGGCCACCGTAATAGGTCTTTTCTGACAGCTGTCAAACGTATGCAAAATTACGACATGCAAAGAAAAATAAACCCTGTGTGTTGGTGTTAAGGAAACGTCAAAACGGACTTCTTACGTTGGCGCTACTTTAATTAAGAAGTACAGAAACCAACAGAATCGCCTCGTCCAAGCCTGGTACGCCAGTATTTATAGTACTCTGTGCTGGTACTTAGGAAATTGACATAACCTAAAAATGACATTGCAACTCCCTAAAGAACTGGCTACATATTTATAAGTACTTTTGCATTTACTGTGCAATTGGTACAGTCAAAGACAGGTCAAGCTTGACACTCGCAGTGCGGTTCTAGCCCGTAGGTCTATTTGAATAAGAACGGTACAAAGACCAATGTGTCAAGCTTAATGTGCTCTTGACTGTACATGAATTGGTAAAAAAAAAAACCGTTGACTACAAAACATGCCAGGTTGCGCCAAGGCATTCCTGTTTGTTTAGACTCACCTTTTCATTGTGCACCAGCCTAGATAGGTCGCTTTTTGATATGCGATGAGGTAGGGTCGCCGACTGCCCGCTCTCCGCCTATAAGAGGTAGGACTCTCAGACATTGAGAAATTAAAAATATAATACAATACAACCTAGCGCATGCCATACGAACAAACTTAAAAGTATTACGGAAGTGTTTGTGACTTAGAAATTGCTTTCAAATACTATCTACATACACAGATTAGTTCAAGCCGGCTAAGGGTGCCTCACCACCAGAGATGGAAAACTAACCAATAGGATTGCTCCATTGCCTAGATTAGTGCATGCACTTACAGTACGGTTCGTTATGCAAATATGCTGCTAACACTGCAATCGCTGCTCAGGAGACGCATTTTTGAAGCGTTCGAAGTGAATCTTTAGTTCGCATACGAAAACGAATCGTGTACGAATTTAATTTCTAATGCTCTCGATTTTACGCATTTTTGAATCATTCGAAAGCAATGTTACCATTAAATTACAATCTTTAAACAATTTTCTTTTCACGCAGAAAAAATAATCACTCATTAATATAAAAATTGGTAATGAATTTTGAGGGAATGGAACGCAAATTAAAAAGTTGATATGTCAGTACAATGTCATGTGTGAAGGAAACGTCAATGTCGTTCTCATCACAGATTATACATACTTTCGAGTGGTGGAAATGCAAAACGAGTGGGTCGGACCACTCGTTGCAGAATTCACAGGTATGAATATTCAAAAATTGCGATTTTACGGATTCGTATACGAATCTTGCCAATTCGAATGCGAATTGAAGTTCGAACGCTTCAAAAATGCGTCTCCAGAAGTCGGTTCATTTCTGTTAGCGTGCATTTATCGAATACGTTCGAATACAGATTTGAACCGGACTGCAGCGCGCGTATGTCACTATCACTGCGTAAAATGAAATGGTTGTTTTGTTTTTCCGTGAAATAATGAGAGATAATGATTGTTAGATCACAGAACCCGATCCAAAAACCCTAAGAAAAGTCGAAAAATTCTACCGAAAACAGGATATTATGACAAATGTCAAAAGACTTTGACGTTTCGCACACGCTGCACTACATAGCGCGCTAGGATTACGTTACTCATGACGTCACATCACTCATATGAGTGAATACGAGCAAGTAATGAACAGACTTTTAGGACGCTAACGGTGCCGACAGCGCGATTATGCGAGTAATGAACCGTATTTCGACCTGCAGAGAAAAATGAACCCTGTGTGTTGGTGTTAAGGGATCGTCAAAACGGACTTCTTACAATGGCTCTACTTTAGTAGTGGTAGGGCTTTTGTGCAAAGCCCGTCTGGGGAAGTACCACTTTCTTATTTCTGCCGTAAAGCAGCAGTGTTTGCACTGCTGTGTTTCGGTTTGTAGGGTAAGGGAGCCAGTGAAATTACCGGTATACCATCTTAGTTCTCAAGGTGAGCAACGCATTTTGCTGTCTTATTAATGTCGAAGTATGCCGCTAATAAGACAGTGAGTGCTACGGGCGGTGATGACCAGTTACTACCAAGTGGCCCACCTGCTCGTTTGCTCACTTGTACCAAAATGCACAGCTCTAAGCAAGGAAATTGCAGCAATTCTATTGGTTGCAGCTCACAAGTTAGCTCTCTAACACAGCTTTGGTTGAAAGGCACCCTATACTGGGTGTCTACTCTCAAAGTCCGATATATCGAAACGATACTACTCGAAACATGCAAATGCAAAACTTCGTCTCTTGACAATAGAGTGGAATATTGGTTGGATGAATTTTTAAACTGCATCCAACCAATATTCTACTCAATTGTCAAGGGACGAAGTTTTGCATTTGAATGTTTCGAGTAGTATCGTTTCGATATATCGGACTTTGAGAGTAGACACCCTGGGCGTAGCCGCACTTCGGACTTTAGCCGTTATATATTGAATAAAAACATTCCGGTCACCCATCCCGGACAAAACAAAGGGCAATCGCCGAAATCACGAGCGCTTGGCTTTACTAGCACTGCCGCGGAAAATATGTGGCGTTCCAAATCAAAAGGGACCTTATGGCGGCATACACTTTCGACCTTTTATCTAGCATTATGAGGTCGAATATACATGCCGCCATCCCTTTTGACGTGGAATGCCACATGTACATTTCGCCTCCAAGCGAGGAAATTCGTGAAAATTCCCAAAAGAGCCTATAATATACAGGGTGTTGAACAACTTTTCCCTAGGAACATAGGTCGAAATATGAAAATCAATTTTTGACCTCCCATAGAAACTGCATCAGCTGATAGCGCATTTTGTATGGAAGGTCAAATTTGGTTTTTAGTATTTCGACCTATGTTCATAGGGCAAAGTTGTTCAGTTATTGATACTGATCCCGCCCCTGAGCTATGGCACGCAATCAAATTAACACCCTGTATAAAAAATAAAATAAAAATGCAAGAATTTGGCCTCAAAAACATTACCTTCCCTTCCGCATCGACCGCGGCAGTGTGAATTAAGCCTTATGTTGTCAAAAAGGACTAAATATTCAGTGATTAGTCGAAGTCACTCTCGTCTGTATGATTCAGTAAGTCAGTCAAAGTCACTCTTCTCCATATAATTCAGTGAGTAAGTTAGTCGAAGTCGTTGTCTTCTGATGAATGATTCAGTGAGTAATATAGTCGGAATCACTCTCGCTTAAATTATTCATAGTAATATAGTCGGAGTCACTCTCGACTGAATGATTCAGGCGAGAGTGACTTTGACTTACTATCAATTCACACTCACTGAATGATTCAATAAGTAAGTCTTTCGGAGTCACTTTCGTCTGAATCAATCAGTAATTAATATTCAGTCGCGCTTTCGTCAGAATGAGTCAATGAGTAATTTAGTCAGAGTCACTTTTGTCTATATGATTCAATGAGTAAGTCAGTCCGAGTCACTCGTCAGAATGATTCAGCGAGTAGGTAATTTAGTCGGAATCACTCTCTTCTTCCTGCTCGGACTCTGATTCGGAGCTGTCGGGGTGATTCTTTGTGATCTCGATACAGTTATCCGCATCCGTTAGCTTGCGGAGCGAGCGCCCTGAAACCATATAGTCTATTTAAATTAATACAGTCGACATAAAACAGAAATAAATACATAGTCTGTATTAAATTAATACGAAGTCGTTTGAGGTACTGAAGTGTAAAACGTATCCTGCTGCTGACCGATTAGGGTTATCAAAAATCCCGGTTACGTTTTACAAAAATCAAGAAATAATTAAAAAACCTAATATACTACTAAACTTCAATTGTGAAAGAAAGTGTTAATATACAGTGTGTAGAGAAAAGTACCGATTTGATTTTAACCACATGTTCTATAAGTAAACCTTCACCAGACTCAAGACTATCGCACCGATAAGCGTGAGTATTTGCCTCAAGTGTCGTCCTTACGTAGTTTTCTATCTAATAGCTCTGTTGCACGCTAGTGAATGGCGTTCGTTAGTGAATGGCGGAGGGTGCGCGTTAAGATTCTTAGAATAGGGTTGGCAGCTTGAACTTTTTTTTTCATAGGAAGTATTTTATTTTTACGTTATTTTTTATTATTATGTATTTATTCTACTTACACAACATGTGGTTAAAAGGAAATCGGTACTTTTCCTTACACATTTTTTTCCTGTGTATTTGTCATTAATAATAAGAAAGGAAGCGTAAATCTTCCTAATAGTAAATTTATGCGTGATTTTTAACACCAATTTTTTCCTAAATGGCAAGTATTATTACCAGAAAAACTGTTACATTTATTAGTCCTACGTCATACATTTTGCAGAGAATGATAAACAATTTACGTTATTGGGATTTGATCCATACATTTTGTATGAAGGTCCCTTGCAAGAGATATGATTATTCCCTCCTTAGCAGAAAGTGCTGCAACTTCAACCTCCTTGCGTAAGATATTGAAGCGACAGAGACACGTATCTTTCCATCCTGCTCTCACGTATAGCTCTGCACTGCTCACACGCATAGCTTTGTCCTGCTGACATTAATCGATTTTCTGTCGGATCTCGTCAAGATTGTTTCATTTCATTTATTCATTCATTCCAAAAAACAATATACATTGTGTAGGAAAATCATAATTGTCACAGTAACAGCTATACATAATTACATTAATGAACAAAAATTATAAAATTAAATTAACAACATTCATACCTACTCAAATTAAAATTCATGACTTATGTCACAAAAATTACAATACATAAGTTTTAAAGATTAAAATATTATTTATTATTTAAAAATTCAGACACACTGTAAAAGCATTTTTCCAGCAAGAAAGCCTTCAATCTTAATTTTTACTTGTGAGCGTTATCTTCGATTTTCAAATCGATAGGTAGACTATTAAACAGTTTTACAGCTTGATAGCGGTAACTGGGCTTGACAATTTCCAACCTATATCTGGGAAATCTTTATTGCGCGTACCGAGTCGAACGGATCTTTGGTGTGTACTTTCATAACGATCAAGATTCTTAACAAAACTAGAAAGGACCACCAAAACATGCAAAGAAGGAACTGTAAGTATTTTAAGTGTCACGAAATGGTCTCTACAAGATTCCCAGGGTGGATTACGGACCATTGTTCTAATTGCCCGTTTTTGTTGACTGACACATTGGTCATTGCATCATTCGTATCGTATGTCAATCGCCGCAAGAGCTGAACTCTGCTAGTGTCAAGCTTGACTTGCTGCTTACAAATCATCAAACGTGATTTGACATCCTCATACAAAATTAACAGAACGACGCCTATGTCGTATTTACAATGACTGAATAAATGTCAGAATATCTTGTGACACATACATTTTCATTAATCTTACTTATATTTCATGAGTTGTAGTTTGTGTTAGCCAGAATCGACATCATTATAGTAGGTTATTTTTTTGGACCTGATATGCGTATGCCGCCCACCTTATCACAGAGGTTAAAAGCAACAACTTTTGTTCTACGACTTTGCTAACAACGCACAAAAAAATTTTCAACCCCCAAATTAAAGTGTACACGTGACCGACCCATTTTGTATGGGAAGTTGAAAATTTTTCGTGCGTTGTTAGCAAAGTCGTAGAACAAAAGTTTCTGCTTTTGACCTCTGTAATAAGGTACGCATGTCAGGTTCAAAAAAATAACCTTGTATAATAAACTGAAACACCTACCTGTTATTGTAGTGAGCAATCTACTCTCGTTTCCCGGAGGCATGTTGATAGGACCTAGTTTCTTAGCTAACTCTCTGGCTCTATCCGCACCGGACACTGCAACAAAAATGAGATCACTGAAACTCCCTCGCCCAGTTGTTTCAAGAGCAGACTGCTTGCAGATAAAAGAGCAGACTGAAACATATGCTTGCAGATAAAAGAGCAGTCAGAAACATATGCTTGCAGATAACACATTCTACTCCTATAAAGAACTCATAAGTTTTAAAAAAGGCATGTAGGTATTTAAGAGGATATGTGAAAAGATAGTTATTTGACAGCGGGCGATTACATTGCGACAGATATACTGTGCGAGTTACCAAAACTAAATGACGTAAGCGCCTGATATAAAATATCAACTTTTTGTAAAAACTAAGTAATAAAATAAAATGTTAGGTTGGGCAAACCCTAGCAACTACAAATACATTTCTGTATACTTAATTTCACTACTTAAAACACCTCAGATTCCACAAAAAGAGGAATAAATGAAAATTGAAGAGGCAACTTTGGATTTTTATTTTGTCGAGTAGATTTTCACAAATCATGTTTTGGTCTTGGTGATTCTCTCATTTGAATGATCAAGAAACATACCTGAAAATCACGGCAAGATACTGAGTAAATAAAAAGATATTTGTCTTCAAAATACCCAAAAAGATTTACATATCGTCTTAATGTCATCGTGACTAAAGGGACAATTAAGTCAGTATGGGAATGTTTGAAACTATACGAGATAGAAATATTTGTTCTAAGGAATCATGTCGTCGATCATAGTTTACAGAAACTGCAATCTTAGATTTACAAAAAAAAAAAAACTCTTACACGACTCAGGAATTGAACCTTCTCAGTTTTCGAAACAAAAATGTTATGTTATTTTATTACGAAAGTTGACTGTGAAAGGAATAAAATTTACAATAAATAAAAAAAATCAACTTTTATTTAAGGTCGGACTGACAGACAGGCAATATAAGCTTAGGTTCCCTTCGGAAACAGTACCCTAAAAAGATGTCGACAAAACAGAATAATATAAGTTCCTAATGAAATAGTGAACATAATTTTAGTATGTTATTCAGACCATGAAACTGAACAACTTTCCCCAAGGAACATAGGTCGAAATACTAAAATCAATTTTTGATCAAAGAAACTGCATCAGCTGATAGCGCATTTTGTATGGCAGGTCAAATTTGGTTTTTCGTATTTCGACCTATGTTCCATGGGGAAAGTTATTTAGTTTCATGGTTTAAGTCATCATAACATCCCATGAAACGTCCACTACAGGACAGGGAGCTCCCTCCAGAATTCTAGCTTCTGCTGGAAAAATGTGGAGGGGAAGTACCATAGTCACCTCGCTTGTTAGCGTTACGGCTGGCACCATGGACCGCGGTTGTAGGTGACCGCAGTAAGTAAGATGTAAGATACAAAGGAGGATGCTGCTGCCCGTCCTCCAGTTAACCCTTAGTCGCCTCTTACGACACCCACGGGTATGTATGGGTTGGTACTATTCTTTGCCGGCACTACACGGGACCATGGTTTAAGTAACATAATAAAATTATTTCCACTATTTTATTAGAACCTTATAAAGGGTGTTAGGGACAGCCTTCCGAATACTGAAGCGACACTGATCAACTTTCAGTGAACAAAACTTTCAGGAAACGAAAAAAAAAAATCCGCGTCTCCATACAAAATTGTAAACTTGGTCGGGCAGTTTGTATGGAGAAGCCGATTTTTATTTTCGTTTCCTGAAAGTTTTGTTCACAGAAAGTTGTTCAGGGTTGTTGACTGATAGTACATTCAGTATTCGGAAGGCTGTCCCTAACACCCTGTATACAGCTTACTTCTGTTCCCTTCTTGGCTGGAATCTTCAGTCATGGACACCCTTTCTGTCCTGTAAACACCGCTCACTAGATCCCACACGAAAAGACACTGCAAACACAGAAATTAAGCTTGTAAATATACTGTGCATTCCAATATGCACTAACAGACTGCTTTAGAGCACTGTGAGCGCGCTTAAGTCGGTCCAAATTGACCTAAAGCGTGCTCTAAAGCACTCGCTCTTTCACCGCCTTACGTCATTGATGACGTCATCGTTTCTGCTATCAGTGCTTTAGTCAAATAGGTGGAGCAGTGAAAGCGCTAATGTCAAAATCGATTTGACACATAAAATCCCACACGTTTGCAGCCAGCTGATGTTTCTCAAGTTTTGATTTTAATGAGTTTGTCTCTAATGGAAATGAGAGTGGATTTGGCGCACATTTTTCAGGGATTAGCTTAGGCTTTGTTAAAGAAATAAAAACAAAACTGACATTTTGACAGATGAACACGTGAGCGCGCTTAAATCCATTCCAAATTGACTAGAGCCATTAAAGCAGTGATAGCTTTGTGAGCGTGCTAAATCAATTTGGACCGTCCGTGAGTACTGTATACGCTTTTAGCAGCGTTTGTACAATTTGGAAAACAGCGATACTGAGCTTTCGTAATTTAAGGGCTTTCCTCCAGTCAACTAGCGCCCCCATGAGTTAAAAAAATATATATTACTCGCTCAATACAAAACTTATCGAAAATCTGTCTTACCAGATTGAAGTAAAGGTACCCTAATTTTTTATTTATTTAATGTTCGGAAGACCAACAGCTACAAAACAAAATAAGAAGCTTCATTAGGTGAAAACAAAGCCAATGACAGGTCTTCACAATTAAAATCAGAATAGAAAAAAAAAACACATTCTTGCACACTACTGAGTGCACAGTACCTACATACTAAGTTACAATACAACCATAGCCTGTCACATAAAATAAATGTCTAGGTGTAACAAGAAAGATAAGTACTGACCAAATCACAAAGAACCTATCAATACTGAAAAATATAGTTCACTGTAGTTACAGATACAAAAAGGTTGTTCTACAAAGTAAAAAATCGCAAAATTTCACAACCACAGGCAGGATTCGAACCTGCGTCTTCTGCGTTAAGTACCGCAGACGCTTTTACCAACTAGGCTACTGTGGTCCTGCCCGATGTTGTGAAATTTAGCGACCTCTATACGCATTCCAACGTTGCGTTTGTGCTGCCACCTAGCAAGCATTTTTGCTGTACTAGCAAAGGTTCGAATCCTGCCTGTGGTTGTGAAATTTTGCGATTTTCTACTTTGTAGATTTATCCGAACACAGGAAGTGTTAAAATAAAATCATTTTCAATTATACGTAGTGTTACCAATTTTCAACTCGAAATCTGTCTGCAGTACAGCAAAAATGCTTGCTAGGTGGCAGCACAAACGCAACGTTGGAATGCGTATAGAGGTCGCTAAATTTCACAACATCGGGCAGGACCACAGTAGCCTAGTTGGTAAAAGCGTCTGCGGTACTTAACGCAGAAGACGCAGGTTCGAATCCTGCCTGTGCGCTGTGGTTGTGAAATTTTGTGATTTTCTACTATGTAGTTTTATCCGAACACAGGAAGTGTTAAAATAAAATCATTTTCAAGGTTGTTCTAAATAAACAACCTTTACTTCATTTCCATAGTCTCATGTCATATGGCCTTTTGTTATGGGGTCATGCTGCGGATGCAAACAGCATTTTTATACTACAAAAGCGAGCTGTTCGTGCAATTTATAAAATGAAGCCTAGAGAATCTCTTCGAAATAAATTTATAGAAATCAACATTTTGACTTTTGTGTCGCAATACATTTATGAGAATTTAATATATGTTAAACGGAATATACATATTTTTGAGAAAATTGTGACAGGCACAGTGTCAACATAAGAAACAAGAATCAACTTGCTTCTCATGTCAGCCGTGTTCACAAAATTAGTAAAACATATAAAGGTCAATGTATACGCTTCTATAATAAGGTACCCACTGATATTGAAAGTTTACCGTTAGATAAATTCAAAACTGTTATCAAGCAGAAATTGTATAAGAAGGGTTATTATAAAATATCAGATTATCTAGAAGAGAATAATGCATGGGATTAGGCTACGGTTCAAACAGGCTAATTCAAAATTAAATCTGACTTATGTTTGTTGTATATCAATACATATTTAAAAGAGCGCGTGGGTTTTTATTGTCGCTTCTTTTTTTTCCCACTATGGCGCCACATTGTTTGTAAAGCGATGTGGTTTAGCTGAAGTCATTAAGAGATTTTAATATCCAACAATGAATAAACGATTTTGTCTTTGACTTCAATCTGGAAAGACAGATTTTCGATAAGTTTTGTATTTAGCAAGTAATATTTTTTTAACTGATGGGGGCGCTAGTTGACTGCAGGAAAGGCCTTAACATACAGCGTAATTTTTTTTTTGGTTTTGCTCATGATAACAATAAGCTTCTCGAAGAAAAAAAAAATTTACTCGAAAAAAATCGAATTTTTTTTGTAAAATTTTTTTTTCTTCGTGGAAATTGCTTGTTATCAGGAATAGAATCACTGGGCGTCGGGAGCAAAACCAATGTCAATTAGGGGACATTTCACACAAGGTCAACTGATCCTGAACTGTCATAGATTTATATACATACATAAATAGATAAATAACACCCAGTCACAGAACAAACACTTGTGTTCATCACATTAATGTTTGCTCTGGGCGGGAATCAAACCCGCGGCCCACAGCGTGCAAGGCAGGCTCACTACCAACCACACGAACTAAAGTACAGTTTTTAATTCGATAGACAATGTTGACATTTCAAACGGCGTAATATTGCCAGACACTATACGATGCTGTGCGTATCGATAAAGTTTATTTTTTTTGTTTGGAACCTAGCCTTTTTGGCATTTGTATTTCATAAGATGATATACTTTTTAATGTAAAATACGTGTCGAAAATTAATGTTCAACGTATGATCGGCAACATTGCATTTCTTGTTAATATTTGAATAATCACAGATAAATAGTGTAAATCAATTTGTTAACACTTTACAATTTTGTATTGCACCGTTTCATATCGATATCGACTTTGGAAGCACAATTTTTTTTTCGCTACGTCTGGCAACATTTCAGCCGTCAGTGAGCTGTCACGTTAATCTACAGAATTAAAACTGGACTTTAATTCAGTCACGTAAGGAACAAATGGGTCAACCTCGGAATGAGAGATAACAAGTTGTAAATGTACACGAATTTGCAGCTTGTAACATTGCATTACAGTGAGTATGGCTGAGCGCTGCAGGTTATCCGCCCTCTATTTCAAAAACGGTTGGGCGTATAAAAAAATTTTTGATACAAAATTTGTCGTAAATTTATTGCTCTACAATTCTTACATAAATGTCAACGTCATTGGAGCTATAGAACTCGAGATAATCGCCAAAATACAATTTTTGTGACCTTTGACCTTGAATAACTTACGACGCAGACACGAGATTTTTATGAGGTTTTTGAGACAATTTTTAGAACACCAATACGAAGGTATACACTAGTTTACAGCTTATATCTCTCATTCCACGGTTGACCCCTAATATTACTGGACCAAACAAGCTTATGCAAAAAAAAAGTGGTGCCGGCAAAGAACCAACCCAGCTGAGCAGAAAGATGCCGTTTCTGTGTATCGTATTATGTTACATATTGCGGTCACCAACAACAGCGTCGCCAAACGCAACGCTTACAAGTGTGGCGACTATGGTAAATCCCCTTCAAAATACCACGCCTTTTTGCTGGAGATCTGGAGGTAGCTCCCTGTCCAGCAATGGACGTTTTATGGGATGTTATGAAACAGGCTAGTCAAATGAACATTGTATACAGGGTGTTAATTTAATTGCGTGTCATAGCTTAGGGGCGGGATCAGTATTAGTAATTGAACAACTTTTCCCAAGGAACATAGGTCAAAACACGAAAAACCAAATTTGACCCTCCATACAAAATGCACTATTAGCTGATGCAGTTTCTATGGGAGGTCAAAAATTGTTATTTGTTTTTTGACCTATGTTCCTTGGGAAAAGTTGTTCAGTTACTGATACTGATCCCGCCCCAGAGCTATGGCACGCAATCAAATTAACACCCTGTATAATGGCTGCCGTCAGCGACGTATTGCTCGCGTAAGAAGTCCGATTTGACGTTTCCTTAAACCAACGCAAAAGTTTAATTTTTCTTTGCAGGTAATAATTTTTCATACGTTTGACAGGTGTCAGAAAGGATCTATTACGACGGGCTTACTTTAGTCAAAGTATAATTGTATGTAATGTGTCACCTCGGCGGCGTACTGGTCGCGACAGCAGACCGACAGGCAGCCGGCGCTCGCGTCCCGACACGCGGCGCACTCCGCGCCCGCGTCCGAGCTTGCCCACAGCCACATCGCGCACAGCTGGAACAACAATTCAATTCTATTTATTTATTCTGAGCAAATTACATATTGCATTAAATATTACCAAATTGTAATCAATATTAATAATTTATTCTCCATACACACACTCTTACACACCCATACTCACACACTTACACACGCATTCATACACACTTACACACACATTCACACATGCACTTTCAAATTACCCTAATACATATTGTTTGACAATGTTTGTTTATAGTCAGTATCCTAGTATTACTCTACTCAAATAAATTGCTGTTACTGGTTAATTACACTACATTCAATAGCTCCTAGTAGAACACTGACTCTCAAAATACAGGCTTTCGCTTAGCTTGGGAATCAGGGTTTAGCAATTAATTTGTACACCACTTGTGTAATAACCACTGTACTGCTTAAGTTTACTTTGCTGATGTACAAATCCATTGAAATAAATAAATATTTAATTTAATTTAAATCTAGGTACATTATTTCAAATAACAATTAGTATGTCCAAGAAAAAAAACAAACAACAACACGAACAAATGGAAATTAGGTATTTAAAAAATAGGTATTTAAGAATCAAATTTACATGTCATAAACTCGTTTACTGAATAAAAACATCTTTAGAGTAGTAAGGCGTATAGAATTCTTTTGAATGATGTTAGTCTGGTGACAGATTTCAACGACATTGGAAGTTTATTTGAAGCAACGAATGGTTTGGCAATAAGCACTATGTGAAAAAAAACCGGCCAAGTGCGAGTCGGACTCGCGCCCTAAGGGTTCCGTACCTATCTACCATATGATATACTAAAAGCTTTTGCTCTTTGATTTTAAAAACTCCGCGACCATCCAACTTGACCCCTCTTTTATAGAAAAGTTCTTAAAACGGGAGCTCACCTTAATTGGTTACTATTATTTGTTAGAAAAATTAAAATATTCAGATCTTGTGTGGTCCACGGACCTTAACATTCATTATCAATTTCAACCTGATACCTCTACCCGTTCGTGAGAAAAAGGGTTTTGACAGACAGACAGACGGACAACAAAGTGATCCTATAAGGGTTACGTTTTTTTTATTTTGAGGTACGGAACCCTAAAAACAGAGTTTTGGTAAAATTGTGCCTTTTTTTAGGGTTCCGTACCTCAAAAGAAAAAAAACGGAACCCTTATAGGATCACTTTGCACTCAGTCTGTCTGTCTGTCTGTCAAGACCCTTTATCTCACGAACGGGTAGAGTATCAGGTTGAAATTAATAGCATATGTTAGGGTCCATGAACCACACAACATCTGAAAATTTAATTTTTTTACAATGACGCAATAAAAAGATATGGCTTTTTATGTCCGCATCTCCATACATTTATGCAAAAAAGCAAAACCTACAGGGTACTTCCCGTTGACCTAAAATTATGAAATTTGGCAAGAAGCTAGGTCTCACAGTACAAATAAAGGGAAAAGTCTGAAATCATTAAATATTACAACTTTACTCACAACTAATGGTAACCAATTGTGGTGAGCTCCCGTTTCAAGAACATTCATATAAGAGAGGGGTCAAGTTGGATGGACGCGGAGGCGATTTTTGTTTTAGTTCTATTTTAAAAACGGGAACACTTACAAACTTGAAAATTGGTATGTTTATAGTTCATAAGCTATAAAATAACAACAAATAAAAAAATTTGGTCAAGCGCGTGTCGCACTCAAAAAATCTAGCACATTAACCTACTGAAATTTCAACTAATACAATTATGATTATGTGGTGGTACGGAACCCTCAGTGCGCGAGTCCGACTCGCACTTGGCCGGTTTTTTTTATCGTCAATGGGCTAACTCTTAACCTCGATCTAGTCTTGAAGACAGAGATGAGGCCGACGATGGAACGAGCTTGCCCAGAAGAAGTCTATTCACTCGCAACTTGAATATATATATTAGGGTTATGAGTCACTTTTAATTGGGATGTCTTTTCGTCTTGTTGAAAGTCTCAACACCAAAAAAAACAAATTTGACCTCCCATACAAAATGCGCTATCAGCTGATGCAGTTTCTATATGGGAGGTCAAAAATTTATTTTTGTATTTCGAACTACGAATAAATAATAATTATTCGTAGATTTCGACCTATGTTCCTTGGGAAAATTTGGTCAGTTTCATGGCCAGAATCATCCCTTAATTTTTTTCTGGGGAATAGAAAATCACGCTGTATATTCCTTAGTGACTAAGGAATATACTAAGGCTTAGTCAAAATATTCTTTTAGTCAAATCTATTTTAGTCAAAATCTATCTCACCTCAACCAACGAGGTTGAAGTAGCACCACTATCTGTTAAGGCGATCCGTTTTCCATATTAAATTCAAATGACCCGCGGGACACAGAATGCTGTTGAAAAACGGGTGTATACTGCTATTTTTAGTAAAATTTTTCGCTGATTAATACAAAGATACAGCTAATGCACCGAAAGTACTAGTTTTTGTTAGCAATTATTGGTTCAATAGTACCAATGTGGGTGTGCGATCTATACTGTATTACTTTCGGTGCATTAGCTGTATCTTTGTATTAATTAGCGAAAAATTTAACTAAAAATAGCAGTATACACTCGTTTTTCAACAGCATTTTATATCTGTTGCCGCTACAACAACAAATGGGGAGCGAAAAAAAAGTTTGACCTATCACTTCGAGTTGGGTATCGTTATTTAGAGCTCGTTGAGTAGATAAACACTGTATGTTTTATTATGAAAATAATAAAAACTAAAGGAATAAGATGCAACCAAAGTCAGCTCTTTTTACAAAATTTTGTTTGGGCTGTATCTCATGAACAGTACATACTCCAGTAAAATTACGAGAGAATGTATGGCGAAACGGAAATAATTGATAATAGCCGTGATTCTTTTTCAGATCGATAGATTATATTTCTGTGTATAGCTTTTTTATGGAATCCACCTAAATTTACTTCATTTATTTATTTATTTTGCCATCCAAACATTAAAAAAATATGGAATTTCGGAAAAAAATGTTAATAGATTATTTTTTTTATTTGCGGCTTGCTATATATTCAGAATTTCATATTATACATGAATCCACCTAAAAATATTAGCTTTTTTGTATTGTTTAACTTTTATAGCACGAAATTTAAATACAGCTTATCTTCGCAACCAAAAATAGTAATAGATCCGTTTTGCTTTCTAATAATTTAAATAGTGCTATATAATCACATTTTTGGCAAATCCAACATAAATGTTTACAAAATCATTGTAAACCAGCGATTACAAAAAACTTTTTTTTAATTTAGTATGGCATTTTTGTGAATATATATAAGAATCACTTACATTTAAAAAGGTTGAGTTTAGCTCAGTTTATTGCTATTATTTTACCTCGACTTTATTGGCCCTTATATGTGAAAATAAGTGGAGATTTTATATTTTGAAATAAATTGATATTTTCAAATATATTTATGGTGGATTTTGATGCCTATATGTAAAGTATACGTTTATCTATGATATAAAGTATATAATTGTCTATTACTAATTTTGCCTTAGCTGTTATTCGAAAAAAATATTCCGCTTTAAATTTTAGGTGGATTCGTAAATATTGCGTCTTAACATCATATTTAAATACGATATACACAAAAAAGTAGCTATTAGCATTTAATGTTTTGCAAAACCGTATTTTTACTGGACTAACAGTTATAGCTAGACAGTTAATGTTCACATATTATGTATTTCTATTGCCGCTATAACGACAAATACTAAACATTAAAAAAATACATTAAGCGGGGCTCCCATACTAAAAACCCTGTTTTTTTAGGCGATTTTTGTTTTAGCTTTATCTTAAAAACAGGAACACTTACAAACGTGAAAATTGGTATATCTATTAAAAAACAACAAATAAAAAAATCTGGTCAACCACGTGTCGGACTACTGAAATTTATACTAATATGATTATGTGGTGTCATGGAACACTCGGTGCGCGAGTCCGACTCGCACTTGGCCGTTTTTTTTATAGGCACTTCAATAAATTTACAGCATTCCTGTAGTTAGGGCAATAGGGTCTTTCAGCTAAGCCGCGGACAGACAGATAGACGAACATGCATGGTGCCCCATTATTGACTACGGAACCCTAAAAAGGCTAGGTTAATTCATCGTTTTGAAATATATTCAATGTACAGACACCCGACTCGTTACAGTTTTATTATAGGTATAGATTCCTTATCGGACTGGTTTCGGAACCATGGCTCCACTAGATGGCGTTGTACAAACACTGTTTATTTCTGAATCGCGCTATTGAGGTATCATCACGATTTGATTGGGTTCTCTGGCCAAGTAATTTTTCCTGTGCTGTGCTGTGATCAGTTTTTCGACTATGTAAATTTTTGAAACCTCGCATACTGTATGAAATTGCAGAATGCAGGGTTAAATACTTAAGACAAACTTGAACTTAAGTTATTATTCATTTCATTATTCAATCATTCTTACTTACTGGTAGAGGTGGGTCGTTTTCGTTTTTCGGAATACCGAAACTAGCTTTTGAAACTATTTATTTTAATAACTATTTATTTTTGAATATCGCTTGACGTTCAGAAAACGAGTATCGGTTAAATGCGTGTTGGTTATTTTTATTAAACACGTGATTTAGTTATATTTATAGGATTAGGGATATATATTTTCGGATTTATGACTGTAGATTTAAACAAATATCGAAATCAAATTAACTTCGCGCTGCAATCAAGCTTCGTTGAGTCGCGCGATCTCAATGGTTTTCGGTTTTCAGAAATAACTAGTTTCGCTCGATAGATAGTTTTCGTAATAGCCAATAACGTAATGAAGCTATTGCACCAATAAATAGTTATCAAAACTATTTACGTTATTTAACGCCCACCTCTACTTACTGGTAAAGAAAGTGTCCCGATCGCGAAAATGTTGCAAAACAGAGGTGCTGTCACTTTTAGGGTTCCGTACCCAAAGGCTGTAAAACGGGACTATTAATATGTCTCCGATGTCTGTCTGTCAGCGAGCTGTATCTCATGAACCGTAATAGGTAGACAGTTAAATTTTTCACAGATAAAGTATTTCGGTTGCTGCTAAAACAAACAATAAAAAAAAATATATAAACATTAAGGGGCTTACCTACTGAAAACTTGTTTTTTTAGACAATTTTTGCTCGATTTTGTTTGAGCTCTACTTTAAAAGCGGGAACACTTACCAGTGTGAAAATTGGTATGTTTTAGTGCATAAGCTATAGAATCATCATCATATCAGCCGAAAGACGTCCACTGCTGGACATAGGCCTACGCGCAGGCCTAGCTATAGAATAACAACAAATAATAAAAACTGGTGTCGGTTGTATGATACAACCTATAAAGGGGTGGACAAGTTCAAGTATCTCGGATGCACAGTGACCGATATCAACCAAAGGCACGAGGAGATTGATATCCGAATCCAAAGCGCACTAAGATGTTCAGCAGCCCTTCACAAAATTCTCGTCTCCAAGCTTATTAGCAGAAGAACCAAGATTCGGGTCTATAAGGCCAATCGTGATGTATGGAAGCAAAGCTTGGACACTGACGCTGAAGGAGGAAAACAAACTTTTAGTAGCTTCCTAACATGGAGGGTTAGGAAGAACCAGGAAATAGAAGACCTTATAGCCGAGCCTAACATCATAGGGGAGAGCAAGTCAGCCCGACTCCGCTGGTTCGGCCATGTGGAAAGGATGGGGGAGGATCGTGCGGTCAAGAGAGCGTATCTTGGACGTCGGACTGGTAGACGCCCCGTCGGACGTCCTAGGTATCGTTGGATCGACCAACTCAAGAAAGACCTGTTGGAGCTTCAAATAGCCGACTGGCAACAAGCTGTACACAACAGAGAAGAATGGCGGCTCTTAGTGTCGGAGGCCAAGATCCTCTTCGGGTCGCTGAGCCAGCATAAGGAAGTAAGTAAGTAAGACCCTGTCCAGAAAGGGCGAATTCGCCGCGATTTACTCGCGCGTGTTTCGCGCGTTCAACTGGACGCAAACAAGGCGCTGCTAGTATCTCGACTCGCGCGAGCCGAGAAAATTCGCGCGATGCTTGTGGACGCAATGTATTGACACCCAGTACCTCGCCTACGCGCGTAGAAACTCGCGCGTAACAATTCGCGGCGAATTCGCCCTTTCTGGACAGGGTCTAAGTGCGTGTCGGACTCGCGCGTACACTTCTAAAACGGAATCCTTGGTGCGCGAGTCCGACTCGCAATTGGCCGGTTTTTTTACTAGTGAATTGATCATTAATAATATAATAAGAAAGGAAGCGTAAAAATGATCTGTAATAGCCATTTTATGCCTGATTTTTAACAGATTTTTTTCCTGAATGGTATCTATTTTACATTTATTAGTCCAAAGTTATACAACGTGTTTATGGGAATAAGCGAAACCCTCATACACCCCAACTGATTTTTATTGAAATAAATCCATTCCCGTAAAAAAAACTTAAAAAAAGTTTTTTTATCTATTGTTATTTTAAAATTTCATCAATGTTCTAGTTTCATCGTTGTTCTAGTCCGCGCACGCCACGCCCACCTCCCTCCCCGCCAGCGCGCGAATCCACAGAAATATTTAGAATAGAAGCGGCAAAATTTAAATTATAAAAAAATACCCCTATCAAAAACCCGTGAAATTGATTCTACTCTCGGTTCTGAACAAACTATTTTCTCAGTTTCGCTTATTCCGTTAACACGTTGTATATATCTTAAAGAGATTCAGATAATTTTATTCAATGTAGATTCTTTACAGAATACTTATTGAATGTCGTGCAGAATACAATGCAAATAGAGCGGGTCTACACCGTTTCGGATCGTGCTATGGCAGCGTAAAAGAAACCACTGCAGCACGGCCTACTTTAAGAGTCGGCTTTTTACAATGTGTTTCTTGTGTTTCGCTGGAATATCAGAGCACCATACATCTTTGGTCATTGATATAATCATCTAATCTATAGTAAGCTTTTTTACATAACGTTTGCTTTAAACATTCTTTAAACTTTCTCTCAGGTAATTGCACTAAATTGTCAGGTATTTTGTTGTAGTATCGTACACACAGACCAACGAAAGATTTATTGATTTGTGCTAATCTTCTAAATGGCTGATCAAGTTTGTACTTATGTAGTGTTCAAAGTATGCCTGTCACAATTCTTAGATGAATGTTCTTTCTAGCGTAGTGGCAGACGTCAAGCAGTAGATGAACTTCTAGTACTAACCACCCCGGACAGACAGCCACTGGAGTGGCAGACGTAAAGCAGTAGATGAACTTCTAGTACTAACCACCCCGGACAGACAGCCACTGGAGTGGCAGACGTAAAGCAGTAGATGAACTTCTAGTACTAACCACCCCGGACAGACAGCCACTGGAGTGGCAGACGTCAAGCAGTAGATGAACTTCTAGTACTAACCACCCCGGACAGACAGCCACTGGAGTGGCAGACGTCAAGCAGTAGATGAACTTCTAGTACTAACCACCCCGGACAGACAGCCACTGGAGTGGCAGACGTCAAGCAGTAGATGAACTTCTAGTACTAACCACCCCGGACAGACAGCCACTGGAGTGGCAGACGTAAAGCAGTAGATGAACTTCTAGTACTAACCACCCCGGACAGACAGCCACTGGAGTGGCAGACGTCAAGCAGTAGATGAACTTCTAGTACTAACCACCCCGGACAGACAGCCACTGGAGTGGCAGACGTCAAGCAGTAGATGAACTTCTAGTACTAACCACCCCGGACAGACAGCCACTGGAGTGGCAGACGTAAAGCAGTAGATGAACTTCTAGTACTAACCACCCCGGACAGACAGCCACTGGAGTGGCAGACGTCAAGCAGTAGATGAACTTCTAGTACTAACCACCCCGGACAGACAGCCACTGGAGTGGCAGACGTCAAGCAGTAGATGAACTTCTAGTACTAACCACCCCGGACAGACAGCCACTGGAGTGGCAGACGTCAAGCAGTAGATGAACTTCTAGTACTAACCACCCCGGACAGACAGCCACTGGAGTGGCAGACGTAAAGCAGTAGATGAACTTCTAGTACTAACCACCCCGGACAGACAGCCACTGGAGTGGCAGACGTCAAGCAGTAGATGAACTTCTAGTACTAACCACCCCGGACAGACAGCCACTGGAGTGGCAGACGTCAAGCAGTAGATGAACTTCTAGTACTAACCACCCCGGACAGACAGCCACTGGAGTGGCAGACGTAAAGCAGTAGATGAACTTCTAGTACTAACCACCCCGGACAGACAGCCACTGGAGTGGCAGACGTCAAGCAGTAGATGAACTTCTAGTACTAACTATACTATACACTCACCCCGGACAGACAGCCGCTGGACTGGCAGACGTCAAGCAGTAGATGAACTTCTAGTACTAACTATACTCGTACTATACACTCACCCCGGACAGACAGCCGCTGGAGTGGCACACGTCGATGACGTGGCAGCCCCAGTCGAAGCAGTAGATGAACTTCTTGCCGTTAACCTTGCACAGTCGGCCGCACACTTCATTACACAACAACTCTGTGTCGAGCGACCGCTGCTGCGCGCGCAAGGTTAGCGGCGGCGGCGAGCCTACAAAATAAAACCATCGTTTTTATTGCATTGTATTAACTTATGCCCTACGAATAAATAATAAGTTTGCGCTCAAAAAGTGACCCAACGAAACTCGTGTATTAGAAGAAGTCGTGTCACCGCGTCAATTACTCAACTACCACTAGCTGATATTGCAGCACGCGCGCGAACCAATCCCTGCTCTCGTTCTGAATTTGAACCAAGAGTTCCTGACTTATTATTTATTCGTAGATTATGCCCCTAAATAAAGTTTATATGTAAGATCAAATGTATTTTTTTTTTAATTTTGTAATACATGATTTTACCCTCTATCAATCAAGAACCCCGATTTCTTTTATTTTTTGGATCAGAGATATTTACATGAAAATAAAATACACATGATTTTAGATTTTTTTTTAAATGTCGTTTCAAAAGAAATCCTTACACTCTTCCTTCTATCAGACATCACATGACACAGAGACAATATTTATTGAATATTTCTCAAAAGCTGAGTATTTACAACGAATAAAATACTCTTTCGAAAGATAGTTCGATGTTAAAATAAAATTGAGCAGAAGCACTAAATATATGTACATAATTTACTAAGGTAGGAAAGCTAGTCCTTATAGTTTATTAGCTTAATGTCCTTTATGTGCCAGGATCCTAGAGATTTGCCGGACGAATAATCAGCAAGCTCATAGACCAATGGCGACTTTTTGCCAATGACTTTGCATTTGACGAATTTAGGCGCCAACTTTTTGTTGAAGTATTTGTCCTTCTCACTTTGATAGAAGGTTCGTTTCCACACCGTATCCCCTATTTTGAATTCAGCCAAACGTCGGCGTAGGTTATATGAGTTAGCATTTCTAGCATGTGCTTGAATGAGGGAAAGTTGGACTTTATTGAAAATACTAGATAATGCACCTAAATTTTCAGCATAAGGATCACGAGGTTTGTAGATAACCTCATCATCATATTCTGCCTTGGCGAAGTGAGAACCGCAAGTGATTAGCTCGCGACCATAAACCAGAAATGAGGGTGTGTAGCCAGTTACCTCATTCACAGAACAATTTAGGGCGAATTGTACTTTAGGTACAAGTAAATCCCAAATACGGTGGTCGTTTTCAATAAATGTGGAGATAGCTGTCATTATAGTCTTATTATAGCGTTCCACCGTATTGATGTGAGGACTATATTTAGCAGTAAAGTGGAGATTTGGTACATGGTATTTGGCAAGCATTTGCTTGAGGGTAGCGCTATCAAATTGTTTGCCATTGTCCATAACGACAGTAGATGGAATACCATGGACCAATAGGACCTCTTCCTCTAATATCCGAGTCACAGTTTCAGCTGTGGCTCGTCTTATTGGAAATAGTAAGCAATACTTACTAAAACAACAAGTCACCACGAGAATGTAGCAGTTTTGTTTTCTTGTTGGAGGTAGGGGTCCAACAAGATCAACACTGATTACTTGAAATGGCCGAGAACAAACTTTCGGGTCACCCATTTGACCTAATGGAGCATGAGTAGGATGTTTATGCGAAACACAAACATCGCAAGAAGTAACAGCTTTAACGACGTCAGAGTACATACCCGGCCAATAGTAGTACAGAGCTAGACGCTTGTACGTCTTCAAAATGCCAAAATGACCAGCAGTTGGCACAGCATGGTTAAGCATTATGACATCATGCCTAGCCTCAGAAGGAATAACCTCTTTCCACTCGAAATCTTGCTTTAAGGAGCATTTAGATTTCATGAAACGATATAGTCGTTTGTCCTTTACCATGTAGTTAGGAAAAGAAGTGGGGTTATTCTGGCAACCATTGTAGATGTTGCGGTACCAATCATCGGAAGTGTGCTCAGCATCATAGAGATGAGTATCGATAGCTGAAATAGGGCAAGCTCTTGACAATGCGTCAGGGATGACGTTCTCAGAACCACGACGGTGTTTGATCACAAAATTGAAAGCGGATAGACGAACACCCCAGCGTGCTAAGCGACCGGTAGGGTTATTTAGATTCAAGAACCATTTAAGAGCAGAATGATCTGTATATACGACAAATTGTTGACCATTATCTAAATAACACCTCCAATGCTCAAGAGCAACAAGCACAGCTAAGGCTTCACGTTCAGTGATACTATAGTTTCTCTCTTGAGGTGAGAGTGATTTGCTCATGTAGGCAATAGGATGTTCAACACCGTCGATAGTTTGCGTTAGCATTCCGCCGACACCATAGTCACTAGCGTCCGAGTGGACTTCGAATGGTTTATCGAAATCAGGGCAGGCGAGAATAGGAGCAGATATTAGGATCTCTTTGAGTTTGTTAAAAGATTCGTCAGCCTCCTTTGACCATGCGAATGTACGAGCCTTTTTTCCAGTAGAGGTTAGTTTATTTAAAGGCCCAGCAATGGCACTGAAATTGGGCACAAACCTACGGTACCAGGAAGCAGTGCCGAGAAATCTTTTGACATCCTTCTTGTTAATAGGAGTGGGGAAATTCAGTATGGCCTCAATCTTACTAGGGTCAACTTGCAGACCTTTTTCGTTGACGATATAGCCCAGATATTTTAGCTCCCGTCGGAAAAAGCATGACTTCTCCAGATTGATAGTAAGGTTAGCCATCTTTAGTTTTTGTTGAACCTTTAGGAGCAAACTGATGTGTGATTCAAAATTTGGAGAAGCTATGACTATATCGTCAACGAAGACAAAGACCGAATTTTCAAATTCCGGCCCATAAAACAGACTGTCCACCAGCCTCTGTTGCGTAGCCGGAGCATTAGTCAGTCCGAAAGGCATTGTGACAAATCTGTAGGTGCCACGGGTAGGAACATAGAAAGCCGTTTTGTCACGATCTTCCTCAGCAATAGGAATTTGCCAGAAGGCCTTCGAAAGATCGATGCTGGACAGGTACTTGGCATCCTTCAGATTGTCAAGAATAGCAGAAATGTAAGGTAACTTGTAGGCATCCTTTTTAGTAACAGCGTTCAGCTTCCGACTGTCAAGACAAAACCTAGGTGTACCATCCTTCTTACCAATCACCAGGACTGGAGAAGACCAAGGGCTCTCGCATACTTCAATTACACCCAACCGTAGGTTCTGCCTCGAATAAAAGTTCATACAAAAACCAATAAATGAAAGCCAACATTGAAAATTAAAGTTGAAATATGTAATTTTCCAAATTTCCAAACGAACACACAAAACTCACACACATTTCTTTTTTCCACGGACAGTAATGAACACAGTTTTTGTAAATACCGACAGACCAAATAAACAACCTCAATTTTGAAACAACTAGTGCCATCTAGTTAGGTTTATTGGCATTAGTTTAGTTTTTCGGAGTGTAGACCACGGGCTACAGTGCGTGATTACATTATAAAACCAATTGTATTAATTTAGCAGGAGGCCGAACGGTATGTTGCCTATCGTCTACAGTATGCTATAGAGGGATAAGTTTTTCTTTCTTAAATACAAATACAAATATCTTTATTCGCAAGAAAACAGTAGTTGAGGATCTTAAGTTAGAAGAGTACAGTGTTTTCAGCTTACACGTAAGCATGCAAATATATCTAATGTGAATTAAAATTATATACAGTGTGTCAATATTAAATATGTCAAAATTAAACTATTCATTAACTTTAAAATCTAGAAATTCTTTCACACTGTAAAAGCAATGTTTTAGCCATTTTGTCAAACAATTTTTCAGTGCATCTTTAGTCATAATTTTAAAATTGTCAGGTAGCTTATTAAATAACAAAATGCTCATATTAAATATCTTCCTCTTGTAAATGTCTTTCCTAGCAAGAGGTTGATACAGTAAATTCATAATCTTTGATCTTGTTTGTCGTAACGTAACTTCTCCACGAGTTTTCCAATAATTTGGGTTTAAGGCAACAAAAATACACACGTCTCTAATATACATACAAGGAAGGGGTAGTATATTAAGTTGTTTAAAAAGAGGTCTACAGCTGTCATCGAATTTAGCGTTGCATATTGCGCGGATGCATTTCTTCTGGAGTTTAAAGGCCCTGTCAATATCTACAGAATTACCCCACAGTATCAATCCATAGCCAAGGATAGAGGAGACATAGCCATGATAGGCCATTAAAGCTGCTTCAACTGATATAGTTTGTTTCAACCTTTTGAGTGCATAAACAAAGCGATTTAATCTGTTACAAACCAGCTCAATATGACATTTCCAGTTCAAATGCCTGTCTATCGTGATACCAAGAAATTTGAAAGTGTCAGTTTCATCAACCATTTCGTTGTTATCACTCACTTGGATCGGATATGGGTTAGCATTATACGAGATAAATTGCATGAACTTAGTTTTACTAACATTTATACGTAAGTCAATATTATTTAGCCATTTAACCAATTCACTAAGAGCATTATTTATGTCGTTTTCAAACGTAGGTCCATCTTTATTTTTACATTCTATTATGAGTGTTGTGTCATCTGCGAATTGAACACAACTATGACAAGAAGCCTTAGGAAGATCGTTTACGTACAAAAGAAACAGTAACGGCCCAAGAACACTACCTTGCGGCACACCTTTATTAGTGACTCTAAAATTGGAACGATAGCTTTGCTTCGTGATAATGCCATTCGATTCATTAACATTACATATCTCAGTACATTGTTGCCTATTTTTAAGAAAGCTTTCTAGCCAATCAAATGCTGGACCACGAATCCCATATAGTTTTAACTTTTGTAAGACCAATACGTGGTTCACTAAATCGAATGCTTTGGTCATGTCAAGAAACAAGGCCACTGTGGGTGTACCCCTATTAAGATTTTGAGTAATGATACGCACTATATCAAAACATGCATGTACGGTCGACAAGCCTTGACGAAAGCCATATTGTTCTGGCTGAAGTATGTTATGCTTGACTAGAAAGTCCTTTAATCTAGTCTGCATCGCTCTTTGGAAAACTTTGGATAGTATAGGGACTAATGAAATAGGCCTATAATTGTCAGGATCCAAATTATCACCTTTTTAGGGTTCCGTACCTCAAAAGAAAAAAACGGAACCCTTATAGGATCACTTTGTTGTCCGTCTGTCTGTCTGTCTGTCTGTCAAGACCCTTTATCTCACGAACGGGTAAAGGTATCAGGTTGAAATTAATACCATATATTAGGATCCATAAACCACACAAGATCTGAAAATTTCAATTTTTTACAACGACGCAATCAAAAGATATGGCATTTTATGTCCTCATCTCCATACATTTATTCAAAAATGAAAAACCTACAGGGTACTTCCCGTTGACCTAAAATTATGAAATTTGGCAAGAAGCTAGGTCTCACAGTACAAATAATGGGAAAAGTCTGAAATCATTAAATATTACAACTTTTCTCACAACTAATGGTAACTAACTGTGGTGAGCTCCCGTTTCAAGAACATCCATATAAGAGAGGGGTCAAGTTGGATGGTCGCTGAGGCGATTTTTGTTTTAGTTCTATTTAAAAACGGGAACACTTACAAACTTGAAAATTGGTATGTTTATAGGGGATAGGCTATAAAATAACAACAAATAATAAAATTTGGTCAAGCGCGTGTCGGACTCAAAAAATCTAGCACATTAACTTACTGAAATTTCAACTAATACAATTATGTTTATGTGGTGGTACGGAACCCTCAGTGCGCGAGTCCGACTCGCACTTGGCCGGTTTTTTTAAATAAGGGTTTGATCACACTAATTTTGAGGCTATCAGGAAATATGCCTTCTGATAAGGAAAGGTTTATTAAATGTGTTAAAGGATTGCAAATAAGAGTGGCACATGCCTTTTTGACATATACGTGTTTATAGCAAAATGTTTTTCACTTGTCATGCTGGAAAAGTTGTAGTTTATGCTGGGTATAGGCAGCCTAAAATTTAATTTTATGCACTTGGTCAAAAAGGCAATTTCTTCATCTAAATTGACTTTCTAGCCAGTCATACCATAAAACTCTTAAGAAATAACCTCTCATTTAGTTATTTACTTGCAATATATTTATATTTTTAATCCTAAAAGTATTGAATAGAAAGATATGGGGTCAAAATTAATAACAAAAATGTACTTTACGTTTTATTTCCTCGCAATCAAAGTGAAAAGCAGAGTGTATAACCCGACCATAAAACGCTTTTTATCCGCAGCTTAATTATTCGCACTCCCCGGGTCGTTCGAATACGTAAGCCTTGTATAAAAAGTAATGTTTTATGCACTTGTTGTAAAATCGAGTATTATTTGGTGACGTGAGGTATACTCACCCAGGTTGGAGCAGATCCGGTCCCAGGCGCCCGCGCCCACCGCCTGCAGGCCGGCGTAGCCCGCGCCGTGAGCCGTCAGGTGCAGCGCCACGTGGTACCCCGAGATGCAGTCGTCTGCACCAACATCCCACAACCCATCAAAATGCGGAAACACCACTGGGATAACATTAAGTATTCAGTAGGTAGTTAGCAGTAACGGAAAAATATAATATTGTTTATATCGAGAAGTATAATATTGTTTATATCGCGCACAGGCCCGAGAAGTATAATATTGTTTATATCGCGCACAGGCCCTGGGCCCAGGCGAACCCAGAACTAGGCTAGCCTTGTCCTGGCATGCGGGCTCTGCCAGGATGGACCGTAATCCCTTGCTACTCGTGGGAACGCAATGTTTTTGAATAAAAATAAAAACTTAAAAGGCGGCGGTGTGGTTCGCAACCCATCACGTCACGTTCCTCCCGGGGGCGAAAAGCGGGCTACGGAGAGCCGCTTTGCTACGATGAATGTCAGAGGTGGAATGAATGGCAAAATAGATGAAGTATGTCAGATGATGGATGAAAGGCGTATAGACGTTCTCTGTGTGAATGAGACTAAACGGAAAGGTTGTGACACCACAGAACACGGCCCTTACACAGCGTACTGGTCTGGTGTTCCCAGTACCAGCAGAGGCTGTCAGGGAGTCGGTGTCATACTTTCCGGAAGAATGGTAGAGTGCGTGAAAGAAGTCGAGTGTGTGAGCCCAAGACTCATCTGGGTCAGACTGAAAGTCGGACTGACCCGAATTTTTGTTCTAGGTGCATATGCACCAACGAATATTGGTTCGCGAAAGTCCCTGAAAGCCCAGAAAGAAACAGATGAGTTTTGGGAAAATATGAGAGATACGTTAGAGAAATGTGATCAGAATGAACGAGTTATCATGCTAGGTGATTTTAATGGATGGGTAGGAAGAAAGCGTGACGGTTATGAAAGAGTTGTTGGTAAGTTTGGTGATGAACGTGTGAATGATAATGGAATAAGTTTGCTTGAGATATGTTTGGAATGGAGTCTTTTTGTGGCAAACACTATGTTTGACCACAAAAGGATCCATATGTATACAAGAGAGGAGGGTGATGCGAGAAGTATGATCGATTTTGTAGTTGTGGATGAAAGATTGAGAAAAAGAGTTCTGGACGCTCGCGCATATCGTGGAGCCGCCATCGACACAGACCACCACCTGGTTGTGACCCGAATTGGTGGTCTATTTAACCGGTGGCGGCATAGACCACAAGAGCAGACGAGCGTTCTAGAACGTATCAAAGTAGAGAGATTGCAAGAGGAGGATGTCAGAAAAGAATACTTGAAAGACTTGAGTGAAAGATTTGAGAACCTGGATGAAGTAAATGGTATTGAATGTTTGTGGAATGAATTTAAAGATGGAGTAGTAGGTATAGCTGTCAATGTTTGTGGGGTGTCAAAAAGGAGAAAGGGTGGAAAGAAGAAGAATATGTGGATGGATAAAAGTGTACAGGCAGCTGTTTGTGAGAAGAAGAAAGCATGGTCAGATTGGTTAGCAGTAAAAGCTAACCAAAGAATGCAGAGGGCAACAAGTGATGACGTAAGTGTAGCAAGAAAGGTATATAAAAGAGCGAAAGGTATTGTTAAGGAAGTTGTTGAGAGAAAGAAAGAGGAGTGTAAGGATGAGTTTGACAGAAGGCTTACTGAAGATTTCCAGTCCAACCAAAAGTTTTTCTGGAAATCCATACGGACAGCCCGAGGAAAGTTTGGAACATCGGAGCTGAGTAAAATCAGAAGCCAGGATGGAAGTATTATAAAAGGTGAAGAATGTGTTCTGAGGAGATGGAAGGAATATTTTGAAAGTCTGTTTGAGAGAGAAAAAGCAGAGGCCAGCGAACCTAGGTCTTCTGTGGAAATGAATGAGAATGAAGAGGAGAATTGTGTAAGTGAGATAAGTATGGATGAGATTATGAAAGCGATGAAAAGTATGAAATCAGGTAAAGCAGCTGGGTATGATAGAGTGTCGGTCGAGATGTTGAAGGCTGGGCGAGGCATTGTGGCTAGTCAGTTGTACCGCCTTTTCAACTTGTGTTGGACGAACGGCCAAGTACCAGGTGACTGGTGCAAGGCTGTGATTGTGCCGCTGTACAAGGGAAAAGGGTCACAACAGGACTGCAAAAATTATCGCGGGATAAGCCTTCTCAGTGTCGTCGGCAAACTGTATGCAAAGGTTTTGATTGAAAGAGTGATGAAAGATACTGACGATAAAATATGGGATGTACAAGCGGGATTTAGAAAGGGAATGGGATGTACAGATCAGGTCTTTTCCTTGCGGTGCATAGCTGAAAAGTTTTTGGCTAAAAACCAAAAAGTCTACTGCGCGTTCGTGGATTTGGAAAAGGCCTATGACCGAGTGGTGAGGAATGAATTGTGGTCAGCATTGTCTATGTATGGGGTAAACGGTCATCTGATTCAAGCACTGAAATCTCTCTATGAGGATTCCAGTGCTTGTGTCAGAATAAACGGGGCGTACACTGAATGGTTTAGCATCGAAAAAGGTGTTAGGCAGGGATGTGTAGCGTCACCTTGGCTGTTTAACCTGTTCATGGATAATTGTTTGATTGATCTGAAAGAGAGTATGTGTGGACTGAGAATGAATGAGTTACTCATCAAATGTCTTCTCTACGCTGATGACCAAGTTGTACTTGCGTCATCTGCTGACGAGTTGCAGGAGATGGTAACAATGATGAATGTGGCTTTGGAAAGGAAAGGAATGAAAGTAAATGTAAGCAAGACGAAAGTAATGGTACTTGAAAGAGAAGAATGTATGACAGAGTGTACTATATTAATAGATGGTGAACAAGTCGAACAAGTGAAGGAGTTTGTGTATCTGGGCTCAAAGTTTACGAGAGATGGAAAGTGTGAAAGTGATATTGAAAGAAGAGTGAATGCTGGAAACATGGTGAATGGTGCCCTGCACGCCTTTATGAGGAATCAAAAGGTGTCTCACAAGGCTCGTTTGGCTGTTCATGGGGGAGTTTTGGTACCAACACTGATGTATGGCAGTGAAAGCTGGGTATGGCAGAAGAAGCATGAAAGTAGAATTAATGCAGTGGAAATGAGAGCGCTAAGGAGTATGATTGGTGTTAAATTGAGTGACAGGATTAGAAATAGTGTGATAAGAGAACGGTGTGGCGTAAAAGAGGACGTAGTGACCAAAATCGAGAAAGGGATGCTGAGATGGTTTGGTCATGTAGAGAGGATGAATGAACGAAGATTGACGAAAGAGATCTACCAGGCGAGAGTGAATGGAAACGTTGGAAGGGGAAGGCCTAGGCGAACGTACCAGGACCAAATTCAGGACGTTCTGAATAAAGGCCAGGTTAAAAGTACCCTAAACCGACGAGCATGTATGAAAGGATTGATGAAAGTACAGGAAGCAAGGGAAGTATGTCAAGATCGTAGCAGGTGGAGGACTGTGGTCTCTGCCTACCCCAACGGGAAAGAGGCGTGATGTTATGTATGTATGTATGAGAAAAAAGGCAAGTAAATTGTTGACGAACCAACTGTTTTTAAATATTCAGTAGATAGTTAGCAGCGACGTAAAAAAATAAAATATTTTCTAAATCGAGAAAAGGAGTATAATTGTTGACGAACGAACCGTTTTACATTATGGGTGTAGTTTTTTAAGTATTGAGACGAATTTAGTGTTAAGAAGTTCAGTACCGACAAGACACTGATGCAGCGCCATATAGTCGTTTGTATCAATATCCCATGGCACGTCAAAATGTGGAAACACGACTGGTATAAAAGAATCTACCTATAGTCTAATAATTGTAAAGTGTGTTTCTTTACTTTTCTGTTCGTTAATTATGTATTTACTTCATAAAATATATTTATTTATTCAATTGCCATTTTACACTTTATCTCAAGATATAAAAATAAAATGTTAGTAATAGCCCAAAAAGGCCAAGCCAAGGCTCATGCTAGAGCTACACTATATTCCCTAACGATAAGATAGGCATAGTCAGATATATCTTTAAATTAGAAAAGTTAATTATCGACTTCGCAGTCCATCGATAGTTAGATTGACATAGATTTCATAGTTTACTTTCATACAGTTTTCTTATTGGAAATTAGTCTAATAGGAAACCAATTAATAATTGTATGAGAACCATATTAGAAATAAAGTAAACATAATCATGAATATTGCAATGCAATTATCTTACCTTGAGGTTACTGTACCTAAAACTATAACATATTATTCGGTCAACATTTGACGAATATTTTTAACTAAAGATAAGATAGCATGAACAAATTATTACACAACGAAAAGATACAAAAAATATATTTACCTTCAGAATCCGTAATGATCGATGTAATCTCATCGTCGCTCTCCACAAAATATCTGGTGAAGAATTTACTGCACTTTGAATTCCCCGAGTGGACCAAGTACGGGTCTTGAGGACTCACCGGAATATCCGATAGAGTTTTTGAGGTACAATCGTGAACTGAGACAGTTTTCAAAGAGCCATCATCGAGCATTTCAGTCACTCTGTATTCTGATTCGCTGTTGTGATCGCATTCCAAAGCCGTTTTCAATTCTGAACTTGTCGTTGGCGATGTAGGTCTACTAATTTGATTGTGAGCGCGCAAAACGACGCTCTCAACGGACGGCGATTTCGCTCGCCGTGAACTTTTATTATTTCCTATAAAATACTTCCTATTACTCCGTAACACTCTAAAAGGGACGATATTTTCATTGTTGTCTTCACAAAATTCGTATTTCTTATCCGCAAGTCTGCGTTTTCTAAACATACTCAACTTTTCACATTTCGTTTCAGCCTCTTCGACAAATTCGTAAGTTTTTTCCGCGATTATTCTGTGCGTTTCGTTGAACCGAGACATGCTCTCCGCGGGCCGCCGCCGCGGGGACCTTAGCGGCGGACTTATTAACGTTCGTATTGAAGGAGAAGGTCCTTCCCATTCTTCAACTAAATTGTGTGATATCGACGACGCTTGTATGCATAACTCTTGCCCCATTACGTCCGGCAGTTTGACAGGTTTTGACATTTGATAAGGCTCGAATTCTAAATCGGAGAAGTCGGCTATTATGTTTTGGACGACGTTGTTTTGGTATTTGGGCGACTGGAAGGCGGCGGAAACGTCTGATGCGGGGGTGCTTGGGTTCGTATCTATCGAGTTGATTTCTTCTCTATCTAAGGACTTGTTGTCATCGCACTCGGTTCTCTCCTGGTCGGGCTTGACGAAGTCTATTTCGAGGATGTGTATGAAGTCTGTGTAGATGATGATTTGGTTGGAGTAGGCGAGCTGGACGACCGGCTCGTACATGCTGGAGTCTGAAGTGCAGAAGAACTTCGTGTGGATCGCGAAGTTGTGTTCGAGACAACGTTTTCCTATTGATAGATCCTCTGAAACGCAAGAAATTATGTTTATTAAGAGTCTGGTAAACTACTGAAGCTATCTTGAATGGGCCCCAATGACCCTTTGCAACTTTCTATGCCCCATCAAGAAAAAAGAGGTGTTGTGGGACACTCTGTTAGTACAAAGTTTCTTTCAATACGTAATAGTAAATACCAGGGATGATTAAATAAATTAAGAATTTTATTTATATAAGTAGAATAATATCGGAATTGGAAAAGTAGCCGCCATTTTTTATATTAATTGTGGGAATCAAACAACCTTAACTTAGTACGTAATAGATTAAATTACATAAAGCCCCGCAACCAAACTTAGGGCATATAAAGTACATACGTGACATAGGTCATTGCAAAAAAAAACTATTAAACTTATGAAAACTGACCTTCATTTCTGGAATACGCAGCGCATTTCCTGCAACCCAACCTAGGTACGCCTATCACACTGAGGCAGGATCTTTCTGAACATGAATCCCTGTAACAACATATATGGAACTAGCTATTACCTGCAGCTTCATTCGTGTGGATTTAAAACAAATCTATGTCCATCCCGGGATATAAAATATCTTTGTAAAAAATATTATCAAAATAGTATCAGCGATTCAGGCTGCTTTTCCACCAATGCTGTGCGAGGAAACTAAGCAATGAGCTGGGAAATTCCTACCATTAAGATTGCTTTATTTGACAGCGCATTTGATAGGCTGTGTGTTGAGGGTAAAGGGGCCGGGCTCCTAGCTCCCAACGGCCACTGCGACCTGTAAAGATCTATTGATCTATCTTCCAGGCTAGGAAAATGGCACAATCCTATTGGCTGGAGCTTTCCCAGCAAACATAAATAGAAACAAACATTGTAATTCGAATTTTAATTTTGGGTTTTTATTTAATAAATTTTTTACTTAATTTTAGTTATGTTTAATAATTTTAATTGATAAACTATGATGTCGGCTAGTCAATAAAAAAAAAACCGGCCAAGTGCGAGTCGGACTCGCGCACTGAGGGTTCCGTACCACCACATAAACATAATTTTATTAGTTGAAATTTCAGTAAGTTAATGTGCTAGATTTTTTGAGTCCGACACGCGCTTGACCAAATTTTAATATTTGTTGTTATTTTATAGCTTATGCACTATAAACATACCAATTTTCAAGTTTGTAAGTGTTCCCGTTGTTAAAATAGAACTAAAACAAAAATCGCCTCCGCGACCATTCAACTTGACCCCTCTCTTATATGAATGTTCGTGAAACGGGAGCTCACCTCAATTGGTTACCATTTGTTGTGAGAAAAGTTGTAATATTTAATGATTTCAGACTTTTCCCTTTATTTGTACTGTGAGACCTAGCTTCTTGCCAAATTTCATAATTTTAGGGCAACGGGAAGTACCCTGTAGGTTTTGGTTTTTTGCATAAATGTATGGAGATGAGGACAAAAAATGCCATATCTTTTGAATGCGTCGTTGTAAAAAATTGAAATTTTCAGACCTTGTGTGGTTCATGGACCCTAATATATGGTATCAATTTCAACCTGATACCTCTACCCGTTCGTGAGATAAAGGGTCTTGACAGACAGACAGACAGACAGACAGACGGACAACAAAGTGATCCTATAAGGGATCCGTTTTTTTCTTTTGAGGTACGGAACCCTAAAAATAATGAAAAAGATGAATAAACTTAGGAAATTTATATCGTAAAAAAACTGCAGCACGTCACGCGTCTTTACAAAAAAAAGGAAAAAAATCATTAAAAGAAAACCAAAGCCGCCAAGTCCCAAATATATAAGTAAAAGGCCGGGCGGTCACTTATCCCTGGGACACATTGTATACGTGTTAACGGAATAAGCGAAACTGAGAAAATAGTTTGTTCAGAATCGAGAGTAGAATCAATTTCAGGGGTTTTTGATAGGGGTAATTTTTTTTTAATTTTTATTATTAAAATTTTTGCCGCTTCTATTCAAAATATTTCTGTGGATACGCGCGCTGGCGCCACGCGGATTACGAGTATGAGCGATGAGGAGAGGAGGGAAGTGTGCGTGGCGGGCGCGCAGCGCGCGGACTAGAACAACGAAGAAACTAGAACGATGATGAAACTTTAAAATAACAATATCTAGAAAAAAAAACTTTTTTCAAGATTTTTTGTACGGGAATGGATTTATTTTAATAAAAATCAGTTGGGGTGTATGAGGGTTTCGCTTATTCCTTTAACACGTTGTATATTTGTACATTGAAGATGTTTATAGAAAAAAAATATAATGCTATGATATTTTGATGCCCCTGAAACCAAATCACTGATTTTTGGACGTTTTGTCTGTTCGTTTGTTTGATTATTTGTTCGAGCATCACGCAAAAACTACTGAACCGATTTTAATAACTTTTTTGTTCGATAGCTAATAGTTTGACTTAAATACTGGTATGTCCCGTGTGTTGCCGGCAAAGAATAGTACCATCCCATACATACCCGTGGGTGTCGTAAGAGGCCACTAAGGGTTATAAACTGGAGGATGGGCAGCAGCATCCTCCTGGGTATCATACCATCTTACTTACTGCGGTTACCTACAACCGCGGTCCATGGTGCCAGCCGTAACGCTGACAAGCGAGGTGACCATGGTACTTCCCCTGCACATTTTTCCAGCAAAAGCTAAAATTCTGTAGGGAGCCCTGTAGTGGACATTTCATGGGATGTTATGATGACTGGCATATATTTAACTTAAGATGCGGACGAAGTCGCGGGCTAAAGCTAGTTAGGTATAATATTTGATTTACTATAAAACTTACGCGATTCCATAAACGACGAGTACGCCAGGGTTGTGTTTCCACTGCGCGATGCTAATAGCAAGCTTGCTGTCCACCGGCTCATCTCCGAATAGTGGTACGCTGTGCACTTTGCGCACCTTGCGACCTGGCACCCACGAGAGGAAATGCAATCTGGAAGAAATCGTTTAAGTTAGTATGCGTCCCCACGGCAGCGACTCGCTTCTGGCGATTTCAATTTGTTTGGAAGAGATTCAATTTCAAAACAGCGAGTCGTCGTCGATTTGCAGTCGCTCCCTTTGTGTAAACCAGCTCTTATACTATTATTATGACAATGGATTAAAAAGAAAACCCGATGACTTTGAAAAATTACTCTGGACAATCAATACATAAAGTTCTAGTTCGAGTCGTGGTATTATTAATTCTGTGGTCGTGGCTATCTTTTTAACTTTCCGCGTTACATATTCGCGTCCGACAGGGATGGTGGTTGGTGTCCGAATTTTAGAAAAAAGTGAACATCTATCTTTTCCTTTGCGTATTGATGAGTTGAACCGCAACTGTCCAAAGTAGGTATTTAAGTAATTAAAGCTGAGCAGATACAGCCCACACTGTGACAAGCCCGTTGATACGTGACCTCGCAAGTAGGACCAAGGACTGAAGTGTAGCGATTCTTACATAGAAGTCTCCCGAAAGTACAGTTGCATGTTGCAACTATTATAGGCAAAGCTGAGTAGGAACTGCACACACTGTGACAGGCCCATGTACACCTGACTACGTTAGTACACAGAGTACTATAATGTTAGTAGGATCTGGGACTAATAAATAGTATAGCGGTACTTACGTAAAGGAAGAAAGTACAGTTGCGTGTTGTTACTATAGGTGAAACTGAGTAGGAACTGTACGCACCGTGACAGGCCCATGAACACGTGACTACGTAATGCGTAAGTAGGACCAGGGACTAATAGCACAGCAGTACTTACGTAAACGTAGAACTCTCCCAAAAGTACAGTAGCGTGTTATAACTATAGGTGAAGCTGAGTAGGAACTGCACACACTGTGACAGGCTTATGAATACGTGACTATGTAAGTAGGACCAGGGACTAATCGTATAGTACTTACGTAAACGTAGAATTCCCCGAAAGTACAGTTGCGTGTTGTTACTATAGGTGAAACTGAGTAGGAACTGTACACACTGTGACAGGCTCATGAACACATGACTACGTTATTAGGACCTGACACTAATAAATAGTATAGCGGTAGTTACGTAAACGTAGAACTCTCCCGAAAGTACAGTTGCGTGTTGTTACTATAGGTGAAACTGAGTAGGAACTGTACACACTGTGACAGGCTCATGAACACATGACTACGTTATTAGGACCTGACACTAATAAATGGTATAGCGGTACTTACGTAAACGTAGAACTCTCCCGAAAGTACAGTTGCGTGTTGTTACTATAGGTGAAACTGAGTAGGAACTGTCCACACTGTGAGAGGCCCATGAACACGTGACCCCGCAGGTAGGACCGGGGCACTATGTCCATCAGACAGAAGCGGAGCCGCGGGGGAATCCGTTCGAACACCTTGCGACTTCGGTCATTGGGCTTCCTTGATGTGCAGCCTAGGATCTAGAATTTTTAAAATATTCTACTCAATAAAGCTCTTAAATTGACTGATTGATGAGTGACAGACCAGGCACAGGCTAAACCAGTGGGTCTAGAAGGATGAAATTATGCATAGTACACTCTACTAGGAAAGGAGATTTCTTTAGCTGTTGAAATAAGGTAGTCGACAGCTGCTGCTGCTGCAAGATTCACTTGACTGACCCAATAGTGTGGTTGGTAGTGAGCTGGCCTTCTACGCCCTGGTTCGGAGGTTTGTGTAATGAACACAGTGTTTGTTCTGTGTCTGGTCATTATTTATCTATTTGGGAGTGTATGTACTTATCAGTCTCCCAGGACCTTGTGTGATATGTCCCACAATATACCTGTCTGTATGCGACATCATCCGTGTGGTGCCGGCAAAGAATAGTACGGTCAACCGCTTGTCGGTAGAAACTTTTTCAACTCTATTACCACGCCATAAGGTCCAAAAGTGTTTCTACCGATGTGCGGCCGTGTGTACCAACCCATCTTGACCCGTGGGTGTCGTAAAAAACGACTAAGGGTTTGTGAACCGGAGGACAGAAGCAGCAGCATTTTTCTGTTTATCATACCATCTTATTACATTACAATATTCTTTATTGCACACGAAGTTTAGTGAAAAATACAATACTAGAAATAGGTGTACAATGAGGCGGCCTTTTTTATTATTATTATTTCTGATGGGGACGCGCAGACGCGTGATCAGATCACATGTAGGAGCTATTTCACCCACATACCATCTTACATACTGCGGTCACCAACAACAGCGGTTGCCAGCCGCAACTCTTACAAGCATGGTGACTGTGGTAAATCCCCTCCAAAGTACAACGCGTTTTGATGGAGTTCTGTCCTGCAGTGGACGTTTTATGGAATGTTATGATGAAGTGACATAAAGATGAAGAATACAAAAAATAATCCAGGAACAAGTCTACTATTGTGATAGATTGAAGTTGATAGCACTTTTTATTTCATGAATAACAGGTTGAATTCACATTTCAGGGGACAATGTTTGTTAGGGTTGTTGCACCACATAAGTTAATTATAAAAAACATGCCACGTGCATGTCAGGCCACGCGCAGTTATAGGGTTCTGCAGTTTTTTTATGGCAAAGCAGATTTTGATTATGTATTTCATAACATTCATAATTCAAACTTTTTTACCTCCTAGTGCTCAGCGAGGTTCTAACGCCTGATTACAATTTAATTATTTCCAGCTTTTCCATAAACATGTGAAGCCTATTTAGCTGTGACACTTTTCGTTTTAATTTCATCATAATACAACAAAAAAATGCGCTTTCAAGCTAAATATTTCGCAAACAGATGCCTAAATCGAAAAATGATCTTTGCAAACTCAATCATTTTTATAAGACCTATCCAACGACACCCCACATGATGGGGTAGACAAAAAAAACAAATTTCACCCCAATTTTACTTGTAGGGGAGTTTTTCAAGATTTTATTTACCACTTTGTCAGTGTGAATAAAAATTATATCCATAGTAAATTACAGCTTTCTAGTAGTAAGGGTATCTGGGCTAACCTGCGGACAGACAGAAGGACATGATGAAACTAAAATGGTTCCTTGTTGGCTATGGAACCCTACAAAAAAAGAAGGTTATTAAGTACAGTGGAATTAGATTATATTCTAATATAGTACAGTTACATTCAGTAATACAGGTTTGCATAGACTAAAAGGACATTGAATTGCTACCTTTGAACAGTGCTTTTTTCATCTTTTTTTTATTGACAATGGGTCGTGCTTGCCCAGAAGAAGCCTATTCACTCCCAACAAATAAATTCGGGTTATATGAAATCGGGCACACATGCAGGCAGCGAATTCCACTCTTTAGCTGTGCGCTTTGTGCGAATGTGTGGAGTATCAATCAAGTGTGGGTGATATCCTGCGGTGTGTCGGTATCTTTACTTTTTTGTAAAAGTACCTATTCTTTTTTTCTAATTATACACTAAAAACACATAAATTCAATGATTCCCATGTATGCGTTACAAAAAGTGTCATAATAAGAATTCATCTCATCCCCAAAAGTACAATCACGTACATCTTTTCTTTATACTTGCTTTGGTTATTCTTGACCTCGATCTAGCCCTGAGGACAGGGATGAGGTCGACGGTGGAACTATCTTGCCCAGAAAAAGCCTATTCACTCTTACAAGTAAAAAGCCTCAGAAGAGTTGTCTTGTTTTGGATTATTTAGAGCTTTCTTTATGTTATGGCCTTGGTAAATTTGCTTGATTAAATAAAATTAATAAACACATAAAAGTAAGTATAAAAACAAACAAACACGCGAACAAATGGATAAGCTCAAGACGTCGGTTTTGAGGAACCGTGCTCAACTTACCTCCCTGTTAAATAGTTTGTGGACAATATTACTGCTAAAGCTCGTAGATGGCTTTGCTTCGTTGCACACTGGTTTACCCTTTTCATATTTTCGACAATAATTTGATTTTTCGGTATCTTCACAAACAGCATCCATATTCGACATTTGTTTGAAGCTGTTCCCCCCCCTCCCTTTGTAAAATATTTGTCTATGGATTTTATTTTGACATTTTTGTACCAACATTAGAAACAAAATGAACGAATGCAAGGAGTTAGAACGAATGATAATTATTTTTCACTACGGTTCGTCACCCGCATATGAGCACTGTGTGCGGTGTGTGCGCGCTCAAAGTCGGATCATACCTTGCTCGTATTCACTCGTTCAAGCAACGTGACGTCATCGGTGACGTCACATTAGCGCGCTATCAGTGCGGTTCATTAAGGAAATATTTTACCAACGCTGCAATCGGCGTATTCGAGTCGGATCGTTTTCATTAGCGTGCAAACGTCGAACACAATCGAATATCTAAACGATCCGATATGACTGCGCTTATGTCAATGTCACTGTTCGAATCAAAGTACTTTTTAGCCACAAAGTATTTGGACCCTGTGAATTGTATCCATTTCTTTAGTTTGCTTTCGAACTCCAAACAAACCGAAAAAAATCCCACGAAACTCAACCAAAATTAATTTTGACGTTTAATTTGACGTATCGCACACGCTGCACTACCTCATTTTCGTATGCAATGATAGCGCGCTAATGTGACGTCACTGATGACGTCACGTTGCTTGAACGAGTGAATACGAGCAAGGTTTGATCCGAATTTGAGCGCGCACACACCGCACACAGTGCTCATATGCGGGTGATGAACCGTAGTGTATCATTGCATACGAAAATGAGGTAGTGCAGTGTGTGCGATACGTCAAATGAAACGTCAAAATTAATTTTGGTTGAGTTTCGTGGGATTTTTTTCGGTTTGTTTGGAGTTCGAAAGCAAACTAAAGAAATGGATACAATTCACAGGGTCCAAATACTTTGTGGCTATAAAGTACTTTGATTCGAACAGTGACATTGACATAAGAGCAGTCATATCGGATCGTTTAGATATTCGATTGTGTTCGACGTTTGCACGCTAATGAAAACGATCCGACTCGAATGCGCCGATTGCAGCGTTGGTAAAATATTTCCTTAATGAACCGCACTGTTTGTATGTATCCGAACGAAAAAAAAAACCGACCGTCTGTCAAATTTGAATTTTGTTTGCTTGCTGTCATTCGAGCGAGGTGCGAATTTTCGTCGTTTCGGTGGTTTTTGGCTAAAACGTGAAAGAACGGTTACCTATTTTACTATAACGAATTGTTCTCCTAAAACACAATCAGCAAAACCTTTGAGATGGAGCCTATGACTTTGGGTAGTCCTACGCACTCGCCATCAGGCAGTCCTAATGTGGGCTATTTACCCCCTTTTCTTTTAGGTGAAATAAATCCTCCGACTACACCTCGAACCAACAGCTTATCTCCGACAAAAGGGCGCAGTCTTGCATTTGGTAAGACTTCTAAATAACCAGAACTACCTAACTAAAATACCGTTTCTGTCCCAAATTATTGTTTCCTCATTATTTGTACAGGTTCTCCAACAAGTCCATCACAGACATCTACACCAGATCAGAAACTGTACCGACAGCAAAGCATCCCCATGCACCAGCAAGCTTTATACAATCAACAGAATATGTTTTCTCAACTACCTTCATCACCCAACATTTCTTATTCAAGTAAACCTAACGGACCACCTATAGAAGATTTATTTGACACTATCAAGAGCAATGAATTATCGATAAGCAAATCTGGTTTCCAAGATCACAGTTTTCTTGGTTACGGTAACAATCAATCGTTCCTTCAAACTATGAACAATATGAATGCATCTGTGAATAATCAGTCATTGTCAAGCCATTGGCAAGATGGTTGCCAGGAACAGGATGAATATTGGGTGACAGTTTTTGGATTCCCTCCTAATGCTGCAAACACTGTTCTTGCGAGATTCAGTAACTGTGGAGCTATTCTTGGTAAGTTTAATTACATTATGTTATTAATAAATGGCTACATACTACTTAAACTTGGTTCTATGACTTAATTTCATATCATTCAGTTTTAAATAATTACCAACTGACTATTTCTCTACAATTGAGCTTTGGTTCTGCAGGTTTAGTCATATTTTTTTTAGAAAGTATGTTATATCAAATTACATTAAATTATTAATTTAATGTAATTTGATGTATGTAAATTGTATGTAATTTAATGATGATGAAAATGTAATAATGTAATTGAATTGAAATTGATGTGTTAATCGTGTATGTGTATTCGGAATAAAGGCTTATATTATATTACTAGCTGGTGCCCGCGACTTCGTCTGCGCAGGATAAATTGTAGCCTATGTGTTATTCTGATGTATAACCTATATTATTGTTAAGTTTCATTAAAATCCATTCAGTAGATTTTATGTGAAAGAGTAACAAACGTCCATCTATACTTACAAACTTTCGCGTTTATAATATTAGTAGGATAGGATTGTATGTAATTTAATGATGATGAAGATGTAATAATGTAATTGAATTGAAATTGATGTGTTAATTGTGTATGTGTATTCGGAATAAAGGCTTATATTATATTATGCATTTACTACCAAATGTGTACCAAATGAGGAACAAAAAAATACTTTTTCCTAATAAAAATGTGTTTTGATATATTTTTATAACTCTTTCAGACAAACAGTACCCCACCCAAGGAAACTGGGCTCATATCAGATATGCAACACGAGCAGAAAAGGAGCGGGCATTAGCATTGAGTGGGAGACAAGTTCTTCCAGGTGTGATGGTAGGAGTGGTAGAATGTCGAGAGCCACCGAGAGTATCTGTTACTAGCCCTTATGCTGCTGGGGAGAGGTTAGTATGAATCACCTTTTTTCATCTTTGCCTGTCTTTGTCATATAATAAAGAAACTTTCTCTAAATATTATTCCACAAGAGCATTGTCTAGTAAACAAACATTTCACAGGCAAGGGGAGATCATGCTTCACTTACATAAGGGGCACGTAGACTAAGTGATTAGACACATAAAACCAGACTATTGTTTTTTTTTTTTCTGACGGGAACAAAGCGTGATATTATGATGATGTTTTTGATACAAAATTTTAATACTTTTTGCAATTATATCATTTTGGTTGTAATGCAATGTATACTTTTTATTTATTTACGTATTAATATTTTTTATTTTCAGACCATCTATGGGAGCAAGGTCCCTTTGTCCAACTCCCATTCCATCAGCACCTGTGCCACAAAGATCCAGTGGCCTACTCTCTAAAGCTTTAGACTATGTGCTTGGCTGGTGACAAATATTCCAAGCCATGGAAATGTCTTCATTTTAAATGTATATAAAATGTCATCAGTAAATAATAAGAATCATAAGTTATTCAATTTCCTACTAAGGTGATCAAGTCTGTAGATCCATATAGGTCTGTTAGGTTAGGTCCTTTCAATTCAATGCACGAGCGAAGAGAGCATGCTGCTGCATGTAGTTTATTCTTCGAAATTTATCATTTTACGATTCAGTATCATTTTCCAGTGACATAAATAAAAAATAAGAAGTCTGTTGCATGAATACACATAAGAGTAAAAGATCATGTTAATATTTGAATAGTAATTAAAAATTGTAAGTTTCAACACATTTATCTCTTTTTATTTTTAAGAACTTAAAAATTAATTTATTTCTAAAAGTTACATACATACATATAAAATACTTAACACTAATAATTAAATACAGAGATTAATTTTACCATCAAGTTCTTGTCCAATAATAAAATTTTGAATATTCCTACATCTATCTACATTGATTATTAGTTTTCAACAAGTTGTAATTTTTATAATTTTGAATAGCTTTAATACAAAATAAAAGTGTAATAATGAAGAAACAGAAATATGGTGACACAAACACTGAATACTCATCTATTGATAAAAGAACCATCTGATAAATTAATAAATAAATCTGTAAAAAACTTATGCTTTAAATCATCAATTTAGCAATAACTCAAACAGCTACTTTGGTTGTTCTATAGTTGCATTAGCGAGGTCTGTCATCTTTGGGTACTTAATATTGTGTTTATCCAATTCATTCTGGGACCAGAGGATCATTCGGAGCAGGCTGCATAGTTTAGGGTTAGTGTATTCCTGATTTTCCATTTTGAGTATTGCTGCATTGAGCTCACTTGCAATCTGAAAAAAAAAATAACTATTCACTGACAAGTACAAAGCAGTATACTACGTACAAAGCAACTCTAGCCCTGATGGTTATTTTCTGTGCATGGGTGACAGGCAGAGAGCCAATGTACAATTTGCATGCCATCACTCCCTGTTCAAGTTTTGTGTGGTAATGGTCAGAGCTAGTTTGTGCGGCCTATATCAAAAGAGAATATCTCAATAGTAGAATGTCACAAATATCAACTAATTCATGACTTTAAATCCTACCTTTTGACTGTGCGATGGTAACAATAAATCAGCAAATGGTGATGCGTGAGGGTCAGGGAATGCCAATAAGGCCAGTGATCGCTCCAGCTCTGTTAATGCGTTGCGGTCATTGGCACCAGCCTCCGCAAGTGTTGCACTGGCAAATGCCAACGCTTCTTCTGCTCTCCCTGCTCTTATCAGCTCCAGAAGTTGAAGTTGCTGAAGAATGAAACATGTTTTTAAATGTACAAGTTAACCTTCATCTTTTAAGTTTTTGAGGTTTTTAAATGTAATAATCATGGCCTTTCAACATTTTATCTGACTTGTGTTTCTTTTGTTGATAATTTAAATTAAGATAACCCCATTGAACTAGTGAATATCAGGCTACTACAATTATTATGTATTATTATAAAATATTTCATTGTTAGCTAAATACCAAGGCCATGTGATTAAGTTTACAAATCAATACAATATCTTACTTGTAAATGAAAGTAGAGGTATCTGTCATTGTCCAGTAGTTCAGGATGTAACGCATTCACCATCGCGATGGCTTCTGGAATACGTCCAGTCTGTACAGCTTCGCGGATCATGATACGTTCATCCAGTGAGCTACAAAGAGCTGGCTCCTGCAACCCAGCTTCCTGCTGGAACTTCAGAGCAGCTTCCTTGAAACCCTCTAGTGAAAACATAAAATAACTATCACCACACTGCTGACAGAAGTACCAGGATCTCAGAAATACCAAAGACATAGAACAATACCTGTGACCAAGTAGTTCATGATCAACATATTCATGTCAGTCCTCGAGATCTGCAAGTCGTCAGATTTGTTTCGATCGTGGTGTTTTCGTTCCTCTTTTATGTTACCGTTGCTTGCGTTTTCGAAACTCATTTTGAGACCAAATAAATAAAAATATTTAGAAATTCGACAATGACATCGATGCAGCAAGTTCTAAAAATCACTGACAGCTGATTAGTGTTGCCAGTGTCTGTCTGTGTCGAGTTTCTGATGGCGGCTCTCTCTACACCATTGACGTAAGAAAAACGCCCCCTGGCGTAGTTTCCAAAATCTTTGCTCTACACACATCTTCGTTCAAGACACACATTTGACCAGCCCCTGAACGTACAAATTTTATTCGAAGGTCGATATACTTCGTACGCAAAATAAGTGGTCAAAAAAGCGGTCCGAGTGAGATAGCCACAAGTGACTGGTGTCCCTTTCTAAGGTGTTGCCGTTCATACTTTTTCTGATTATTAAATTTTTGGTAGGAATTTGAATTATTTTATAAACAATTTAACAGAAAAAAAAGTGTATGAAGTAGTGAACATTATGCAATAAAATACTTGCGTACGCTAACGCATTTTTTAGTAAAATGCCTAGCTGGCTGCTGGATTTTGTTGGTGAGCAGCGGTATGCCAAATTCATTTGAATGTCAACGGCAATCTATTTAATGGAGGCGTTTTGTGCAATGTATGAAATTCGGTATACTTGTATGGTCTATAGGCGTAGACAACGTATTGAGTTAATAACGCAAAATCTCTCGGGTGGTAGCACTGAACATAAAACTGAACAAGACAAAGCCAATTTGTATAAAAAAGCAATTTTTTTTGCGGTGTTACAAAAGTCAAAAGCTTTTCAGTTTCATGTTCAGAGCTACCGCCCCGTCAGCACGACGCCCGAGATAAAATATAACGTGTGATTTCAAATACGCAAAACCTATCGGGTGGTAGCCTACCCATGGAACTGAACAACTTTTCCTAAGGAACATTTTGACTTACCATAAAAACTGCATCCGCTGATAAGTAGTAGAAAACAAATAAATATGTGTCAACTCTAAACTGTGGCCTCTGCCTACCCCGACGGGAACAAGGCGTGATGTTATGTACAAAACGACGCGGATTTTTTGAAAATACTAAATTATAAAAAAAAAAAAATGCAAAATTGCATTGTTGAAGCCTGCAAGAGCGAATATTTTCTACATGGCACTCAGTCCAGTTGTAATAGTACTTTGCTAGTCCCTGCATTTGACTCTATACCAGAGTTCACAAAAGACGTTCTTTAATTTTTATCAATTTTTAGGGTTCCGATACCAAAATGGTAAAAAAAAGGAACCCTTATGGTGCGGCTTTGTCTGTCCGTCTGTTACACCTCTATATGGGTCCGCGCAGACGGACCGGCAAAATGCTCGAGCAGTCCGGAGCAGTTTCTTAGGGTTGCCATGCCATGTTACTAATTTATAGCGGTAATTCAACACTGGGACGTGCATGCAGGATGTTAGGTTAGGATTATTATACAGGATGTTAGGGTAAGTATACAGGGTGTTTTTTTTTTTTTTTTTTTTTTTTTTATAATACTTCTACCTCCAACATAATCGGAGTCTAATTCTAATCTAATTCTCTTTATCACTCCAGTTCCATCTTTAATGCTTCTCGTACTTTCATGCTACATACTTGGTCTTTCTTTTATCCATCCACATTCTTTCTTACTTCTTGAGATTTTCATCTCATTTCGATCTAGCTGTCTAACTACTTCTTACTTATCTAGTTCTCATCGTCTCTTCTCAGTGTCTTCTTCTTATCGTGTTTTGGGAAAATAAATCTACGTACCAGTTTTATTTAATGACAGGATAATTTTGTTTACAATATTACTTAATTAGTACATTTCTTTTTTAAAACTAATACATTTACTTATGCTATTACATTCAATGCTTATCTCTAATATATATCATTATATTATGTAAGCATTATTTGCTTAAGACTTATTTCTTTCTACAACTTTTTTACAAACTTTTATGCAGTAATTTAAAAACTGTTCTCTCTCCTTACCTGCCATTATTTCACATATATTTCTAGCTTCTAGTTTTGAATTCAATAAAATTTCAATTTCGTTTCGTTCCCTACCAAATACTGGGCAACTTAATAATATATGTGGCACCGTCTCGGCCGTTGCAGGATCACAAATGCACGATGGGCTGTCTTTGCATTTAAAGCGGTTCAAATATTCCGAGAAACCACCGTGTCCAGTAATAATTTGAGTAGTTATATTGTTTATTTTGCAGCTTTTGATAGTTTTGTACGCGGCCACCGCGTCCGGGAAGAAGATTTTTGTGTTTGATGCTGTTTCTCCAGTCTTGTATCTATGATTCCATTCCTCTAGGGTGGTCATGCGAATGCTGCGTTTGACAAATGAGACCGGACACAGGTCGTAGTCGGGCTTTCGTTTGGAATTTGTAGCAGCTTCCTTGGCTAAATGGTCAGCTCTTTCATTCCCCTCTAGGCCAGCATGTGCTTTAATCCAAAACAAAGTGGCAACTTTGTCTTGAAGAGACAGTGATCGAAGATTGTCCCTTGCTTCCACTGCCAGCGGATGGAGACAGTTCGGGTTCTTTATGGTTAAGAGGGCTGCCATGGAGTCGCTAAAAATTCCAAACGATTTCGCTTTGTGTCGTAGGATCTCTCTGGTCGCCCTACATATCGCCAAGAGCTCAGCCTGGTAAACTGTGCAGTATTGTGGGAGTGCAAGCTTGATAGCTCTAACCTCTGTATACAGGGTGTTAGGATAGGATCACTAACAGGGTGTTAGGTTAGGATCACTATATGTACAGGGTTTTAGGGTAATAAGTATACAGGGTGTTAGGTTAGGATTACTATACAGGATGTTAGGGTAAGTACACAGGCTGTTTTTTTTTTTTTTTTTTTTTTTGTATGTTCTTTTGTATCCTCTGACATGGGATCAGAGACTTTTTCAAACGAACACGGACATGAGAGCATGCATTTATTTTTTAGTCCATAATAGGTTTTTGGTGTTGCAGGGCTCCGGATTTTCGTACGGGAGCCCTGGCAACGACAAGGGATCTGCGTATTGTTACAATATATTTTAAATTTCATGCGAAGTTAGAAGGAAGACAGTAGAAGGGTTACAAATTTTGTTTTTACAATATTGATCGTATTGCTAATTACATTTTCATTATATTCTAATTATTGGTATGCTTCAGAATAATATAAACATATATTATGTAAGCATATATTTAACACTAACTCTTATTTCTTTTTATCACAATTTTAGCTATATTCTTGCAAAAATCAATAAATTTTTCAATGTCCTTTCCCATCATTATTTCTTTTATATTTTCCTTCACAACTTTCACGTTTAATTCTTGTTCAATGTTATATCTTTCCTTCGCAAATGATGGGCACTCAAATAGGATGTGTGGGACAGATTCTGCTATATCTGAGTCACAGACACATGATGGGCTCCCCTTACACTTGAAGCGATTCAAGTATTCGGAGAACCCACCATGTCCTGTCATAATTTGTGTCGTCACATTATTTATCGTGATCTTCCTTACGAGTCTATATGCCGTTGCTGCGTCGGGGAAGAACATTTTGGTTACCGACGCCGTTTCACCGGAAGTATACCTTCGGTTCCACTCGTCAATCGTATCCATGCGTATGCTACGCCTCACGAATGAAATCGGACACTGATCATAATCTGGTGCTCTTTTCGTTTTGGTGGCAGCTTCCTTCGCTAGCTCGTCTGCTCTTTCGTTACCATCCAAACCTGCGTGAGCTTTGATCCAGAACAAGGTTACCATCTTGTTCTGGCGAGACGCTGATTTTAAATTCTCTCTTGTTTTCACGGCCAGGGGATGATAACATTCACAGTTTTTGACGGTCAGGAGGGCTGCCATTGAGTCGCTGTAAATTCCGAAGTTTACAGCGTCGGTATCCAAAATTTTGCCAGACGCTTCGCATATCGCGAGGAGCTCAGCCTGGTATACCGTACAGTATCTTTCGAGAGCAAGCTTGTGGGCCCTAGTTTCGGAACTGCCACTCCAAATGGATAGCGCAGCGCCAACTTTACCATTAATCTTGCTCCCGTCTGTAAATATACGAACATCTGGTTCGGTTTGAGCATCAAACTGTTCCTGGTTTACCAAGCTGATCACCTCTAGACTCATAAGCTCAGCTGGATGGGGTGCGTCGATAGCTGCTGTCATACGCTCCACATCCCTACCTCTCAATGCCGGCTGGGGCACCCCCCTCTTGGCCTCATATAGTAAAGCTGCTTCTCGCACCCGGAGGTCGAGTGGGAGTATCCCAGCCAGCAACAAGACAGAGTGAAGGGAGACTGTGCGATACGCCTTACACAGTTTTTGCGCTATCCCACGTTGCACAGCATTTAGCTGTTTAATCACCCCTAACTTGCTAGCAGCTGGCGCCCATACGCTAGCAGCGTATAAAATGACTGGTTCGACAGTCGCCGTATATATGACTCTGATCACTTCAGGATGTAACCCCCAACTTGTCTTAGCCGCTTTTATCAGTTGCTTATAAATTCCCAGAGCTTTTCTACATATGTTCGCGACATGGGTGTTAAATGTTAGTTTTTCGTCGATAGTGACGCCGAGAATTTTCATCTCTTTCGACATGCCAATGTCGACCCCGCACATACTCAGACGAGGGGTGTCATATTTAAGCTTGCGCGTTATTATCATAGCGTTGGTTTTTTGCGGTGCGAACTTGAGCTTATTCTTAATACCCCACGTCTGAACATGCCCAAGTGCGTCATTCGCACGTCGTTGGATCTCTTGTGCAGAGTCGGCATCAAACACCAGTACGATGTCGTCTGCGAACGCCTGGCAGTAATCTCCTCTGGCCTCGAGGCTTTTGAGGAGTGGATCTAGTAAGAGGTTCCATAGGATTGGTCCACCGATAGAGCCTTGCACGCAACCTTTGGTTGTTGCTTTGGAGTACTCCTCTCCGGCATATCTAACGTTGACTCTCCTGTCCCTCAAGTAGCTGTCCACTACTCTTCTTAAATTTTGAGGACATCTTTCCTCTGCCAGTCGGATCCTGATAGCTGGCCACCAGGCACTGTCAAAGGCTCCCTCTATATCCAACGATATCAGCAGTACAATTTTCTTTTGTTCCAATTTTTGCCGTATATGCTGCATCAGTGTATAGAGGGAGTCTTCGGTGCTCTTTTGTGGCATGAACCCGAACTGACGTGTACTCATCCTCGGCAGTAGATGAAACTTAAGGCGAGCTACCATCATCTTTTCGAAAATTTTTCCCAGTATAGGCAAAAGACCAATTGGCCTGTATGACTTTGGCATCGAGTATGTTTCTTTTCCTGGTTTTCTCAGGACGATGACGGTAGCTTCCTTCCAGGCCTTGGGGAAGTAGTGGTGCTCGAAACATTTATTGAGGAGAGCCAGAAATATAACCGGATTGGCTCCAATAGCGCGAGAGCAGATGTCGGCTGTGAAGCCATCAGATCCTGGAGCCTTCTTGGGATTGAAGGACTCGCATGCTTTCTTGAGTTCTGCCATCGTGAACGGTGGATCACCCAAGTCATCTTGTGTGCCAGCATTCACTTTATCGGCTTCTACTCTTACGCGACGGTGTTGAGCATTATCACTCTCCGTATGATCCTCAGGATAAAAGTTCTCCGCTAGTAGTCTCACAGATCCCTTAGGATCTAATACCTTTCCGTCTTTTTGTAGCGGCAAGTCCTCCTCCCTGCGCGTAGTCCTCCCTATGACTCTATATATTCCCTCCCAGACCCCCTCCTTATCCTGTTTTTCACAGAAGTTCTTCCAGCTGTCGACAATAGCTCTGGACGCTTCGGCCTCGTAGTCTTCTTTCTGTTTCAGGTAATCCTCGACTACCTTCGTCCTTCTATGTGGAGCAGCGCATCTAATCCTGCGTTTTTTGGTGGCGACTTCGGCTTTCATCTTGGCGAGCTTTTCCGACCACCACGGCAATTTTAATTCCTCTTTTCTCCCCTTTTTTGGTATCGAATCTAGACATGTTTTTGTTAAGGCTTTGATATAGTTATCGGTTGCTGAATCTATTTCTTCTACTGTATTTATTCTTTCAATTTCTAAAATGTTTAAATTAAATTCTGCTAAATAATGTTTAAAATTTTCATGAAAAGTTGTCCAATTTGCTTTTTTAGTATTATATATTCTAGTAGTTCTTTCTACTTTAATCCCTTTCGCTTTTTTAAGTTTGATATTAAAAACTATGCCGTTGTGATCCGACGTCGTCAATCCTTCGTCTATCGCCCAGTCGTCCACCAAATGTAACAGGTCTGAGGAACACGCTGTTATATCCACGTGGCTCTTGTAGCGTTTGCCCCCTCTGACGGTGTCGAAAGTTGGGGTCACACCTCTGTTTAGAACATTGAGGTCCATTTCGTCCAGAGCTGCCGCCAAGTCGTTACCCCTGTGGTCCACCTCTAAGCTACCCCACCACGTGCTTTTTGCATTGGCATCTCCTCCAATTACCCACTTTTTCGATCCGAGGATATTTTCTACTCTTTTCAAATGGTCCAGATAAGGATCGATAGGTTGGTCTGGCTCAAAATAAAAGGATATGAGAGTGATCTCCCAAGCACTAGTCTGAAGCCCCACCACGACGATGTTGTTGGTGGTGAGGTTTGGGTATTGAATTATGTTCAAATCTTGATTGAAGACGACTATTGCCGCTTTGACGTTCCCATCTCCCACATCAGTGCTTTGAAAGACCCTTGCACCTCTGTAACTCCTCATGGACTTCTGTCCGCCGATGTAGGGTTCTTGGAGAAGTGCCGCCGCCACCCCGCGTTTGTTGGCTTCTATAAGAGCCTCCTCAGTAGCCAGCTTCTTTCGTTGAAGATTCGCTTGAATGAACTTGTATACAGTCTTTTCGCCAGGGTCGCCTTTAGCAATATGCTATAGTTAACCTGGCCAGATCATCGTGTTTCCTTCGTACCGGACAGTCCTGGCTAAAAGCGTTGTGTTCAGTTCTCTCCAACTCTGCCTTCACGCAGTTTCGACAGCTTGGTGGCGTGCCCGCGAGCCAGTCAGCGCACTCAGTTTTAACGTGCGGACCTCCGCAGTGGCAGCAAAGATCTGCTGGCTCTTTGCAGAAGCGCTTGCTGTGCCCGTACTCTAGACAGCGGGTGCACTGAACCAGCGGGGACTGGTCTTCCACCTTTATGCGCTGCAGATCGATGTGCACGCTCCCTAGTCCAACGCATCTCCTCCAAATCACCGGCGAAACGCTGAGCACAACGTGTCTCGTGTGCGGATTTCTGGCTTTTCTCTGGAATTTGAATGCAAGTCTGTCGTCCTCCTTGTCAAGGCCCTGAAAAACATCACGATTTTGGTTTCTGAACGCCTTAAGGATGTCTTCGTCTGTGTTGACTAGTAAGACATCCTTAAGGATCAGAAGCGGGTCCCTATTTTTCATCTCCGCGACAACGAGGCCAGTTCCTTCTTTTTCCAGCCTATCTCTTATTTTATTTCTTTCCTCTGTCGTCCCGAATCCCATTATTACTTTTCGATCTTTGGCCTTTCTCACTCTTTCAACTTTAATCCAACCTTCTTTTGCGTCGACAGCTTTCCTCACTTTATCTAGCACTTCCTCCCCAGTTACTGTATCATCTTCGGAGCTCACTACGACAGAATGCAATGTGCTACGCGTCGGGGTATGTTTAGCGCTTTGGCTAGCTGCCACGCTTGCATAGGTGGGCATCGTTGCGTTTTCTAAGGCCTTTCTCTGCTTTCTCATACTCTCGTTCAGCTCTTCCATTTTTTTATTTGTTTCAATAAGCAGTTTTGCGTGCTCCTCTATTTTTTCTATGATTGGGCTAGTTTTGGGGTCAGTCTCAATTAGGAATGTGTTGTCACCAACAGGGGTCTTCAACTCTTCCTCCCTGACCTTCTTCTTTCCGCTCGCCGATTTTCTTTCTTTTGCTTCTGATTCGGCCTCCTTCACTAAATAGTAGAGTCGGTCGATTACTTCTATCACCACTAATTTTATTTCTCTCTTCATATTACTCGCGCCAACGCTATTCAGTTGGATCTTGGCTCTATCATGATGGGCCTTTGCTTCAGTTAATCTACTCATATATGTCTTACCTGACGTATTATGGGTTTTTACCAGTGGAGAAACGTCAGTTTTGTGGGTTTTGTCACGTTGTGACAGCGCCCTAGCACTTTGCTTCGTAGAGCCACTATCATGCGTCGTTTCCAGTGTGGTGGGAGTGGGGTCGGGATTCGCGGCCTCCCACTTGTCGATGCTAAGTCTCACATTCGAGGCCTCTGGCGGAGTTGCATTTGCTTCTGTCTTTTTGACAGGAGTCCTAATCCCAATCATTGCGGAGGTGTTGGATATCGTCAATAAAGTTTGTAAAAGTTGTAAAGGACAATATAAATACTCTTAATATAAAATATGTAAAATCTAGTAAAATAGAGTCACAGACTCTAGTCTTTAGTACTACTCAGTAGTACGTCCAAAAATATACTCCTAGGAAAAATTTGCCACTCCAGGGGTCAAAATTGAAAACTTTTGAGACAAAAGATTTTCAATCTCTACGTAGAGTCGATATTTATATCTCATTGAATAGATCTCCCCAAGCCCGCTTCAACGATACCAAATACAGCCGTCTTAATTAAAATGGTTTCCGAGATACAGGCCTACAGAGGCCCACAAGAAATAAGTCTACAGAGGTTGTCAAAGAAAACGGCAATATTCTGCAACCACACGTTCCGGAGATATTAAGGTTTAAAAATATTTAAAATGGCGTCAGTCCTGTCAAAGTCAGACTTTGGGTAGTAATATCTCCCTTTACAGAAGTCGCAGAACACCGGTGTTTGGGCTTATTTTATTCTGTAAGACCTCTTCTTCCAGATGAACTGGTTTTCAGGAGCCTGAATTTTTTTTTTTTTTTTTTTTTTTCTCTGAAACTCCTGAAAATAGGGAGACTAGGTAAAGTTTGTACTCCTCTATATAAAAGTGGAAACCACAATTCGCCACGATCACCGGTCTAGGAGTAATGGCCGTTTGACCTTTTTCAAAATGGCGGCCGAGCTGTCAATCGTCAACTTAAAAGACGTTTACTCCGTAACCGTAAGTCGTAGGGAGTCCTAGTTTCGAATAAACAACCTGGCTCAACTTCCTCTATCTTCTGAAAACCATTTCAGCCTGAAAAACTTTTAGGCGCCGAAATCACTGAAAACACACATTTTCCGGAAGACATCAACAAGCTTCAAGTAACTGTGGAAATCCGGAGTTTCTATGGCCAGTGGTTCAAGAGGGAACTAATTTCAAAAATTTCAACCAAAAAACCAAAATGGCGAAAATAGTCCAGTTTAGTCAATTTAAACGTTATAGAGCCACTGTTTGGGCTCAATCTATTCACAAAAGGTATTTAAAACATAATTATAAAGAAAAATTTAGATAATTTCTATTTATTTTCTAATTATGGCCAAAAACCACTTAAAATTCAATAACTTTAGAACCACTGGGCATAAAATTCTGCAAAAAATATGTTAATTTATAATAAATAATAAGTATTTAAGCACAATAAATCAAATTTGAATTTTCAAATCAATTTTCAGGAATTACAGAAAGATAATAAATATCGATAATTTTAATTACAGCTCTAAAACTAAAAGTCCCAAAATTCCAAGTTTTCCACTATGCAGTCTTCTTAGTAGCGCGCAGAGGACAGCAATTGAATTTTTTCAATATCTTCTTTAGTTTTCAGATTATAATCCTCCAAAGTTGAGATATTAAAAAGTCTGACAAAATAAAACCCGAAAAGAAAAAAATTTGAAAAATTCAAAATGAACCTGTATTAAAAGCGAAAATCTTCATACAAAAATTCAGGGTCATAGCTCCACTCCTCTTGATTTTTCAGACCACGTGGTTTTCAGTTTTTGCTGAATATCTTGTACACAGGCTGTTAGATTAGGATCACTATATGTACAGGGTCTTAAGGTAAGTATACAGGGTGTTACTACACAGGGTTGTAGGGTAAGTATACAGGGTGTAAGGATAGGATAACTATACAGGGTGTTAGGTTAGGATCATTATATGTATAGTGATCCTAACGTAACACCCTGTGTAGTTATCACTATACATAATAGTGATCCTAACCTAACACCCTGTGTAGTTTTCCTATCCTAACACCCTGTATAGTTATTCTATCCTAACACCCTGTATACTTACCCTAAGATCCTGTACATATAGTGATCCTAATCTAACACCCTGTATACTTACCCTAACCCCTGTATAGAGAATCCTAACCTAACACCCAGTATACTCACCCTAAAATCCTGTACATATAGAGATCCTAACCTAACACCCTGTATGGTTATCCTATCTTAACACCCTGTATACTTACCCTACGACCCTGTACATAAAGTGATCCTAACCTAACACCCTGTATACTTACCCTAACACCCTGTACATACAGTAGTCATCCCAACCTAACAGCCTGTATACTTACCCTAACACCCTGTACATATAGTAGTCATCCTAACCTAGCACTTTGAGTACTTACCCTAATATCCTAGCCTAATACCCTGTACATTAATAAATAATGACCATTAGAAGCATTTTTGATAATACCGAGAATTACAAATTGTAAAAAATGCTATATTTAGCCCTAACCCCTTCAAGCAGGCAACACTGCGACCTTGCGTCCGCGCGGCTGCTCGAGCAGCCGCGAGCAGTTTTAAAGTACTAACAGACGATCGGATCGGACTGCTCTGAGTCTAGCTCCGGACCACGATTTTGGTACGCGCCGACTTCAGACCGTACTAGTTTCAGACGTGTGGAGGGCTGTCCGCCGGACATTATTATTATTATTACCTTGTCTGGCGGTCCGATGGTTTTTCCCATCGGACTTCAGAACAAGTAATAATAATAATGGTACGGTCCGATCGTGTGTAGGGAGCACTGGACCATTTGACGTTTCGTTCCGAAATTGTAGTTTGCGCTGCGTTCCAAAACAGTAAAATATTATCCTGACAGCAGGATAGCTATTATAAGACCTCAATATGTGTGAACGAGACGAGACAGACTGCTGTCAAAGGTGATGGATTACTGTTAACCGATATGGAACGGCTTGTTGTTTGTATTTTCTTGTCATATCAAAACGTTCGTTGGTTCGCGCCGTAAACTTCAAAGATGGAAAATGGAGAAGTAGAAGGCTATTCAGATGAACCGGCAGAAAAACAATGTATTGTTGAATTGTTGGAGCTTTACAAAGAGCTTCCATGTTTGTAGGACACATCCGACAAGTTAGATGGTTATAAATAAATAGCCACAATTACCGCGATTTTAGTTTGTTTTGATTAAACTGGAGCCATAACGCGGAGAAGTGGGTTAACATCGGTAAAACATACTTTATCTTATCTGGTTTACCTTGACAGCAGGATAGCTTTATATGACGTTCATATGAGTGATCGAGTAAAATAGACTGCTCAGTGCTGCCAGTGCCTATGTCAAGTTGCGGGAAATTGGAAATCTGAGTCTGGAAAGGGACGATTTTTGGCCAAAAGGGACGATCACCATGCATATGAATAAATAAGAAAGTAAACCAAAACATGTAAACTGACATCGGAAGGGCGATCTGTTGCCAAAAGAGACAAAAATCGTTCTTTTCGGGACAACCAATCTGTCAATCTGGCAACACAATCGTATGTCCGGTGTACGGTCCGATCGTGTGTTGCGCAGAGCGGATCGGACGGTAGGTGGTCTGGAGCTAGATTCAGAGCAGTCCGATCCGATCGTCTGTTAGTACTTTTATGCCTCTCAGGCAATTTTGCATTTTATTAAAATACAAATACAAAAAATACAAATAGTTTATTAATCAAATAAAGTTACAATTTATAGCATCTAAAAATAAAACAATGAGATTGGTAACTTTCCATAAGGCAAAACATTGACTCCCACACTAGGTCAAGCCTGTATCGTGGGCAGCCTAAAACAAACTTTAACGAAAAAGACAGTTTACAATTTAATAGCCTAGATGCTCCAGATCTTGTAGTATTACATAATTTATATTGCATATAAATACAGAAAAAGAGAAAGAGAATAATAATACCAAAAAATACTATGAGATGACATGTGTGTGAGAGAGTGAGTGAGTATAAGTGTGATGTGTGTGTGTGTTAGCGAAATACTGGCACTACGGGATTAGATCAACGGCTTGATAATATTTTCTGTTTGGGAGAAAGAAAGGGTCAATAAATATTTGGTTACCAGCTTCTTTGCTTGTGGGACTGTGCAATGTTTAACCTCGCATAATTTTGCAACTTTATTATAAACAAAAACAGACATGAACTCAAAGAAACGTTGGGCAAAACGAGATCTAACAGAGACCGACCCAAGTTTAAAAACTCTTTGTTTTAGCATCATAGAGTATTGATTAGAGTTTAAGACACTACGATGGGTGTATTCCACTAATTTTGTGATGTACAGTTGACGGACATTCAGGACTTGTGCCTCCTGGTAAAGCTCGACCGTGGGGTGTCGAAACGGTCTCCCATACATGACTTTTAGCACTGCTCTTTGAGCTCGCTCCAAGATCAACATATAAGAGGCCGCAGCTCCACCCCACGCTGCAATACAGTAGCTGAGAATGGATTCTACCAGAGCTGTATAAACAAGCCGCAAGACTTGATTATCAGCGGCGCTCCGTAACGATTTCATCACGTGCATAAGCTTCCTAACTCTTAGAGCTGTAGTGTTAATATGAGCCTCAAATGTTAGATGCTCATCTATAGTAACACCTAGATATTTTATCGAGCAGACTCTATCAATAGTTGGACAAGCACATTGAAGAGAATTGCACGATGAATGTACCTTTATCGGTGTTTGTATATCTGGGCGGGAAGCACAAGTTTTATGGAAGCTGACAAATTTAGTTTTGGAAGCGTTCAACGTTAAAAGGTTACTGTTAAGCCACGATTTTATTCGAGTTATACCTTGTTCAGCTTTTTCGTAAGCAGTTTTCCAGGAGACCGCATGAAAGAGGATAGCTGTATCGTCTGCATAACAGATGGTTGTGGCGTCCTTAGGTGTTATAGAGTGAATATCATTTACGTAGACAATGAAAGGGGTAGGGCCTAAAACACTGCCTTGAGGAACTCCAAAATTTATAGGCAACTGATCACTGATATGTTCACCAAGTTTAAGACATTGACGCCTTTCTGTAAGGTAGCTCCTAAACCACTCAAGCGGCAGACCCTGTATTCCAAGATGCTCTAGCTTTTTCAGTAGGATTGGTATTGAAACAGAGTCGAACGCCTTAGCCAAATCAAGAAAAACCCCAACAACTTTGCGCCCCTCATCCAAGTTTCGCGACACTGTGTTAACCAGTTTCATGACCGCAGCTTCTGTGGATTTTCCCTGCCTGAATCCGTACTGGTCTGCAGAGAGTAATCCATACGACTCTAGATATCCAGTCAAACGCTTGTTAACTATCTTCTCAAGAATCTTAGAGAACACTCCAAGCAGTGAGATTGGCCTATAGTTTTCCGGACATTTTTTATCGCCACTTTTATGTATAGGCGTTACTAGAGCTAGCTTCCAATCATGCGGAAAGGTTCCAGTAGATAAGCTTAGGTTGATAATGTGTGTTAGTGGAAATACAATTGCATCTTTTATTGCCTTGACTACTGCTGTACCGATACCATCAAAGCCAGCAGCAGAATTCCGTTTCAGTGCAGCAATTACTGAACTGACTTCAAAAACATCAGTCGGTTGCATGAAGAAAGAATGTGGCACCGGAGTTCCTAGATTAATGTCGTTTATTATATGTTCTTGTGTAGAATTCATATCGTTTAGAAGATGGTTTGCCAGTTTTTCGCCCACATTTGCAAAGTACTGGTTGGATTGGTTGACGGACTCCTGAACGTCATCCGAGATCGACATTAGTTTTGACGCAGAGTTATTACTTTTTTCGGGTACGTTTGTGATTTTATTTACGGTTCTCCAAAACGCTCTAGGATACTTTTTATTTTCTGATAATTCTTTCCCTTCATGCGCAGACTTTAAATTGTGTAGCAAAGTGGTGCAAAAATTTCTATACCGTGTGAAAACAAGGTGCTTCGTTTTGTTTTCTGGGTCGTTTCTACATACCAAATGTAATCGGTCACGATGACGCATACATCTTAGCACCCCTGGCGTGATCCAAGGCTTGATTATGAACTTGGAGTGACTAACCTTTTTCTTTGTAGTGTGCCTATTGACGCAACTACCAACAACATCGCAAAAATCTCGAGAGGCAGTATTTACATCAGTAGCCTGCATAATCACAGTCCAATCTACCTTTTTAAGTTCTTCAGCAACTGCACTGTAGTCGATTATAGTAATAATCCGAGAGAAGCGATTAGAGGTTGGCTGTGAGCATACGACACCGCACATTGCAATACTGTGATCAGTAATGTCTGTATGAACAACCATTCCTTGTATTCCCTCTGAGCTGTATCTCACAAATATGTGGTCCAAACAAGAACCCGACGATAGCCTAGTCGGTACTGATATAGCTGGGAGCATGCCATGCTGCGCAAGAAGATTCAGGTAATCACCAGATCTAGATGGCTTGCTGATATCAATGTTCAAATCACCACCTAGTAGAACATTCGCATGCTTGCTAAGGGTTTGCAACACATTGTCTAGGGAGCCAAGAAACTCATCCAGGGAAAGAAAAGAAGGGGAGCGATATATAGCTAAGAACGCAATTGAATCTGTGAATTCGATGAGCAATCCTTCTCCCTCTTTGAGGTCTGGTTCTTTGACAGTAGGGGACCATTTTTGATTAACGTACACGGTAACGCCGCCACATTTATTAGTATGTTTACTAGTGGCGTAGGCAGTGTAGCCTGGTATTTGACCAGTTATACATTGAGCACATGGTAACCAGCATTCCGTAAGAGCAATAGCGTCAAAGATTATGTCAAGTCTTTTTAAAGCCGTCAAAAATAAAGGAAATTTTTTATTTATGCTGCGAATGTTCAAGGTAAGTACTTTAAAATTGTAATCATTGAGTACAGATTTACAGTCTTCAAGAAGATCGAACTCTTGGCAATTAATTGAAAAAGCATTATCAATATCGCAGACAGTATCTAAATTTATCGTCGCCATTTAAAAGCACGATAGTGAATTTTGAGAGGCAAAGCAGAAGCAGAAATTGTTCGACCTTGTTGCAGAGATGCCTGGATACTAGCATTTACTGTACAGGCAATCACAAAATCAGTACTATTGAACCCAACTTCAGAGAAAATAGCAGTTTGAAGCAAGCCCAAAATGGGACAAAGCAATAATAGTATGTGTATGTATTCTTGCAGTGGTATGTTGTGTGTATGAAAAGGTTGAAGTGTAAGTGTAAAGTTACAAAAAATATTACTTAAAACAGGAAAAATACATAGTAATGAGATTAAAAAGTTGAACGAAAGCCATTTGAAATTACTTTTGTCTAACATTCTTTCAGATTTCAGTGCCTTTATCGACTCCCACTTTGGCATCGAGTTCTTCCAAGGATCTGATGAGAATCGCTGGAGTTTTGTCAGCCTTTCGAACGTACAGAGATCCATTAAGTACCCATCGATAGCTAAAGCTATATTGTTTAATCCGGATTGCTGCTTCACGAAATAAGTACCTGTTGTACTTAGTTAGCCTTTCGTAAATGGCTATTTTTTCAGGCGGACCGGGGACGACACCGTCTGTGGTAACATTGCGACGCAATTTGGCGGCCTTGATCAACTCGTCTCGCTTAGCACGCCGAAGAAGTCTTACTACGATCGGGCGTGGTTTCCACGACTTTGTACGAGAGGTGTTAGGATGTTTGGGTTGCTTCAGTCCAGCTCTCCATACGCCATCCAGATCTTGGTCTGACAAGTCAATCCCATATTTCTTTGAAATGACTAGGACTAAATGTTGCAGGTTTTCCGTGTCTTGTTCCGGCACTCCCTGGATTTCTAACTCGTTCCTCATGTTTGCTTGTTCTTGTACATCTAATTGAGTTTTTAACTCAGAAATTGTAGACGTAAGCTCTGAAATATGTAAAGTCTTTGCCTGGATCTCAGAAATATGACTCTCCAGCTTTTGAGATACAGTTGTAGGAATTGAAGACAACTGATCTTTAAGTTGCTCAACCTCTGTTCTTAAAAGGCCAATTTCAGAATTTTGCTGCTTCAGTTCTTTTATATCCTTACGTAACTGCTGAAGCTCACTCATAATGGTAGTCAGATTTATAACAGTTTCTTGACTTGCGTTGTTTTGAGAGCGATTTCCACGAACGTTATTTACGTTTCTATTGTCATCATTACAGGAGGAGCTGTTCAAATCAGAATTAAAGGAGTTCCTAACTGGAGTGGCTGTGTTGTTCGATTTTGGTGCACTAGAAATACATGCAGGGCAAGACCACATCTTCTTCTGTTCGTCAGACATCTTTGTAAAAGCTTGCGGTGTGATCGTGAGACAATCCAAGTCATAGATCTTGTTACACTTTTTATTATTGCACTTCAAGAACTGAACAGAGTTAATGTCCATATTACAAGCATAACATTTTGTTGCCATTATGGTGGCGCCGCCGTAAAGCAATAAACTCTAAAGTCAAAAAGTAAACACAAACTGCAGTCAGTCGTGTGTCGCGTAGCTCGGCGCTTCCAAGCGCAGAGTAGACTCGTTGAGGTGAACGGCCGAGCGGGCGGGGAAAACCCGGTCGCTGTGGGCTAACGATGAATCACACCAGCAGTGGGCCGAGCGTTGATGCGGGCGATAACGTAATTATTTAAAATATTTTCACCTGTAGCTCCGGTGGCAGTGTGTTGATTTGGAAACTGATTTCACCACTTTGAAGAGCAGATCACGTAGAAGAAAACAGTATAAAATTCTTTTGAAAACATTCACTTTTAGCATAAATTTTGAATAAAAATCAGAGAGCAAAGATAAACAGGTCTGTCTTTTAACGAGTGCGCATTCACCGATTCCTGTGAATTTAAAGTCCATTTTGCAATGCTATCAAAAACAGCTCTCGTCTGCTCTGCCTGATATTTGGAATAGTTTTAGAATAGAGTTGCCCAACTTAATTGCTCATAAAAGAATTTTGAAAAAATTATGATTATTTATGTAAAGGGGCAAAATAGGGGGTCCAAATTTCAAATTGTCGCTACCATAGAATACATGGTCGCTACTAAGTCGAGTGGGGTATCATATAGGATGACTTTTAATTAGTTCTTAATAGAAAAAGGTATGAATGTACTAATGATACTGAACAACTTTCCCCAAGGAACATAGGTCGAAATACGAAAATCAAGTTTTGACCTCTCATAGAAACTGCATCAGCTGATAGCGCATTTTGTAAGGGAGGTCAAATTTGGTTTTTCGTATTTCGATATTTTCGACCTATGTTCCTTGGGAAAAGTTGTTCAGTATCATGAGTACCTACATGCATATCTTTTGCTATCAAGACACTTGGACATTCTGGAATATATTTTTGTATTTTTTTATGTCTCTTAGTCTTTAAGTTATGATGAAAAATGTCTAAAAAAATACCATTCCCCCCCCCCTTATCTCCGAAGTTTGTGAAAGGAAAAATCTGAATTAATTACAGTTGATAAACGTTTATGTAAACATGACAGCAAAAATAAAATGATCTTTCTAAGTTGCACAGTGTTTTAGAAATCTGCAAATAACCTTTACAAACAAATTTAGTTTTGCGGTCCTAAAAATGGAGTTTATTGCTTCCAAAAATACAAAAAAGTATATCAGAACCCTCGGCGCGCGAGTCCGACTCGCACTTGATCGGTTATAATCAAGGAGGTTTAAGTAGCAGCTCTTTCTATTAAGGATGGAGCCATAAGCGTATCACTTTCTTGCGAGGGACCTCCATACTAAAATGTATGGATTTTTTTCAAATCCTAAAAACGTAACATTTAGTCCCCTGTCAAGTGTATATCCGTGTGTTCCTTGATGATACAAGTGTGGAAGTAGTCTCAATCTCTTCGTTTGATCTTGAAGAAACATTATTTTGATGGTGGACGTCCCAAAACTTATACGTACTAATGCTGCGGACAAAAACAAAAATAAAAACAAAAAAATAACGGTAACCGTTGGGAGTACGTAAAGATGTTCAATGCAAAAAATGTAGCTACATAAATTTTGTACAGGAAAGGTTATTACAACTGTTTATGTATGATCAACCGTTTTCTCATAAAACGCCCTTTTATCTTAGTAGGAAAAGAAGAAGGCGACTGACTGAATGACTGCCATATCAACGCACAGCCCAAACCGCTGGGTCTAGAGATTCCAAATTTGGCGTGTAAGTTCCTTATAAAATCTAGGGGTGCGCTACGAAAGGATTTTTGGAATTTTCAACCCTAAGGGGGTAAAAAAGGGGGTGAAAATTTGTATGAAAGTCCGTCAGTTTAGAAGTTAGGATATTCAAGTTTTGTATTTAGGCTGTATACTCGTACTAAAAATTAATTAACATGTGTCTCAGGGTTTTTTAAAATTTCACCTCTGAAGGGGTGAAAAGGGGGATGAAGTAGTAAAGCCTACTTTTAAAAGTAAAACCACTGTTTATTATTTAGGCATTAGGGTTGTAATTTTACGCAACGAACATCACTGTTATTGAAATTCTACCCCTAAGGGGTGAAATGGGGGATGAAATTTTGTAAAAAATCCGTCAGATTAAAAGTTATAATCTTCATATTTTGTTGTTAGGTTAACGACTATAATTTAATTTATACGTGACACAGGGTTTTTGAAATTTTCACCCCCGAAGGGGTAAAAAGGGGGGTGAAATAAAATATCCTTGATTTCAAAATAAAAATCACTTTATTATTATTTAGGTATTAGTGATGTGCTCTTACGCAACGTACTTTACTGTCATTGGAATTTCAACCTTTGGGGTAAAAAGGGGGATGAAATGTTGTATGATACGTAGTTGTTAGTTTTTCAGTACAATTCACTAAATTCATTGACTCAGCGTATGGTTGGATGTTAACGCAACTTATGTCGGTGCTGTTGGAATTTCAACCTTCGGGGTGAAAAAGGGGGTGAAATTTTGTAAATGAAAATCTTCTCTTTGAAGTAAAATTCACTAAAATTATTCATTTGGCTTATGAAAACAAACACTACTAATTTTCTAGCAGTTTTCGTCCTAATCTCCCAAGGGGGTGAAAATAAGGTTGAAAATTTATTTAAAAAAAGACAGTTAATGAATTAATTACATTATTTAATTAGAATCATCGTCACTTTCAATGCAAATCTCACTAAGACCTAAATCTTCATTATCGTCAAGCTCGCACTCTCCTGTATTGTCAACTTGTATTGACAACGGTCGGTAGTACCTTCGCACTTGCACATTTCAGTACATCTGAGTCCATTTGACTGACATGTACATGGAGGAGAGCCTTTTGGAGCATGCGCCTTTTGGAGCATGAGCAGCGACAAAGTTCCAAGATAAGCTCTGGTGCACAAGGGTTGGGACAAGCAACAGGCTCGTACGCACTCCCTACTTTTTTCCATCCAAAATCTAAGGGCGGTGGGTTATTGGGATGCTGAATTAGGTCTTGATTTCACTCAAAACATTGCCGGATCCAGTGCAGATCTTGTTGGAGGAAGGTTCTCATCTTGACACTGTTTCTGTGTAAACAAAAACCATCGCACAGCACCTATATAAGTTGCGTTAACATCCAACCATAAGCTGAATCAATGAATTCAGTAAATTGTACTGAAAAATTAAACAACTACGTATCATACAAAATTTCATCCCCCTTTTCACCCCAAGGGTTGAAATTCCAATGACAGTAAAGTACGTTGCGTAAGAGCACATCACTAATACCTAAATAATAATAGTGGTTTTTATTTTGAAATCAAGGATTTTTTATTTCACCCCCCTTTTTACCCCTTCGGGGATGAAAATTTCAAAAACCCTGTATCACGTACAAATTAAATTATAGTCGTTAACCTAACAACAAAATATGAAGATTATAACTTTTAATCTGACGGATTTTTTTACAAAATTTCATCCCCCATTTCACCCCTTAGGGGTAGAATTTCAATAACAGTGATGTTCATTGCGTAAAATTACAACCCTAATGCTTAAAAAATAAACAGTGGTTTTACTTTAAAAAAGTAGGCTTTACTACTTCATCCCCCTTTTCACCCCTTCAGAGGTGAATTTTTAAAAAACCCTGAGACATGTGTTAATTAATTTTTAGTACGAGTATACAGCCTAAATACAAAACTTGAATATCCTAACTTCTAAACTGACGGACTTTCATACAAATTTTCACCCCCCTTTTTACCCCCTTAGGGGTGAAACTTCCGAAAATCCTTTCGTAGCGCACCCTTAGATTTTATAAGGAACCTACACGCCAAATTTGGAATCTCTAGACTCAGCGGTTTGGGCTGTGCATTGATATGGCAGTCAGTCCTTTTTCTTTTCCTACTAAGATAAAAGTGCGTTTTATGAGAAAACGGTTGATCATACATAAAAAGTTGTAATAACCTTTCCTGTACAAAATTTATGTAGCTACATTTTTTGCATTGAACATCTTTACGTACTCCCAATGGTTACCGTTATTTCTTGTTTTTATTTTTGTCCACAGCATTAGTACGTACAAGTTTTGGGACGTCCACCATAAAAATAATGTTTCTTCAAGATCAAACGAAGAGATTGAGACTACTTCCACACTTGTATCATCAAGGAGCACATGGGAATATTCTTTTGTACATTTGAAAGGGGACTAATTTTTATCTTTCTCTCTGATAAATATGTGACATGGGACTAATAAATGCTACTACCACAGTTTTTCTGGTGAAAACACTTAACATTCAGGAAAAAAACGGTGTTAAAAATCACGCATAAAATGGCTATTTTACGCTTCCATTCTTAGTATTAATGATATATTAAACGATATATTAAATTATATTAATAAAAACGATATATTTTCACTTTCGCAAACAAAGTTCATACTAAAACATTAGATTTTTAAAGATATCTTGATTTTTGTGAAACATAACTGAGTTTTTTGACCGACTAGCATGGGCGACAGTGAGACGCTTTACACTTCACTAGCTCATAATACAGAATATGTATATGGCGGACTCAATAGTTTTTAGTCTGAGTTTTTAATAGTATAGATAGGATATCCTAGACCACCACATACGCACGCATGCACGTCCCAGTGTTGAATTATCGCTACAAATTAAGGGCTCCCGCACACGACCGAGAATCGGTGGGCGATTATCGGCCAGGACAAGGACGGAAAATTCAGGTAATAACACGTCAGAGCGGGATGCCGACAAAAAATCGGCCACCGATTCTCGGTCGTGTGCGGGAGCCCTAACATGGCATGCCAGCTGTACCTAAAGTTTCCATCTTCGCGCGAATTACGAAGCAAATCGCGACGCGAGCCACGAATATCGTCGTATACTACGAATAAAGGCGCTGTTGCAAAATACCAACTTTTCAGGGGGAAGTTTTTTTGTGTTTTATTTCAACACTATAAGACATTTTTGTTATGTTAATATTTCAAACATAGCCTTACTATTTCGGGGTATCTATTTTAATGCAAATTCGACATTTGATTCGCTATTTCTTATTAATTTGTCCCGTTTTTTGTAATTATGTCTTTATTCGAAGGGAAAATATTGGTTATACTAGACCTAAGTGACATTACGCCTTTTTTCGCCGGAATATAATAGGTCGTAAGAGCTTTAGTGTCTTTTATTGTTTTAATTTAAGCAATGTTTTCAAGGAAATTAAGGATCAGGGTATACAGGGAGTACGGGACAGCCTTCAGGAATGATCAGATCAACGAAAGTGAACAACTGTCAATGAATGAAACTTTCAGGAAAAGAAAAAAAAAACTATTTTTCCATGGAAAATTCTATACTATTAAACGAGCAATGTTTGTTTGTATACACATAATCAGTTTCTCAAAAACGGTTGTAACGAGTTTGATAATATTTTGCATAAGGGGGTTCTTGGGAGTGAAAATTTGATCTACTGGGAAAACTTATTTTCTCAGTTTTTTTTGAGATTTTCTTTGGTACCATTGCCCCCGTAAAGTTTGTAAAGCCATATTATGATTGATATCGTTTTTTATTTCTGTCCAAATTAACGAATGCTCATTAAAGGTCATATTCAAACTTCCATAACTCCTAAACTATTTTATTAAGAGCTTCTATTTTGGTGTTTATTTTTAGAAAATATCTTGTTCTATCCAAAACATACAAAAAACAAGTAGGTTAATCACCTAGTTTTCACAAAAAATCATAAAAAAAAAACAAAAAAGTAACCTATTTTTTATCATATTTTATTTCGGTTTACTATTTTTTTCTGTATCTTAATGACAACATTAATCAATTTGTAATACTCGTATGTTGGGTACATACTTAGCTATCGAACAAAATTAGTTTTGTATCTGAGATGAGAAATTGCTAAATAAATGCAAGTACCCGTGCTTGGTCGAAATTAAAATGGCTGCCATTTCCACACAGTTGATAAAAAAAAATTATTTGTCGACAAAATTGTTTGTATTTCTTACCCTTAACGGGTCCGACACCGTGCCGGTAACCAGACAGGTTGTAGGTATAACTAATTAAAATAAAAAGCCACTACGGCCATAGTGCCCTTTTTCGTAGGATACGACGATATGTAAACAGTGCGTTCGCACTTCGCCTCGGGCTCGACGCGAATCAACACGAGTGGCGAAAGCACGGGGCGAAAGCGACTTGCCCAGCGCCCAACCAAAATAGAGTGGTTCGCCCCGGCTTCGCACGGGTAGATATAGGTTCTTGTTGCATCGGGGGTTACTAAAGAAACCAGCCAAGCGCAAGTTGGACTCCCACCGAGGGTTCCGTACCACTAAGGTAAAAATACTGTCCTAGTTATGGGCAGTCATACCATCTTAGTCACGCAGAAGTGCATTCGCTCGAGCCGACACGCACTTCATCAAAACCATCATAACATCCCATAATACGTCCACTACAGGACAGGGAGCTCCCTCCAGAATTCGAGCCTTTGCTAGAAGAATGTGGAGGGGAAGTATCTTAGTCACCACGCTTGTTAGCATTAAGGCTGGCACCATGGACCGCGGTTGTTGGTGACCGCAGTATGTAAGATGGTGCGATACACGGAAAGATGTCGCTGCCCATCTTCCGGTTTGTAAACCCTTAGTCGCCTCTTACGACACCTACAGGTTGAGATGGGTTGGCACTATTCTTTGCCGCTACCACACGGAACGACACGCACTTGACCAACCATTACAGTCACTTAGGGCGCTGTTTAATTTCAATTTTGATAACGATTACACTCATGATAACTTTTGAATGGTATGTCCGATTTGAATAATTCAAAAAGTTATTTACAGGTACTGATATAGCCTTGAATACGAAATCATTTATTTGGATAAGGATTAATAGGTACGAATAATGTGGCCTATATAGTTTGTACCGGCGTTACTATTACATATTTTAACATGAAAAAGTAGTTATTGTGACATAACTGTAATAGTTAGACATATGGTATCGCGGTCTTTTTTGTAGATATTGATGGCTTCTATAATTCTGTAGTACATTACTTTGCTCTATTGTTAATAGTTTCGGCAACGTACTCGATATAAGGAGTATTTTTTTCACACCTTGGGTTACATTATCGAAGTTTTCATACGGAACCCTAACTTTTTTTAAAATATTTTATAGCCTATGTTCATCCCGGATAATGCAGGTTTCTAATGGTGAAAGAATTTTTCAAATCGGTCCAGTAGTTTCGGAGCCTATTCATTACAAACATACAAAAAAAGGTACAAATCTTTTCTCTTTATAATATTAGTGTAGATTACATACATATATACAATCATACTTTGTATTCTTTTTCGCGTTAACATTCAAATCAAAATTATTACAATGTCCCATTTGATTGCAGGGCAAAGGCCTCCCTTTCCTGCTTCCATTTCGATTTTTCCCGGCTCAAAACAAAAATTACTTAAGTGGGTGTAGTTCGTCGCACCGTTTCCGAGTGCGGCCCCTATGACCGCCAGGTATAACATTTTTTAAAACAACCGAACTACTGAGACTAGACGGTCCAGCCCATTCCCATTTCAATACTGCAGTTTACTATTATTTAACTGTGACATTGCAGCTTTTTAGCAACGTCTGTATGGGTTACGTAAGAAATAAAAAGGGCATTGAATGGGTGTTTAGCTAATTTATTTCAGTTCTTAAACGCCAATAACCTACTAATGAGCTGATAATACAATTTAAAAAAATCTAAACCTATTTTTATTGAATAATGCTTGGTAACAAATTATATTCCTTTTGTATTCAATAAAAAGTTATTAACTAAACAATATAAAACAAGAATCCCAATAATGCTTACAAGATGCGTTCTTCTTCTTCGTTAGGTCGACGTAAACCACGCGTTCGTTGGTAGTAGGTACTTACAATTACATTATTGAGAAAAATAACTTAAGAAATTTAAATAAAGCTAAATTATCATCTTCTAAATAAGCCCAACAAGTATCAGTACATGAGTAATTTCGAGTAAAGTTGACTAAGAGCGTCGTAAATATAAATAGAAAGGTATATCATATAGAAATATACCAAGAGTAGGTAGGTTCCGAAACAGCTGATACATATCGCGGCGACAGTCGTATCGTATAAATAACGCGTACAGCGAACTGTATACAAAAACGACAAAAAGTATTAACTACAAGTTATAATTCGACAAAACTAAAAGAGTACACTAAAATTATACCAATCAATATAATGGCTAACTAATTCGCAAAACTCGAGGACAATGATTTCTTATACAGGCACTCTGCGTGAATTTTTATTTGTGTTAGATACTAAGGTCCTACAGGTTCCTTCACATAAGTTTTAGAAAATATACAAAATACAATTCAACACCCCGGCTTCGGTCCACCAGTTTCCACTGACTACACATACCCGCTAACAATTAATAATTGAACGGCCGAAACTGAGCAGCTCTGAGTTTCAGCCATTTAACTCTTACTTTCATATAATCGACCCTCAGTCTATGAACACAATTATCCAGCGAACCTTATCTAAAGCATTAAAAGCTAATTATGTGTATGTGGCATGAACAAAACTGTGGAATTTCACGCAGACAATATTGTGAACTTACTTTGTAACATGATATAGCACTTAAACACCCGAAAAAGCAGCGTCAACTGAAAGTGGCTATCGGACATCTTAAGATGTTTAATGTTTTTGGGGTGAAGGGGTTGGGCTTCTAGATCCCAAAGGCCACAGCGACCTTTAAAGATATTTTGCAGTCAACATCTTAATTGGGCCAACTCTCCCCTGAGATGACTGCACACCATAGCTCACTCATCTATCACCACAGCTAGCTTTATTGATTTAGAAAAAAGTATGCTTTGCTTGAAACAAATGTCTAGAGTTTCGTATACAAATACTTAGAAGAATTTTGGCTCTAGACTTTTTAATTTTTTACCCGAAGAAATTAAGGGTCCAAAGTACCCAAAACGAAAGAGTTTTACAAGCAAATTATGGCGCGTCACAATATATGTTCTGGTAAATTCCACTGGCAATCACAATGTCTTGATCATTACTAATAGGATACTCTATTCCCGCATAATAATTATTCACATATACCAAAATATGTTTGTCTTGATATATTGCAGTCGTCACCGCCACGCCGACATCTTCGTTTTTATTAGGACAGATCTGGAAACAAATATCAAATTATTACAATTCAGAGAATTTCTTCTTCTTAATTAGTCTTTGATGGGAATCACAGATTAATTTACATTCCCAGGAAACAAAATAGTGAAACATTCAAATTCATCATTGCACACCATATGTATTTTGTAGTTTGAGTCTAGACACAGTTTGTGGATAAGAATCATGCCGGGTTGTATAGGGCAAATATGCGAGTAAAAAAAAAAGATTTGTCCATACAAAATTACCACTTTGTTCAGGTAGTTTGTATGGAAAAGTCGCAAGTCGTCGTTATTAAGAATAATAGTGTTAATTTATGTGTTAAAAAGTGTGTGTGTGATGATGTGTTGTGTGTGTGTAATGTGTTCAATGTGTTTGATGATTTGTGTGATGTGTTCTGTGTGTATGTTTTGTGAGTTTGATGTGTTGTGTGTATGGTGTGTGTGTGTGTGTGGGTCGTGTGATGTGCGTGTACTCACAGCTGGGCACGAGGTCCTGATGCATGTGATGCTCGTGGTCCATGCCGATGGGCATGCAGGTCGCGGGCGGCGGTCGGCGCTGCACCTGCACCATACAAATAACATTTAGATCGAAACTCCTTACAAGTAGACTGATTCTGCTACCTACAGAAGTTTTTCTCGTTTTAGAGACTGGGGTGCGGTTAAAGGGTCATGCTGACACTTTTTTGGGACAGAAGGTAAAAAATACTTCGCACTTTGTAAAAATGCAATTTTTTCCAGGCCTAGGCACGATCGATATATTTAGGCAAAAAAAACTATCTTACTTTCCCGACGTTTCGACCGAGTTGCGCCAGCCTGAAGAGGCGAGCTACGGAGATGTGACGGACCTTAACTCACTCAGTATTTGAGAGCATGCTCTTGTCGTTGTAGTTTTTTATATCTGTGTCTTGTATGCGGTTTTTTATCTCTACCTTCATCCATTTAGAATTATTTTATCGCACATGTTAGGACACAAAATACTCACAATGTCCGTGGACGGGTATAGAACTTCATCGTCACTCATTTGTATAAAAAACATTGCAAGGTTACCAAACCATAGAAGTCTCACGAAGATTTTTAATTGACAGTGTTCCCGCGTTTTTTTTATTGTCAATGGGCTTACTCTTGACCTCGATCTAGTCTTGAAGACAGAAATGAGGTCGACGATGGAATGAGCTTACCCAGAAGAGGCTATTTACTCGTGACTTGAATAGATTCAGGTTATATGAACTCTCTTTAGCCGTGCGCATTATAAAAAAAACCGGTCAAGTGCGAATCGGACTCGCGCGCCGAGGGTTCCGATATACCTATAGTATTTTTGGAAGCAATAAAGTCCATTTTCAGGACCGCAAAACTAAATTTGTTTGTAAAGGTTTTTTGCAGATTTCTGAAAAACTGTGCAACTTAGAGAGATCGTTTTATTTTTGCTGTAAAGTTTACATAAACCTCTGTCAACTGTAATTAATTCAGATTTTCCCTTACTCAAACTTCGGAGATAAGGGGGGGGGAATGGTATTTTTTTTGACATTTTTCATCATAACTTGAAAACTAAGAAACTTAAAAAAATACAAAAATATATTTTAAAATGTACAAGTAAAGCCCTTTCATATGATACCCCACTCGACCTAGTAGCGACAATTTGAAATTTGGCCCCCCCTATTTTGGCCCCCTTTAAATTAATAATCATACTTTTTTCAAAAAAATTTCATGTGCAATTAAGTTGGGCAACTATATTCTAAAACTATTCCAAATTTCAGCTCGATAGCGTAAGTGGTTGCTGAGATATAGAGGTGTGACAGACAGACGGACAGACAGACAGAGCGGCACCATAAGGGTTCCTTTTTTTTACCATTTTGGTATCGGAACCCTAAAAATGTTCCTAAGCGCATTGTGCGAATGTGCGGTAACGAAGTATGGGTAATATCCTGCGGAGTAAGCTCGTGGAGCTCTTGAGTACACTCTCCGAAGTACAATCTGTAGAAGACCGACAGACATGCAATTTTACGACGGTGGGTCAGACTGTGAAACTTGGTTTTCACCAGCATCTCATCACCAACGAGCTTCTTGACTCCGCGATCTATCGAGTCAAGTGCATCTAGTTGGAATTGAACTTGGAACCTTCGGATCAACAGCCAAATGTTGTAACCCACTGTAGGAGAATCCAATATGGTACCTGGTCGAGGTTGAACTTGACGAAAGCCTCGTACTGCTCGGCGAGCTTGTTGCTGAGCGCCGTCTCGTACTCGGCGCGCAGAGCCAGCTCCTGGTCGTGAAGCATGCGCTCGCAGATCATGCGCACCTGGGGGTGAGGACAGAACATTATAGGCCATTTTACTGTAAGCGAGGTAAAAACAAAATAAGTGAATAAATAAGATCATCATATCAGCCGAAAGACGTCCACTGCTGAACATAGGCCTCCCCCCCTAAAGTTCTCCATGACGACCGGTCCTGCGCTGCTCACATCCAGCGACTTCCCGCGACCTTGACTAGATCGTCGGTCCACCTTGTGGGTGGCCTGCCTACGCTTAGTCTTCCGGTACGTAGTCGCCACTCTAGAACCCTAACGCCCCGGCGGCCATAGGATTTTTTTGCGATGTGCCCTGCCCACTGCCACTTTAGTTTAGTGATTCTCAGGGCTATGTCAGTTACTTTAGTTCTTCTGCGGATCTTCTCATTTCTGATAAATAAGATAGTACTATCAATAACCAATCGTAAAATATAAGTTTCAGCAAGTAAAAGTATTAAATAAATAATATAATTCATTTTAAAAATTTCACTTTTTTAATCGACTGAATAAAGTTTAGTCTAATTACTCGTATTGTGTAGTCTTTAATTATCAACTTATGATCAATTTGTGATACTTTTCTAAAAAAAATGTAATACTCTATTATACACCCTTATCTTTTTATCACACTGGATATTTTATGAAGTGATTTTGTCCATAAAACTGAACAAGTTTTCCCAACGAATATAGATCGAAATACGAAATAAAATTTTCGACTTCCGATAGGTACAAACTGCATCAGCTGACAGCATATTTTGTAAGGGATGTCGAATTATTATTTTCGTAATTCGTATCTATGTTCCTTATGAAAATTTGTATAGTTTCATGCGCAGAAGCAACTCTTAAAATATCCGGGGTGATAACAAAATAACGCTGTAGTGTAAAGTCGGTACTTTCGCCACAGATTAGCCCGTGTGGTGCCGGCAAAAATAGTACCACCCCATCTCTACTCGTACTCTCGTAGATGTGGTAAGAGGCGACTAAGGGATTATGAACTGGAGAATGGGGAGCAACGTCCTCCTGTGTATCGTACCATCTTACATACTGCGGTCCATGGTGCCAAACGCAACGCTTAGAAGCGTAGTGACTACAGTACTTCCCCACTTTTTTAAGATGACCTTGCTAAGCCTTATTGGCTGTCACAGCTTCACCGGACGGATAGCGAAAGCAGAAGGATCGACATAGAATAATATATTAGGCAACGAGCCTTGCACCTGGGCTTAGGTTGTTACTGGGGATCAGGGAGAAACGACCTGGAATATGCCGATCTTGAGTAAACTTTTTGATGGACGGAAGGCCCAAGTCTACATGGATATCGCGATTGCAGACGTACCACGGGCAACCAGTGGCACGTCACAAGAAGCGGTTTTATCTTCCTCTCCCCATTGTTCCAGCAAAAAGTGGTATTCGGAAGGGAGCTCCATGTCCTCCTGCAGTGGACGTTTCATAGGATGTTATGGTAAGACATACTCATACAAACGGCCACAAAGCAGAGTTACAGGGTATTATGGTAAACACTGTGTTCCATTAAATTTACCTATTTTAATTACCTATTTAATCTTTCATTTTATTTGTGCCGCACATACCGGCACATTGGTGATCCCGAAGTGATTTGGACTTTTTCATTTTAACGTCATGAGAGTTTAGTCACAGTAAAGAGATGGGCTTATCAGCAGTATGGAAGCTTCATACAAACGTCCAAAATGGCGCACTCACACAGACGCACGTTTCTACCGGCCGCTAAGCAAAGTTCGCCCTGAATTCTGTCGCGGTTGTCGCGTGAAGGGAAGCGGTGGGTTAGTTTGCTGTAGGTTGTTTCATGTCATATTGTGCGGCATATGGATATATAAATTTTTATTTCTGCCCTGCCCTTGTGTGATAAATGGCGGCTAAGTGACGTTTTGCGATTAAGGCGACTAAGAGACTTACCCTTTCCGGGTGTGTCCTAATCATCCACTAGGTGTCTTAATCTGCCCTAGTGTCTTAAAAGGCGACTAAGTGTCTTAATCTGCCATTGTGTCATAAAAGGCGACTAAGTGTCCTAATCTTTGTTTGAAATTGAATTAGTTTTGAATTTGTTTTCGTTTTTCATTTATTATTTAATGTATGTATTTATTGTATGGTTATCCAATGTATGGGTCTTTGTTGCTCGAAAAATAATATTTTGATGTTACCAAAGATTTCGGACCTTTCCTTTATTTTTCTGTGTTTGTTACAACCCTGACGCTCCAATGATGAAAGATTCGATTTTCAAAAAATAGGCCGAGTTTCCATACTGCTGATAAGCCCATCTCTTTACTGTGGTTTAGTCTTAGAAACACAACATGAACTTTTCAACCATTTATAAATACTGTTTTAAGCCTTTACCTTTCGTATGTGCTTATTTAGACGACATTTCAATAGCTTCGGCCGATCCAAAAAAACACGAATTGTACCTCAAAACCGTATTTGACAGGTTTAATCAATATGGATTGAGGATCAACGTTGCAAAATCTGAATTCCGTCTAAAGGAGGTAGTATTTTTAGGTTTCCTTGAAACACCCAATGGCACCAAACCACTACCCGATAAAAAACAATTTAGATTACAATCTTCCAGAAACTGTACACGAATTACGTACCGTTTAAGGATTTATTAACTTTTATAGACAATTTTTGAAAAATGCAGCTGACACACAAGCAATATTACAAGACTATTTAAAAGGAGCTAAAAAACGTGACAACACTTAAATTCAATGGACTTCACAAGCAGTACAAAAATTTAATAAATGCAAACTTGATTTATATAACACTACCCTGCTTACTTTGCCGAATTGCGGTTTTCCTTTAGCTTTATTTACAGATGCTTCAAATGTTGTAATGGGTCTGTGTTACAACAATATGATAATAATCGTTGGAAGCCCATAGCATTTTACTAAAAAAGAAAAATTATGCACAGAGAATATACGGAACCCATGATAGAGAACTACTTAGTATTTATTTATCTATAAAACAATTCAAACATTATTTAGAAGGACGTGTCTTTACGGTTTATACAGACCATAAGCCACTGACTTACGCATTTAAACACCACAATGAAAAAGCTAGTCCCAGGCACTTACGACACCTACAATACATTTACGATTGATTACGATCAAATTTGTGATGCACAAATTTAGATCAGGTAAAATACTACACTGCGACATCTCGACAAATAATAGTCGACCATAATTATATCCATATACAACGTGTGAATGGAATAAGCCAAACCCTCATACACCCCAACTGATTTTTATTAAAATAAATCCATTCCCGTAAAAACATTTTAAAAAAAGTATTTTTTTTCTAGATATTGTTATTTTAAAGTTTCATGATCGCTCAAGTTCCATCGTTGTTCTAGTCCGCGCACTCCGCGCCCACTTCCCCTTCCGTCCTCACCGCGCGGCGGCGGCCGCCAGCGCGCGTAGCCACAGAAATATTTAGAATAGAAGCGGCAAAAATTTTTATAATAATAAAAAAAATTACCCCTATCAAAAACCCGTGAAATTGATTCTTCTCTCGATTCTGAACTATTTTCTCAGTTTCGCTTATTCCGTTAACACGTATAAAAATAATCTTCGGGAAAGTTGCTTGTTATTACATATAACCAGGCCTGTGACACTCCGGACTCTAGGTATGCAACGCGGCGCGAGAAGTCGTCTGGGTGAAGCAGTCGATTGTCACGCGTGCAATTGACTGCCGGCTTTCGCGAGAATAGGTACCTACATCTTTCAATTTTGCTAAAAATAACGATGGATACTAAAAAGAAAAAGAGATATGGTTGAAAGCTAGGTACCTACTTACGAATGTAGGTTGTGTTTTTTATTAAGAAACAGAATAGGTACCTAACTTATTACAACAATTGCCGAAATTCAATTAAACTTAGGAACTAATAGGTACAGCCAAGAGCACATCAAGCTTGACACTAAGGGCTTTATATTGTTCTTATTTTTATCGCTTATGGGGATGAAAGATGTGTCTGGTTTGACCTTCTCTTGACTTTAACTTTTAGGTAATATTAGGTCTTTACCTATGAAATTGCCGTTTTGTATGGCGAATTTTAGGTAAACTCAATTTTCAGTACTAATATTTTTGCATTTTTCGTAGGAATTATAAATCCAATTTTTTTTATATTTTTCAGCATTATTGGGAAGACATTAAGCTAACAGAAGCTTAAATTGAATTTTCGAAAAATATTATCTGTAAAAAAATATAACTAATCTAATGATGAAATCGGACGACATTTAAGACAAACAATTTTCGAACTTTTAATTTTATATGGGTAGATCTACAAAGTAAGGAATTTTCAGCGGCTCAGGCAAATTATACAAAAAAAAATGTTTCGAAGTAATTTATTTGTATGGAATACTGTTATTTTAAGCTGTTTCTAGTTGGTCACTGAAAATAATTAATATTAAAAATTATTTACACAACGAAATCTTTGTTCAAAGTGTCAAATTCTCAGGATCCTGTACTGTCCCTCGGACAAATTCTAGTAAAAAGTGCGTCGTGATTTATTAAATTTTCTGTATCAAGGTCATATGATACCAAAATTAATGAGTTTACTATTTCTTCTTGCTAGGTAGAATAATTATCATCTTATTTTCCCAAAAATATATTTAAAAAATCTTGTCAACATTTTGTCCCCACGATTTCATATCAGGATCCTGGTCGGTGTAAAATAAGCAAATACCAGCTAGGCTTTTTGGCGTGCGATGTTGCCGTTCAGCTGAGTCGATCAGACGTACGAAAGAGACAAAGAATATCATCTAGCTATTCGCACCTAGCGCTTTGTTTAGTCAGCCCGGCGCGGTCAGCAAGAGAAGTGGTGTCGTAATCAGTGGAGTTCCCAGAATCCTGGTAAGATATTTTTTTACGTAATAAATAAATAATATGAGTAATTATAGCGTTTTGATATGTAAGTTGCTGACGCAAAGGCATAGTTTTGCTTCATTTTGGTTTAATGTTACAAATTGATCCGTTTTTTTTAATATTAGACAGAAATTCTCAGGATCATGGTCTCAGGTTCCTGTCAATTTGAAACCCAGGATACTGAGAACCGTCCAGGATCCTGATAAGTTCATACTAAAACATCCGTCTGGTTTCAGCAGGGGAGGTAATGTAGGACGGCAGAAGTTGGTTTCGACTATTGGTTGGTTGGTTTCCAAAATTGTTTGCCTCATTGTACACCTATTTCTAATATTGTACTTTTCACAAAATTTCGTGTGCAATAAAGAATATTGTATTGTATTGTTTACTACCAGAGAGGTAGGATGCAAGTTTGGTCCCTATGCGACTGACGTGGTCGTAACGAGCCTTCCGGATCACCCGCTTGCAGGACTTTGCAGCAGAATTACTTCGCGATCACGAGCTTGAACCCAGGCTTGGTATGCAGACTGCATTCGAGACTCAGCGCGAGCGCAGTCCGCATTGAACCAAGGTCGGGCTTTGTTTGCTTTGTGTTTGGGCTTGTGACCGAGCGGTATATCGGAGAACGGAATGTAGTATTCCATTCCCTGCCGTATCACATCTGCAACCGCTTCAGCTGAACAGGTGGGGTCGCCCGAAGAAAAACACACTGGCTGCCATGGGTAGGATGCAAAGAAGTGCCGCATCTCATCCCAGTCTGCTGACTCGTATCGCCAAACTCGCCTCGTGCCTCTTGGGCTGTAATCCGGAGGAGAGATGATCGATACGGACTTCACCAGACAGTGGTCGGATGTTCCCAGCGGGGCTGATATCGACACGGAGTGCCTGTCCGGATCTGTGATCAGCAGCAAGTCCAAGCAATTGGGCGTGTGTCCGTCAACGTCTGGCACCCGCGTAGCAACATTAATCAGCTGGGTGAGATCTAGCGACAGTGCTAGTTTGCGCGCCTCTCTCCCAGCGTGGTCAGTTTTCTGGTATAGGAACAACCACTCGCTGTGGTGGGCATTAAAGTCCCCCAGAAAATGAAGCTGCGCTGTTGGGTACCGTTGTTGGGCACAATCCGCCTTCTCCGTTAGCTGTTCAAAGAGCCTGGTTGTCTCTTCGTCACTGCTGTGCGACCGATAGACACCGACGTAGAGAGATTTCTCGACCCCGGTGTCTACCAGTAGCCAGATTGTAGAAAACCCGGAATCCTCAAAGCAACGGAAACGCCGATAGCAAATGTCATCGCGAACGTACACACAGACCCCAGCTCGTTTTTTGAACTTGTGTTCAAACGAGTATCCTGGGTAGTTGAGGTACGCCACGTCCGACGGTGTTCCTATTTGCGTGTCCGTTAAAAAGAATAAGTGCGGCTTCTCGGTCTCGAGATGATGATGGACCGGGTCGATATTTGAGTGCAACCCCCTGATGTTTGTTAGGTGCACTTTAAGCGGGAGCTAGCAAGTGCCGCCGTTAGGTAACTTTATTCTTGTTTTTGACTTTGACATTTTGAGGAGTGTGTGGTGGGGAAACGGAAGAATGGTCGAGACGCTACTCCTTTTTCTAATTGGACGTTTCAGCTTATTCGACCTGTGGGGAACTCATCTGGAGACTGCGGGGACGCCCGAGCCCCCCCGAAATGGGTCCATCGGGTCCTCCCGTCCAGTCGCCAGCTGGCACAATGAAGCATTTCGGGATTTTTCGCTAGTTGGCGGGGCAGCCTTTCCTACGTCGGCTTTCGTGGTACTTGGGCCCCCTACTACCTGCGGTGAAATAATAGTAGACCTGCGGTGAAATAATACTATTATAACAGTAGATTAAAGTGTCTTTAAGCCTCAGACTTCATATGTCCATGTTGTTTACTATCTTTAAGAAGATTTTACTTTATTAAACTTAGAATTATAATACATAATGCTCAATGATCATTTGATGTCTAGATTTACTGTTTAAGACTGTTTAAGTATAGAATTAGTATCTAAGCCAAGCATAAAGCTATTTTTTGATATTATTAAAGGTACTGGTACTATTAAAACTTAATTTAATAATACAAATTCTAAAATTTCTGTAATACATGATAAATAAACGTAGATCTCTATAGATTTTTGTTGTTTTTCTCAGTTTCCTGGTGACCTTCTCAGTTTCCTGTGGCTTGATTTCCTTAAAATGGCCATAAATCGAAAACTATTAAATATTTTGACTGTTCCGCTCTAGATGCGCTAAAAGACGTTGTACTCATGTTATTAGACTGAATTCCGCAACCAGAATGTTTGAAAAAATGTTGGCCGATATCAAACTAAGTTTCGTCCATAGTTTGTAGATCTACCCATATATCAAACTAAAAGTAAAAACTTTATTTTATGCCTAAATTGATAAAGTTGAAGTCAACATTCAAATATAAGACAAATGAAAAAATAGCATTAGAATTATAGGAATTATGATCTCATTAATCTGTAAGAAAATTTCGGCAATTTCATAGGTATAGACCTATTACTTACTAGTATATAGGTAGGTGACCTGTGTAGACTGTAAACCAAGAAACAATAGGTATACGAGGGCCACACCGAAATGATCGGGAATAGAAAAAAGTACAAAAATAATACAACAATATTAACTTTCATTGTTTTTCGGAGTATTCTCCGTGACAATCGATGCACTTTTGCATTCTATCAAACCAATTATTATAACAGTAATTCCAGTCTGAAGTGGATATAGTCGAAACGGCCGATTTGTAAGCTTCGACTGCCTCTTCTGGGCCTTGAAATCGTTGACCACGTAGCATATCTTTAATTCTTGGGAATGTAAAATAATCATTGGGGCTCAAGTCAGGGCTATACGGTGGATGGTCCATTAACTCCACGTTTTCCTGATTTAAAAACGCAATCGTTTTGCGAGCGGTATGTGAGCTCGCATTATCCTGGTGAAGAATGATGCGACGATTCGGATTAATTTTACGAAGTTCTCTTATGACTTCCGGCAAACAAACTATTGTGTACCAATCAGCAGTAACCGTTCTGCGTTCTTGTAAAGGAATCGTAGCCACATGACCAGTTTTCGATACAAACGAAGCGACCATTTTTTTCGACACGCTACGAGAGCGGACAACTTTTGTTGGCTTGACCTCGCCTTCGAAGACCCAAACAGCCGATTGATGTTTTCTTTCGGGCTCATATGAATAAATCCACGATTCATCACCAGAGACGATATTGTAAACTGCATTTGAGCTCCCTCTATTGAACCGTTGCAGAGTAGACCGACACCAATTAACACGAGCCGACTTTTGTTCCTCGGTCAAACGATGGGGCACCCAGCGGAAAACTAACTTCTTGACACCCAGTTCATCATGTAAAGTAGTTTGAATCGCTGTCATACCAATGCTGAGAGAAGCCCGAATCTGCTCGTATGTCACATGTCTATCTTCTTTTATTAATTGGCGCACAGCATCGATGTTATCTTGTGTTACCGCTGCTTTTGGTCGACTAGTAGAAGGAACTGTCGTGAGAGAGGAACGTCAACGACGAAACTCAGAATACCAACGATATATAGTCGTTTTACTGGGTGCTTCAAGTTCATAAACAGAAACAAGCTCGGCGAGACATTGTTCTTGAGATAAACCTCGACGAAAGTTGTGAAAAATTATGGCACGGAAATGTTCCCGCGTAAGCTTCATTTTCCCCACTGACTTGTCAAATTCAAATGACTACTACTCTTTTCTTTTTTACTTTTTTTAAAATTCAAAAATGGAATTGTGTTTGAAATAATACTACATGTCATAAACCAAAAAGGTTTTAATCTAATTTATTCCTGAGTATTCTATTCCCGATCTTTTCGGTTTGGCCCTCGTACCTACCCATTTTATTTTCTTTGCGTCTAGAAGTAGGTACATCGAATAGGAGCAAGCAAAGTAATACCTAAATAGTAGGTACTTACGCCGCGATCACACCTAGCTGAATTCGAAGACTAATTCGGCATACATTGCTGGGAGGCTTGGTTATGTTAATTGCAATATCCTTACTTCAACGAGCGATGTATGCCGAATTAGTATTTGAATTCAGCTAGGTGTGATCGTAGCTTAGCCTATAATAAGTACCTACCTAAGTTCAAAGCAAATATGCCGCCGCCGAAATAACGATCAAAGCAAGAACAAAAAGTTTACATAATACCTAGTATACCTATCTACAAACTTAAATAAACAATTTCGTAAAAACAAAAGATAGGTAAAGAGATTTTTTGCCTACATAGGTATTTTGTTATCTCTTGCAAAATCTTCCATTGGTAAGTAAGCATTTGCATGTTTGATTGAACAATATTGCGTACCTACTTGCGTCTCGCTCAGTATCTCGTAAAGTGACAACCCTGACCCATCTTCGCCCACCTGTCCGCGATCACCCGCGATTTGAAAACGTGTCCTAAGCGGTACACTGCAAGTATCGACTTTATGCTTAGAACATAAGGTTGAAATTTGTCGGCACTCCGCCTGGGAATGTCGGATCTGTAAACGTTAGTTTACTATTATTTAATCTCTGATATAAGTAGAATCACTGGGCTTCGGGAGCGAAACATTCACGTTATTATTTGATTACCTGCTTGAATGTGAAGAGCGCGCGGCTGTAAACCTTTGTGGCGTGGTGTCGCGCGGGTGCGGCGCGGTGCGGCGGGGACGCGTCTCCCTCGCTGCCGCTAGAGGACGAGGCCGCGCCCGCCCCCGCGCCGCCGGCCAGGCGCAACTGTCGCCGCCGCTGCAGCCTCTTTATCTCGTTGTACAGCTCTTCTGCCATGCGCTCTGCAATAACACAACCACAGAATAAATTAATAATAATTTTGACCCCAATGTTGTAATGTGTGTTTGTTTTTCAATGACTTATTTTAAAATTAATTTAAATTTTAATATTGATATTTTTGATTTAATTTTTAATTTTGAAATATTTTAGTTCACTCAAATGTGCAATACATTACCCTAACGGGGTGCATGTACCGACCTGATAATAATTTTAAGACCTTATACTAATCAACATGTATTGCAATTAATAAATGAATTATGAATTAATAGTATTATCATACAGAACGGACCCTCTCCGCCCCCCTTGCAGTCTCCTGCGCACACCCGCCCGGTGCTCCTGCAGGTCAGTTGTACTGAACATGCAGGCCTACGCGCGCTTCCAATTTCAAATTCACGCTCGTTGTATCTAGTTGACAAGCCCTTAGTGTGGTTGGTAGTGAGCCTGCCTCTCACGCCTTGGGCCGCGGGTTCGATCCCCGCCCAGGGCAAACATTTGTGTGATGAACACAAGTGTTTGTTCTGTGTCTGGGTGTTATTTATCTATTTATGTATGTATATCAGTCTCTGATACCCATAGTACAGGCTTTGTCTAGTTTGGGATCAGATGACCTTGAGTGAAATGTCCCCCAATATTTATTTATTATTATAATTATTATTAATAGTTTCCGGGGTTTAACACAACTTTTAATTATTTAGGGCTCTTTTACAATAACATATGGAGCGACATCAAATCGCATTACGACAGGGCATATTGTTTAACGCATCGTGGAATATTTTTATGGAAATTCGTATATTGGTGCGACTTCGTTATTGCGATGCAAAAGCGCACCGAATTATTTTGAAAGAGCCCCTTAAGGTGTAACAAAAAGAGTACAAGCCCGAAAGATGTGAATCTGCCCATGAAACTTAACAACTTTTCCCAAGAAATACACATTTCCCAACTTTTCCCAAAAAATACGAAAAAAAAAAATTTCATATAGAGATATGAGGTCGAAATTCTTTTTTTTATTTCAACCTATGTTTTCTTAGACAAAGTTAATTCCATGAATACATTTTATTGGTATTACCCTTTCTGCCAGTCATAATCTACAGTTTCAATTGTACACTTTTTAAAAAACAGAGAAAACAAATTTTTCCGTATAAAAAACCTAGCTAGATTGATCTTTCGCCTCCAAAAATCCCTATGAAAAGTTCTATTTTCAGCCACTGCTTGGATTCCCAGTCATGATGGTATTGGAAGTGTTTACTCCTACTTTTTTCAGTTTTGTTTACTCCTACTTTTGTATTACTAAACAACTTGTGAGAGTTAAATACATATATTTCGAAAAAAGACAAAAAGGAAGGCAGAAGAAAAGATGGGTGGACGACATTGTAAAAACAGCTGGAAAAAACTGGATGATCAGCACAGCTCAAGACAGACAAACATGGAAAAAGATGGAGGAGGCTTTCTACCCTGCAGGGGCCATGCAATGAACTACATTCATCAAAAATATATATGTATTTAAGAAATTTACTAAGTGCATGGATAAATAAAGCTATAATAATAATAATGTATTTCGATGGATAAACTAATGTTTTATTTTAACAGTCTGAAAAAGATCTGCATATAGGATGGAAACCTGTCGGCCCTATGTCGTCAATATAACCTTTTTCTTTCATAAGATGTATGTTTTGAGTAACATACAAAAATTTTGCTAAGAGATTAAAAAATAGTCTAATATAAATATTTTAATAGCAATTTCATGCATGTAAAATGGTAAGACTGTCACTACAGGTCTTTTTCTCCAACAATTAGAAAACAATAGCTCAGTTTAATTATATTTATTATGCTTTGTTATATTTCCATTCAGTGGTCTGTCTTCCCTGCTTTTGTTTGCCACTTTTAGTTATTTGTGTAAGACTATAAAATAAATTAAAATGTTATACATGGGGAAGGTAAGTTAACACTGAAAGGGTATCATCTGTCGATGAACCCAACAAAATTCTACAAGAAACAAAAAGAAAGTATTGTTTCAAACAAAATTATAAACTTAAGATTAACAAAACGTTAACAATAGCTCAGTTTAATTATATTTATTATGCTTTGTTATATTTCCATTCAGTGGTCTGTCTTCCCTGCTTTTGTTTGCCACTTTTAGTTATTTGTGTAAGACTATAAAATAAATTAAAATGTTATACATGGGGAAGGTAAGTAAACACTGAAAGGGTATCATCTGTCGATTTCATCTGTCGATGAACCCAACAAAATTCTACAAGAAACAAAAAGAAAGTATTGTTTCAAACAAAATTATAAACTTAAGATCAACAAAACGTTAAACATCCCCTGACAAAAGCTGTGTTCTGAATCAACGATAATATTGCTGTTATCGCTCAGTGCTGTCAAAAGAACTCCAAAAGTGATTCGGGATGCTTTTGATCATGCTGTGAGCGATAAGATTGATATTATCGTTGATTCGGAACTCAGCTAAAGTATGAAGTTACATAAAGCCTCTTACTACAAAAAAGTTAGACATCTGTTGAACACTTGATTAAAAAAATCGTACCAAATAACGCTGTCTATGTCATTGATTTTTTATTGACTTCTGCATATCAACTGACATAGTCAGCGTTATTTGGTATGATTTTTTTAATCAAGTGTTCAACAGATGTCTAACTTTTTTGTAGTAAGACAGAAATTGTGTAAGTTGTTGCAGGCTATGTTATATAATGCCACAGAAAAGTTGTTGCTTCCTGTAAACTAATTCTCGATCTGCATTTTGAATGTTGTATCTTAGTTTCTATCTAATTTAATATTGTCATACTTTTTTTTCCTTTGTAATTAAATTATGTATCACAATACTTCAGTTGTACCTACTCAATCTCATTTGCGGAGGAAGATAAACAGGTTCTACCTAGTTTGGGGATCTTGTTTTTTCCCATAATTTCTATATCACTTATACAATTGTCAACTTAAGCTATACAATGTACCTATTGTGTTTTTGTTGTATATGTTACGGCTAAAACCCGAAGCGCGGCTGCACCTAGTTTTAGCCGGTTAGAACTAGGTGTAGCCACCTACTCTTGGTTAAACCTAGTACCAGCCGATTACTAACCTAACCTAATGGCTACACCTAGTTCTAACCGGCTAAAACTAGGTGCAGCCGCGCTTCGGGTTTTAGCCGTAACATATACAAAAAACTATTTTATTATTATTATTACTAGACAGCCCAAATATAGCCTCTTCATGCAAGCATTTAGACTGTTTGTTTTATTTTGTTTGTGGTGATATATTTCAGTTCATCTGTATCTAACACCCTGTATTTTTACAACATCTCTATTCACATAGTAACAAGTCAACAATCAATGAGGTAATTTGGCTACATAAATACAATGCAATGTGATACCAATGACATTGGATGAATATTTACACTGCGGATTAAAACCTGCTCATGAGCTTTGTGTGCGGTTTTAGCGCGCTAATAGTCGGTTCAAAACTTGCTCGTATTCACTCGTTTAAGCGACGTGACGTCATCAGTGACGTCACTTTAGCGCGCTATCATTGCATACGAAAATGAGGTAGTGCAGCGTGTGCGAAACATCAAATTCATAAGACATTTGTCATCAATCTCGTTTTCGAGAAATTTTTTTCAACTTTTTTTGGTTTTTTAGATTTAATTATCTTATCGAATATTCATTATCTCTCAATAATTTCTTAAAACGCAAAACAAAATCAAAATTTAAATTTTTATCAGTGACATTGACATAAGCGCGCTCTAGTCTGGTTTAAAACTGTATTCGATGATATTCGACGAATGCACGCATATAGAAATAAACTGACTATATTCAGTGAATGTGATGTGTGCGTTGATTTCAAGAAACAATCCGTAGTGTTAATGTTTCATGCCCAGATATCTGACAAGCATTATATCTCTTATCTAGCTGTTGCCTGCAACCTTGTCTGGATTTCCATTGATAATAAGGAAAATGAACTTCGCAAAATCAAAATGGATGCCTTTGATATGATAACTGTGTGTGCCAAATTTCAGCCAGGTCTGTTTTTTTGATTTGAGCTATGCATTGATAAATCATAATATTCATAAGGCATGCTTATAATATGCATTGATAAAACTGTTAATTACGGACAGATAATGCTGAAATTTTATTTTAGGGTGGGGTATGGAGGGGGGGAAACAATTTTTTTAATAGTAAAAAGTTGCAGCTTTGAGATGTCAAGGTAGTTAAGCTAGTAAAGGGTAACAAAAGTAATTTCTATAACAAAGTAATCTACCTACAATAATTTTCAACCAACATGTCCAACCAACTCAAAAAGTACCTAGTCACTCAAAAAATACAATCAAAGAAATAAAGCAACACTTGCAAAAATAATTACTTTACCTACTGAATTCTATTTATGCAGAGACTGCAACCATCTGACACCATTGTAATGTATTGCTAAATTAGGAGAGCTCTCAGGTAGCAAGAAAAATGACCTTTCCTCCTACCTACATCTCAATAATCCACCATTTCAAATAGGTCCAGAGGCGAAAAAAATTACAAAGGACACGAAAGAAAAGAATCCACCCAACGGATTTTACGCATCACCTATCTCACTCTAACTTGATAAAAATATTCACCACGAAACAATGGCGATAAATAATACAGCTGATTATTCCCGTGACCTGTCCTAGGTCTGCTAAATCGGCAACATCATTATCTTACATCACTTAGCTAAAATTGAATCGAACTCCACTTTGCTAGTCATCATTCCACAAAGTACAAAAAAATAAACAAACCTGGGGTCAACTTCGCAGGTGCACTAACGGATTCTCCAAACACTGACGGTTTGTTTTCTGAAACCTTTGAGGCAGGACTTGTGCTGGAACCTGGTGAAAACGGAGCACATCTTCGTCTCTTCGCAGGCATCTGCGCCAAGGACTCCCAATCCAAATTCCTCTTGAGAGTAGCGCACGCCATTTTCTTTTACGTCCAACAAACGTCCTCCGCTAGTATTTGGAACTCCGACTTTGTCACCAAGCACGTAAATATAGAAATATTACTAAATCTTACTTCAAATATGATTAAAATTTGTGTACAGAGAAATCTAAACTAAAATCACAATCGATTGCTATAAATATCAAGGATTACAAACGTTATTTTGTAAAACCAAAAAATTCTGCACCGATACACTTTTCACTTCATTCAATTTTGAACGATATTGCCAGACAGAAGTTCTAAATCAATATTTCCTAGATATTTCAATACGAAGTGCAAAATTCTGCCAATTTTTTTTAAGTTTTGCTCCTGATTATTATCAGAAGCAGTACTTATATAAAATATGAAGAATAATCTTCAAACATTAACCCACTGACTGACAGACAACCTTGAGAGTGTAACTTGGTACGAGTAACAAGATTTATATTTAGACTTTACGTATAAATTAAATATCATATTCACTAATTTTATAACTGTCTGGCAGCACCCTTGTGACAGTTTTGACAGACAGCTATAATGAGTTTTTTAAGATGTACCAACATTATAAAACAAAAGGTTCGGATACACGTTTCGAGACATTTCATTCGTTCAATAAAAAAAGTTTAATTTGTCTATGGAATGGAAAATTTGACAGCTGTTAGGAGCCTGTCTGTCTTGACCACACATATGGACGTCATATATAGCTATCCTGCCTCAGAGTAAAAAACTATAGAGTCCGCCATATACATATTCTGTATGAGCTATTGAAGTGTAAAGCGTCGCACTGTCGCCCATGCTAGTCGGTCAAAAAACTCAGTTAAGTTTTACAAAAATCAAGATATCTTTAAAAATCTAATGTTTTAGTATAAACTTTGTTTGCGAAAGTGAAAATATATAGTTTTTTACTTGTGAATTGATCATTAATACTAAGAACGGAAGCGTAAGTAATCCGTAATAGCCATTTTATGAGTGATTTTTAACACCGTTTTTTTCCTGAATGGTAAGTGTTTTCACCAGAAAAACTGGTAGTAGCATTTATTAGTCCCATGTCACATATTTCTCAGAGAGAAAGCTAAAAATTTTACGTTTTTAGGATTTGAAAAAAATCCATACAAGTTAGTATGGAGGTCCCTCGCAAGAAAGTGCTACGCTTATGGCTCCCTCCTTAGCAGCAAGAGCTGCTACTAAAACCTCCTTGTATCCTGCTGTCAGAATAATTCATTACTGTTTAGAAACGCACCCCAAGTTGTACACAAGTGCCTCATCTTTTGTGATCACTGACTCATTTTTTGAAGTTTCTACAACTTAGGAGTTTCCCTGCTACAGCTAAGGTCTCAGCGCCTTCACCTTTTTTGTACAAATCGTTTTTTAAAGCCGTCAAACTGGGTAACGAAATGTCTTCGTCTGCAATGGAAAGTATCCTTTTCAAAAATATTACCTTTGTTATTTACATTCAAATGTTGTCCTTGTTAGCTTCATCAACACATTTTTAGTTTTATAAAAGCATCAAAAATCCACATATCTGACACAAGAATAAATAATTATTTTCATCTGCTTTCATCATTATGTTTTTGTGACAAAAGTTGAAGTTGTACTTATTATCAGTACCTTTGTGAGTCATCGATGAACATTAAAATTCCAAGGAATAATTAACTGATGATGTAAGCAATATCCAAATTGCAGTGTCTACTGGGTGTAGGACTACCACCATATATACTACCTGCCTGGATATTTTTGTACTTTCTGCACTTTATTTCATATCTTTTTTTGTTTTCTCTGTGGCGACTCTCCCTCTACAACATGTGTGGGCAAACAACTTGAACAATAATCATGTGGTGGGCCTTGTGTATGTCAATTTGTATGTAAATTGACTCCACGCAGCCAAGGTCACTGTTCAAGTAGTTTGCCCACATCTCAATTAGGCAAATGAGAGTTAAAAATAATTACACAAATTGTCCATGGAAAAATAAAATTTGTAATAATTAAATAGTTGGGGGCACATAATACAAGGTCATCTGATCCCAAACTAAGAAAAGCCTGCACTTATAAGAGACTGATATAAGTAATACCAAAATATCACCCAAAATAGGACAAATGTGTGTTCATCATGCAAATGTTTGCTCTGGGTGGGCATCAAATCCACAACCCACAGAAGTCAGTCTCACTACCAACCAAATAAACAGACCAGTCAAATATTGTGTAATTTCAAATACTTATATATTTTTTACACAATACATAATTGAATTTAGGTACTAATATGTTTCTAATCACCCTTAGCTAGACATTGCCTTTAGGCCACCAGTCATGTGTACAATAGGTACATATATATGATACTTAGATATATTTTGATACTGACAAAGAAATTCATAGAGATAATCTGATTATAGTCTGGTGACAATCACCCATCTGTGCAAATGGCTACCAGAAATAATAGGCCACCATTTGTACATTTTGTGCATTAAATAAAAAATACAACTACCTCTAAATATCTCCATTTATAGTTTTTATTTTATCCTTATTTATACTTTAATGTACTTTTTTTTTACGTTGGATTTATTTTGTTTCCTACCAGAGGGAAGGTACGCACGGCAGCAAGCAGGTAGAAACAAAACAAGAATAAGCTAAACTAGTGCTACGCTAGAAAATGTGAAACCAGAGAGCCGCTTAAGGTCAAAGTGTTTCTACCGACGAGCAGCCGTGTGTACTTTTGTGAAACCATGTGTGCTGAGGACACTTAGTCATGTTATGTGATTAACAAGTGACCAAGCAGTGAAAAAGATCTCATGATCAATTGGGACCCCCAAGTTGTAGGTTGATAGGCCTCCTACCGACAGAGCAGCTTTTCTTAGTCACAACCCTCAGCTGTGAGGCGACGATGAAGAAGAATAAGTTATACAAGTAGGTTCCCACTGGCACCCATAGGGTACAGAAACCTTAAAACCTAACATAGAACAACTTGGAATCAAAATAGCTTTTAGTATGTGATAATTATAATTCTTGTATCTAACATTATAATAAAATGTTCCTATTATACTAATCTAATCTCCTTAATCCAAAAAAACCAGAACATCTCTTCAATTTAAAGTTTGCTGTAAAGGAGTTAGAACGAAATTCAAAGAAATGCGAAAAAGAAGAAAAAGTAGAAAAGGAGAAGGCAAAGAAGGCCATACAGAAAGGAAATATGGAGGGCGCGCGGATACACGCGGAGAATGCAATACGGCAGAAGAATCAGGCGTTGAATTATCTGCGGATGTCTGCAAGAGTTGATGCAGTGTCCAGTCGAGTACAGACCGCTCTTACTACTAGAAAGGTAAAATGTTAAACTAGTTTTTTAAAATTTGCAGATGTACACTCGTCAATGCAAATATAGACTTCAATTACACCTTGCAATGTGGCTATTACGTCCGGTGGTGAACCCGAAATTCACAAAAAAAGAGAAAAGTATTTTTTTTTAGTATGTTATTTTACACATACCAAAAAAGTAAATTGACCACATCATAAAATTGTGTTTTGTATAATAAATATTTAATTATTTTTGATAAAAATGTAGCAGTAAAATGGTTACAAATGGAAGAAAAAACCGGTCAAGTGCGAGTCGGACTCGCGCGCTGAAGGTTCCGATATACCTATAGTATTTTTGGAAGCAATAAAGTCCATTTTTAGGACCGCGAAACTAAATTTGTTTGTAAAGGTTTTTTGCATTTGTTTTTTATTTTAAAACTGTACAACTAAGAAATATTGTTTTATTTTTGCTGCAATATTTACATGAACTTCTATCGACTGTAATTAATTCAGATTTTTCCTTTCACAAACTTCGGAGATGAGGGGGGGGAACGGTATTTTTTTTGTAATTTTTCACCATAGCTTCAAAACTAAGAGTCGTAAAAAAATACAAAAATATATTTTAGAATGTACAAGTAAAGTCCTTTCATATGATACCCCACTCAACCTAGAAACCACAATTTGAAAATTTTCCCCTCTTATTCGGGCCCCCTTTACATTATTATATTTCGTCGCTTCATTCTTCAGATATAATTTGTTTACAAGTAGTAGTCCTTAATTCGCCAGGCAGACGATGCACGCATTTAAGAGTAATTCATTTGATTCTCTTATTTAAAACGATTTCCGTCCGAGTTCACTTCACCACTGTAGCTGACATTCGCTTCATTCCTTTTTCGTGCGGGGCAGTGAACGCACGCGTCCCATGCCGAAGCGCAATGTTCAATAAGAAGTAGATAGATTATACCTGAAGTTGTAATATTGAAGTTAAATTACAAATATTTAAAATTATTTTCGATAAAATAAGTTTTTGCTCCGTGTGTTAGTGTAATTGTACTGGATTCAAAACTTTTCAGTAAGTGTTGTTTTGATTATTAATTCTTTCTAAGAGAGAAAAATTTTCAAGATTACCCACATGTTCTATTCTTAAATTTGCTAAACAAATTGAAGTGTTTATTACGGCCTACGAGTATCTTGCGGCCCGATACCTCCAGTTACTTGTTTTGTATACAAAAACGTAACATGACAACGTAACAACCATGATTATGACCTATCGGTCGCACCCAGAACTTTTACGAAAATGATGGAAAATTTAATAAGATAGACGTAAACCATATAATGACATTTTGTTTATGATAATTCCGACAAATGTTAGAACATTGTCTAATCGAGAGATTTTGAAACATTTTCAATAAATTTTTTTTTGTAGTTAATTACTACAAAATTTCATTACCACCTACACAGGCTTAAAAATTTTAGCCTTCGTTTACGTCATACAATTTTATCTTTTCTTACCTTCCGACAAACAAAGTAAAAATAAAGGAAAGTAAGAAAATTAAACGTTACCGACGTATTAAGTATACGTGTGTATGATGTGTGTTAGATGTTTTTTCGTCTAATGGCGAAAGTTACGAGGGTAAGTAAAAAATGAAATATATTTTCTTTTTTTGTGTTTTAACCATTTATTACCAAGTGAATCATAGAACAACTTACGTCGGAATGGACTGCGAGTCAATTGCGACGGCAGTAACTTCGAGTTACCGCCTAATATTATTTACGATGTGTTACGTGAATGGATATGATGGAATGCGATTGTCTATCTATTATTATGTCGGGATTGACTGCGAGTCAATTGCGACGGCGTTAACTGCGAGTTAAGGCCAAATAATATTGACAATACGCGATATCTACATAGATATGAACTGTGGGTTACCAAGTATCTATTGCTTGTCGCGATTGACTGCGAGTCAATTGCGACGGTGTTAACTGCGAGTTAACGCCACATAGTATTGAAAATACGTGATGCATAATGTTGCCTATCTATTATTATGTCGGGATTGACTGCGAGTCAATTGCGACGGCCTTAACTGCGAGTTATGGCCAAATAATATAGACAAAAAGCGACATCTGAATATATTTTTACTGCGATTCAACTATCTATTGTCTGTCGGGATTGGCTGCGAGCCAATAACGACGGTGTTAACTGCGAGTTAACGCCAAACTATCTGTTAGTTGTTGGGATTGACTGCGAGTCAATAACGACGGCTTAACTGCGAGTTATGTCAAACTATATCAACATAAATCATGCATAAAAATACAAGTTATCTATTTTCACGTCGGACTCGACTGTGAGTCAATCGTAACGGCGTTAACTACAAGTAAACGCCAAATAATTATTACAATATGCGATATTAAAATTGCTATTGACTGAGAGTCAACTTTTTATTGTTAAGGTCGGCATTGACCGAGAGTCAATTGCGACGGCGGTAACTGTGACTTAACGTCAAAATTTATCGTCAATGAAAACAATAATATCAAGTTCATCTATGTGTGTCGTCTGCGATACATTGTCTTTAGTTTTCACAACAAGCCTTTTTGTTTGTTAACCATAACCAGAATATTTTTATTGTAAAATACCCACCCACTAAAATTTTATTTTTGGGTGCCAGTAATAGTAAAGAGAACAAAACCGTCCACGAGGCAAAAGATCATGCCAGCCCTGGACCAACCGACACCTAAGGTCTGGACACCTGAGGAGTCTTCGAGACACCTTAGGCGTCTACGTTTGATACGCCAAACTTGTTCTCTATCATATTCACGACACACTGTCGAACTTTTGTACGCCTAAGTATATTGAAAAAAGGCATGCCTATAGACAAGCACATACTTCTCAAATATCACCTAATACCGGTTTATTGTAAATTATTACAAACACCGATACTAAATTGCTAATTGAATTCCAGGCTTAGATAAAAATATCTCCGCTTGCATGTACAAGTATCTGTAAAAGACAAAACTTGTTTTTATAAAAAAGTTAAAGCAAATAAAACTATTGAGAGATAAAGATGCATCTTTTCAAACGTCGGGAGCTCGTTTAACCCAGCAGAAGAAGCCTTGGTCGGGTCCTCATTACCCGTCAAATGGGGGGGGGGAGCGAGGTTACAGGCAGGCTCTGGCCTTATCCCCAAGCTCAAGCAGCATCGACTAAAAGTTACAATCCATCCAAAACTCATGCTCCAGCACAGAACCGTAACACAAGTACATGCTTGTATAATACAATGTCTTTTTTTCAACACTTCCTGTGTCCGGATAATTCTACGAAGTAGAAAATCGCAATATTTCATAACCACAATGTTGTTATAATACATGCATAAGCATGAACCCTAAACACCACAGTATCCTAGTGTTACCTGGGAAAAACGAGGAAATAATATTCCGTGTAGTGCTAATGTAACGTGAAATCCACGTTTAAAATTTACCCTCAAGAAAAGCCAATATACAAAGTTTATATTGATTTTAACTGGAGAATAAGTTCCTATTTCCAGCGTTACAACCGTTACGAGTTACATTCCATCGGAATTTATATTGGGTACCTAATTTTAAAGCACCAAAACGCAATAGCTGTAACCGATTTATTCTAAATCCAAGAAATAAATGTACCTATTGCAACGTGTCATTCAACCGCCTTAAAAATTATGTTTTGAAAAACGGCTTCCTTGCTACGAAAAGCCCATCTCTTAATTTATGTTTTTAAGATGACCGAAAATTTCTACATTTAAATTTTCAACATAATATATGAAAGAAGTCACGCTATATAATTCTTTACGATTTTACAACCGTGCCTTATGAATATTATGATATTTTAGAAGATCTTATCTGATGGTATGGTAATGTTTCTACAAATTCCTGGCCATCACAAGATACTTGTCTTACAGAAAGATATTAAATACAGACAACTCCCTAACTAGTACCTAGTGTGGAGCAGTAAATAAAACCAAAGGCTACGAAGAAGGCCGAAGAAGTAAAATATTTGTTTTAAGGTTACAAAAAAAAAAAAAAAAAAAAAAAAAAAAAAAAAAAAAAAAAAAGAGTATGTAGGTACCATACCATATTGTACAAATAACTTGTCAAAATTGGCAATGGTACGATTGGCACAATATTTATTTATTTAAATTTTACGAAACACAAATTGCCGCAGGTGCCAGCTGAGTCAATGAAAGTCACTCCCGGGCTCTGTGTGCAAACTTTTAAGACACAGCTTTAAAGTTCGCTGTACTCTTAGTTTTGCTCTTAGCGACAATCCTTAGCGATTTATGTTTTTTTTTTTTTTTTTTATGAAAACTAGATCCAGACGCTGTAGCTATGGATACTTTATCCTTTGACCTGGACATTTTACGCGGTTCCGGTTCCTTTTATATTTGGGAAAAATTACTGATGACGAAGGCACCGTATTTTGTGTTTTCACAAGGCCTTCTCTGCCTTTTAGCCCATCTTAATTATTTTCATACAAAATAAGTGTCCTTCAACACTTGAAACTTTTATAATCCATATCAGAGTATACTGTTCCTTTTTAACTAATCTTACAGGTCCTGCGGGTATTGATCCTCTCGCTTGCACTGATGTTCTCTTGAGCTTCGCTGTCTGAGGCTCCTATTTAACAATATATGTCATAATACGCTTTGGGTAACAGCTTGTCCCCAGAAAAAACGCAAACGTGTTTGATAGTCCTACAACCAACAACTACTGTTATTTTTAACAAAACAAAGTGACGAGATGTTTGGTTCGTATGAACAGCTGTACAACGGCTCTCTTGACAATCATCGTTTGCCGTAATCTTTGCTACTTACTTATTAGGTGATAGAATTGGAACCAATAATTGGTTTAAAACCTTCTTCTACTTACAATCACAAGCCTAATCGGCCTAGTACTCGTAATAGTTACTTGGGACACACAACTAATAAGTAAATAAGTGTGTATCTAAATAGTCCCTTAATTTAGAGTTAATGATATAAAATAAAATGAACAGATCAGCGATTTCACTATATGCTCATGGGGCACAAAAATTTTCAATAATAAAAAGTGAATACTTATATTATTTTGCAAATAATGGAGTTGAGATAGCCATAACGTATTTAATCAAACTTCCACTGCGGGCTAAGATTAGCCGATATTGTTCTAATATTATTTAACTGAATATATTATGCACTCGTGTTCTGTCCATATTTTTGTTCAAAAAATAAAATCAAGAACTGCCAATGTAGGAAAATTGTAAATATCAATTAACATCCACGTTAATTAGCTTAAGCAGCTGTGATTTATAAGCTGGTTGATTTACCAGAAACACTATCTGAGAGAAGACTTGTCGACACATGCATCTTCCCCGCTTTGCAAAATTGCAACTCTCTCAGCCTCGACTCGTGAAAACAGCTGGCTGGACCAGCACGTCTAGCACTTTAATAGTTTGATATATTTGACCAGTAGGTAGATGATTTTGTAATATCAGTTGTATCGAATGAGTAACTTATTATATAAGTTGATTTTTGTTGCATACTTGCTTTTGGTATAAATCAAAGGTTATTTATTATCTGCTTGGATCAGCAAATTACAGATTTTTTCAACGAATTACTTTTTGTAATTCGTTGGCTTAGATAGTTAAACTAGAACATCTTGTATATACAGTTGTTTCACAGTAACCAAACAAAACTTTGTTCTCTAAACATCTACTTGTAAACAAATTATATCTGAAGAATGAAGCGACGAAATATAATAGATGATCAAACGAACTCCAGGAGTGAAGTTCGATCGTTATTATATGAGTCGCTTCATTCGAAGATATAATAATATAACAACCCTCCCTCCCAAAAAACCAAACACTGTGACACAAGTTGTGGTTTCCACCCAAATGCAAAGTTTTGTTTAAAGGTTCATAGGTACAGACTCTAAAAAATGAAGCGAATGTCAGCTACAGTGGTGAAGTGAACTCGGACGGAAATCGTTTTAAATAAGAGAATCAAATGAATTACTCTTAAATGCGTGCATCGTCTGCCTGGCGAATTAAGGACTACTACTTGTAAACAAATTATATCTTCGAATGAAGCGACTCATATAATAACGATCGAACTTCACTCCTGGAGTTCGTTTGATCATCTAATATTCCTTATTCTTTTTTAATTCTTTCATATGCATTTAAGTTGGGCAACCATATTCTAAAACTATTCCAAATTTCAAGTCGATAGCTTGAGTTGCTGAGATATACAGGTGTGACAGACAGACAGACAGACAAAGCGGCACCATAAGGGTTCCTTTTTTACCATTTTGGTATCGGAACCCTGAAAACGGACAAAATAAGGGTCACTAGAATTTTTTTTTCTTCGGTTATACTAACACATCACTTCTTACATCTTGTTTATGACTACGTTTTTTTTCTGCTAGACAAATGTTATAAGTATGTAATGTAAAAAGTGGTTACGAAGTTATACAGTTATACAGTCTAGAGGCCATTCAGGAAGGCCTAGCCATAAATAATTTTTCTAGGATCCCTTAACTCAACAGAAAAAAAAGAAACCCATCTCACTAATAGAAAAGTTATCAAGTTGGAAGTGATATCAAATGTATATGGACCCTTGAACAAGTGAAAATTTCAAGCTTCTTAATCAACACATCAAAAGACAGTCATTTATATACCTATCTTTTTTGTAATTTGTGGATTGCGTTGGGGTTGCATGATCATTAAACACTGTTTTTAAGACTTAGTAAGACACATCATGTAATTGTTGGCATTCCCAAATAAATAAAATAAATAATAAATAAAATATCTCCATACGTTTTCGAACCAAATCCTATGCGGTAATTTCCATTGACCTGAAGAAGCTACTTAAAGCTCAAGAAAAAGAAAAACTTTAAAATCATTAAAAAGCCAAGCCAATTTAAAGTGCAGTTTCCAATTAAGTTTTTTACAATCAAAAGGGCAAAAGTTTGTAGCAAGTATAGCGCGTTTAGGATAAGCTATGACCTTATATGACGGTTAATTTCTGCTCGTGGGTGACAGGCGGAGAACCAATGAACGATTTGCTCGCCTCCCTCCACATGCCGCGTCACCCCCGCGACTCATTTTTCGATTTCTGCGCATTAGCAGTCAGAGCCCGAGTTATTTTGTCCGCCGTATAGGTTATCCTTTTCTTATGTTACAAGTGAGCAAACGAGCAAGTGGGCCACCTGATAGAAAATGGTCACCACCGCCCATAGAGCCCGCTGTCTTATTAGTGGCATAACTTGACACTAATAAAACAGTTAAATACGTTGCCCAAATGCCCACCCTGAGAATGGTGTCTCGTGTGCCGGTAATTTCGCTGGCTCCCTTACCCTTTGTGCGCGAGTCTCTTCCAGCCAACCCATACTTACCAATATGTGTTCAATGACTTCACTTATCCTAATTCCGTTTTCGTTTCGACATTTCCAGGTAACCACCTCAATGGCAGGAGTAGTGAAAGCTATGGACGCGGCGATGAAATCTATGAATCTGGAGAAGATATCGACATTGATGGACAAGTTTGAGAGCCAGTTTGAAGACCTTGATGTTCAGTCTTCGTATATGGAGAATGCCATGTCCCAGACGACCACCACGACGGTGCCGCAAGGAGATGTCGATAATTTATTACAGCAAGTTGCTGATGAGGCAGGGTATGCATGCATATTCACTATCATTTTATTAACCATAAAACATCTATTCCTGGTCCATAAAACATCTAGTCCTGGAGAAGACTCCACCCCAGTTTTTCGGCATATAGTTTAGTACAATGTACAAATTTGTACTATCACGGTCTTTCGCGCCTGAACAAATAATTTTTTTCGCTTTAGGCTGCTCGCACACGACCGGGAATCGGTGATAGTTTTTTTTTGTCAGCATTATGCTCTGACGTGTGTATCGCGTGAATCTTACGTCCTTTTCGCCCACCGATTGTCGGTCGTACGTATGCAGGCAGCCTTAATCCTACGGAGGCGCCGAGCCATGCCCCCTTTAAGTTTTCAACCCAGCCATGCCCCTTTTAATGAAAAAATTACACAGCACTTCACAGCTTGTTACGTATCCTGTGTATAGCGTGCCCAGGATGCACTATAAACATACCAATTTTCAAGTTTTTAAGTGTCCCCGTTTTTAAGATAGAGCTAAAACAAAAATCGCCTAGTAAAACAGGTCTTTAGTATGGGAGCCCCCCCTTTATTTAACTTTTTTTTGTTTTTAGTATTTGTTGTTATAGCGGCAACAGAAATACATGATCTGTGAAACGTGATCGTGTTAACTGTTCTTGAGATAAAAAATGTTGTATATTTATTTCTTTTTATAATTCCCCCCACCCCTCACCTTTGTACCTGCGATTCCTTGAGGCCCAAGGACAAGTTTGTAATGGTTCTCCTTTTCAAAATATAACTTTATAGTAATAAAAATAAAAAAAAAAACTCCAAAAAAATATTAATTATTTATTTAAATAATTAAAAATTGAGATCGGGCAAAATATTTTTTTGAACATTATTCTATATGCTGTTAAAACACATTTCAAAAATTTATATGAAGAATTCATTGACTGGCCCTGGATTCCGAGATTTTTCAGTTTTTATGCCTTACAGCACTCCACTAATACAAAATGTTTAATTAAAACTTTTATACAGTTTGGTAATAAACTAGAGGTGGAACTTCCTATTAAGCAAATAGGTTGCCTGTGTCAGGAGGCTCCGCTCTTCCTTCAAATAAATATGTTGGCTGGTGCCCAAGTATCTGTCTGTGTGTCAGTGATGAATGTATGACGTAAAATGGTGTGTGTATGTGTGAGTGTGTGTATGTGTGTTTGAGTATGAGTAGTGCTAACCATTGTATGTATTGTTTTTTTTTTCAGCCTGGAGCTAAATATGGAGCTTCCAACGGGAATCCCAAGCACATCAGTCGGAGCAACCACAGTCGTGTCCCAGGAACAAGACGAGCTCACTCAGAGACTCGCCCGGCTGAGGCAGGCCGAGTAACAGTAAGCCGCCACCTTAACTTTAAGATATTGTACAGAAATTATGGTTATTGTATTGTTAAGGTTGAGCTCCTAATTAAAGTCAGGCCAGCGTAAGAAGTTTTGATAGCTGACAAACGTGAAAAATTATGATCTGCAAAGAAAAATGAACCCTGTGTGTTGATGTATTAGGTCGGCCACACACTCGTCGAGTGGCGTGGGAAGTAGCGAGGAAAGGAGGCAGAGACGTAGTGTGGCCGCGTTAGGGTCCGCGCAGACCGACCGGCAAAATGCACGCGCATGCTCGAACATGCGCGAGCGGTCCGGAGGCAGTTTCTCAGGGTTGCCATGCCGTGTTACTAATTTGTAGCGATAATTCAACACTGGGACGTGCATGCGTGAATGTGATGGACTGAGAAATTGTAATTATGCACTTTTAGCGGAAGAGGAAGAAACAGAAAGCCCAAAATTCGGCAACATGCACTGCAGTGTTTTTGCAAACGAACGCAAAAAATTTCAATTACGAATATGAAATTACGAAAAAAGTGTGATTCGGTCTTAACATTTTACAAAATACTCCTTATGGAGTTAATTACAAATTGTAAAAATATGCAAATATGATATATTTAGCCCTAAATCTTTCAAGCAGGCAACACAGCGACCTTGCGTCAAACGCATGCTCGAGCAGCCGCGAGCAGTTTTTATGCCTCTCAGGCAATTTTGCATTTTATTCCTATTATTATAAAGTCCATTTTGCAATGTTATCATCAAAACTGCTCTCGTCTGCTCTGGCTTTTGGTGTGCGCGGACCCTTACTCGTCGCTCCCTGTTTTGTCGGTTTTTTGGGCGCGAGTCAAAGGACTGGCAATATGAGCGCGAGTAGCCAGCCGCATACGCGCGCGAATCTCGCGAGGACGATTATACAATAATTTATACTTATTGCGATAAATTGATGTCATACACCAACTCCTTTAGCACGGCGTATATTTCTATTTAAGAAATTGATATAGGTAATTCGCTTTAAATATATAGCGCGCATCCTGCCACAGTTTGGACGTCCATCGTGTAGCAATGGCAAGTAACCTAGTGCGGAACATCGCGATTAATCGCGCGAGTAGAGCAGTATGTGTCAGAGAGAGCAACATCAGCGCGAAGGGCATGGTGTGGCGGGCCTATATTAGTGGCTTTCTGACTTATCGGTAGCTATGCAGCAGCGGTACGATATTTGTCAACTTGCAGCAATATCACCCCGCTTCCGCGCGTGTCTAGCCAATTACAAACACCCATTGAAACGCAGGCGCTTGGTAAGCCTGCGATGTCGCATGCGTGCTGCAAGCCAACAAATATCGTACCACTACTACATCGCTGGCGATAAGTCAGAAAGCGGTCTAAGGAAATGTCAAAACGGACTTCTAATGATGGGCTTACTTAAGGAGCTAAAATCTTTTTCGTCTTTCAAGATAGTGTACCACACAGTTGTATCGTAACGAACGCCGAACAGGTTTCTTTACGTGGGAGAGTATAGGTAGCGGAAGGCTGAACTGTAATTTTAAATTTTGCTCTCCTTTTCAAAGGTTTAAGTTCTAATTTCTGGCATTATTCTAGACATGTTGGATTTGAGCGGCCTGGAGTAAAATTTCGTAGTGCCGACATCTATTTTTGAATTCCTAGGCAGAATTCAAAAATCGATGTCAATTTAATTGATGTCCAAAATCCCTCACACCTTTGATAGCAAAATTCAGGAATAACGATATTGGATTTCTCAATCTATCTATGAGTTTCGTGGGTGTGCCTAAACTGTTATAGCTAAGTATGTGGATACAACTAGATACATCAACAAAATTATTTGTTAGAATAGTATAAGCTAACAATAATTCGTTAAGCTTTTTACATAGAGTATGTAAGTCAGTGTACATTGCAAAAAAAAATCACTTTGACTAATTAGCAGGGTTGGCCTGGATAATTATCGTGATAATTATCACGATAATTACGTGTTGATAATTATCATTGATAATACGAGTAACTGTTATTGTACAAAACAAAACGAAATAATATATATGTGTATCCAAACGAACGCCAAATGTCATTGATCTACAGGGGAATTCCCCTCACTGTTATTTGTTTTCGTGAACTGTAGTTTGTGCGCTGCGAAATTAAATAAAGAAAAACATTATGCCTAGAAAACTTAATCCAATATGGTCAAAGGTTGACTGCATTAAAACTAAAAATAATGGTTTATAGGCTAGATGCAAGAAATGTAAAAAAGAAATGCAGGGAATCTTGCGATAAATGAAAATATATACGTAATTTGATTTGATAGGTAGATAATTATCGGATAATTATAAGAGAAAATAATTATCTTGATAATAGCCAACCCTGCTAATTAGCAGAGATTGTTATGAATACAGCAGAATTTTATTTCATGTATATTGACGATAATTGTTTTGTTTGTTATTCGTCCGTAGCGATATGATAAACCGAAATCAATGCGGATAAACTCGTTATATGCAGGTATTGCCCGTGGTCCACCCGCGTGGTTCACGTGGGTGTACCACGGGAGATTTTTTTCATGATAGTCTGATTTTGGAGTCAAATTTTAGTTTGTTACTCAGGACATTGTTGGTCGTCCCATACAAATCACAGATATTTGTATGGGAAAGCAAAGAAAACCTCGTTTCTCGACCCCAATCCCCAAATTCTGAGTATCTGTCTCTATGGCTCAGCGAAACATAGTGGTGCTTGGCCTCCTAATTAAAGCACGCCACGCTTCCCTGTTCTGTGCCAATCCCGTCCAGTCGTTTAAATCCTTGGCGACTTCATCCTTCCATCGGTATCTTGTCCTGCCAACAGGGCGGCGCGGCGGGCGTCTGCGTTTGTCCGAACATACGAGTAGTCTAGGATCAGTAGTTTTTGAGTTGTAATTTTATTGAAGATAAGATCTGATCCATGTCACAATAATATTGCATTGTCATTCGATTTACATATTGATTGTACATGTTTCTGCTTGTCAATACAGAGTATTCATTTTGCACAGTATGACTATCAAGAATAAGCATTCTCACTGGTTATAACAGTAGGACATTCCAGTATGTCAACTGAAAAGTACCCGACGCCCTCTCTGCCATCCTCCCAACGTGGCCAAGCCAGCGAAGTCGTGAAGATTTAATTTCATCAATGTTCTAAATCTGAGTAACATACGAAAATTTGACCAGGGGTCAAAAACGACCCCGGAATAAGTTACTTACAGGTTTTGAAAAAAAACCTCAAAAAAGTGTCTCAAAAGTTATCGCACCTCTATTTGAATGAATTGTTTATTTTTTTTTTATTTCGTGTAAAATATGTTTAATATAATTTTTAAATATTGAATTATTATTTTATTTTCCCAAAATTGCAGACCGTGGGTTTTATACCAAATAACGACCTAAGCAGGATGGTAATGCTTGTCTACCTCTCGGGAACATGTCGCACTATACGCAAACAAAAGTGAGACCTATAGGGTCCGCGCAGGCCGACCGCCAAAATGTTCGAACATGCGCGAGCAGCTCGGCGGCAGATTCTCAGGGTTGCAATGGCAGGCATGTTACTAATTTGTAGCGATAGTACGTGAGTGTGATGGACTTGGTGGAATAGGAAGAAGCAGAATTAACTTTTCTTATAATTTACTATTTAGAAGAATTTAATTTTTTCGTAACATGAAAAAGAAATAAAAACTAAGAAAAATTTCCATTACGGATATGAATTTACAAAAAAAGCGTGATTCGGTCTTAACAATTTACAAATTACCCCTTTTGGAGTTAATTACAAATTGTGAAAAATAATATTTAGCCCAAAAACGGCCAAGCAGGCAACACTGCGACCTTGCGTCCGAACGGCTTTCCAAATGATTCCTCCCGCCGCCTGAATGATTTATTAAAGTATCAAAAGACTTTCATACCAATTTATTAAAAATACAGTGAATAAAGTGTGATGTGTGTGTTGAGTGTTACAGACCCAAATAAAGACATGGCTTAAAGGTCTAGTCACCAAGCCAATAAATATTACAAAAAAAAAATAATAATCCGAACGGCTCAAAGATTTTGGAAACTACGCCAGGGGGCGTTTATAGATATGCCATATACTCGACAAAAGCGTGCCACGTAAAATGACCATGGCGGTGTTTAGTAGTGCTGTCTAACTTGTAATCGATATTTTATCGATATGCGGGCTGGCAGACGACGTCGGAGACGTACAAGTAGACATAGATGGATAGATTGCTGACAGACCAGCTCACTCGCCTCGCAATCAGTACTTTTATCTCCTAGTACTATAACTCTAGCCCGTACGTCTATTGAAATAAGAACGGTATAAAGTTCAATATGTCAAGCTTGATGATGTGTAAGGGCTTATGAACCGAAGGATGGGCAGCAGCATCTTTCTGTTAATCGTATCATCTTACATACTGCGGTCACCAACAACAGCGGTCGCAAGCTGCAACGCTTATAAGCGTGGTGACTAGGGTAAATCCCCTCCAAATAACCAAGCGTTTTTTTTTTTAATGGAGCGTTCCCCTGTCCTGCAGTGGATGTTTTATGGGATGTTATGATGATGATAAAAAAAATTGTATTATAATAATAATTATGTAACTCGAGTTTCATATTTAATATTATTACACAATGTAATTTTTGTAAATGTAAGTTAAATGTAAGTTTTGATATAAAAGCGCTAGCATTGCTCGTAGAAAAACATTATATACAAAATCTCGTTTAATTAATTTGTTTAAACAGGGTGTTCCAGGGAACCTATACCAGCGAATATACCTCAATACCTATTCAATTAAACCCCATCCAAGGTCCGCCAACTCCAGACCTTCACTAGTACAAGTTTCCTGAGACACCCTGTATAGGTTTCATACCAAAATTCAGGAAATTACAGTAAGGCCTAATATGAAATAAAACAAAAAACTGCTGAACCCATTTCGATAAAACTTTTTATTTGAAAGTTTATATCTAACATTAAACATTATATTTTACAAAAAATAAATAAAATTTTCAACTAAGCATAGTTGAGCGTAACCAACACAGGATTAATCGGCAAGACGAGTTTTGAGGAGGTGCCAGGGGATGGATCTGTTATCATACTCTTATGTGCTGTAATACATGTTCCATCAGAAGTAGACAATAATTCACCATCTACTTCTGATGGTACCATCAGAAGTAGATGGTGAATTATTGTCCACTGTGCAAGGCCCAGGAACCGAACTTTGTATATGGAAAACACAACGTTTCTTTTAATAGTATCTAGCGGTTTGCCCCGGAATTGCAAGGAAAGAATACAAAACTCACATAACATACAAAAATCACATAGAAAAGAAGCACTTTCAGAATTTCCTTAAAGTTAGGGTTATTCTCCTATTTACTTATTTTTGGACCCTGTTGTAGCTGCCATGTGTGCTCCATCTCGACTTTTCATCATGTATAGTTGAAATGAAATATAACCATTAGCCAAACACATTATTATACCTGTTGATAGTATACTACTTTACAAATACAAACAGTGAGGGTACAGCCCCATCACGTAATTGTATTTTATTCAGGGTTCTGTTAAAACACGATTCCTCAAAATGCTTTGAACAAATAAATGTGTTTTGTAAATTTGTGTTTATGTTATCTAAACCGAAAATATCGGTCCATTTCTTTCTAGAAGCTTCATTTCGTGGGAATCTACAAGAAAGGGTTAGACATATTATTAAATTCCTGTACATTTAATCCATAATATTGTTCGGACTGCTGCTGCACAAAGCTATGTGATCGAAGATGTAACATGCTCACCTACCCGTTCCTTCTAGCCTTGAAAAGATCCACATTATATTTTTCGGGGAAAGATCGGCAGAGAGGTAGTTCCACTCCTTAGCATATTTAAAAGAGCCCGTGGGTTTTTATTGTCGCTTCTTTTTTTCCCACCATGTCGCCACTTTGAATAAGAGGTATGTCAACGACAAAGAGATGGGACCCCAACCCACTTCTATTCCCACGTTGGAGGAAGGGGGATGGTGGTATCAGGTCGTGCGATTCAGAAGCTCACTTAAACAGGCTACTTTACTCACTTACTTTACTTATATGAGAATTTGAGAATATTGTAATATCGATATCAGCTGCGCTTGATTACATCACTATGTGTTTATATTGATGTAAACATTTTTCAATGAAATAAAGCCGATAGCGGCTTGAAAACATAAAATAAATATCAATTAGTTTACTTTATAGTTGAATACCGCTACACCTAAAAATTTGATCAGACAAATATGTGAAATAGTAGTCAAAAAGGGAAATAAACATCAACTGACTTGTGTATAGATAATTGTGGGTTGTTCTTGTTTCTCCTTGCACCACACCACACAATGGAACACTTAGGCATCCTGCCAAAGCCTATATAAAGAAATCAAATTATATAAAATACTCTGAAACTAATTTCTTTGTTTACAATAATAAAATCGTCGAACACTTGTACACGGATCTGACAGCCCACGTACTGTCGTATACCGTTTATCAAAATGGCGAACTGGCGACAAAGAAGCTGCCGTTATTCATAATCTAAGCGACAAAGCGTTATCGGAAAAAAAAGTTTCGACACTGATAAAATATTGTTGTACTTTTTCAACCTTTCTAAACAAAGATTAGTTAGAAAGAAATAGCATTAACTTTATCAGTTAAGTTTTCCATAGACAATAGCTTCAGGTCCTTTAGAAGCGCAGCGTTTTTCTTACGTCAATGGAACGGCTGCTCGTGCGTGTGTGCAATTTTGAATTTTATTTCTATTTGCAATGTTATTAAAAACTGCTCTTTGTCTGCTCTGCCTTTTGCTGTGATGGAAATGCTTGTCTACCTCTCGGGAACATGTCGCACTATGGGGTAAATTTATGGGCTTATAGATTTAGGACTCCTTGCTTAAATAATACTCAATTTATATTTTAAATCAGGTATTTATTTTTGTAATTAATTATTTACCTCTATAAAACAATGAAAAAAAAACAAGCACAAGTAATTATTACGAGTTTTAACATTAAACTCTTAACTAGAAGAAATATGAGAAAAATTGTAGTGTGACTACTTTTATCCTTACAACTAAAAAAATGCGGGCTCCTTTTGAGTTAGGGTGCTGGCTGCCATTTCGGTATGATTTGCTCATGACTCATACTATGTCCTATGTTCAGGCCGATACGAATCGATTTGATCCTGACAAATTTTGTCATATGTGGCTGCGTTAAAGTATAATGTCAAAAAAAGAAAGGTACTATAGTCTGACCGCTACCGATAGGTATGCTCACGGCGAGACCAGGGGGAGGGGGGCATCGCTCGTCCCCGCTCCCGGCGGCAACTTATTCTTGCTCTTCCTTCCCACTCCCCCACCTCCCCGCCACTACCGGTTGCGGTCAAACTATAACGCCGGCTCCACAAGTTGGTCCCAACGCTGCTACCAACGTTGGACCGTAAAATTGGTGAGGCGTACACACGTTGGCTATTATACTAGTTCCTTTCCGTCAGAGCCAACGTGAAGACGTCCGATACAGAAATCGAAGTTGCTGGAAAAAATATGAAAACATCGGAAAAAAAAATAAAAAAACGAGAATATCGTCTGTCGATGATCCAGACCGAGTCGAATAGATTTTGTGGCTGAGGAAGCCATTTTCGCTCGACACACGCATTCGATGTTGCAACAAGACTGAGCAAATCGCCAACGTGTGGACAGATCGCCAACGTTGGCACAGATTCCTTTGATAAAACCGACACGAGCCGGCCAACTACCAACGTTGGCCCCAACATTGGGACCAATGCCATTTTCTAGATCCACACGTTGGACGAGTGGCGTTGGGGCCAACGTGTGGAGCCGGCGTTTTTTCATGTCTGCCTTTGTGGGTGCTGTTCAGAATACTTCTGAAGATGTAGAAAATCGAAGAGGCAGACATGCAGGGCTCTGCATTATCACGGGACGTAGTAATAATCTTTTTCATTTTGAAGAACAGTTTTTTTTCCAACGCAGAGACCATTTTCTGTGGTCCTTCAAATGGGATCAATCCAGTGTGCCAAGCCAAGTGTACATTCTATACAGCGTGTAACGGAAAGGAGTGAATCTGCCCATGAAACTGAACAACTTTTCTCAAGGAAAATAGGACGTAATACGAAAAATCAAATTTGACCTCCCATACAAAATGCGCTATCAGCTGATGCAGTTTCTAAAGGTCAAAAATTTATTTTCGTACTTCGACCTGTGTTCCTTTGGAAAAGTTGTTCAGTTTCATGGGCAGATTCACACCCTTCAGTATTATCACACCATTCCGTTACACGTTGTATACACGTTTTTAGATAATGAAAAAAAAGAATCCTACAAAACAAAGGGGTATGGATGTCTGTCTGTCAATGAGGCAGACATGATCAAAGCATGTAGAAATTTTGGCATCCAGCACCCTAACATATTATACTCTACTACAAGGTGTAACAGAACGGGTATACCAGGATGTGATTCTGCACTTATAACTACTGAACAACTTTCTTTAAGGAACGTAGGTCAAAATACGAAAAAAAAAAATTACCTCATACTAAAAGCGCTATCAGCTGATTCAGTTTCTATGGGAGGTCAAATTTTTTTTTCGTATATCGACCTATGTTCCTTAGAGAAAGTTGTTCAGTTTCATGGGCAGAATCACATTCTTCAGGGTTGGTATACCCTTTTTGTTACATCCTGTATGATAGTATAAAGCTGGTTTTGTGATACCTCTGTTGCACTTACAATCACATACATCGTATATTACGTCCCAATCGTTTAAAATCAGGACTCAAATTGCACCGATTGATTCGTATCATAAATTGAAAAAAGTTTTATTGCAATACCAGTTAATCCCTTTGGGAGCAACTCTGGGTTTTGAATCGGCCATCAGTTCATGATATTCAACTAATGCAATAATGTAGTTATACCAAAACGCCAATGCTCCTCAAGTACGGAGTGATAATACACTCCCAGACATATACGAGTATATGCATATGCCTTGCATTTTATGTTTTGACAATCCCTAGCTAAAATAAATGATAGATTTGTCAAAAAGTTTTGGCAAATGAGCCAGCTTCAATATTGTATCGTGATTGCATAAAATAATTTGCTCAAACGTGCATTATTTTATTTGAGGCTAGGGTCCATTAAAACTCAGAATGTGAGGTGGGGGCCGATAGATGTGTCTGGAAGTGTATGCAAGCGAGAACGCATTATCAAGTTTACTTCATCTTGTAAAGAATAGTGCGTGCTCTTTCACTCTTTTTAATACTTGGACTAATAGGAGCGTTGAATTGAGATATAGTATAAATAGTATAATACTGTATGCCTTTGCTGCCGGCTTAGCAAGTTGCAGTTGTCAGTTTATTTAAGCCCATCGATTATAGAACCAAAAACGGGTCCAAATACGAAAAAATCTTTTTAACCTCTCATAGAAACTAAATCAGCTGATAGCACAATTTGTATGGGAGGTAAATTTTTTTTTGTCGTATTTCGACCTGTTCCTCAGGGAAAGTTGTTTAGTTTGATGGTCAGAATGTCATCCTTCAAGGGTGTGTGTATTTATTAAGACCTCATTGAGAACTATATCTGGTATAGCTGTCTTTAAATAAAAGCTTCATGCATGTGTTCTAATAGTTCTACTTCGTTTTTTAATTGCTTTAAGCATCTTTTGCATTGTACTTTAGTTAGACACATTTCTAGAGCATTGTGGATGACTTATTGCACAATGCACATATAACTCATGAATAGTTGTATATTCAAGGTAACAGAAATTGCATTGATATGTTGGTAAAGTTTCTGTGATCTCCATGCTACTGTTAACATCTTCCAAAATTGAGTTGGCACTTGAACTAATGCTATTTTCGTTTTCAAAAGAATCATTAGTTTTGTCACAGCCTCGGATATCATGTACACGAAAATTTGTAACACCAGTGCCATTCAAATCGAGGTTATCTCCCAAAATTTGTTCATAATCGTTTGAACAAATTTGACTTGAAATTCAATTGTGTTAACCAATGTCTAAATAGTCTAAGGAAACTATTGTTTCTCTTTTCACTCCTAGTGTTATTTGTGCATCTTTATAATTTTCCGAGCTTTGTTCTACTGTTACAATATTTTCAACTTCTTGTTTCATTGTAATTTTCATAAGTTTAATACCCTTGATAAAAATGCAAAAAGGCATCGTGCTACCGTTGCAATGGTCATTAGTCGAATATTTTGAACAGACAGCCGTTTATAATAAATGGAAATTACCTTACAACCTAAACATATGGCAATAATATGACTTAGTTGAGTGAATACTATGAAGGAACTGTGTTAATGTGTTTGTACACACGGCTGCTTGTAGGTAGAAACACTTGAACCTTGAGCACATGCCAATTCAAAACTTCGTCCCTTGACGATAGAGTAGGTTATTGGTTGGATGCTAATCACTGCCAATTTGACAATTCATCCAACTAATATTCTACTCTATTGTCAGTACACCAAATTATGAATTCGACTGTACCGAAATAGTATCATATCGATATATAGAAAATTTAGTGTAGACACCCTAGTTTCAGGCGTTTCTAGCTTAGCGCTGGTTCAGCTTTTACGTGCTTGCTGCGTGTGTAAATGGACGAATAATTGAAAAAGACTGACAAGAATACATAACCCGGAAAAGTATAAAACTCTCTGAAACTAGATGGCGCTGACAAATAATTTGGAAAATTATTATGGTCTACAAAGTATCCTACTCTAAACCTTTTTTATTGTCAATGGGCTTACTCTTGGCCTCGATATAGTCTTGAGGTCGACGAGCTTGCCTACAAGAAGCCTATTCACTCGCGACTTCAACAGATTCGGTTTATATAAACTCGGGAACACAGGCGCAGGCAGAGAATTCCTTACAGTCGTGCGCATTATAAAAGATGTTTCAAAGCGCTTTGTGCGAATGTGCGGAATATCAACCAAGTATGGGTGATATCCTGCGGTGCGTCTGGACTCCCAATGGTAAAAGGGGGATGGTGGAATGAGCTCATGGAGCTCTTGAGAACACTCTCCGAAGTACAATCTGTAAAAGACCGACAGACATGCAACCTTGCGACGGTGGGCCAGGCTGTGATGGTTTTCACTTTTCACCAGCATCTCATCACGACTAATAACTTTCCAGATTATTTCTGAGCATCATCTTGTTTTATACTTTTCCGGGTTACGATTTCTATAAAGGGATAGTTAGTTGTTTCCTATAATTCATCCATAGTTTGTACAGCCCGCGGCACAAAAGAATGATGCTGACCGTTATTGCACTCTCAAAAAACGAGTCGCGGGGTTGCTGGGGGCAGGGCGTGCGAATCGTGATTTGTTCCCCGCCAGTCACCAATGCGCAGAAAATAACGGTCAGCATCGTTACTCCACGCCGGGGATTATACAGTGTGTATGGTTGTTAGGCGTCCCCGTTGTCGGTGGTGTTGAAAGATATCTGGTAGAAGATCCAGTCCTCGAGGAATGAAGGCACGAAGGCCTGGCTGCGGGAGAACTTTACCGGTGGCTTCAGCTTCATCAGCTCTTGTTCGTACAGCTCCAGAGACTCGGGGGACGTGGCGCCGTTACCCTATAGAGGGGGGGGTCAGATGTTTCAGAATCGCCATAAAGACAGCTAAGCGTGAGAGCAAGACGGGTAGACCGGTCCCTTATAGTCTTATATCGCCAAATTGCACCAAATTTTTTCCAGGTACTAGTTAGGTACATAGCTCTCAATTTTTGATAGGAGCCAATTCTTGAATTTCAAAAAATTTTCATAGAAAATTAGTACCTGGAAAAAATTTAGTGAAATTGTATGGCGTGTCTACGTGAAACAGCTAACTGACCGCACTAGGAGCGATACGTGTCTCTGTCGCACTAATATCCAACGCATCGCTTCGTCATGCTTTTACACTGCTGTCATGCTTAGTTTAATTCATCATCATCATGACATCCCAAGAAACGTCCACTACAGGACAGGGAACTCCATCCAAAATTTCAGCTTTTGTCACCACGCTTGTTAGCGTTACGTCTGGCACCATGGACCGCGGTTGTTAGTGACCACAGAATGTAAGATGACACGATACACAGAAAGATACTGCTGCCCATCCTGTGGGTCATGAGCCCTTAGTCGCCTCTTACGACACCCACGTGTAGAAATGAGTTGGTAGTATTCTTTGCCGGCACCACATGGGGCAGCAGATTAGCTTAGTTAGAGTGACAGAAGTCCGTTACGGCAGTGGAGCGATGCATAAGATATTGGAGCGACAGAGACACGTATCGCTCCGTCTTACTCTCAGGCATATCTTTGTCCTGCTGTAATTTTTTTTTTATTACTAGCCTATACAGTCCCGCTGCTGGGCAAAGGCCTCCCCCATACGTTTCCATTCCTCCCTATTAGTTGCGACTATGGGTCACTGGTCTCTAAAAGCATCCAGATCATCTTTTAGAGATCATCCTGGTCTCTAAAAGCATTCTAAACAAGTTATTTTTTTTCCATAACACAGTATGAGCAAACAAACTTTATGGACGATAAAAAGAGAAGAAGAAAAATATTCGCACTATTTGCATTGTATTCAGCTTGTTACGACGTGCATAAACTATTTTTTTTTTCAATAAATAGGTATGGGGCATATTTTTCACAAATTCATTTGATCCCTAAACTAGGCAAAACCTATGGTCATATGATTAGGGGCTGTGGCGGGCGCTGCCTAGGGTGCGGTGGCCATAGTGACGAGCGAGCTGCTGTAGCGTTGACGCCGAGCGGTAAGACCGAACTTGTTTGATCTTACCGCTACCCGCGCATTAGATCGCTTAATAATAGTGCGGCCATAACGCGCGGATAGGAACGTTTGAAAATTACACGTGCTATCTCGCTCAGTCCTATCGCGTTAGGCTTCCGGATTACGCTGTGTTCCAAATTGTACAAACGCTGCTAAAAGCGTATACAGTACTGACGGACGGTCCAAATTGATTTTGCACGCTCACAAAGCTACCACTGCTTTAATGGCTCTAGTCAATTTGGAATGGATTTAAGCGCGCTCACGTGTTCATCTGTCAAAATGTCAGTTTTGTTTTTAATTTCTTTAACAAAGCCTAAGCGAATGCCTCAAAAATTTGCGCCAAATCCACTCTCATTTCCATTAGAGACCAACTCATTAAACTTAAAACTTGAGAAACGTCAGCTGGCTGCAAATGTGTGGGATTTTATATGTGTCAAATCTATTTTGACATTAGCGCTTTCACTGCTCCACCTATTTGACTAAAGCACTGATAGCAGTAACGATGACGTCATCAATGACGTAAGGCGGTGAACGAGCGAGTGCTTTAGAGCACGCTTTTGGTCAATTTGGACCGACTTAAGCGCGCTCACAGTGCTTTAAAGCAGTCTGTTAGCGCAAAATGGAACGCACAGTTAGTCACCACACTATGGACGCAAAGACGTGTTTCATATCTTATACTATTAAACGAGCAATATTTGTATAATATATATTTGTAATCAAATTTTACGCGAGCCGGATTTGAACCTGCGACTTTCGGCGTACCGTGCCGACCAAGGATGTATCACTTTCTTGCGAGGGACCTCCATACTAAAATGTATGGATTTTGATCAAATCCTAAAAAAGTAAAATGTTTATCTTTCTCTTTAAGAAATATGTGACATGGGACTAATAAATGCTACTACCACCTGATTAAATTTATTTTTGACATTTAGACAGCAGGTGTCACTGTTAAAATTTTGCTCAGTCCCATTCGTATTTGAAACGTACTCTTACTACAGTACGGAATATCTTTCATCGCTTTGTCCTGCCCCCCCTCGCTGCTGTCGTTTTAATCAAGCTACATAACATACACACACATGTTTACACAAATGTTTACCTTGGGCGGGGATCGAACCTTCGACCTACAGCCACAGATGAAATAATAGTAAACGAACGTTTACAGATCCGACATTCTCAGGCGGGGTGCCGACAAATTTCAACATTATGTTCTAAGCATAAAGTCGATACTTGCAGTGTACCGCTTAGGACACGTTTTCAAATCGCGAGTGATCGCGGACAGGTGGGCTAAGACGGGTCAGGATTGTCACTTTATGAGATACTGAGCAAGACGCAAGTAGGTATGTAATATTGTTCAATCAAACATACAAATGCTTACTTAGCAATAGAAAATTTTGCAAGCGATAACAAAATACCTAGGTTGGCAAAAAATCTCTTTATCTATCTTTTGTTTTTACGAAATTGTTTATTTAAGTTTGTAATAGATAGGTATTACGTGAAATTTTTGTTCTTGCTTTGTTCGTTATGTCGGCGGCGGCATATTTGCTTTGAACTTAGGTAGGTACTTTGAAGCTGCACCGCCGGTCGCCGCTGCCGCCGCGCCAAATTATTTAAAGGTACCTACCTACCTGTTATAGGCTAAAGCCACGATCACACCTAGCTGAATTCAAAGACTAATTCGATATACATTGCTCGTTGAAGTAAGGATATTGCAATTAACATAGCCAAGCCTCCCAGCAATGTATGCCGAATTGGTCTTTGAATTCTGCTAGGTGTGATCGCGCCGTAAGTACCTACTATTTAGGTATTACTTTGCTTGCTCTATTCGATGTACCTACTTCTAGACGCAATAAAAGGGTGGGTATATGTGATATATTGTATCTGTATTATGCGTTATCTAAGAAACTGAACTTGTTCATGATGTCACTTTGCATAATAAAGCCTAGATACAGGTTATTGTCTTATTTCAATTGATTATGCAAAATTGAACCAAAACGTGCTAAAATATGGAAAAATATTGTTATTCTATTGTTTCTTGGTTTACAGTCTACACAAGTCACCTACCTATATACTAGTAGGTATTACCTAAAAGTTGAAGTCAAGAGCAGGTCAAACCAGACACTTGCAACGCGATCTTTCATCCCCATAAGCGATAAAAATAAGAACAATATAAAGTCCTTACTGTCAAGCTTGGCGTGCTCTTGGCTGTACCTATTAGTACCTAAGTTTAATTGAATTTCGGCAATTGTTGTAATAAGTTAGGTACCTAATCTGTTTCTTAATAAAAAGCTTTTGTAAATATAGGTAAACTTACTTAATGAAAAAAGTCGTAAATCCGGGGTATCACTAGTTTTTAAGCATCCATAGACGCAACAATATCCCTTTTTATTTTTATTATCCGTCGTTATTTTTAGCAAAATTGAAAGATGTAGGTCACAGAGCAGAAACAAAGTAGAGGTGCTGTAAGCAATGTAGCCTTGATGCAATCAATGTAGTCCTGACGTCACATACTCTATAGTCCTGATACTCCACGCTAGGAGCGCTGACATCAGTACGCGACCAATGAGTATATAATTACGCGACTAGTTCTCGTGGAGTGTGCACGTTACTGTTCCTCGGAGATCTTTATTTTAACGTGTTTCCCAGTGCGAAATGAAGTGTTGTATCATTGGATGTAAAAACTGCACGGATGTTTCAAATAAAATAAACGGAAACAGATTTACTTTCCACTCCTAAGTATTTTATTTGACATTTATTTATTTTTTATGTAGAATATTCTAGAACATTGAATTTAGTATACAATCCTGAATCGCGATGGCAATTTTCTTAATACCACCTAGTGACAAGTAGACGTACTTGGTAGGGACAGATTTCAGGGATGTACTCGAGAATAAAGTAAAACGGGGGCTCAAAAATTTTACGATCTTTGAACTTTTTTTTTTTGCGCATGCGCATTTATTTGCGGTGCACAGTGCGTACATAGCATCCATCATTGTTGCGGAAGGTGGCTATATATTTGTTTCATTTCTTTAACCATTTTTTATCCTTCGAGAAATACTGGCTTATTTATGAAGCTATTTTAAGCAATACAGCATTAATTCTTATCCATTAAAGTACCTTTAATACATGGTGCATTTAATATAGATCTGGCCCTTTACAGCATGTAGTTTAAATAAATATTTTCGAAGATATTACAGATTCAAATGCAGGGAAATAGCGGTTCCGGCGGTACCGGCCGGCGGGCCTGCGGCGTGTGCCTATTAAAAGCTGTAAACGTTGTGTCGGAGCCGGATTGAAGAATCCGCCGTATTACAATTTCGCGCCGCCGTATTAAAAAACGTCGCTGTTTTGCTTTGATTTCTTTGTTCAAAGATCGTAAAATTTTTGAGCCCCCGTTTTACTTTATTCTCGAGTACATCCCTGAAATCTGTCCCTACCAAGTACGTCTACTTGTCACTAGGTGGTATTAAGAAAATTGCCATCGCGATTCAGGATTGTATACTAAATTCAATGTTCTAGAATATTCTACATAAAAAATAAATAAATGTCAAATAAAATACTTAGGAGTGGAAAGTAAATCTGTTTCCGTTTATTTTATTTGAAACATCCGTGCAGTTTTTACATCCAATGATACAACACTTCATTTCGCACTGGGAAACACGTTAAAATAAAGATCTCCGAGGAACAGTAACGTGCACACTCCACGAGAACTAGTCGCGTAATTATATACTCATTGGTCGCGTACTGATGTCAGCGCTCCTAGCGTGGAGTATCAGGACTATAGAGTATGTGACGTCAGGACTACATTGATTGCATCAAGGCTACATTGCTTACAGCACCTCTACTTTGTTTCTGCTCTGTGACCTACATCTTTCAATTTTGCTAAAAATAACGACGGATAATAAAAATAAAAAGGGATATTGTTGCGTCTATGGATGCTTAAAAACTAGTGATACCCCGGATTTACGACTTTTTTCATTAAGTAAGTTTACCTATATTTACAAAAGCTTTTTATTAAGAAACAGATTAGGTACCTAACTTATTACAACAATTGCCGAAATTCAATTAAACTTAGGTACTAATAGGTACAGCCAAGAGCACGCCAAGCTTGACAGTAAGGACTTTATATTGTTCTTATTTTTATCGCTTATGGGGATGAAAGATCGCGTTGCAAGTGTCTGGTTTGACCTGCTCTTGACTTCAACTTTTAGGTAATACCTACTAGTATATAGGTAGGTGACTTGTGTAGACTGTAAACCAAGAAACAATAGAATAACAATATTTTTCCATATTTTAGCACGTTTTGGTTCAATTTTGCATAATCAATTGAAATAAGACAATAACCTGTATCTAGGCTTTATTATGCAAAGTGACATCATGAACAAGTTCAGTTTCTTAGATAACGCATAATACAGATACAATATATCACATATACCCACCCTTTTATTGCGTCTAGAAGTAGGTACATCGAATAGAGCAAGCAAAGTAATACCTAAATAGTAGGTACTTACGGCGCGATCACACCTAGCAGAATTCAAAGACCAATTCGGCATACATTGCTGGGAGGCTTGGCTATGTTAATTGCAATATCCTTACTTCAACGAGCAATGTATATCGAATTAGTCTTTGAATTCAGCTAGGTGTGATCGTGGCTTTAGCCTATAACAGGTAGGTAGGTACCTTTAAATAATTTGGCGCGGCGGCAGCGGCGACCGGCGGTGCAGCTTCAAAGTACCTACCTAAGTTCAAAGCAAATATGCCGCCGCCGACATAACGAACAAAGCAAGAACAAAAATTTCACGTAATACCTATCTATTACAAACTTAAATAAACAATTTCGTAAAAACAAAAGATAGATAAAGAGATTTTTTGCCAACCTAGGTATTTTGTTATCGCTTGCAAAATTTTCTATTGCTAAGTAAGCATTTGTATGTTTGATTGAACAATATTACATACCTACTTGCGTCTTGCTCAGTATCTCATAAAGTGACAATCCTGACCCGTCTTAGCCCACCTGTCCGCGATCACTCGCGATTTGAAAACGTGTCCTAAGCGGTACACTGCAAGTATCGACTTTATGCTTAGAACATAATGTTGAAATTTGTCGGCACCCCGCCTGAGAATGTCGGATCTGTAAACGTTCGTTTACTATTATTTCATCTGTGGCTGTAGGTCGAAGGTTCGATCCCCGCCCAAGGTAAACATTTGTGTAAACATGTGTGTGTATGTTATGTAGCTTGATTAAAACGACAGCAGCGAGGGGGGGCAGGACAAAGCGATGAAAGATATTCCGTACTGTAGTAAGAGTACGTTTCAAATACGAATGGGACTGAGCAAAATTTTAACAGTGACACCTGCTGTCTAAATGTCAAAAATAAATTTAATCAGGTGGTAGTAGCATTTATTAGTCCCATGTCACATATTTCTTAAAGAGAAAGATAAACATTTTATTTGAAATTGTAATACGGCGGATTCTTCAATCCGGCTCCGACACAACGTTTACAGCTTTTAATAGGCACACGCCGCAGGCCCGCCGGCCGGTACCGCCGGAACCGCTATTTCCCTGCATTTGAATCTGTAATATCTTCGAAAATATTTATTTAAACTACATGCTGTAAAGGGCCAGATCTATATTAAATGCACCATGTATTAAAGGTACTTTAATGGATAAGAATTAATGCTGTATTGCTTAAAATAGCTTCATAAATAAGCCAGTATTTCTCGAAGGATAAAAAATGGTTAAAGAAATGAAACAAATATATAGCCACCTTCCGCAACAATGATGGATGCTATGTACGCACTGTGCACCGCAAATAAATGCGCATGCGCATTTATTTGCGGGCGGGCGGGCGGTGCACAGTGAGTACATAGCATCCATCATTGTTGCGGAAGGTGGCTATATATTTGTTTCATTTCTTTGAGATGGACTTCCGCAAAGTAACGCCTGATTCTATTAACTACTTAAAAAATGGTTATTGTGGGTTATCCCTAAGAGATAGGCATCATATACCATCGCGGACTTTTTTGCAGACCTTTTGAAGGTGTACAATACATTATATGCAAAACATTAGTTTGATATATCTCGCAGGGTTCAGGCAGCGTTTGCAATGTAAGCGCAAAAAAATGTGTTTATTTACGACATCACATTAGAAATTGTAACGAACCGTAAAACGTATCCTACCTAAATGGACATTGTGACTGGAATTTATTTATTTTAATTCTGTATAATTTTGGCCATGAATGCGTGATCGTCTAAATTTAACACCTAAAAGACCCGTACATTGTGGATTAGTAATTAATTTAAAAAAATATTTGAATTGTGAAAATAATTAAGTAGAAAATGAAGTTAAAAGGTATTACACATACAAAATAAAATATTTGGAATAAAACATACCAATTCAGCCCACTAGCTTGTGTGTGATGTCAAACCGAGCGCGGCAGACTCGTCTCAACCGCGCGTCTCTTTCAATTTCTAGGTGACCTAGGTTTCCTAGATCTAGACCTTATAGTGGGAAGTAAAATTAAATTAAGCACGTGGTCTCTTCGTCTCGCCTTGCTGGAATGAAAGTGACTCAAAACCAGGGATAGGGTTTGGATGAAGACTTGAAAGTCTAGAATTAGGTTTCCTATAGATTTAGATTCTCAGAGGCTCCCTTCCAATTCCTAGCACCTCTGCTACCCATCAAATCCTTAGAACAATCCTACGCCCAAAGTTTAAAATAGGTTACCTTGCAAACCATCACACACATTATTCCGATCATCTCAAAATAACATCCATCTCCACCTGCCTAAAATTAATCTACGATTAGTAAATTGTTTTATATCCATTTGATCCAAACGAAACAAGATTCGACACTCAATTTTAACGTGTAAGAGTGCTGAATATTGTCCCTCTATAATACAGGCTAGGCGACTTAGGTAATCTAACCAGTACTATATTCGTGGAACACTAGAAAAAAAAAACCAATTTACTAAAGTAATATTGTCTTATAAATGCATGTGTTATACCGATTAATTTTATTGTGTATTCATCGATATAACATTATAATACCTACATCACATTTTAGTGTTATACATCCTTCACCACCTAAGTGCCCTAATAACCTAGCATCAAATGAACCCAACCTAATTCTCACGCTGGCTCCATAAAAACACAGGATTCAGCTGCACCTAGATTTAACTCGGAAAACTCGCCGTTGATCACCCCTGCACCTTCTCAGATGACCTATAATTTCAAGAGACCTAACTAGCACTTTTAAAAGAATAGTAGAAAATCTGAAATAAACTCACCAACAACGAAGCCATAAATTCCCGGCGGGAAAGACACAAACACGAAGCCCTCTCGTACAATACCTGTAGCGTGTTCGTTCACTGCACTAAATTGAAAAATAATATTAAATATTAAACTACGCAATTTCGTACTTGTTAAAAAAAAGGTATGTGTTTCCTATTGCAACGCCTGACGCTTCATTATCAAATCGAAACCCTATTATTTATCACTAATGTGCTTTAATTGGGCGGCCGCCGCAAAAATAATTCGTGCACGTAATTACTATTGTGAAGCCAGGCGTTGACCGCCTCAAACCCTAATGTTTAACACTAAAGTACTAGGTATAATCTGGCGCTTGCCGAAAAAAAAAAGAAAATGAATTATTAATTTGTGCACGTAATCCCTATTGTAAAGCCAGGCGTTGACTGCCTTAAACCCTAATGTTTAACACTAAAGTACTAGGTATAATCTGGCGCTCGCCGAGAAAAAAAAAATAGAAAATCAATTATTAATTTGTGCACGTAATCCCTATTGTAAAGCCAGGCGTTGACTGCCCCCTGCATCTCTCATTCAAAATCCTTACAATTTTATACCTGCTGCTGCGTCTCTCCTAAAATGAACCTTAAATCAAAACAGTAAAAATTACCACATGTGCAATTTGGCTGCAGTGTGTTACGTCACTGCCTCGCTATGCCTTTTTTTCTTAAATTTCTAAGAAGTATTGTTTTTACAATAATACGTCCACTGCGTCTTTTTACCAAAATGAATCTAATTACAAGGCATTACAGTCCACTACGAGCGCAATGCTATTTTGTAAGCGGGAAGTCTATTTAGATGTACAGTCAAGAGGACGTTCAGCTTGACACGTTGGATTTCGTACCATAACTATTTCAATCTCCGCAAGAGCTAAAGACAAACTGCGAGTGTCAAGCTTTACCTGTCGTTGACCGTACCTGTTGTAAATTGAATAGTGGTGAAATATTATAGGGTCATATTTGTTTTAACTTAGTAAGTCTATATCATTTTATACGTTTATTATTAAATTCCTAAAACTGTGACGAATATTTTCGTTACATCGCCCCTTTATTTCCGAGTTGAATTGATATTTTCCATAAATAGCAGAAGACAATGAGGAAATAACAATAGGAAAACTAAATTTGTGCTTGTCAATATCAAGATCACTTCAGTAGTTTTTTATTATTATTATTGATGTCGTACCCCTTACACTAAACGTTTTAAATCATCTTACACAAGTACTAGCACTCCTGCTAATGTTATCTTCCCACATCATTTACCTCTGCTGTCAATAAACCTTAATTTACCTTACGCCCCTAGCTTTGAAAAATATTTCATACTTGTACTTCTTATAAGAGTAATGTCTTCCTACATCATTCAACCCTTCTTGCAATAAACCTAGACAAGACAGACTTACTTTCAGATATTCAGTTCAGTAGTTTTTGCATGTTAGGTTGTTGTTTTATGCAAAACGCCCCTAAGAATTCAAGAAATATGCATACTTTATATAATTATACCTAATAATGCACTTCTAGTATAACTTCAATACACACTAAATACAATCTTATTTCAACTCTATTTCTCATAGGATTATGTTTGTGTCCTATTGGAATGATCGTATTAAGTCAAACAAGACCCAATTCTGATTGTTGATTGGCACAGTGGTGCTGTAGTTGCCTACAGTTCAAAAGGTTTTTAGTTCGATTCTCGTTCGAGGCTGAAATCAAAATGGTGAGATTGGGTGTTCTGAAGTCTAACTACAACTGTAACCGTGGCTTATTTTTTTATTGTTGACTTTATCTCTGATTAATAAAGATTTTATATTATTAATTTATATTCATCTTATAGTCTGAACAATGAAGGTTATGTGAATTTTTTGTTAGTCCAGATATCTGAAATTTTAATTCCGAGAATTGATATTCTACACTATTAGTTAATAGTAACAATAAACGTTTTAAAGTTAACCGTAACTATCATTTTCTAGTCCGTGTGGAACCGGCAAAGAATATCACCAATCCATCTCCACCCGTAGGTGTCGTAAGAGGCGACTAAGGGATCACGAACCGGAAAATGGGCAGCAAAATTTTTCTGGGTATCGTACCATCTTAACTGCGGTCACGAACAACACCGGTCTCCAGCCGCAAGGCTTCCAAGTGCGGTGGTAAATCCCCTCTTAAGTACCAAGCGTTTTTAGTAAAGGTCTGCAATGAACGTTTAACCCAGCGAAATATTATGATGATGATTCTTTCCTAATCACAATAACAAAAGAACATCGACTGTGGTGAAAACTTAAGTAGATAAGGCATACCAGTAAGAAAAAGAGCGTTTTCTCTGCTTTGTAAGGCATGTTAAGTCGTTCAAAAGAGCTTGGTTTCCTGCCAGTAGTCATTAAACTATATCAAATATATTTGTAATAAAATTTTTCGATGGGCTGATTTTTGCAACTAAACTTTAAGCAATGCCCTTAAAACTATTTACTGACTTGAAAACCTTCCGACTCTGACACATGTTAACTATTTAACTAACAATAGACTAACTAGTGGCTATAGCTCTCGGCACCCGATCCGTGGTTCCGGGTTAGTTTCCAGGTAAGGACACAGTAAAACAAAATCCCATTGAGCAACCTCTCCAGTTTGGTTAAAACATTAATGAATTAATAATCTGGTTTTCCGAAAAGCAAGATGATTCCGTGCTTCGGAAGGCGCGTTATGTTTTTGGTCCTGACTACTATCTACGGATGCAGTCGTTAATGAGCCATGTCAAAGGCTTTTGGCGGCTCTACAACTCTGACACCAGGATTTGTGAGGTTGGTCATTGACCTTGAAACCCGCATGATATGATGATGATGATGGACACAGCCCTTCAAAAATCCACTGCTAAACAGGTAGTTAATACTAACACGCCCCTAATTTTAAACATTTTCTTTTACTCATAGAAAAAAATTGTAATATACTCAAAACAACAGGTATAAAACACAAACCGAAATTAAATAATTTCGCCTCTATAAATCTTATTTATCTGTTTATAATATACGCGACGTAATAAAACTATTATAAATAACAAGAGTTCACATCTTTATTTTTCACCAGGTAGAAGAAACCCAAATTGATATAAAATAATTGAATCAAATAATTTCGCCCCCTACGAATTTAATCCATTTGTTTATGACAAACCTACTCTTGGTTCCACTTATTTTAAATGAAAAAGAGTTCTTTTGAACGTTCAACTGCACTAAATTGCATTTTTCAAACAACTACAACTTAAAAATAAAAAACTACAAAGAAAACAACACTAGGTCTGTAGATTGAACAATGCCTAACGTTTTACACAAAATTTTAGGGTTCCGTTCCTCAAATTTGAAGATTAAAAACCCTTGTGTGATAACGTTGTGATCCCTTGGTCCGCGCGTGTCATGTACGAAATATTCATACATTGTACTTTGCATATTAATTTGACAAGTTGTAATTAGTAACGAATACTTATTCATACAAAAAAAAATCCATAGTTTAAAAACAATAACTAATTGAACTTCCACAATACATACCCCATAAACCCATTTTCTCTACTACTATGACATTTAAATATATTTCTACAGGTCATACCTATTCACTGAACATTTAAATACATCACCTAATAATTCGGCTTATAAGTCTTTAACACAAAAGTAAACAAACTACGAATATTCTTTGACGAATAATCGTCAATCAAACTCATTACTAAAATTTAAAAGTACAGAACCCTGTCAAAGCGTGAGTTTCACACTTGGCCGACTACCTAAGCTTTTTATGACGTACCGGGTTTGTCGATCCGAATGACCACTCTCTCGTCACATCATCGCTTGCAAGCTATTAACATCTTAACAAATTGCCACTTTTGTTTGGGTACGACAAAATTTATTACTACAAAAATATTTCTTGAAATTTTTTTAACTCAAGTGGATTGCCTTCCATGGGAATTATTGACGCACTTGAGCTATCGACAGCTTAGGTATAGTATCAGAAAACTTAAGCCGGAAATAATAATAAGTTGTTTAACGCGTTTTTGTTTTGAAACGGAGGTCTTTGTTTTTGAAACAGAGGTTCCCAACCTTGGTCTATAAAAATCTTGGTTATTAAAACAGAGTCGATAAACTTGAAAACTAACACAATATATATAATTAGTTTTAAATGAGGAATAGTATTAATGCAAATAACTGAACGATGTGTGCTGTTCAAATTCACCAAATGAATTTAAAATATTAGCATTAATTAAAATTATGCTTGAGCGATTAGGTTTGAAACTTGCGTAATGTACTTTTGAAAACAATTCAAAGCTCAAATTCAATTTTTATTTATTACTTTTTTTTGAAAACATATATCTTCATACTTTGGGTATGAGTTACTGTTCTGAACTTTTTCAAAGCCCGTACTTTTTTTTAAGTCCAAAAGTTGTAAACAACTGACTTGCGACGCACAAACATGTGTTACCAAAAAAAACTGACCTGCCCATGGTACGAAATACTAGAAAGTTAAACTGTGCCATAAAACTGTAGAACCCAAGGGTCCGTCTTTTTTTCATTGTTTGACTGATATGACCTGCTCGAAACATTGATGATTAAGTTATGACATTCACTGCTGAACAAAAGACTGAACACGTATTTATATCGTTAGATTTTTTTTTAATGTAACAAGTGAGCAAGCGTTCCTGTGGGTCACTTGATGGCAAGTGGTTACCACCGCCCATAGCACCCACTGTCCTTTCAGTAGCATGTATGACACCAACAAGACAGCAAAACGCGTTGCTCACCCTGTATACTAAGTTGGTTCGTCTCATGTGCCAGAAATTTCACTAGCTCCCTTGCCCTTCAAACCAAAACACAGTAGTGCAAGCACTGCCGCTTTACGGCAGAAAAAAGCAAGGGGGTGGCACTTCCCCAGACGGACCCTGCACAAAAGCTCTACCACCTTTAATCTCAAGCATCCACTGCACTAAACTTTTTTGTTAAGTATTCTCAAACGAACTTAAATTATTAAAACTTAGATGTCAAAGGTTTTCTATTTTTATACCTATTAAATCATTAGAATATAACGTTCGATACAAAAACGCTAAAGTAAACCTAAACTTGGCAAACGAAAACACTCTTACTTTGTCGAAACAAAAAAAAATGCATCCCATTTCGAAGAGCATGTGGCGTGGCCGGTAGCGACCCTGTCTTCTGCGCGCGCTATGTTGAGTTGCAGGTTCGATACCTCTCAAAGCAAACATTTATGTAATAAAGAGTATTTTATATTTTTTTATTTTTTTGTGTCCGGTGTTAAATACATTTATTAATTCAAGCTAAGGATCAAATTATACAATATACAATTACACAATATACAATGTCAGATGTAATTTATCTATGTATTTGTACAGAATCTTGTCACAGATATATCATTATAAAAGTCATGTTTTAAGATGAAAAATGATACCATACCCACCTATCTTATAGATATTTCTTTATCATTATTATTTCTAGCCTATTGTGTCCTACTGCTGGCCAAAAGTAGGTATTTGCTTACCTTAAGTATGGGTATCCATTTATAAAACTCTTTACGCCATCACATTAAATTCATAAAACAAAAAATACAAACTAGACATACATTATATTTGTTTGTAATGTCTATATATCTTCTCAAAAAGTCAAAAACACAAAAAAATCTAGTCGTTCTAATAAATGACCTATGGTTAGCCATATCTACTCGTAATAAAACAGGTTCTTTTATTGTGTGTTCGAATCAATCAAGATCCGCCCTTTAAGAACACAATCCTGGTCACGGCACCAATGTAACGAACCGTAAAACGTATCCTACCTAAATGGACATTGTGACTGGAATTTATTTATTTTAATTCTGTATAATTTTGGCCATGAATGCGTGATCGTCTAAATTTAACACCTAAAAGACCCGTACATTGTGGATTAGTAATTAATTTAAAAAAATATTTGAATTGTGAAAATAATTAAGTAGAAAATGAAGTTAAAAGGTATTACACATACAAAATAAAATATTTGGAATAAAACATACCAATTCAGCCCACTAGCTTGTGTGTGATGTCAAACCGAGCGCGGCAGACTCGTCTCAACCGCGCGTCTCTTTCAATTTCTAGGTGACCTAGGTTTCCTAGATCTAGACCTTATAGTGGGAAGTAAAATTAAATTAAGCACGTGGTCTCTTCGTCTCGCCTTGCTGGAATGAAAGTGACTCAAAACCAGGGATAGGGTTTGGATGAAGACTTGAAAGTCTAGAATTAGGTTTCCTATAGATTTAGATTCTCAGAGGCTCCCTTCCAATTCCTAGCACCTCTGCTACCCATCAAATCCTTAGAACAATCCTACGCCCAAAGTTTAAAATAGGTTACCTTGCAAACCATCACACACATTATTCCGATCATCTCAAAATAACATCCATCTCCACCTGCCTAAAATTAATCTACGATTAGTAAATTGTTTTATATCCATTTGATCCAAACGAAACAAGATTCGACACTCAATTTTAACGTGTAAGAGTGCTGAATATTGTCCCTCTATAATACAGGCTAGGCGACTTAGGTAATCTAACCAGTACTATATTCGTGGAACACTAGAAAAAAAAAACCAATTTACTAAAGTAATATTGTCTTATAAATGCATGTGTTATACCGATTAATTTTATTGTGTATTCATCGATATAACATTATAATACCTACATCACATTTTAGTGTTATACATCCTTCACCACCTAAGTGCCCTAATAACCTAGCATCAAATGAACCCAACCTAATTCTCACGCTGGCTCCATAAAAACACAGGATTCAGCTGCACCTAGATTTAACTCGGAAAACTCGCCGTTGATCACCCCTGCACCTTCTCAGATGACCTATAATTTCAAGAGACCTAACTAGCACTTTTAAAAGAATAGTAGAAAATCTGAAATAAACTCACCAACAACGAAGCCATAAATTCCCGGCGGGAAAGACACAAACACGAAGCCCTCTCGTACAATACCTGTAGCGTGTTCGTTCACTGCACTAAATTGAAAAATAATTTTAAATATTAAACTACGCAATTTCGTACTTGTTAAAAAAAAGGTATGTGTTTCCTATTGCAACGCCTGACGCTTCATTATCAAATCGAAACCCTATTATTTATCACTAATGTGCTTTAATTGGGCGGCCGCCGCAAAAATAATTCGTGCACGTAATTACTATTGTGAAGCCAGGCGTTGACCGCCTCAAACCCTAATGTTTAACACTAAAGTACTAGGTATAATCTGGCGCTTGCCGAAAAAAAAAAGAAAATGAATTATTAATTTGTGCACGTAATCCCTATTGTAAAGCCAGGCGTTGACTGCCTTAAACCCTAATGTTTAACACTAAAGTACTAGGTATAATCTGGCGCTCGCCGAGAAAAAAAAATAGAAAATCAATTATTAATTTGTGCACGTAATCCCTATTGTAAAGCCAGGCGTTGACTGCCCCCTGCATCTCTCATTCAAAATCCTTACAATTTTATACCTGCTGCTGCGTCTCTCCTAAAATGAACCTTAAATCAAAACAGTAAAAATTACCACATGTGCAATTTGGCTGCAGTGTGTTACGTCACTGCCTCGCTATGCCTTTTTTTCTTAAATTTCTAAGAAGTATTGTTTTTACAATAATACGTCCACTGCGTCTTTTTACCAAAATGAATCTAATTACAAGGCATTACAGTCCACTACGAGCGCAATGCTATTTTGTAAGCGGGAAGTCTATTTAGATGTACAGTCAAGAGGACGTTCAGCTTGACACGTTGGATTTCGTACCATAACTATTTCAATCTCCGCAAGAGCTAAAGACAAACTGCGAGTGTCAAGCTTTACCTGTCGTTGACCGTACCTGTTGTAAATTGAATAGTGGTGAAATATTATAGGGTCATATTTGTTTTAACTTAGTAAGTCTATATCATTTTATACGTTTATTATTAAATTCCTAAAACTGTGACGAATATTTTCGTTACAAAATCTCTAAAATTATCAATATTTCTCTACTATATTATGCATGTATTATACATTAAAATCTTTCTCTTGAATCAGTCTATCTATTAAAAAAAACTGCATTAAAATCTGTTGCGTAGTTTTAAAGATCTAAGCATACCTAGGAACAGACAGACAGACAGCGGGGAGCGACCTCGTTTTATTTATACTAAGTAGTGAAGATAAAGCTAATTTATTTCATTTTGAATTATTACTTATCTTTACCTAGAACCCCCCCTGGGGAGTTTTTACGTTGTGCCTATTATACGTAGGTACCTGGTCGAAAAAAAAATATTAGCCATCTAGTGCTGAATAGCGGTTAACAACAAAAGCACACCCCAGAATCCACTAGGTTCTATTCTAGAGCTTCACTTGGTTCTAATACTCGTTACTAGGTGGCGGTAGCATCGCGTAACGTCCCCCGCACCCCGGCTTGCCAGCTTCACCTGATTTTATATAGAAAACAAGAAAGGGCAACTCTACTTTGTTTCTGCTCTGTGATGTTGGTACTCTCGCGAAAGCCGGCATGGCAGTCAATTGCACGCGTGACAATCGACCGCCTTACCCAGCCAGCTTCTAGCGCCGTATTGCATACCTAGAGTGCGGAGTGTCACAGGCCTGCTACAGCACAGAAGTCAGTAGCACTACCAACCACACCAACAGGCCAGTCAATAGATTCAAAGGAATACCTTTGAATAAATCATCATCATCATAACATCCCATGAAACGTCCACTGCAGGACAGGGAGCTCCCTCCAGAATTGCAGCTTCGGCTGGAACAATGTGGAGAAGAAGTACCATAGTCACAACGCTTCTTAGCGTTGCGGCTGGCACCGTGGACCGCGGTATGTAAAGATGGTACGATACTCAGAAAGACTCCGCTGCCCATCCTCCGATTCATAATCCCTTATCCGCCTCTTACGACACCCACAGTTAGAAATGGGTTGGTACAGTCAGCGTCAAATTCATATGAGCATCTGTCGTAGTTAAAATGATCTGCAGTAAACAACTTCAATTTCGTAAACGCCATTAGAATTGTCATATTGTAGGTAGTTGTAGGCACCCAAAGTGTTCAAAATATCTTGGCAGCAAGGTTTCCAATATTATATTTGCGGTCGTCACCGTCAAATTGATGTGACTGTCTATAGTAGTCAAAATGATCTGAAGTAAATAAGATCTAGATTACTTCAGATCATTTTGACTACTATAGTCGCTCACATCAATTTGACGGTGACGGCCGCGAACATAATATTGGAAACTATGTTGCCAAGATATTTTAAACACCTTGGTAGTGTACAACCAAAGATTTCGGACCTCCTTGCCTCGCTCGGAATAGATACCTTGCTAATTTATTTTAGTAGGGGATGACATCTGCCAACATGTCACAACCCCATCATCGATGATCCATAGAAAATATTCAAAATAACCCTGTCAAATCCATACAAAAACGCCTACACCACCTAGTGACGAATTATTTCTTTAATCCTCCTTTTAAGTACCTTTATTTTTCTGTGTTTACAACTATATGACAATTCTAATGGCGTATATGAAATTGAACTTGTCTAATACAGATCATTTTGACTACGATAGACGCTCATATGAATTTGACGCTTACTGTACTATTCTTTGCCGGCACGAGACGTTAAAATTAATCAGATTTAGACTCACATGCGTCATGAACTTGCCGCCGGGCTGCAGGATCTTGAAAGCGGCTCGCAGGATGGTGATCATGAACTCCCACAGCTCCCCGCACGCGGATTCCGATATGGGGATGTCGGTGAGGTCGCCGAAAATGTAGTCAACCTTCTTGCCCTCTTTAATGAATTTGTTTACTGTGAGCATGCAGTCTTCCACTATTATCTGTAACATTGTACAACGAATTTCGTTCAGCCGTTAAGGCGGTTCTGCATTAAGGCGATCACTTTCGGTGCATTACCTATATCTTTGTATTAATCAGCGAAGATTTTAACTAAAAATAGCAGTATACACTCGTATACACTCGTTTTATAGCTATCCTACAGGAACCATGCATCTTTCCGGGATAAAAATTTGTCTGTACGATGATCCAGTTCTTGATTTTTCTACTAATTTTTTTTTATCGAAAATACATTTAGCCTTTTGGGAGGAGAATAATAGCTATCCTACAGGAACTATGAATTTTTCGTAAAAAATTGTAGCCTATGTGTTAGTCCAGTTATTGATCTATCTACCTCCCCAATTTCATTTAAAATAAGCTCAATGAAACCGATTTTGAGTAAATCACATGTTTACATTTTGGTAGTAATAGAACACCCCTTATATGAATTTCCACAGACCAATGGATCCATAGAAATTCTAGGTCATGCAAAGTTTCATCAAGATCGTTAGAGCCGTAATGAGAGCCAGCAAGAAACCACTTAAAATTCTTCGATGGATTTACATAAACCTATCAAATTGAAAACATGGTGTTAATAGGACTATTTGTTTAGCCGCTAGGCCAAAACGTGATGGACAGACCGACCGACGGACGGACATTTTTAGGAGACTTGCTTTTTATTACCCGACTGCCCCAAAACAGGAGGGTTATGTTTTTATGGATAAATGATATGGAACACATTTTTAGAAATATAGAATAACTTTCTTTCTCACGAATACGATTTCGCTCCGCTCGAAAGTAAAAAAAACACAGTACAACTGTAGGTAACGCTGTATCACCTCATAGTTGGGTCCCTTCCGTCTCTCGAGCACGTCTCCGCAGATAGAGCGCAGGTGCTGATTGCAGGCGCTCATCACGACCTCGTCTATTTCCAGCATCCACACGTGTTTCGGCTTCTCTTTCAACAACTCGTACAGTAAGGCACCGTCTCCCCCTCCTAGAATACAGGAATTTACAATCTAGTCAACTGAACTACTCTTAATTGGACGTCAAAACAGAATACCTGTCTGTGTTCCCGAGTTCATATAACCCGAATTTATTTAAGTCGCGAGTGAATAGGCTTCTTCTGGGCAAGCTCGTTCCATCGTCAACCTCATCTTTGTAGTGTAGGCAACGAAGCAGGGATGACATAGAATCATGAATTAAATGTAATTTCAAAATATCTAAAAAGAACATACAAAAAAAAAAAATCATACATTTTATGTAATTTTTGTAAGGAAAAATTAAAAGTACCGATTTTTTTTGGAATTTTTTATAGAATGTTTGTCTTATGTAGTGTAATACCCCAGCAAAGTTTCATCGACTGAGGATTTTATGGGTCTTCATACAACGATCCGCTTCGTTGCCTAGACTATTGGCTCAAGACTAGATCGAGGTCAAGAGTAAGCCCATTGACAATAATAAAAGAATACTATGCACAGTATGCACTTCAAATAAGTGTAGAACTGGTCGATGGCACAGTCAATGAATAACTTCACAGTGGTTCCTAATAGTCGTGTAAAATTAAATGCTAATAGAAAAAACTTAGTTTGGCAGCTATTACGTCATACGATTGCGGGGGCAAATCCTTAAAACTGAGGGCCGTTTGCACTAAACTTAAGAATCGCCCCTTACTTGTTATGGACACTCCTAGTAATAGTTTGACGGCTCTTAAGCAAGAACTTGGGCGATTCTTAAGTTTAGTGCAAACGGCCCCTATTCTTATTTCAAATGTATAGTAGGTAACTTTACATTTATCATAATTTCGTGTAATCCTTATGAACATATTAATAACATTAAAAGTAAATGGATAGTTTTTCACTTTTACCAAACTACGGCACAAAAGAAGGATAATTTAACAGTCTATGTATTATGTGTCAATGAATGTTCATCTCTTCCTCCGTAGCTCGTAAACTACTTATCAGATATAGACAAATTAAATCATCTAAATTCTTAAACCCCAAAACATTTATCGTAACTTTAAAACCTTTTTCTCAAAACTTTTATTTAAGGGTAATCCTTCCCGAATAACCTTGAGACTGAATAACATCGTAAACACTTTTTACATTAATTAACAAAAAAACCTAGTAACAAAAAAAATATGAGAAGTGATATGGTCGAGATAGAATTTTGATTTAATTTGAATAACTGAGGAAATAAATCTAAAATTATCCTTATTTTGTCCATTTTTCTCATTTATAATCATTTTACTGCTAGAACTTATAATCATTTTAAGACTAGAAAGGGCAATACGTGCATTGATACACACACAAAAAGTAGGAAATAGTAAATATATAAATAAATCGAAACATAAAGGGAAAGCAGTATGGAATATCATAAAATCTCTAACGTCAGATAATTTTAGGGAAGATGGCATTAATTCAATTAAAATAAATAATAAAATCACATCCCATCCTATAGAAATAGCGAACTCTTATAATAAACATATAATAAATCTAACAAGTAATCCCAACACAAGTGTAATGACAAAACATAATATCGAAAGCTGTCACAATTCTATATTCTTAAGCCCAACAGACGCAAAGGAGATTTATAACATAATACTATCGTTGAGGAATACAAACTCCGTTGGTTATGACGAAATTTCCACTAAAGTATTAAAACTGGTTGCTAAACATATTGCACCACCGTTAAGCCATATAATCAATCTATCATTTTGTCAAGGCATATTTCCAGAGAAGTTAAAAAGTTCCATAGTAAAACCAATTTATAAACAGGGGAATAGAGATGATGTTAATAATTATCGCCCTGTAACATTAATTCCAGTCTTAGCAAAAATTGTAGAAAAGGCTATGGAAAAGAGAATAGTTTCATTTCTTGATAAATTTGACATACTAAGCGAAGCCCAAAATGGCTTTCGTAAACATAAATCTACAACATTAGCTATATTTAATCTGATAAGGTTGGTTATTGAAAGTCTGAATAAAGATCAAACTCCTGTAGGTTTATTTTTAGATATGAGTAAAGCTTTTGACCGCGTCGATCATAGAATACTCTTGAACAAAATGGAAACATATGGAATAAGAGGAATAGCAAATAAATGGTTTGAAAGTTACCTGGAAAACCGACTACAGTGTACGGAAATAACAAAAACCGATTTGAGTAATAAGAAAATTAAATATAGATCAAAATATCAAGTTAGTAAATTCGGCGTCCCACAGGGGAGTATTCTAGGGCCCGTGCTATTTTTATTATATATTAACGACCGTCCGTCGACGACAAACCATAAAGTAATCCTATTTGCAGATGATACAACAATAGTAATTACAGGCAATGACAAAACAAACTTAGAAAATGAAATTAATGATACAGGCGCTAAAATAGTCGAGTGGTTTAATGATAATAATTTGAAAATAAATGTGGACAAAACGAAGCTCATTCAATTTAAAACTAATAGAAGAAAGTCACTGAACTTAAACATAAACTTGGACGGCAAACCTATTGAGGAAGTAAAATGTACAAGATTTTTAGGTATTCAAGTAGATGACATATGCAGTTGGACTCAGCATATAGAATCATTGTGTTGTAAACTAAATAGATTTTCGTTTGCTTTACGCCGCTTACGCGAGATTTCTTCTATAGACGTCGCTCTAAATGCTTATCATGGGTATGTGGCTTCAATTCTTAACTATGGTATCTTAATATGGGGCAATGGAGTAGAGATTATAAGGTTGTTTAGAGTACAAAAAAAATGCGTCAGATCGATGTGTGGAGTGTGGAGCTCATTTTTTAGATTCATGACGTCCTCTTTTTAAAAAAAATTTGCATATATATTAAAGCTGCAGCAATATTCGTTAAACAAAATCCACAACTATTCCCTACACGACAACAGGTTAGCAACAGACAACTAAGGAAACATGTTGGTATTCAAAAACAAAATCAACCATGCAGATTGGCATCTTTACAAAGAAATAGTTTCTTCATGGCAATTAAAATATTTGATAATTTACCTAGTGATATAAGGATGCTGCCTCTTGTCAAATTCAAAGAAAAGCTACATTTTTGGCTGTTAGACAAATGTTTTTACACGGTCCGGGAATTCGTACAGTAATTCTGATGTTCGTTCGTACTTCAGCTGATAATTATTAATTTAATACTATCCTAATATAATTATTGTTATCATTGAATTTGTATGCTTGTGTATTAAGTCTTTAGTAATAGTGTTGTAAACTTGTAATTGATTTAAATTAACGTTGACTTTAAAATTTGCATGCTGTTGAAGGCAGATTTTCGCAGTACTTAAAATAAATCTTATCGTAACATCTAATTATACCGACCGGAAATCAGTGAAAATAAATTATTTGATTTGATTTGAACTATTTTGGCGGCTTATGAAATTCAAACAGGGTAAGCCATAATAGGTTGACGGTGCACATCTTCTTTCGTGTCGATCATAGCAACACATACATTTTCTGGAACAATATCTGGCAACGCGGACAGCACATGATAGAGAACCAACATACAGAAGCAATTTTTCTAAAAATGTTCATAATCAATTTCTAATAGCCTGGGAGCCAAACTGTTTCACTGTATGAAGATTCAACAAAAATTCATATCAGCATTTTTTTTCGTCAAAAATTAGATTAGCCGGTCTATAAAATAATTCATTAGTAATCCACCCAAATTTACGACCGCATAATTTAAAAAAATAAAAATAAAGGTATTATAAATTTCACAAAAAAGGGCAAAAATGCTATAAATATTATTTACTTTACATTCAATTACCTTTATTTTTATCTTTTTTTTTAAAGTATATAATCCCCTTATATTCGTAAAAGAAAAACAATTAAATCAAAAATTTTTTTTACGTAAATCTCAAAGTTGCATAAGACCTATGATAAAAATGCTATCAGATCAGTTCTTCTATGCTTTTGTTTCATTAACGTCCCTTAAAATATAGTGTACTAAATCCAACAAAAAAACAATATCGAAATTGAAACCTCCAGAAATTGAAATTGTACCTTCCAGTTTGAAATTTGGGTGGATTCAAAAATATAGTCTTAAAATTGCATTTAAAGGCAGTTTACAAAAATTTGGCCTGAAATGAATTTTTTCCCCAAATAATAGAATAGCTCTTAGGGTATAAGGCTGGGACTGTATTTGCCAGATATGAGATAACTTACCCAAAATCACAATTTCCTTCCCTTCGTAATTCTCTTTCCCTCTCTGCATCAAAGTTTCAGTGTACACTAAGTCAGCCTCAGAAATATCTGCGTAACAAATATATTGAATTTGCATGAGATATGTACCTATGTGGAAATAAAATTCATAACAAGATCCCATGAAACATCTACTACAGGACAGGGAGCTCCCTCCAGAATTCTAGCTTTTACTGGAAAAATGTGGACAGAAAGTACCATAGTCACCTCGCTTGTTAGCGTTACGGCTGGCACCATGCACCGCGGTTGTAGGTGACCGCAGTAAGTTAGATACAAAGGAGGATGCTGCTGCCCATCCTCCAGTTAACCCTTAGTCGCCTCTTACGACACCCACAGGTATTGTATGGGTTGGTACTATTCTTTACCGGCACCACACGGGACAAATAAAATTACTCAGGTTTATATTTCAATCGATGAGCGTATTTTTTTTTTCATTTCCTATCGACGTTGGAATGGCATATCGGTCTTTGGTAATAGACGCGACATTACCAAGGCTGGAGCAATAACATACTAGGATAAGGTATGGATTTATGAGTTCTGCGAATTAACTGTCACTGCTGATAACAGTAGATAATCGCTAGAGGCTGTAGTGCATGCAAAGACGTCTCAAGTCTTATCTCCTCAAAGACTAACTCCGTTTCGTATTTGCGCAGGAAACCTTCTTGCTTTAAGCTCCACACGCACCGCAGGATATCACCCATGCTTGGTTGATATTCCACAAATCCGCACAAAGCTCTTTGAAACATTCTTTATACTGCACACGGCTAAGGAGTGGAATTCTCTGCCTGCGTCTGTGTTCCCGAGCTCTTATAACCCGAATCTATTTAAGTCGCAAGTGAATAGGCTTCTTTTGGGTAAGCTTGTTCCATCGTCAACCTCATCTCTGTCCTCAGGACTAGATTGAGGTTAAGAGTAAGCCCATACCACAGAATATATAATAGTAAATCAGGTTTTCAGAAGTCGCACTCCTTTGATCTTGGAAGAAGCCGCCTTTTTATATACCTAAACATGGCGCGTCAAAGCTAAATTGCACCTTAACTCCACGCGTCAGGGCACTGTTTGCAATGCAGCTTGATATACCGAGTCGACCTGTAGATTGCCAGGGTTGACTCCAGTATCGGCTACAATTGCTGTAATACCTATTTTATTTCATTTATTCGTCAACAAAAATTTATTATATGTTGCTGGACTTGTACAGTCAAAAGCACGCCAAGCTTGACACTATATCAACAAATAACCTCATATTTTCTGATTGCCGATTTATCTATATTTAGAGTAGTAAGTATGTTTTATAAACGACTAGCTGGTGCCCGCGACTTCGTCTGCGCAGGTTTATAAATTGTAGCCTATGTGTTATTTTGATGTATAAGCTATATTATTGTACAGTTTCATTAAAATCCATTCAGTAGTTTTACGTTAAAGAGCAATAAACATCCATCCATACTTACAAACTTTCCAGTTTATAATATTAGTAGGAAGGATACCTATTTAATAATAAAAACACTTGTTACAATCAGTTGGTATCTTAAAAAATATAAAAAATTACTTTTTCTTCGAGTTCATGCATCCAATACACAAAATTTACTTCTGTTCCTCATTATTATATATAATTATCTAAAAACATCCCAGACTTGGAACCAAAATAAATAATAATTGTTTCATGAATGTACGTTGACACAAAGTGCGCAAAACGTATCGAACATGTAAACACCAAAAGCGTGATAGCCCGAAAAACATTGCGCCCGTAGGGCGCGCCGCGCGGTAGGTACTTAATTCATGCCTAGACGCGGAGTGAGACAGGCCTGCCCATACACAGAAAAAAATCTATTGAGTTGTAAAGTGACTAAAAATCTTACTTTGCAAATCATCAAGCACCAGCATGTTCCCGAGGGACTTAGAGTGCACAATCTGTACTCTCTGGAAAGCAGACTGCTCGTCGAACAGCACGCCATCAATATCGTATTCCAGCAATCTTTCGTCTGCAAACATAACCACCAGAACATCATTATAAACTAGAAACAATAATACACCTAGCGCCGACCCTTGCACGACACCATTCTTAACATGCAACATTGATAGCAATATTTTTTTTTTAGTACAAAAATGTAGGTCATACTTGGCTAGCTTCAGGGTTTTTAATTAAGTGTGCAAATATTGAGTCAAATTTTATTCAACAGCCTATAATTTAATTGGCTTTACGACCTCGAATGCCAATGACACATTAAATGAATTTGACCTTGAATGACTCGGTCGACATAGCTTAAATTTCATTATTAAAATAAGTGTTTTAGTTCTTCTAAGGTGCAGAAAAATCTGTTATGCAATGGAACTAAGGTGTATCTAATTATCTAACGAAACTAAACAGTTTATGGTGGAAAAATTTAAGCGAAACTATCTCTTACTTTCAAGCTTCAGGCTATTTATGCATTTAATTTTATTGGCTTATCATAACGCATATTAAAGACACAAACACATAGATAAAGTTTAAGCTAAAAGTTGCGCAACTTCCTCGCCTCAACTTTATTCAATTGTTAGCAGATAATTGATTCAATGAATAAGATAAAAGAATAAATTTTTTTTACCTTCCCATACAAAATTAGTCGATCATAATTATGACCACTTTACTATGGAGTCGATAAACATTCTTCGAGTAAAGAATTTTTGTTGGGAAAGTTGCTTGTTACCATGAGTAGAATTACTGGCTTGGGGAGCAAAATCAATGAAAATTCACGCTGTATTGCTCACTTGATATTTTGTTGACAAAAAAGGTGTCAGTACTTAAAGTAATAGAGTTCAAGGAGTTTCGACTTTAAGAAGTTACTGATATTGTCTTTACGACAGACTATCGACTCTATTATCTAGTTATTATAGCTTTTGTCAGTGAAGAAGTGACGAAACTTAGCATAAATGTATACCAGGCGGCACTTAAGTCTTACAGTTACGGTTAATGCCCATAACTGAAATAATAATCGGGGGTTTGGGCGCGGTGCGTGCATTAGCTCCCCATTCGGTACCCGCTCAACTATCCTCTCCAAATAAGCGTCACGTCAGACTTATGTACCACCTGGTATAGTGAAATGTAAAGGTCCTTACCTGAAGTCGGGTAATACCTGCCAAACAGGCATCGTTTTAAGGGTGGGTAAGCTTGGCTTTTTATGACAGTGATGTATTTTTTCAGCTGACTTTCCAGTACTCTCGCCGACTATTAAAAAAATAATTAATAAAAAAAGAAAGGAAACAAATTAATAGAAATGCGGGGACTAACATGCGTGGGCATGGCATTTAAGTAAGGTTGAGCGTCATAGGTACTGGAAGATTCGATTTAGTTTGCAGTTAATTATTGTAGCAATTTACTATTCAAAACAATCAGCCCTTACTTAAAACAGATCAACATTCTTTATGAAATCAAAGTACGTATCTGTAAGCTTTTCTGGCTTTCCTAATGAACATAAATATCTATAATATTGTAATAAGTAGTGAAGTGTAGTTTGTATACAGGGTGTAACGGATGTACTGAAAACTGAATGGCTGTGCTGAGTCAATGAAACTTATCAACTTTCCCAAAGAAAAATTTTTAGGAAACAAAAATTATTGGCCTTTACATACAAACTGTTTGGTCAGAGTGAGCAATTTGCATGAAGGGGTCAATTATTTTTTTCATTTCCCAACAATGTTTTTTTGGAAAAGTTGTTCAGTTTCGTTGACTGAGCACATACTTTCAGTCTTCAGGACACCATCCCATACACCCTAAATTTGATTAAAAGTTACTGTGAAGGCTAAAAACATGCTAAAAAGGGTGTAGTGCCAGAAATACAAGTTTTTATATTTTTTGCAAAAAATAATAAGTGATATGATGTATCATGAAATCTAAATATCAAATTTGGCAAAAAAATTATTTATAGAGAAATAAAAATAAGGATGATCAAATTATTAACATTTTTTTACTAACTTTAGTAAAGAAATTACACAAACACACACATTAAGTAAAAAACGGAAAGATAAAACAAAAATAAATTTATTTATGAAAAGGGAGCAAAGTCAATAGCATGATTTTTAGTTAGAAACACATAAAATCTATATACAGCCCATAAGCATTGCATGTACGACATAGATTGATGATCAACAGTCAGTACTTATTTGACATTATTAAATTATTTGATATTATGATTTGTCACAGATAAAGAATAAACTGCTTTTATTGCAATGTTTTTTTATAGTTACATAATGCAATGCTCCCGACTGCTTTGATTTATTGCATTCCAGCTCTAATAAAAATAAAAAAAGCAACCAAATTTATTAAAGAACGGCGTCATATTGCCAGCAATATTTTTTTTACAAAATTATAGTAAAGGAAGTGTTTAATGTCAAAATTGGAGGTAAAAAAATTTTGAAAATTGAAAATCAAAAACTTAAAATTTCAATCTAGAGGTAGGCTAACCTGAGCTAGTTAGGTATACGTCATATTTATAGCCACGTTTGATAACGGGCATAACTTTTAGCCGTTCAACCTCCAATGTAACTCTCACCGAACTTTCCAGTAGTTTACAGCACTAGAAAACAAATTTTACGCTCAACCTTTTATTTAAAACTACTTTTATTATTTATTAAAAAGGTGAAATTGAGATTTTTTTAAATTCTATTATTTTCTTTATTAGATTGACTTGCTTACTCTAGTTCTCTTACTATGCCATGTAGGTAAAATAGCATATAATATTGAATTTTTATTACATTTCCTGGACAATATTTCTAGTCGTACTCAGAGCAACTACATCTATTTCTTTTTTATTATAATCAGCTTATAAAAAAGTTGTCTAACAATTCCGCAAAATAATCTATATAAGTAATCTAACACTTTTTGTTTCACCTTAGCAATGGTATTTAAAATTCTATATAAGTTTGAATTTATTGTACCACATTTGAAGACGACAGGGGAAAGACAAGGAAAGTGAAAAAAATATAAAATTATAGTAATAATGCCTTTTAGTAGCATTTTGTGAATCTACACCAAAGTAAAATTTAAAGATTCAAAAACCATCAATGTCATGTTCTATGGCCCGTCAATAAATTGTGTATACTTAGGAAGAACCGTAAGTGACAATTTTTATTTTTTTAAACAAGAAATGTAAAAAAAAATTAATTAGTAGCGTTTTGTAAATCTACACCGCAGCAAAATTTTATTGTTTTTAGTCAGTGAATTCTGTGAGCGTCATATATTTTTTCTTAATTTACGTAAATTACTCTAAAACTGACATTCCTTGTTTTTCCCCACGGTAGTCTTCATTTTTTGGTTTATTAAATGTTAATAATGAATTAATTTTATTCATAGATATTATAAAAAAAGAGCTGCATTTTGGAACGAAAGCTAGAATTTGCATAGAGACAAAGGGGTAAATAATAAGTAATTTTGTCCATAGCAGCAAAATGTTCATAAAATAGGATAAAAAATGGTATCACTTCTTCAAAAAATTCCAAAATTTCTAAACGCATAGCAGGTGCACTGGTTTCAAAGTTTAAGGTGTAGAACAGTGTTTTTGTTCCCACATGGCACCACTTTGTTTGTGAAGTGATGTAATTCATTCAGAGATAGTATTATCCTACATTAAATAAGAATTTTTTCGGATTTTAGAAGAATTTCTTTTTTTATGATCTATTTTAAACTTAATAAAACATTAAAAAAAATATTGTATAACACCTAAATTTATTATACTTATAGATTTCAATTAAAAGCATCAATATGTCTGTTCCTAAGGAGTTACCCTTTCGCTGCTACAGACAAAATTGCTTATTTTTGTTTTCTTTATCACTGCACAAAGCTTTGCCCAGGTTCAGCCAGCCGCTAAAAATTTCATCTTCCCAAGAGAATGATAAAAATATGTTTAATTGCAAAATTTGGTTGTTATGAAAACACCTAACAAATTGATAGTCTGATCACACCAACATTTCTTGTATACATTTGCAGTACACCTTTGCCAGAGAGGTTTCCAGTCATTCAAAAGAAAAGTTGGCACTAATCTTAAATCCATGAATCTACTTTATAATATTACAGCTAAAATTAGAGCTCAAGCTTACAGGCAGTTATGTAGTAATCTTGTTGCTATAGCAAACTTTAGCAAATAATGTCCAGAGTAGACATTGGCTGGTTCTTATTTGCTCAGTGATAGAACATTACGCATGTAGATGATTGTAATCATTTAATAAAAAAGCGGCATCCTCACCTTGAAGTTAATCAGTGGTTCCTCATTGTCTTCCTTGTAATATTCGATGTTGACGGTAACCAGGCCCCTGTCAAACAGTCTTACAGACACCGTGGAACCCCTCTTACCCGTCAGCAGCTTTAGAGAGCCACCTTCTACTTTAACTTCTGCAGCTAAAATAAGATTTGGGATGTATTCTTTTAGCACCGTTTCTAACTGACTGAACACAGTCTTCTGTCCATTCTCATCTCCTAAGCGGGCCGGGTCAATAGAGAAATCTAAAAGCTGGGTTTGGACCGACATTTTACGTTTGTACTTTGGTTATATTTTTGGAAAATTGCAGGACGGGATCGGACCGGGTAAACGGAAAACGAAGGAAAGAGAAAACCTTCAGTTTTTCAATTTTGACATTTCAGGAAAATTGCAATTGTAAAAAATAGTAGAATTTCTATGGTAGTAAATAATGTTCGGATACACAAAGTTTCATTTATTTTTTGTTCAGCCGGCTCAGCACGTTGCAGTTGTTGTCAGTTTGTCTACGCCCATAGATAAAAGAACTAGTGTTGCCAATTTACTTACTGCATTTCACGTCACGTTTGTTTGACAGCTGCTAAGCAAGGATAGATAGATTGAACACTTTAGGTTCGTTTTTCAACATTTGAAGATGGCGGTCGTGTTTTTATTTCAATTTTAGTTTTATTTGTTTATTGAAGAGTTTAATGAATTATTTGATTGGGTGTTATGCAGTAAACGTCTTTGAAAATGAACATCTATTAGAAGATTGGAATACATGCATTTATCAAGATTTTTGGATGGAGAGAAGCGGCCCATCGAGACTTCAATAATTTTCCCCATCAACTTATCGGAGTCATCATAGTACACAGGCCCTCGTCCTCGTGATGTGGATTCCTGTGTAAATCTTCCACTTGACATTGGCGAACTCGCCATAATTTTATAATAATTTGTTAACTTGACATTGTGCAAAATACATCTGAGATGTGACGCCATTAAATAAATATCTATCTTGAACACTTTATTGCGCACATAACAACAAAAAAACAAATGTACATGGAGAACTTAACCTAATGTGGACAAAGGCGGCCTTAGTATAGTTAGTATAGAAGGAGGAGGAGAAGGAGTTTATGTGCGTTGTAACCTCTTTTATACAATCTATGTTTTTTGTGTTGGCAGTGACTGTTTGTTTTATATTGTCAATGTCTTGACGTAAAAATTCTTCTGTTATGAAATGTTCGTATTGTTGTAATATATTTTAACTTCGTTTATATATGATCTTTTGCTCACTCCATCACCTGCTAAATACTCTGCAAAAACCCCCTTCTTTAAGTGGTTATGGTCCCTTGATTGCCTAAGCATGGAGTTAAGTAAAATTTCGATTTCAAAATTTGACGGATCGAATTGGATTCCTTGGAGGTACCGTATGTGTACTTTGCTGCGTGGCATGGACGGCCTCATGGATATTGTAGAGGGAAAAGTCAAGAAGCCCCCGAGGCCAACAGCAGTCGGTGGTGATGCCGATAGTGTGGCTGCATCAGCCTTGGCTGATTACAATAAACGATTAAGTAAGTATCTTAAGCTGTAGAGTACTGCACTTCTACTTATTATCTATAACATTTCGGACGACACACTGGACAAAGTTTTTAGGTTCTCACACCCTAAAGATGTATGGGATGAACTACATAGGCTCTACGACGGTGCGAATGACGACCGTATGTACGATGTTTGTATAGAGTTTTTCAGGTAGAAGAAAGACGTCAATGATGACATCGCAACGCATGTTTCTAAATTAAAAAAACTTGTGGCATAGTTTGAATATGGAGCTTTTAAAAGAGGACCAGGCAAAGGAACTCCCAGAACTTCTTCTAATCTGCAAGATATTGGATACTTTGCCTGAGGAGTATTTTTCATTTAAAGCAAGTTGGATGTTGATGTCTAAGAAAGAGCGAACTGTGGAGAACATAACTAGTCAACTAGGTGCCCATGAGAGAGCGCTGTCAAACGCCCATGGAGGAATGGAAGGCACCAGTAGTGGAGAGGCGCTGCTTGCAAGCGCATCCAAGAATAATGCAAAGAAGTCGAAACCAAAGAAGACGTCAAGTGGGACAAATAAAGCGATGACCAAGGAATATAGGTGTCATATCTGTAATGAAGTAGGTCACTTTAAACGAGATTGCCCCAGAACTGTAGAGAAAGAAAGAAATGGAAGAGGTAACTGTGATGCAAGCAATCTGATGCTGCTTGAGATCAATCTGGCGGAATGTACGACTGATCGTGAGCATTGGTACGTAGATAATGGAGCTACTCACCATGTCACGATGCGGGACGATCTTTATGAAGATTTCACACATTTTGCTGAACCTCATACAGTCACAACAGCTGATGACAAAATGGTTAGAGCCATAGGAATGGGCTCTATACGCTTCAATGCTCTAGCCGGAGAAGAATTCTTTCTGCGAGACGTCTGGCTCGTTCCGAGCATTACCAAGAACTTATTTTCGGTGCTTGCGACCCAAGATAGAAATCCGAAAAGTTTGTTCAAGTCACGTGTTACATCATGTTCCATGATAGTAGATGGAAAGGTTAAGGTGACTGGTAAAAGACAAAGGCATGGTGGGCTTTACGAGCTAGAGTGTAGTGCTGTACGACCTAGAGGTGCAGCTGTGAACGCACTGGATACACTGCAGCTCTATCATGAACGGTTTGGCCACCAGGATAAACGGCATATTAAGAGTCTGGGCTTAATATCAAGATCAAAGGTAGTGGTGAATTGTGTGAAGGTTGTATCTTTGGAAAAATACACAGGCGGAAATTTGGAGTGAGAGAAAAAGCTTCAAAGCCTGGGGAGCGCATTCATTCGGATGTTTGTGGTCCATTCCCACCATCTTTTTCTAGATTTAGATATTTTGTACTATTTATAGATGAGTTCACACGTTATGATTTTTATCACCTTTTATCACTTTTGATGAAAAGTCTATTCGAACTGGATATGAGCGCCGCGCCGGCGCGCCGCCGCCGCCGAACAAATTTCCTGCGCCGCCGCCGCCGCAGATGGCCACGGCGCGCCGAGCGAGCAAAAAGAGTTATTAAATCCATACTTTTTAAGCACTGATTCAAATTCTCTTCTCTTTCTTCTCTTACTCGCTATAGTTAAGATATTGATCCTACCTGCTAGATACCTAATTTGTAGCATGATTCTTAGAGAGCCCCGATTACTGAATGGTTTCAGCAATATTTTTGAAGATTACCTACGTGCAATTTTTTGTGAAATGAGGATAAGCTAACAAAACTTGTGTTTGAAAACCTGACTAAAATTAAACATTTGTTTATTTTTCCTTAAAAGTATTAGAATATTAGTACAGTCTGTTGTCCGTACAGTCAGTAATGTTAATAGTTAAAATAATTTTATCAGATTTGTTTTCATATGCCACTTTTTTTTTCATTATCACATGTAACTCATAGACATGAATAGGCTATGTCTAACTCGCACATTTCTTAAAAAAATATAGCAAAATTCGATTACTTTGTCCTCTATCTAGCCCTGAAGACAAGAGATGAAGTAAACGATGCAATGGACTTTACCAGAAAAAGACACGCTTTTTTATTTTGTCAATGGGCTTACTCTTGACCTCGATCTAGTCCTGAAGACAGAGATGAGGTCAACGATGGAAGGAGCTTGCCCAGAAGAAGCCTATTCACTCACGACTTGAAGAGATTCGGGTTATATAAACTGGGGAACGCTAACGCAGGAAGAAAATTCCACTATTTAGCCGTGCGCATTATAAAAGATGTTTCAAAGCGCTTTGTGCGAATGTGCGGAATATCAACCAATATTCATAGGGGAATTTTATGCGGTGCGTCCCTCCGACCCTCAGACTCCCGATGGTAGAAGGTAGTGGTGGAATAAGCCCGTGGAGCTCTTGACCACACTCTCCGAAGTAATATCTGAAAAAAGACCGACAGACATGCAACTATGCGACGACCAGACTGTGAAACTTGATTTTTACCTCTAATGAGCTTCATCACTAATGAGCTTCTAGGCTCTGCGATCTATCGAATCAAGTGCGTCTGTTGGTATGTAGCTGAGCCATCCCAATGGAAATCTTCATGCAGGATCGGACTTGGACTTTATATAAAACTGTAAGTTGTCGGAAAGAAGTAACGCTTAACCTTATTGAGAACGCCCCACTTTTTTGCCGCAGTTCGGGCTTTTGACTCAATGTTAGCGCCGAAGTTCAGGTTTGCACATAACTTCATGCCAAGTAGTTTGTGGCTGTCGGTAATTGGTACAGTTGTACCTCGAAAAGTAGGAACCAGATTGAATGATGGTATGTTGACGATATAAGGGTAGAACCCCAATCCTCGTCTAGCCGCACGTAGGAGGAAGGGGAATGGTGGTATAAGGTCGTACGGTCAACCGCACGTCGGTAGAAACTTTTTCATATCTATTAGAGCGCCATAAGGTCCAAAAGTGTTTCTACTGACGAGCTGTTGAGTGTACATTTCAGACACACTCAACGAGATGTATTCTATAGAATACTGATAAGTACATAAGGCACTATGTGTCGGTGTTCAACGCTCTACAGTTTCTCTGTTTCGACAAGAGTCTCATCACCAATGAGCTACCTAGTACGTTTGTCGATTGCAGTAAGATTGGCCAGCTGGTATTCTGCAGACTCATCAGCACTCCATACCGGACTTCTGTTTGAAGCACAAGCACAAGTCTCATAGGGTAGAAATGGCTGTAGAAGCTGTCCCAGTGTGATGTACCACCTGGCATTGGAGAGTATGCCAAGTTTCTTAGCTGCAGATTTGGCCAAGGACTCAATAAAATGCCAAAAGTACAGATTGGACGATAAGTGCATCATACCAAGGAGCTCGAGGTGGTCTGATATCGGTACGAATACATTTCGGAACTCTGGAGTCAGATTGAAGGGACTTCGTTTGACTGTAAAGAAACACGCCTATGTTTTGGCCGCCACAGTCGGACACTGAGTGAAGGGCCAGAAATAAACGTTCAACCATGGTATATCGACCGACAAGATGGTATTTGTGCCACACTGGCTTTTGCATTAGGTATGTATCTATCCGTAACTGTGCTGTCGTCTGCATACCCAAAGATTCCAGGCACCAGTTTATGTGCATCAGGAATAGAGTTGCGGACAGAACGGATCCTTGAGTAACTCCGTCATCGATAGCCCTCTGATCAGACTAGCAATCTTCCAAGACCACTTGATTCAATCGTACACTCAATAAGTTTAATATCCAATTGCAAAGGCCAGGTATTTCATACGATGGAAGATTGTTTGCTTGTGTGATTTCTGTCGTAAAGTAACAGTGTTTACGAGTACACCGTTGTGTTTCGGTTTGTAGGTTAAACGAGCTACTGAAATTACCGACATATGAGATGTACCGCCTTAGTTCTCAATATGGGCAACGCGTTTTGCTGTTTTATTAGTGTCAATTATGTCACTCATAAGACAGTGTATGCTGTGGGTGGTGGTGACCATTCACCATCAGTTGGCCCACCTGCTCGTTTACCCTCTTGTGACATAAAAATAAAGTCATTAGCTTTAATTTATGTCACGACTTCGTTATTAAATACTCGCTCCATAGTCTTGCAGAGTATGGAGATTTCCACCGGCCTGTTCCATCACTACTTATAAGGACATTTTTTAACCATTTATTTTTGCCACAACACATATTAGGTTAAAAATATTCAAAATTTTCAAATTACAATATTCAGTATTTTTGAGAACCATTTTAATTTCTTTTGGTACATATTTCCAAATTTTAAAAGAAAGTAAGGAATTAAGTATTTTTGTGCCAACCCTATATGGTTTTTACGATTTCCGGTCATTTCTTACAAAAAAATGCTTTAGAGGTCACGCCGCCGATTTCGCCGCCGCCGCCGACCCTAAAAAGTCGGCGCGCCGCCGCCGACCTTATAGCCATCGGCGCTCATATCTAATTCGAACGCAGATGAACGAAAAGGATTCAAATGAGATGGGTGAAGTTGAGGTTCCTCTGTTTGTGAGAAGGGAAAATGTAGTGCCTGAAGTTTCTCCTAGTACTGTCGATCAAGCAGTAATTACGATCGATGAGGAAGCAAGAGCTTCACAGAATAATCAAAGGATTATTGAAACTCCAGGTTGTTAAAGCAACAATAATGATTTGATGAATGATAATGTTGCTGAAAATGCTAATTCAGAAGTTGAGTTCGATACTGCACACGAAGAATCTATTGAATTAGAGGGGGTAAATGTTGATGAAATAGATGAAGATGAAAGAGATGTTAGCGTGCAGAGTGCTGCGAGATAGAATACTATTAAGACCACCTGAAAAATTCAAAGATTATGTCATGATATCTACGGATGGATATATCGAACCAACTTGTTACAAGGAAGCAGTTTCCTGTAACGAAAGAGAGCTTTGGATTCAAGCTATGAACACTGAAATTAACTCTCTGAAGGAAAATAAGACATGGATCTTAGAGAAATTGCCCAAGAACAGAAAGGCAATACCATGCAAATGGGTTTATCACGTGAAGCTGAATGCTGATGGTTCAGTAGACAAGTACAAGGCCAGATTGGTTCTTAAAGGTTTTCGCCAGAAGAAAGGTGTAGACTTTGATCAGACTTTCAGCCCTGTAGCTAAAATGGCGACTGTCAGAGCTGTATTAAGTATAGCAGCTAATGAAGGCATGAAAATGTGTCAGTTTGATGTCAAGTACAAGGCCAGATTGGTTGTTAAAGGTTTTCGCCAGAAGAAAGGTGTAGACTTTGATCAGACTTTCAGCCCTGTAGCTAAAATGGCGACTGTCAGAGCTGTATTCAGTATAGTAGCTAATGAAGGCATGAAAATGTGTCAGTTTGATGTATCAACCACTTTTCTTTATGGATCCTTATCCGACTTTACATGAAGCAGCCAGAAGGGTATGATGATGGATCTGGAAGGGTTTGCTTGTTGAAGAAAAGCTTGTATGGGTTAAAACAAGCTCCTAGGTGTTGGAACAAAAGGATTCTTGATTTTTTTTAAGGAAATTGGCTTCGAAGTCAGTGAAGCTGATCTCTGCCTTTTTAAAAGAGAGAAGGGAAACCGGAAGCTGATCGTATTAAGGAGATTTGTATCAACTCTTCAAAGCCTTCTTTGTATGATGTAAATTATTCATAGCAACGTTTGTTGATTGTCATGTAAATAAAATAATACACGATATTTTCTGCTAGCTACGGACTTCTGATTTTATTGTAGATATGCATAATCATATCATGGTAGCATCGCCGTAAAAATATAAAGTAGAAAAATAAAAGTGTATAAAGTATAAATCAGTGCTAATTTAAACAATTTTTCGAAAAATTTCAAGATTGACGTAATTTTCAAAATGCAGTCACCAAGTTGCAAAGTTGATATTGGTCGTCTGGAAGGTGTGAAAAATTGGGCTACATGGAAATTCAAAGCTACCTTACTGCTAAGAGGTATGCCCGGAGGATTAGATGCGATACAAGGTAAACTAAAAAAACCTGTACTAGTTGACAATGCCCAACCTGATGAAATTTCCCAATACCAAAAAGCACTCGATAAATACAACGAAACAGACACTTCCGCATTATTATTACTAACTGCAAATATGTCAGACGAAACTCTTCAGAAAATAATGAGATTTGACTCGTCAAAAGAAGTTTGGGACGAATTACATCGCTTATTCGATGGTACGTCTGAAGACAAGAGCTATGCGCTATGTATGGAGTTCTTTGGCTATCGTAAAGATCCGTCGCACGACATTACTACCCATATCTCAAAAATAAAAACAATTTGGTCAGATTTGAAGACAGAATTACTCAAAATAGATAAAACAGAATTACCAGATATCCTCTTAATCTGCAAGATTCTGAACACTCTACCTGAATCATACTTCTCCTTCAAATCAAGCTGGATGATGATGTCGAAAAAAGATAGAACTATCGATAACCTGACAACGCAACTCTGTGCCTACGAGCGTTCAATCTCATCTAATAATGAAGCTGATTCTGAAGCTCTAGCTATGCAAAATAGTAATAAACCGATGAAAAAATGTGGATACTGTGGAAAAGTCGGTCATAAAGATAGACAGTGTCGAAAATGGAAAGCGGATGGTAAACCATCAAAACCAGAGAACAACGCAAAGACTTCAAGCAACCTGAACTTAATGCTAATGCATATTACTGCAGATTCCGAAGTGAACTCGACTAATTCAAACTACGATAGAACAAGTTGGTTTGTTGACAATGGCGCAACCAGTCATGTCACCTGCAGAAACGACTACTTCACTAGTTTTGAACGCTTCGAAGATACTCGAACAGTAACTACTGCAAATGGGAGCTCTGTGAAAGCCCTTGGAAAAGGTACGGTCGACTTGATAACTAAAGTAAATGGCAAGAAGTCTATGATAACACTCTGTGATGTATGGTACGTACCTGATATTACACGCAATCTATTCTCTGTGCTAGCCGCTCAAGACAGACTAAATAAAAGCCTTTTTAAATCTGAAAGAGAACACTGCTCCCTTGAAGTTGATGATGAAGTAGTTCTGACTGGCAAACGAGTCAAAGGTGGAGGACTTTTCAAGCTCAGTGTAGAACAAGCGAAATCAGATCCCCATCTAAATGTTGCTTCAGTTGAAGAAAACTTGCTACAACTCTACCACGAGAGACTTGCTCATCAGAATAAAAAGCATATCAAAAACTTGCTTGAAAAGGAGTTTGGTATAAAAGTTCCTTTAGATTCTGAACTGTGCACTGGATGCATCTACGGGAAAGCACATTGGCGCAAATTTGGAACAAGAGAGAGAGCGAAAATACCTGCGGAAATTATACACGCTGATGTTTGCGGTCCGTTTCCTCCTTCCTTTGGCAAACAACGCTACTTCGTTCTTTTCAAAGACGACTACAGCAAGTATCGACACGTTTACTTCATGCGACAAAAATCGGAAGTTCCCTAAAAGCTCCGACAAATGCTGCAAGAATGCAAAACGGTTGGTCACTCTGTAAAAGAATTCCTAAGTGACAATGGAGGCGAATTTGACAATGAGAAAGTAAAAAGCATTCTTCGAGAAGCTGGAATTCGACAAAGGCTTACGATGCCATACACGCCACAACAAAACGGCTTAAGTGAACGTGAAAATCGAACCTTAGTTGAAGCTGCTAGAACAATGATGCACGCTCATGAAGAATTGCCTACCGCCACATGGGCAGAGTTAGTAAATGCTGCTGCATATGTCTTGAACAGAACTGGGCCCACTTCTGAAGATGGTAAATCACCATTTGAATTATGGTTCAAAAAGAAACCATCAATTAAACACCTTCGAATCGTTGGATGTGAATGCTATGCCCACATTCCGAAACAAAAGAGATCCAAGCTTTCGAAAAAAGCAGAGAAATGCATCCTTATCGGTTATGATGGTGATGAAGGCTACCGCCTACTGAGTAAAAATGGTAAACTCATAAGATCAAGAGACGTCACGTTCAATGAATCAGTTTTGAATCCATTTGACATGAATGATTCTGAAGAAGAAGAGTCTTCTATAGAAATCAACCTTCCACTGAAAGCACCTCCGACGTGTGAAGCAAGGGAGGATGATCGCGCTGAAAGCATCACAGGTCGCAATGACAGCAACCCTGATGAGCCTAGCTCTACGGTGCCTCACACATCACCCGGTCTGGTCGTGAGTCAAGAAGAACCAAGTCAGGAGGATCATACTGAACAGAATGAACATAATGAATTCGAAGATACAGTAGACGATTTTGATGATGCTGAAGAGCCAGAAATCTCAGATGAAATAAATCAAAGAATGACTTTACGAGACAGAAGCCAAATACGACCGCCTGCTCGTTTCAACGATTATATCATGATGTCAGCAGATGATATCAATGAAGTAATTGAGCCGAAAACCTACAAAGAAGCAATGACTAGTTCACAAAAGAATCAGTGGATCAAAGCTATGGAAAATGAGGTAAAATCTTTAAAGGAGAACAAAACCTGGATAATGGTTGATCTTCCTAAAGGTAGAAAGCCCATATCCTGCAAATGGATATATAAAATTAAAACCAATGCAGATGGCTCACTGGACAAATTCAAAGCAAGGCTAGTTGCTAGAGGTTACACACAGAAAAAAGGCATCGACTATGATGAGACCTTCAGCCCAGTTGCAAAGATGACAACAATAAGGTCTGTTTTAAGCATAGCTGCAAATGAAGGACTAAAGCTCACACAATTCGATGTTTCAACAGCTTTTCTGTATGGATCACTCGATGAAGAAATATACATGAGTCAACCTGAGGGATACTCTGATGGATCAAGCAAAGTGTGCAAACTTAAAAGAAGCTTGTATGGCTTAAAGCAAGCACCCCGGTGCTGGAATAAATGCATGGTAGATTATTTGAAAAGCGTTGGTTTCAAACAATGTAATACTGATCCCTGCCTTTTTACTAGAAACCGGATAAATAACAAAATTGTTCTAGCTCTCTACGTGGACGACGGACTTGTCGCTGCGACTGATCAGAAAGACACTGAGAAATTCATTAATGAGCTGAAGAGACGATTTAAAATAACTATAAAAGATGCTACATACTTTCTAGGTTTAGAAATTGAGAATCTGGATGGCAACTTAAAAGTGTCACAAAAGCACTACGCCCACAAGATACTGGATCGCTTCGGTATGAGCGATTGTAAACCAGTCACAACTCCTATACAGAAAGATGGACAGCCAGAACTGGATAAAGATTTGGTAGAACCTGTTCAATTTCCTTATAGAGAAGCCGTAGGTGCTCTTGCATACTTAACTGTTGGTACCAGACCCGATTTAGCCTACGCTGTGAGCGTCGTATCTCGGACTTTAGAGAATCCTTCTAAGGAAGACATCCAAAGGTTAAAACGTATCCTGAGATACATAAAAGGAACGTTAGACTACGGAATTCTTTACAAAAAGAAGTGTAATGCTGGCATCTTAGAATGCTACAGTGATTCAGACCACGGTGGAGATAAATCAACCGGACGTTCGACTTCAGGAATATTGTGTTTATACTCTGGAGGAGCAATATCCTGGACAAGTCGTCGACAAACTTGTGTTGCGATATCAAGCACAGAAGCTGAATTGGTCGCTGCCAGCGAAGCAGCTCGTGAAATTGTGTGGCTCAAGAGACTGTTCGCCGAGATATCAAACTTAAAGAGTATTCTAACTCTGAAGGTAGACAATGATGCAGCTATCAAGATCTCGCATAACCCTGAACTCCATCGGAGGACAAAGCATATTGCTATAAGGCATTTCTATGTCAGAGAGCTTGTCGCAGAAGGCGAACTCAAGGTGGAATATGTCCCAACCGAGTTCCAGTTGGCGGACATCCTCACAAAGGCACTGCACAAGCCACGTCTTGTGTCTATTAGTGACCAGATTGGCTTGATACACTAAGAGTCATACAAAAGGGAGGATATTAAGGAGATTTGTATCAACTCTTAGTGTATCAAGCCAATCTGGTCACTAATAGACACAAGATGTGGCTTGTGCAGTGCCTTTGTGAGGATGTCCGCCAACTGGAACTCGGTTGGGACATATTCCACCTTGAGTTCCAGTTGGCGGAGATCCTCACAAAGGCACTGCACAAGCCACGTCTTGTGTCTATTAGTGACCAGATTGGCTTGATACACTAAGAGTCATACAAAAGGGAGGATATTAAGGAGATTTGTATCAACTCTTCAAAGCCTTCTTTGTATGATGTAAATTATTCATAGCAACGTTTGTTGATTGTCATGTAAATAAAATAATACACGATATTTTCTGCTAGCTACGGACTTCTGATTTACTGTGCGTTCCAATATGCACTAACAGACTGCTTTAGAGCACTGTGAGCGCGCTTATGTCGGTCCAAATTGACCTAAAGCGTGCTCTAAAGCACTCGCTCTTTCACCGCCTTACGTCATTAATGACGTCATCGTTTCTGCTATCAGTGCTTTAGTCAAATAGGTGGAGCAGTGAAAGCGCTAATGTCAAAATCGATTTGACACATATAAAATCCCACACGTTTGCAGCCAGCTGATGTTTCTCAAGTTTTGATTTTAATGAGTTTGTCTCTAATGGAAATGAGAGTGGATTTGGCGCACATTTTTCAGGGATTAGCTTAGGCTTTGTTAAAGAAAATAAAAACAAAACTGACATTTTGACAGATGAACACGTGAGCGCGCTTAAATCCATTCCAAATTGACTAGAGCCATTAAAGCAGTGATAGCTTTGTGAGCGTGCTAAATCAATTTGGACCGTCCGTGAGTACTGTATACGCTTTTAGCAGCGTTTGTACAATTTGGAACACAGCGTTTATTGTAGATATGCATAATCATATCAGATCGTAGCTCTGTATGTTGATGACGGGCTGGTAGCTGCATCGGATCAAGAGCTCATTGATGATTTACTGAACGAGCTGAGGCAACGTTTTAAGATTACGACGAAGCCTGCATCCTATTTCCTTGGAATAGAGATTTCAACTAGAGAAGGTGTTGATTGTGGTGTCAAAATACATCACACAGCTTATGCAAAGAAAATTTTGAAGAGGTTTGGCATGGAAAATTGCAAACCTGTCACGACGCCGATTGTGAAGGACGATGTACTACCTCAGAATGTAGACAAGAGGGATGACTAAGTTCTTCAGAATTATAGACAGATAGTTGGGGCATTAGCCTACTTAATGGTTGGAACAAGACCCGATATTGCTTATGCAGTAAGTGTGGTTTCTAGAAGTTTGGAGAATCCAACTGAGATAGACTGTGTTAGAGTGAAACGCATCTTGAGATATCTACAGTATTGCCCGGATTTTGGTATCTTTTACAAAAGGAACTATAAAAAAGGGATTATAGAATCATATAGTGACGCTGATCACGGTGGAGACTTCAACACTGGAAGGTCAACATCAGGTGTACTGTGTATGTATGCTGGAGGACCTTTCTCTTGGTTGAGTCAGAGGCAGCAAAGTGTTGCAATTTCGACAACTGAAGCAGAAGTAGTTGCTGCTAGCGAAGCTGCTAGAGAGTGTGTATGGCTGACTCGGCTAATTGGAAACCTAACTGAGCTTAAGGGTTTACCTGTTTTGCAAGTGGACAATGAAGCTGCAATAAGATTAGCTGAGAATTCAGAGTTTCACCGTCGAACAAAACATATAAGGATTCGTCATTTCTTTGTACGAGAATTGGTGACGACTGGAGAGCTACTGGTAAAAAAGATATCCAGTGAGCTACAACTGGCAGACTTGTTCACTAAGCCTTTGCCTAGACCAAGGCTTCTAAAGCTACTTGAATTGTTAGGCTTACAACGAGAGAAGGTGTTATAGTATGTGCGTTGTAACCTCTTTTATACTATCTATGTTTTTTGTGTTGGCAGTGACTGTTTGTTTTATATTGTCAATGTCTTGTCGTAAAAATTCTTCTGTTATGAAATGTTCGTATTGTTGTAATATATTTTAACTTCGTTTATATATGATCTTTTCCTTACTCCATCACCTGCTAAATACTCTGCAAAAACCCCCTTCTTTAAGTGGAGTTAGTATAGTTGTAAGAGGGAGTTTAAAAATTATAATTTGAAACAAAGAAATTTGACCTCATATAGAAGTAATATATAAGAAATAATTCGTCACAAGTAGGGATGTGGGCATGCTTTCATCTATCGATAGTCGATAAGTTACACAAGGACAAATCGATGTCGAAACTTTGACCAAAAAGTTGAAGTACTAAACTTTAATAAAAGGCAAATCTGTTAAAAGCAGTGATTAAATTCATTAAAAAAAAAAATACTTTTTGCATTTTTTACTACAGGTGATTTCTTACATAGGTGTTTTAATATTAAAGATACCAAATTTCTTACTTACTTACTTACTAAAAGTAATGGACGGTAGCGGTGGAGGCAAGAGGGGTAGGAGGTGTAAAGGTTCTTTTTTTTTTTCATGAATATCTCTAGCTTACATACAAATTATGTAGGATTTTAAAACAAACTTTTATCCCTCAATTCAATCTATTTGGGATGGTTTTGCAAAAATGCTGAAATACGGGTTTGTGTTTTTCTTCTAAGTAGCTCAAATAAATTTTCAAGCGAAATTTCGTGTATCTTATCTTGCCTTATAACGTGGAGCTGAGTTCCTTATTGGACCTTAGAGCACAAGGAGCCTGTAGTCTTCTGGTTTCGGATAAGCTTGACCCAGAATCTTCATACGCTTGTGAGCCAAAGCGTTGCATGAGCACAAGAATTGCTTGTCAGTATTGTTTGTAGCGAAAAACTTTCAAACCTTTTTTGTAGAGAATTTTATGTAGATTAATTTAGTATTTTATTAATTTTCTTACAATTTGTTGATTCAGGATGATTCATGCTGATTGAGACATTTCAATTTGGCGAAGACACACAAAGTTATATTTGTTTGACAGTGTCCCCATCGGGAATCGAACCCAGAATGAAAACAAAACGCGTTGAATGTTGTAAAATATAATAAATGGTACAGCAGCACTGCACTTACTTTCTCGCGATATGTAATTAGAACTGTCAACCGCAAACTTAAATTTGTAATACCATACCTACACGTAGTATGGAATTACAAACGTTTATTAAGGTTTTTCTGAAAAATGTTCTACCACATGAATTCGGAACTCGAATTGTAAAATATTAAAACAAACCAACCGTAAACGATTTCGAACAAATCACATGTTCAAATTTTGGTAGTACTGGAACACCTTTAATATGAATTTTCACAGATTTTTAAATTTCAAAACTCTGTTTCTTATGAATAGTTGTTCAGTTTTGTCGACTGTAAAGCTCTTTCAGTTTTTGGTACATCCTGTGTACTAAATTTTCACAAAATCCAATCAAATTGAATATCCATTCAGGTAGATAACCAAAACAAAATTAAAATTATAGAAAATAATACAAACTTAATGTAGTCAATTAGGGTCAATGTAGGTACCACTAGACCATTTAAGCGGTTTTATGACGAAATTCATAAAAAAACTAAATTATTAGTTCTACTTTCAGAGTCACTTCTAAAAGTTCGACTATGAATTAGTTAGGCTTGTGATATAATAAGTGTTAAGGACTTTACAAAATATGCTCTTAAAGTTTTTTTTTTCAAATGTTACATTGCATGACCACTTCGAATAAACATACTAAAGTACTAGCTAGACAAACCCATAACTTTATTGTAAGACGCCAACATAGTTAAATTCTATATAAAACCGCGGTATTTTTAAATTTTCTTACTTTCAGTTCAAATTTAAGTTTTGGTCAGCTATTGGTGCTTGGTCATCTAGTGGTGCACTGACCCTATGAGTAAATCACAAGTTTACGTTTTGGTAGTACAGGAACACCCCATATATGGAATCACACAGACAAACTGATGATGGCGCAAGATACCTTGCATAGAGATGCTTAGTCAAGCAAAGTTTCATAAAAATAATTTGAACCGTTTTTAAAAAAAATTCAATTCTTCATTTTTGTTGAATGACAGCTACCCTCAAAATGAGAGCCAGCAAAAAACCATTCGGAAATAAAAGTCTTAAATTAAAAATATGGTGTTAATAGGACCATTCGTTTAGCCGCTAGGCCAAAGCGTGACGGACAGACCGACCAACCGACAGACGGACATTTTTAGGGGACTTGCTTAAGTGATATAGAACACATTTTTGAGAAAGTTTGTGCAACTTTTTTCACGAATACAATACCTTTCTCGCTCAGCTCGAAAGTAAAAATACTACTATCGATAAAAAATACATCACTCATAAACTCCAACATGATCCCACAAAAAACGATAAATTACAGTAAAATACGTAACAATTTCCATATTATCTGACTGTAGAAATGATAAGTTGACATTTTTTTATGCAATATTAGTGATAATAATCCACAAGCATGAAAAATACTGAATAAAACTTACAGATGAAAAGACAAAATTTCTTTGCAATTTTCGTTTTGTTGTTTTGAAGATGTACAGCCATCAACTACACACGTTATTATTAAAAAGAACAATCACTAATATGGAGAGCAACTTAAGAATAAATTCACGATATTTTCAAGTTATTCACTGCATGTTTTTTATAATTTACACAATGTTTACAACATATAATTTAGGAAATATTTTCAACCGTTAAAATCCCAACAAGTTACAATAATCCTATAAACTTTGTAAATGCAATGAACGCGTCGTTCATCTAATTTGGTAGGATGTGATCACTGACGACTTGACATGGCATGAGACATGCTAGCAGTTGTCATCCCATACTGAAAAAAAATAGCATGGTTTCTTCTCCGAGCGAAGCAAGGAGGTTTTTGTTCTGAGATTTGAAACCAGTATCTATCCTTTTTGAACAAGGGGTTGCTAAACATTTTCCTCCACTGACATTTCTTCGCGCTTGGAGGTGATAGATTAGATGACATAATTCCTCAAATAGAGTGACATTTCTCCGAGATATATTTTCTCACGGGCAGTGTGCTTAGTAGGCAGCCAGCTCAGCACGCTGCAGTTGTCAGTATATAAAGTTATCTGTGTCTAAATTATCAAAAACGTAATTTATGAGTTTGCTATAAATTTTCTTCCACTGACATAACTTCGCGTTTGGAGGTGATAGGTTAGATGACACCAGTCCTCAAATAAAGTGGCATTACTCCGAGATATAGTTTCTCTTGGGCAACGTGTTAAGCCCACAAGAATATTCTTATCCTATCCTATCCTTGGTCCGAGGATTAGATGACCTCATTCCTGAAATAAAGTGACATTTCTCCGAGATATATTTTCTCTCGGGCAACTTGCTGAGCCCGCAGCGGAGTATTCAGATAGGTCAAAATAAACAAACAAGATTTGGTAGAAAGATACCTACGCGAACAAACTACATTGGTAGTTTTTTTTTTACTGGCAACACTAAACTAGCTGTCTGTCTTTTTCGCAAAAAAATTGGGATTGAGAGATTTTTGTGATATGGCTGGTAATACAACTGAAGAAGTAGAGGTGGGTAGAAATATATAAATCAGATCGAGAAGTTGCACTCCTACCCTTGAATTAGTGTTTTTAACAAATACTTCCATTGTATTAGCTAGATTTGCTGATGTGGCTCGACTAACTTTCACTGTAGCATTTGTTCCATGTTCACCGGATAATTCCGTGAATAACTACTTCCGTGTTGGTTGAATGCGTTTACAAGCGTGTATCGTACAGTAGGGTTTATATTTGGGGCGATCTTTGGTTAATTTTGTGAGATTTGAGGTTAGGTTCTGATGATGACCTGTGTATTCAAGGGGTCTGCGACTACCGAGACGAAGACCAACAACAATGAGGTTCCGCCTGAGTTCCTGATCAAACACCCGCTGCAGAATACCTGGAGTCTCTGGTTTTACGATAACGACCGCAACAAGACGTGGGAGGAGAACTTGATTGAACTAACCACTTTTGATACCGTCGAGGACTTTTGGAGGTAAGATTTAGATGTAACTGATACTTAAAGATTCTAATAACCCACCAGTTTATGTGATATTGATGTCGTATATTAGAAATATTACTTCAGCAAGAATGATCTTAACAAGGGCAATCAGTGGATCTATTCAATGTAGATGAAAATAAATAAATAAATAATAATAAAATGTTTCAGCATTGTGTAATGGTAGGTCCTCTGAACAACATCTAATAAAATCCTCTCGGTTACAGGCTCTGCAGGGGGTAGGAGGGCTACCCTTTTTTAGTTTTTAACTCCCAACACAAAAATGGATCACATGATGATAATTAGTGATAGTAATTACAAAAACCACATGGTTTAAATAATATACCCCGTCAAAGTGTCGTTAAGTAAATACCTATAGTGCATTATTATAATTTTTTATTCGATTTCTATTGCAGGTTGTACCACCACATCAAGCTCCCTTCTGAACTCCGCCAAGGTCACGACTATGCAGTTTTCAAACAAGGCATCAGGCCGATGTGGGAGGATGACGCAAACAAGATGGGTGGCAGGTGGCTCATCAGCTTGGAGAAGAAGCAGAGAAACTCTGATCTTGACCGGTTCTGGCTGGATGTGGTATGTTGATAACAAATAATCTGGGATTAAGGGCCGTCCATTTCCTGGACTTGATAGCTCTGTACAGGTGATCCTCGTGCGTGCGTCGTCGTTGCGTTCTCAAGAGAAATAATTAGCTGTGATAATAATAATCTTGTTTGTTTGTCATAGGTCCTTCTCTTGATTGGCGAAAACTTCGAGCATTCAGATGAAATATGTGGAGCAGTTGTGAATGTTAGAGCCAAAATTGATAAGATAGGTAAGTTGGACTTAGATATTTGGATATTTACAATTAAGCACTTTGACCTTACTTACCACATACATACCAATGAAATCACAAAAAACTAAAATGGTCTGTGTCTGCAAATTATCAAATCTTTAAGATATTCAAGTTGCTCATAGATTTAGGAGCCGTTTTTGCCATTATTTACAGACTGTCTGGTAGGTCTAACTATACATTTAACAATATTGTATTAAAAGGTAGAAGAAAAGTGTTTTGTTAGTTATTGTAAGACACTTTTATATAACTTCCTGCATAATCTGGTAGTGCATTTTATTCCACACTTATGATCATTAGGAAAAGGTTTTTATTTTTATAAAATTAAAAATCCATATTTGATTTTTTTTTCAGGAATCTGGACAGCAGACGCCACCAAGCAGCATGCAAACATTGAAATTGGTAGGAAACTAAAAGAGCAGCTCGGCATTCATGGCAAGATAGGTTTCCAGGTTCATCGAGACACCATGGTCAAGCACAGTTCTGCTACCAAGAACCTTTACACTGTTTAGTCTACAACTTGTTCAGAACACAACGGATGGAGCAATAACTATACCAGATGCCAACACTCCTGCCCTATGATTTAAATTCTACAAATAGTGCATGGACTGCAATCGGCTAGCTTTGGTTTCATTTGTAAGAGTGCTAACACCAATTTAAACCGAATGACAGTATGCATCATTTTGTAACTAAGAAAGATTACATATCTAGGAAGTGATGAGGGATAATGTTCTTAGACAACAGAATAATTGGATCAAGAAACCCTTACTAAAAGTTTAAGAAATCAATTGAATATTGTATAGAAGACAAAATATGTCAATTGAATTGACATTTCGCACACGCTGCACTACATATTTTTTATGAGTACTATGAACACTAACGCAACGGCACTCATGCAAGTAAATACGAAAGTATCACTGCAAATGTGAGATTTTGTGATCGTGACATTCTGCAAATGTGAGATTTTGCGAAAGTATAATTTTGTGAACATGAAATTATGCGCCAACTGGGACTGCTAGGAGTGTTGGTCATTGGTGTAATACAAATCTATCTAGAGTGAATTTGTGGTTGTACCTGTTTGTTTGTGTACGGAGACCGCTGCATACACCTAAGGAAGTTATTCCCCAACCGTTGAGTTTTCTATAGATTATAAAAAGTCTTTATTTAACTAAAGTATGTAGTATTTTAGGTTGACTTATTGTCATTGTCTCGGTTGAGCTTTTTAACATCTCTTGTTTGAACGGGCTATAAATTTTAAGTCTGATTTTTATACTAAGCTGTGCTTGAGTATGTTTGTTGGTTGGTCACATAGTTATAAGTTGTGTCTACTCAAAATAATTGTTGAATGCAAATTAGCATAGCATAGTATAATATAGTAAATGTAACGATATTTTTACACTTCAAAAATAACATCATCATGTCTGTAATTTGCTTTTGGTTTGTAACTCTGCTACTTACTTTTCTGGAAGTGATGAAATAACTTGTACTGTTACAAGTACTGCACTGTTAACTTTGGTGTTCGTGTCCGTTACTCAAAAATATATTTTGGTATTTTGTATAAAAAGTACTGATATACATACATACGCCTTTAATTTATTATGAAACTGCTTTAATGAGGTTTTGAAAAACCATACCAATGGGATTCTAAGTATCGAGATTTTATAATAGACTTATTTAGTACCTCGGTTTATTTTTGAACAAAAAGGCTAATTAAATAAAACCAAGACTGGTAAATATTAAAAACTTTATTCTGCTAACATTTAGAAGACAAAAGTAGGTAACTCTTATACTAATATATGATAATTATTAATCGTCACTATTATCATCCTCCCAAACACCATAATTTAAGGCTGACTGGCAGAAATACAGGCAGTTGACTAAAGTTTATAGACTGAGGGCACCGTAAGTTATTCTACTTTGTAGCGAGAGTAGTGGCCTATATAGATCCACATTAAGTTGGTCTGCTGATGCGCAATCTGGCAGGTTCAGTACAGTTGGAGAGAAAAATGGTTCCGTGAACGAGTAGAAGGTTCTACATAAGTATAAAACAACAGGGCTGCCTTTCCTCTTCTTTACAGTTTCGCTAGTCTGATCACAAATGTGGATGGACCGTAAATGTGGTCCCACTAGCGAAACTGCCAAGAATATGCGTAGACCTGTTGTTTTGTATTTAAGTTTCATTTCATTCGTGTACTACTTAATTGATGTAACTACTTTTCTCTCAGACTGTACCGAACCTTCCAGGTTGCGCATTGGCAGTCTTAAATCTTTTTGTGGATCTAATATACTACTCTCGCTACAAAGTTGCAAATTTCTTGTACTCAATGACGTAGGATAACTTGTGGTGCCCTCAGAGTCTGCTATTAAGTTAAAACTCAATTAATTCCGTGTAAATGTCGCTGTCACTTCCTGTTTTGATAAAAAAGAAAGTAAGTAACAGCAATAGATTTAAACAAAAAATTCTTGAATTGTAATTGAAAAAGGCTTGTGCAACTGCCCATAACTTCTAACAATACAAGTAAGGGCTAGGTTCTCTCATGCTACTAGTTTGCCAGTGTAATCCGTCATTACATCAGCGGAAATAGTCTAGGCAACGAAGCGGATCGTTGTATGAAGACCCCGCATTAAATCCTCAGTCGATGAAACTTTGCTGGGGTATTACCTACACTATAGGTATGAGACAAACCTATAAAACAATCCAAAAAAAAAAATCGGTAGGTACTTTTAATTTTTCCATACAAAAATTACAAAAAAATGTATGAAAAAATAAAAAAAAACGATTTTTTTTTGGATTTTTTTAAAGAAGGTTTGTCTCATACCTATAGTGTAGGTAATACCCCAGCCAAAGTTTCATCAACTGAGGAATTAATGCGGGGGTCAACTGCTTCGTTGCCTACACCAAAAGACAATATTTTTTTATTAAGATTTTAAGCGCCGATTGCAAAAAGTGTCTTTAAAGTTAACGCTCCTTTAATATTTTCGCGACGCCACCTCTTTAAGTTTGCTATTTCGTAGACAATTTTGCTGACAGCCGGTACATCTGTTACACCAGTCGATAGTTTATTCTTCGTTGCAAAAGGTGGTACAGTAATTTTTTTTTTTTTTTATGTTGTGTACCACTTATGGCTGTAATGCAACTTAGTAAATATCAAAAATGGTATAGCAAGAAATAACTCGGGACTACTTTACTATAGACACAAATTTTGGAACTTTTTAATACACTTAGACTTCTGCCTGACTGCGCGTCCATGACTAAGACGGGATTTTTACCTTAGTGGTACGGAATCCTCGGTACGCGAGTTCGACTCGCGCTTGGCCTTTTTTTTTATCTACTTAGTTGCCTTATACACACAATAAAAAAATAAAAGCTCCTGTACTGCACCACTTTTGCAACAAAGCCCCCATCTTTGAATGTCTACCGACTGGCGTTGTCGATTTTTTAAAGAAATTATAATATTGTGCAAGCTCGCGAGTTGGTTTGGTTCCGAACTTCCGTTTCTACCGTCTCTTCAATCTTGTGCACCGTTTCTTCGGTTCCATCGATTCCTTTGTGAACCGTTTCTGGAAAAAAACATTTTATTTTTAAGTACCTGGGCGATCAAGCTTCGCTCTATAATAGCCGCCTCAACGTTAAGATATCATCGGGTGAGCAAGCATGCTACCCGCCAACAGATGGCGCTGTAGGTTATGGTAAAAAAACGCGGTATTTTGAAAAAAAATGCTTTAAAACACGAGGAAAAAGAATTTTCTTAAACATGAGACCTATTAGCTAGATCGATTTTCCGCTCTCAAAAAACCCCCGCTTTTCGATGTATAGGATAAACAGCAAAACATGAGTCATCTCTCGAAATCTCAGTGTTTTACTCTGACCAGGGAGCCAATTCTTGAATATCACTCAAAAAATTTAATTTTTAGTTTTCAAAAGTTAAAATTATATTCGTTGAATGTAAGTAATGTTTGTTTGTTAATGTTCATGTGTATGATTTGCCTTTTAACGGTTTGAGGGTCTACCCGCCGTCCACGTTACTACCAGCGCCTCCATCAGTTAAAAAAATATTACTCGCCAAATACAAAACTTATCGAAAATTCGGAAAAACAGATTTAAGAAAAGGTGCCCTTTAACTATCAAGTCATTCTGAATAAAGGCCAGGTTAAAAGTACCCTAAACCGACGAGCATGTATGAAAAGCGGAAAGGATTGATGAAAGTACAGGAAGCAAGGGAAGTATGTCAAGATCGTAGCAGGTGGAGAACTGTGGTCTCTGCCTACCCCGACGGGAAAGAGGCGTGATGTTATGTATGTAACTATGTATGTATTGTAGTTACAAATAACTAGGTATATTTTACAAACATTATATGTTCTAACTAAATGAACTGGGGTACCTTTACTTAATCTGTCTTTCCAGATTTTCGATAATTCTCTCGTATCCTTGGTGCGAGATAAGAACGAGTATTATTTTTTTCTGATGGGGGCGCTAGTGGACGGCGGGCAGCCTCGGTACTAAATTCAAATGTCTTGCATTCTTATGCGGGATATAAAATGCTGTTGAAAAATGAGTGTATACTCCTATTAGTTACATTTTTCGCTGATAAATACAAAGACAGCTTATGCACCGAAAGTACTACAGTATAGATCGCACACCTACAATGGTAATATTGAACCAAAACTTTAGTGCAATAGCTGTATCTTTGTATTAATCAGCAAAAAATTTAACTAAAAATAGCAGTATACACTAGTTTTTCCATTTATGTCCCGCATAAGAATGCAAGTCATTTGAATTTTGTATGGAAAACAGATAGCCTTATTAAAGTCTGAAGGATGATCCACACATTCCTATCCCTGATTGTCCGATTATCGGATGAAATCGGATAATGTGTAGTGCAATCGGAAAATCGGATAACCGATTGCTGTACACATTATTCGATTTCATCCGATAATCGGAATATCGGACGATCGGATAGGAATGTGTGGATCCCCTTCATAAGTGATATTTTAGGTTTCACTCGTCCATGGTATCACCCAGTCATCACCATAAAAAAAAAATATTTCAAGAATCTAAATACAATTCATGCAACGGAGACTTACCAGAAAGTTATCAAAAGATACTTGTGGGGGGAATGCCTCGCATCTTCCCTTGTGGATCTTTAGAGATTAAATAGATTTTTTAACGAAACATAACATAAGATACATGCAGGTGGTAAATTACACGACAGGATAATCATATCGTGTGGGTTGCAAGGTCGATGACCGACTTCACAAATCCTGGTGTCAGAGTTGTTGAGCCGCCAAAGGCCTCTGACATGGCTTGTTAACGACTACATCCGTAGACAGTAGTCAGGACCAACGGCTTGACGTGCCTTCCGATGCACGGAATCATCTAACTTTTCGGACAATCTGGTGATTCATCCTGCAATGTCCTAACCAAACTGGGAGGTCGCACAAAGGGAGTTTGGTTTGACAGTGTCCCCCCTGGGAATCGAACCCAGAACCTCAGGATCGAGAACCTAGATTCGAGCCTGGCCAACGAAAGCTGACCATACAAAACCGCGGGAAATTTAAAAATAACAAGTTTTAAAGGGTTGTTTTAGACTTTCGCACTTTTCAAACATGTTCATTTTATTCCGGGTCTTAGCGCGACAAGTCTCAGTCTACCCGTGACCACGGCTGTTGCAACGCAGCCGAAACGTCGGGAATAATAAGGTAATTTATTTTGCCTAATAATTATTGTCGCGCTAAGACCCGGAATAAAATAAACAAGTTTTAAACTATGAAAATACTGCAAAATAACAATTTGATACTTTTATTTGGTTTTCAGTTAGTAACTTGTACTCTTGAAAACCAACTAAAAGTATCAAATTGTTATTTTGCAGTATTTTCAAGGTTTAAAACTTGTTATTTTTAAATTTCCCGCGGTTTTGTATGGACAGCTTTTGTTGGCCAGACTCTAGTCTGGATCACCCAGTGATTTTCAAGAATTGGCTTTCAGGGAGCCCTTTGTCCTTTGTCGAATTGCCGTTTGTTCAGTTTAAGTGTTAGGTAATATTCTATTATAACTAATTATAATACAACATGATGATGAATTTAAATCATGTCAATTTATCTTATTAAACTACAACCAGCCGTCTAGTTAAAGTAGGCCAAGGACAAATCACTTACGATCAGTTCAAATTGTCTGACCTATTTTCAAAAACATTCTCTTATCTACATAGCCATTACAACCAAAGTTCGCGTGACCGGAAGTAACAAGTAGCTGAATTCTGACTTACCGACAATCTGTTCTTCAATAACTTTCCCTCTGCCCATGCACGAATTTTCCTTATCTCTTAACGACTGGAACATCTTTGAGAATCGACCCTTTTCGCTGGCCACTACGTCCGTGTCTTCACAGTTTTCTGGTTGAGGGTCTATGCCATCCTCCCCTCGGACTATGGGCATCACAGCCTGCGTTTTTGTTTTTGCTAAAGGACTAGACTTGTCTGAACCACAAGGTATGGTTTCATTCTCTGACTGTTCGTTTTCACTCTTCTGTCCATCGTCAAAGTTCTTATTAATATCATGATCCACCTGTGTTAGATCTGGAACGTGTAATAAATCTTGTAATATCGGTGATTTTGGAGGCGGCGAGTTCGCTATTTCAGCAACCTTATCTGGTACTGCCAAAACTTTTTTCATTTCGTTAACTTGTTTTGAAGGGTCTAAATCTTTTGCAGTTTTTTTAATCATCTCATCGACAACTTCAACTTTCTCGTTGACAGTGTCTTTAACGTCTTTTACGGCTTCTTCAATTTTGCCTGATGCATCTTTTACCACCCCGTCTATTTTGTCTTCAGCGTTTTGTATGACCGAGTCCATTGTCTCTATAACGTCCGCCATTTCGGCTTCTATAGGCGAGGTGATGTCATCTGTTTTTATATCGGGGGCGTCGTGTGTGCTTCCACTATCGGCCTCAAGGTCGTTTATGTTTACGATGTGAGAGCCGCTCACATTGGCCTCGAGTGAATCTATCGATCCGTTATCATCGGCATTTCCATTTAAATTATTCGTGTTCACGTGCCCCGTAACGTTCGAATTGGCAACGTCTTCACTTGTTGGAGCGTCGACTTTACTCATCATGGGGACTTTTTGTAAAGGCGGAAGTTCGGTTAAAGATATTTGTCTCGCTTCTTCGTTGACCAAGTTGAAGTCGTTGTTAGTAAAATCCGCGTTGGATCCCTTGGTTGCAGTGAGTAATGTGTGGCAGCCGCCGCAAGCTACATTGTCGACGACGAACCCATTCATAGAAGTGACCCGCTTCGGCAAGTATTGATTGGGCACTGTCTCGTTCGAGTTGTCGGCGTCGTCGACCGCTTCCAAGCAGAGTTTGTTGTGTCTCGATTCGCCGCACGTGTAAAGCAACCCGTTATCTGAAAAATCACGTTTGTTTGACTTCTACGATTTAAGTTAGGTACAAGCCTCGCACCACCACACCGTCCTTGTCAAGTGGTGGTCCGACACTAATCATTCCGAACCTTGTCCAGGTAATTTATCGTTGACGTGACGAATAAAATTGGAACAACGCGTACAATGTTATGCCGTTAAAATCGATTTGAATGCGTGCCGGGGGTGCTACGAAATAAATGGCTGGACAAGGTCTCAAATGACGTGGGCAAGGGGCACATAAACACAGGGATTGAATACTTGAGTGGCTGATGGTAATTTTTCGGCTGGACTTCTTTTTCGTTTAGTTTGCACGCACTGATAAGTTTGAGTTCAGTGACTCGATTTGTGTGAGTAAAAGTTAGACGTCAGCACGATATACCTCGTTTATTAGTTTAAAGAAATCTACATTTCATCACATTAGCATAATTACACTTTCTTAACTGCACATGGAATAATATTTTGCTGCAATTATGCATATCTACAGTATCTACCTGCTTAACATGGGAATTAAAATGGCTAAGAATAAATATAAAGAAGGGGTAATCAGAAAGTTTCATAATGTTACAAAATTACTGGCTCCACTGACAGCTTAATGAGTCTTCCAGTCATCTAGGTCTGTGTTATTATTGGCCCATTTAAATGCTGTAAAAGGCATGGTGAAGCTTATCAGATATCTAATCCACTTTTACTGAATCTAAACTTTCAAATTCGTAGAAAAGTATTTTTACTCATTGGATTCGATCGTATTGAAACAAACATTTAGAATGACTATTGAACTCACGCTTGTAAGTTCTTATGATCCCTACCTACCCCATAAGGACCCGATGACGGAGCTAACGAGCCCACACTGGTTGATATGAATGTGTAGGATTTAAATTTTATATAATTAAAAATAAAACATCAAAACTATCCCTTATTTTTCTTTTTCTGTACTTTGTCTTTACGAGACGGTGTCTGCAAAAAACGTTCGTCAACATCAACTTTAACCGTCTAACATGAGTCAGCGGATCTGTATTGAAAATTTCTGGGGTTCGCAGAAAGGTAGAAACCATTCAGATATTTTTTTTTTGTGCGTCAATATCTAACAAACTACTGAACCGAATTAAATGGGGTTTTCAATATTTGGATTATTTCCGTGCAGTTTAATTAAATATAAGCTTTGTTTCATCGCAATCGGTTCACTTAGTACTAGTTCTAGTTCTCATAAGGTACTCAGTAGTTGTAGTGTACTAGTTCAGTGTAAAGGGGATTGCACTAGACAATCGCAAGTTGACTATAAAACCTTTTATCTTCTAGAGAAGATTTCTTTTCACAGGCTCACGATCGGATCGGACTGCTCCGAATTTAGGTCCTTACCACGTTTTTGCCCAGTGGCAAAATTGTCGTTTGGTACAATCCGGCAACGCTATTGGACAAAATAGCGGTCCGGAGCTAAGTTCGGAGCGGTCCGATCCGATCGTGAGTAGAGCCTCTCACGTGAGCCTGGTGAAAAGAAATCTTCTCTAGAAGATAAAAGGTTTTTTAGTCTACTTGCGATTCTCTAGTGCAATCCCCTTTACACTGAAATAATCCCCGGACACTACATACATCGAAGGCGAATTTGAAATTGGAACGTCGAGTAGGCTCGCATGTTCAGTACAAAAGACCCTCAGAAGGAGCACAAGAATCTCGCGGGCGGGTGCGCGCGGGGGTGCGGGGGAGATTGTAAGGGGGCCGGAGAGTGTCCGTTCTGTATGATAGTAATATAACTTTATTCTGTGACTGAACCCACTGAACTTACCTGTTACGAAAGCGGTATGCATAGCTCCACACGCCACCAACTTCAATTGAAAGCCGTCAAACATCTTCTCCATATCAATCTCTGTAGGTGACGTCACATGTTCAACATCTTTCGGCATCCCTAGCTGCCCTTTCTCATTAGACCCGAATGCTAGAATTTTACTTTCATCCATGGACAGCAGGAAGGTATGGGCAGCACCACAGCATGCGGATTTTATTGGAATTTCTATAGGTAAGACTTCTGGGACGAATATTGTGGTAGCGTCGTTCTGTATGCCAAGTTTTTGGTTTTCGTTGTCACCAGTTACGAAGACTGCTCCTTTAGCTGCAAAAGAAAATCTTGAAGAGATTGGTGTGAAAAGGAGTGATAGGGTTAAGAATAGTGTGATAAGGGAAGGTTGTGTGTTGCGTAAAAGACTGTGCGATCGTGACCTTGCCGCAATTGTCTTCAGGGGGCTGGCTGTTGCTGATGCCTCGATGTATGTTTGTGTAGGCATTAAAAAAAAAACTCAAAAACCACTAGAATGTAATGACTCCTGGGGTTCACTTCTTCAATATCACCGACGACCTGCGCGAGGCGTCTGATAAAGCCGTAGAAGTGGTAAGGTTTAATTTGGAAGGAAAGTATTTGATCCAACGCAATGATATTTGTACATTGACACGAAGAAGAAGACCCAGTGATTTTGAAGGTTTTATGCTTAGATGGTATGGTCATGTAGAGGATGAATGAACGAATATTGACGAAAGAGTTCGACCAGACGAGACTGGATGGAAGTGTTGGGTGGGGAAGGTGAACGTTCCAGAACCAAATTCAAGCGTCCTAAATAAAGACGAAGTTAAAAGTACCCTCTGACGTGGCTTGCAGAGACCTATCAATAATATAAGAGTACCCTAAACCGGCGAGCGCGTACGAAAGGATTGGTGAAAGTAGGTACAGGAAGCGAGTAAAGTATGTGTAGCAAGTGTAGGGTTAGGAATAGTTATTTTTATTAACAATTTCAAACTCAGATGTTCTTATGCAGAATGCACCATACACAAGGCTTTTGTGCAAAATCTGTCTAGGGAATTACCAACTCATTGCAGTGCATTGCTGTCTTATAACAGTCAAACTAACTCATGAATAAGACACTGTATGAACATTCAACAAAAATTCGTATCAGCATTTTTTTTCGTCAAAAATTTGATTAGCTGGTCTATAAAATAATTCATTAGTAATCCACGACAGGATGTTCTAAAAAAAATAATAAAGGTATTATAAATTCCACAAAAAAAGGGCAAAAATGCCATAAATATTATTTACTTTACATTTGATTACCGTTATTAATAACTTTTTTTAAGTATATAATCCTCCTATACTTGTAAAAGAAAAACAATTAATCCTTAAAAAAAATAATTACGTAAATCTCAAAGTTGCATTAGTTATACCTACTCGTATGAGAAAAATCCTATCAGATCAGTTCTTCTATGATTTTGTTTCATTAATATCCCTTAACATATAGGCTGACTTTTAATTAGTTCTTGATAGCAAAAGATATGCATGTACTCATGATACTTAACAACTTTTCCCAAGGAACATAGGTCGAAATAAGAAAAATCAAATTTGACCTCCCATACAAAATGCGCTATCAGCTGTTGCAGTTTCTATGGGAGGTCAAAACTTGATTTTCGTATTTCGACCTATGTTCCTTGTGGAAAGTTGTTCAGTATCATGAGTACATGCACACCTTTTTCTATCAAGAACTAATTAAAAGTCACCCTATATAGTGTACTAAATCCAACAAAAAACAATATCGAAATTGAAACCTCCAGAAATTGAAATTTTACCTTCCAGTTTGAAATTTGGGTGGATTCAAAAATATAGTCTCTTAAAATTGCATTTAAAGGCCGTTTACAAAAATTTGGCCTGATATGAATTTTTTCCCCAAATAATAGGATAAGTGGGTACCATGAGCAGTGGTGACTATTTACCATCAGGTGGCTCAATAGTTAATCATAAACTGTTTTATCTCACTTATAATAAGAGTTTATCAGGGTTTTAATGAATTTTTAAAATCTCTAATAGCACTCATAGATATTCAAGAATTTGACTCCTGAGATTCTATTAACTGACAACTGGTAACTTACTAGTAATAAATACGGTGTGGTAGTACCCGCACTCGACGAACGCGATCTTCTCCATAAACTTGAGCTCGGTGAACTCGACGCTTGACCGTGTGTCCTCCCCCAAACCCAGCTGCCCTTCCGTGTTGGAGCCGCACACAAATACTTGTCCCTCATCTGAAAATACAGAACAACTACTACGTGTTACTTGCGGGAACTACCCATAAAACTAAGCAAGTTTTCTAATAGAACTTATTATACTTAGGTCAAATTAAAAAAAAAGACAGAAAAATGCAATTTTGTACAGGAATCTTTTTTTTTTCGTGTTTTGACCTATTCACTTTCATGGGCATTCACATTCTTTCTAAATACTTACTTTATGTCACCGGCAAAAAATAAAAATCGTAAGTTGATCAATTTCCTCGTAAGTTGGTCAACTTTCAAAAAATAGTAAACTCGTAGGAAATTCGTAGATCCACAGGTCCGTTAGGTTGTGTTAGGTTTTCTTTCGACCAAGAAGCGAATTCGTACAGTTTATTATTTTTTGAAAGTTGATCAACTTACGATTATTGTTATTTTCCGGTGTCGTATAGATGACTTGCCTCTGAACTTTTAGGCTAAGATATATAATAAGGCCTATAATCTAGAGAAAGCGCCGATAGCCTAGTTTGCTGATACCTGCACGCACACCAGTGCATTTTTATCAGGGCGCCGCTAAGCAACAAATCTAGCTAGAGGTAATATACTACGATAACATGTTCCGCCCCTCTACTTGCTTCTGCAAGTGTAGTCAGTAGTTTTGTACTAAAAGCAATGTGTCAGGGTGGGACATGTTATCGTAGATTATCTCTACAACCTTGCGCTTTCTAAAAAAAATCTTTGTCTACGTCATCGTAGCATTTCTACGATCCGCTACGCCGTAGCAAAAAATCTGTCAAACGTGTTTAAAAAGCGATGTTCCAAGTATGTACACTCAACAGCACATCAGTAAAAACACTTTTGGACCTTATGGTGTAGTAATAGAGTTGAAAAAGTTTTTACTGACGTGCGGTTGACCGTACCAAACTCTTGGTTACGCGTGTGTTTCTAGAATTATTGCACAGATGGCGCACGTAAATATCGTCGTTTACGAGTCACACGAATATAGTACCTAGATAAGATTTTTTATTACTGGCGGTGTATAGTATGTACCTATAATACAAATCAGTGTAGATCGCTGGTAGATCGGCGTTATTGAGCAAATGACTGCTAATTTTGCGTGCCAATTTCAAATAACCATCTATGACGTTTACTATAACAGATGACAACATGTCTATTCTGTGGTATTAGTTCCAAGGTGTCTATTTCGATACCATAATGGCGTACAGCGCCAAAATAGCGTCGATAAAATAGGCACGACCCATCATCATTCAACCCATCTCTGCCCGTGGGTGTCGTAAGAGGGTCCCGTTTGGTGCCGGCATAGAATATTAACAACACATCTCTGCCCGTGGGTGTCATAAGAGGCGACTAAGGGCATAAGAACCGGAGGATGGGCAGCAGCATCTTTCTGTGTATTGTACCATATTTACATACTGCGGTCCCCAACAACAGCGGTTGCGAGCCGCAACGCTTACAAGCGTGGTGATTATGGTAAATCCCCTCCTAAGTACCACGCGTTTTTGCTGAAGTTCTGGAGGGAGTTCCCTGTCCTGCAGTGGACGTGTTATGGGATGATATGATGACTATTTGCGAGAGTGAGACGAGTCTATCTATATAGGTGCTAGTGCGCTACCGGTAAGTATTGCAGTGTGGTTGCTCCCAGCTGACACTTGTCTGATGACGGGACTCTCTCCTTCGATGAGTTCCACGTATTGGGGGACCGTATGGTGTTCCATATCTCCTGTTCCCAGTTGGCCTTCATCGTTGCAGCCTACAGTGTAGATTGCGTTGTTTTCTGAGAAAAAATTAAAAAACAAAACGTTACTTTATTTTAATACTTAGTACTTGTGTTTGGATCTTATTGTAAAATAAGACAAGACAAAATTTATTGGTAACCATAAGTTTATACGGTCAGCTCCAAATTAAAGTACATTTTTAACTCAGTATACCCAAAAATACCAAGATGCTAATCTCGAAAATTATGAGACTTCGTCTGATATAAATGCAGTCAAAATTACTCAGAATGAGCTCAATAATCGCCTCATGAATGTATGTACAATGGCGCTACCTCTGCACGTTGTTGCAATAATAGTTCGCTTGTAGGTCCGACTTGACTAAACTGCGGTTCCATCAGGCTAATTAAAATTTACTTTATGTTTATTGTACCCAGCCCTTTACATTGTATACAGTCACACATGTTTAAAAGAGCGTGTGATCACTTTGTTTTTGAAGTGACGTAGCTTTTAGTTTGAATCAAGTTTACTTTGACTTTGACTGTCTCAGACATGTAGTAGATGGGAGAGAATCGTGCAATCAAAAGAGCTCAACTTGGATGTCCGAGTGGCAGACGGCCCATCTCGGCCGACTGGAGTCTGCGGGTAGATTATATTAGACAGTTTTACCGCCTGGAATCGAACTGGAAACCTCTAGATCGAGAACTTAACGCCCTAACCACTAGACCAGGTGGGGTGAGGAAGCATAATTAAGTAAGGAGTCGATATACCTGTGACAAAGATTGTGTGCGCGCGACCGCAAGCGACGAACAAGCCTCGTCTGGGCTTCAGCCACTTCACGCAACTGGGTCGTGTCACTTCATCCTTATGTCCAAGTCCTAGTTGACCCCACGCGTTGCCGCCGAAGACAAATACTCGGCCGTTCTCTGGCAAAGCAGAAAAATGTTTATTGTTTGATACAATTCTGTGAAGTCATTAAAGTTGTGGTGCTAATGTGCCCATGTATCGATTATGCAGCCTATTCTACAATAAGGGCATGTGAAAACATCGTATGAATAGTGGTATAAAATGGCTGCTACAACTTATTGAGATAAAACACCATCAATATATTATAATAACAGGTAGGACGTTCTGAATAAAGGCCAGGTTAAAAGTACCCTAAACCGACGAGCATGTATGAAAGGGTTGATGAAACTTCAGGAAGCAAGGGAAGTAGTCAAGATCGTAGCAGGTGGAGAACTGTGGTCTCTGCCTACCCCGACGGGAACAAGGCGTGACATTATGTATGTATGTATGTAATAACAGGTATGTATGTTATGTTGATGTGGTTCTTTCTTTTTGGTTGTTTTCTTATGGCGCCGTATGTTACAGGTTCGATCTCCACCGTGGACAAACATTTTGCGTGATGAACCTATATCACTGTTCTGTGTATAGGTTTGTATGGGTGTTATTTATAGCTCTCAGATGTCCAAAAGCGCCCATCTTGCATTCCCAAAGCTCTATGCAGCCAAAGAATTCTGACTTCTTGCTCCGCTCGGAATAGAATGAATACTAATTTATTTTACTATGGGATGACATCTGCCATTGTGTCCCAAATAGAAATGTCAAATCATCAAACGTGATTTGACATCCTCATACAAAATTTACAGAACGACTCCTTTGCCGTATTTACAATGACTGATTGAATTTCAGAATACCTTGTGACACATATTTTCATTAATCTTTCTTCTATTACTCTTTTCTATGTAATTCTCTTATATTTCTATGAAGGCAGCCGTTGCATCAAGAACGACACGGCGCGGGGGTCATCCCCGGACTCCTTTAGACGACGCTCAATTTTACCAATTTAAAGGCTCTTCAAAGGCAGACAGATCATAAAGAAAGTGGCCATGGGCCTAAACGTATAGATAAGTGTTACTTACGGCATATCACAGCACTATGCTCGTCTCCACATGAGATGGCGACAATCGGGTCGTTCTTGATGAAGAAGTGCGAAGGCTCGTTCTCTGCGAAGTGAGATTTGCCGAAAGTGAACACGGCGCCCGTTTCTGTCGAATAAAGAAAGTGCTTTAGTTATCCTCGTTTCATGTATTCTATGGTTATCCTACATGGCATCCAGCCGGGAAGAAAGCGGACCTTAGCAACTTTGAACTTACGTATACGTACTGAGAATCATCACGGCCAGAAGAAATAATGACAATGGGTTTTAACTTGTCGAATATTTATTTTCCACATGGCACCGCTTTTTTTTAAATGTAAATAACAAGTGAGCAAGCGAGCTTGTGGGCCTCCTGATGGTAAGTGGTCACCATCGCCTATAGCGCTCACTGTCTTATTAGTAGCATAATTGACAACTAACAAGACAGCAAAGCGCGTTGCCCATCCTGAGACATAAAATGGTGTGTCTCATGTGCCAGTAATTTCACTGGTTCCCTTGCCCTTCAAACCTACAATACCTTTGTTTGTGAAAAGATGTCCTTCATTATTATTATTTAGGAGCTGGTCGTGTCCCACTGCAGGGCAAAGACCTCCCTTCCGCAATGAATAAATAATTTTTGACCTTGGACTTTTGAATCCTCAGATACTACGGTTCTCTAGGGTTTTCCAAGATCCTCTTTAGGTCACGGAGCCTGGCTTATATTAGGTACACCTTCCTAAATTCAGTCGATTTTTCTTTAAGAACTATGACTATGATGACTACGGTTCTCTAGGGTTTTCCAAGATCCTCTTTAGGTCACTGAGCCTGGCTTATATTAGGTACACCTTCCTAAATTCAGTCGTCTAAATTTCACTAAATTCATTAGAAGCGTAATTAGAAATCCTAATTTAATCGAATAATATTGTAATAAGCCTATAGCTATACCAAATATTCTGTCATATTTTAAGTACTTATGAGGTATTTCAATATCTATCACCATAATCTGGAAGTTATACAGTGGAGTCATAAAGCAATTTTATCATACCTATGTATAGTGTCACATAGCATAGATAGAACACGCAAAACACGGAACAGAGTGTATAGAGTCATTCAAATCACGCGACACGTGCAAGTTATACAGGGTGTTTTTTAATAGTAGTTTATGCAACTGTCATATAAAACAGGTTATTAAAACATGAGTTTGGGTTTATCACACGAGGCGTAGCCGAGTGTGATAATAGCATCAAACGAGTGTTTTAATACCATATTATATGCAGTTGCGTATACTACTTTATCTTCACTCATGCAATAGGTAGGTACTACTTATAAAAATTAAACAAAAGTAAGTAAACAGTAAAGGCAACTTATATTATGTATATTACAGTTCTGATACGAGTCTGAAGAAGCCGTCTTGATATATCCACTAGGTCTTCTTTAAAATATACAAGCAGAACATTTTCTTAATAAGACATGTTTTTCTTTTCAATTTTTATTTTTTCCCAATCCATTGTAGGTTATGTATGTCGTAAAATGTCCTAGACTAATATGGGAGAAGATCATACATAAGTTATTGAGTATGTATCTGTAACTGCAGTATCTTGACTGCACAACTTTATCGACTTTTCCAATAAACTTTCACACACATTACTTTCACGGGCACAAAATACTTGAAAAAGGTAAATATTTGAGAATGGCGGCAAATCTAATATCTATTTCCAAGTCCTTCTAATTTCAGGCTGCGCGCGCATATTATCCGCCACAGATGATATAATTGTAACTATAGTAACTGTTACTCTAACTGCTCCAAAATAATAGGTTGTTTATGAGGTACCCTTTGTAATATGCTGCTGATATTTGACAGCTACTAAGAAAAACTGTTACATTTATAACCGGCTCTCTAAAAGACCTTATATTCAGTCTTCTTTAAAAAGGTTTAGGTTCAAGAAGAATTTTATCCAAGTGTTATGTAATGATTAAAAAGTTAAATTACGTAACACCTTTGCAAAAATTTTCATACAAAAATCGTTACGTTATGGTAACTTTTTAACTTTTTATGCATACTCTGCGTAATATTCAGCCTTATGTATCAACTTTCTGAATCATAAGTCAAAGATTACGACATGAGTGTAGATAAATCAATATTTATTTAATAGTAGCTGTGCCAACAACATCGTCCGTGGGAGTTTGGACTATTACAGTATACACAAACAACTGGACCGTCTTAAACAGGGTTTTCAATAATGTATTTGGCTTACTTTCGTGCAACATATAAACCAAATACATTATTGAAAACCTCGTTTCAACCGGTTCAGTGGTTTGCGACTTTATCGCGCACATACTAACCATCAAAAAGTCCAAAAACTACCCGAATGGGTTCTACCTTTTTATGAGCCCTAGATCTTGTCGGAGCGCAGCGAATCATTTATCTAAGCCTCGATCATATTTTCGCTAATATTTTCAATGTACAGAATCGACGATTTATCGATTTTATTTAACTAACAGCTAAAACACACACACTAATAATATTCATAATAGACTTTAAGGGCACTGCATGACCACAAATGTGGTCGGATGTGATCGGACCACAAATTTGGTCGGACTGACGAAACTGCCAAGAGGATGCAAGGCAGACCTGTTGTGTTTTACTTATATATATAGGTACCTTCTATTTCGACGAATAGGTTTCATTCGTGTACTCTATCACGAACCCACTTTTCGCTCCGACTGTACAAAACCTGCCAGGTTGCAGATTGGCAGATCAACGTTTTGTGGACCTAGTAGGCCACTACTATCGCTACAAAGTTGCAAATTTCGTGTACTCGATGACGTAGGATAACATGCAGTGCCCTTAAAGTCTATAATTATAGAAATAAAAAAGGCAGTCAAAACAAATAAAAATAGTCAATGTTACTTGTGAAAAACCTGCGAAAATCTTTAGTTTCCTCTTTTGTTTTTAAAATTATTTCACTAAAAAGACGATGAAAGAAAATAAAACGCTCACGGCGGCGTAAAACTTAGATAACAGGCAAGGCCAAGAACCCTTCACTCAACTGGCACCTAGCACTTGCTATAGTTCTAGATGCCAGTTCCGTAGAAAATTCGTTAAAGTTATTACTCGCTGGCGATAGTTTGAGGCGAAGCGTTGGCAGGCCCCCCACAAAGTGGACCGACGATCTGGTCAAGGTCGCGGGAAGCCGCTGGATGCGAGCAGCTCAGGACCGGTCATCATGGAGATCTTTAGGGGAGGCCTATGTCCAGCAGTGGACGTTTTTCAGCTGATATGATGATGATAGTTTGAGGTCGCAGTGGAGAGACTTGATACGTAAGGGTATACGCTGACCTATCGCTTTAAAACCTCTCTATACAAATTAATTTCTTTTTAGGGTTCCGATACCAAAATGGTAAAAAAAAGGAACCCTTATGGTGCCGCTCTGTCTGTTTGTCTGTCTGTCTGTCCGTCTGTCTGTCACACCTCTATATCTCAGCAACCACTTATGCTATCGACCTGAAATTTGGAATGGTTTTAGAATATAGTTGCCCAACTTAACTGCATATGAAAAATTTTTGAAAAAAGTATGATTATTAATGTAAAGGGGGCCAAAATAGGGGGAGCCAAATTTCAAATTGTCGCTACTAGGTCGAGTGGGGTATCATATGAAAGGGCTTTACTTGTACATTTCAAAATATATTTTTGTATTTTTTTAAGTTTCTTAGTTTTCAAGTTAAGATGAAAAATGTCAAAAAAAATACCATTCCCCCCTCTTATCTCCGAAGTTTGAGTAAGGAAAAATCTGAATTAATTACAGTTGACAGGGGTTCATGTAAACTTTGCAGCAAAAATAAAACGATCTTTCTAAGTTGCACAGTTTTTCAGAAATCTGCAAAAAACCTTTAAAGACAAATTTAGTTTTGCGGTCCTGAAAATGGACTTTATTGCTTCCAAAAATACTATAGGTATATCGGAACCCTCGGCGCGCGAGTCCGACTCGCACTTGACCGGTTTTTTAATTTCTTTGTAGACGTACGCTTGTACCCCGTACATAGAAAGTAAGCAAGCTGTTCTTTTACGTAATAGGGTTTATATTTATAGCGCTAAAAAGTAAGACTTTGCCTTGAGTATGTTTGTCCGCGTAGTACCGGCTAAGCATAGTACACACAGCCGCACGTTAGTGGTAACACTTTGACCTTTAGTGGGTCTCTGGTTTCGGGCGTTTGTAGCATAGCGCTAGTTCAGCTAATATTGGTTTTATTACCACTTACTTCCTGCCGTACGTACCAACTGCCATCTCTGCCCGTGTGGGTGTCATAAAAGGCGACTAAGGCATCTCGCACAGAATGATGGGCACTAGCAGCGACCTTTTGCGTATCTTACATACTGCGGTCACCAACAACCGCGAATTTCCCCTACAAAATACATCATGAATTTTTGTGTGAATTTCTGCAGGGAACTTTTAATGAGATGTTGAATTGTTATCAAAATATCTTTTATGTTGTTGGTAACGTGCTTAGTCAACAGTCATTGAGTAGTACGCTATAGCTCGGGAGTGCAGGTAAAACGTATGACGCGCCATAAATTTCGTTCGAATTCGCAAAAGGAACTCAAGGAACTTTCTTTTTTTGAATGCTAAATAAATATTATTTCTTTCTTTCTAAATGTAAGGAACCTCTAAACTTGGCCCATAAATAGAGACAGAGATTGGCCCATAAGAGAGATAAAAAAAAATTTGAACACAAATAACGCAATAATCCTGAAAGATGTGAATTTGCCCATTAAACTGAACAACTTTTGTTAAACTTCTTATGCAAAGTGTTTTTTCTTTGGGTTCAAAGTTGTTTAGTTTCATAGGCAGATTTACACCGTTTAAGTCTTCATACCCTTTTAAAAGTTGTATTCGGGTGTTTAAGAAATTGGTGTAAAACCTTCTGTGGGCTATGCAGCAATTTTTGTTCTTGGACTTTTCGAAAATCGCAAAAAAAGAATTGACTTTTCATACAAATTGGACCGATCAGGTGATCATTTTGTATGGAGATTCAAAATTCTAAAAGTAATATGACGAAAGTTCTGGCATTTAGCTATTAAAAAATAAGCCATTAAAAGGTTTTACACAAAATTTTTCTAGCCGTCTATAGTCCGTAAGTAGGTATTGTTATTTTTACACCCCTCGACGACACGTCATCTTGCAGGGGGCGTAAAATATGTACTGATTACCATATTCATCATCGCTTTACAAAGAGGTCAGCCCCGTCACCAGCTAAATTGCAAGCATGCCAAAATGGACTGAGCCAGAGGTGTTCAAGGGCTCTTTTAGATATATTTTTTGATGTTTTGATCGTCATAGCTTAGATACAAGAGTTGAATCTATATATTGGTATTTTTTTATGCATTTAGGCGAGTAGGGAATGTAGATCTGCAGATTTCTACTCATTTCCCGTAGTACGGTTCGGTTTTCCGGTCACCCGGACCAAGAAAAATTTGTTTTTTCTATACCGAACCAAGGCTGGGGGAAAGTAACTTCCTTCATACAAACAACCCAAATCCAAACTATCCAATGTCCAAACTTAATACTATAAATACGAAAGTAACTCTTCTGTTGTTCTGCCTGTCTGTCTGTCTTTTACGATTTCACTTATTAGGTATATTACATAGATTATCTCGTAAACGTTGCGCCGTAGGACTTCATAGCGTTTGACATTTTTTATTCGTCTTTAGATCCTCTGGCGATATACACACAGGTTTCATAGTACGTCGCCATTTTGAAAAAATCCTGCAAATCCCGCACCACTATGCCAAAATGTTCAAACCCCTTTGGTATGAAGATAGTTAACATGAAGAAAGAGATAAATGTTGCATTTTCACATTTGCAAGTCATTTTTTAATTGTGAGACGACTACTACTCGTTAAATTGTAAAGCCAACTTATCTGTGCCGGTGATAGCTTTCCTTTTAATTTCGTAATGCTAGAGTTTAATCACATGTCAAATAGTATGTATGTATGTATGTATGTATATATTCTTTATTAACCTAACCTATTCTTTATTCTTTATTTAGTAACCTTTTAGTGGCAGAGGGACTTGACTACTTATAACTAAAAACTATACAACTTACTAAAGTTATAATATAACCTCTAAATGCCGTCGTCACCTATAATTAGAATGACATTTAACTTGCTAACTTCAATGTTAATTTTTAAGAATTTGTTTATGTACATTCTGTTGGTGACCTAATAAAAAAATAAAATAATAAATAAATAAAATAAATAACCTTGTGGCCGAAGCGTTCAAGCTACAACACAGTTTAGGACCACTGGCTCTGAGTTATGTTTTATAGGCCTTAATAGTACTAAACCTTTAAAAGAAGGTGTTTGGTAAAACACAGGTAATTTCTTTTGACCTTAGTTACTTGAAGGTTGTGCTAATCTGATGTTTAAAGATGGTATCATGTCCAAAATTAATAGGTTTCTACGTAAGTGCGAGAGCGAGGGTAGTCGTTTGGATTGCTGGTAGGTATAGGCAATAAGCTGGCAGTGACCTAGGTTACCCTCGGTACTGAATAATTTATTAACAGCTGTTGTATACTTTCTTAGAAGTATATTTTAGGTAAGTATTGTGTATAAATGTTTTTGTTTTCTTTTTAAATTAAAGTGAAGATCTGAATTTTGCATCAAATAAAAAAAAATATCATTCGTTTGCTTGATTATACGGAAATGTCACAGAGGGCATGCAAAAATTCACCTATAAACAAAATTGAATTAAAATTACTGCTAAAATGTTATATTATTTTTCAACACATTTGCTCATAAAACAGCTGTATTTGCACTGTATTTAGGTCCATAATCCAGCTTATTAAAAACTCGTGCTTTTTCTCATTATATATTACACTGCACTGCACTGCATTGCACTAGTTATATATATAGTTATATATATATATATATATATAAGTTTTTTTATGTTAACAAAGAGCAAGGAGTTCTTATGTCTAAAATATTTATGACATTTTCGTAAATATATACGTAATGTTGATGAAAATATATTACATTAACAGTTTTTTGCATGAGATTAGTTAAATTTGACAACAAATTAACATTAATTGATTTTGTAAGCAATAAATTTAAAGTTTTTGTACTTTTTCAATGACTACGCTGTTTGGGAGCATTGCCACTGCTTCGTCACAGCACAGCTCCTCATTTGAAAAAAGAAATGCGCGTGATAGATTATAATACCTGAAAATTTGTCTAAACATATTGCTAAATGGCTAAATTGTATTTCAGAGATAATAGATAGTTAGGAGTAATAAATTTTATTGTAATAGTATTGATTTCATCTCTTTCCTAACGGAAGTTGTAGAATGTAATTAACTAAAGTATTGAATGAAGTAAAATAATAAAAATTACATGTGTTGCAAGGTTTATAATGTGTTCAAAATATTGTATTAATATTGTTATCGATTCATCTAGTAAAATATACCAAATCGTATGTAAAGTAGTAATTTTGATGCTGTTCAATGTAGCTCATTGGCTAATGTAACTAGAATGTTTTGTATTGGTTAATATGTGGCTAATATCACTCACCTCGTTCCTGATTGGATAAGTGTATTGCTCACTACCTGTACAAACTTCATTTCATATTTTATGATAAAAAGCTCCATCAGAGCATTAAATCTCTCTTATATTAGTGTCGGCGAAACTGGAAGTATCCCTAGTCCTGAGTTAAGTAATTTTCTTTAATATTTAAAATATGTTGTTGTAATAGAAGTAAATCTCATTGTGAACGTGTTATTTTCTTGTCTTTAAATGTAGATAACTGTATTTTCAACTCTGCTTGGATTAGTAACTGTTTTACTGCTGTTTCTTTGAATAATCAAGTACATTTATAACTACCATTTATTTCGTTTATCATTTGTTCTAAAATTCCCTTCCTATGTAGCTATAATCCACGAAAAGGCGTGGTTAATTTAGGTAGGTAGTACAAGACAGCTTGGCTGTATCCTCGTATTTTAGAGCACAATAGGTAAATAACTCAAGACCTAGTATTCCTTTAATAGAAAACTCATATTAAAAAGCTTTTATTTGTAACTGCACATGTCTCTATCCTTAAAATTCTAACACGCGCGCAACAAGAATTCCGTGCGCCATTTTTCAGAAGTATTTTCATTTGCTTTGATTTTTGTGACTAACTAACAATGTCGTTCGTCGGTATCCAGCAATGAAGAAGAACTAAATTTAACCCCACAGGAAATAATTACTGGGGCACAAAATGCAAGTGAGAGTCTCCTTCCAGCAAAATCAAAGGAAAAATAGGTACCTACATTCTTGCCTACGAAAACTTCATTGAATGGAAGAACAGCACAAAATGCCAATTCGTTTTCAGAGAATGTATTTTTGGCTTATTTCAATGAGCTGGCGAATAAGTATAAACTTAGCTCTTTGTGGTGTATTTATTCCATGTTGAAAAGTATTGTGAGAACGAAAAATGGAGGCTTAGGAATTATAGGTAAGCGAATTCGATTCGTTTTTATTCGCAAATGTGTTGAAAAACGTCGTAAGAAGCTTGTGCGCTTTGGTGATTACACCCTCGGCTCCATTACGCCCTCGCCTGCGGCTCGGGCTGCAATTTTTGAGCCTCGGCCGTAATATCCAAAATAGCGCACGTGCATCTTAATGTACTATTTCAACACATTTGCTCATAAAACAGCTCTATTTGCACTGTATTAAGGTCCATAATTCCATAATCCAGCTCATTAAACACGCGTGTTTTTGTCATAATATTACTTAACTCTGTTTCATGTATTCTATGACTTAACTAGTGTTTTTTTTGTTTTTTTTTAAAGCGGCCAAGAGCAAAGAGTTTTTATGCTTATTATGTTACTAAAATTTTCAAGCTGACTTCGAGAAAATATCATACATGAATGTTGACTTTATGAAATTATTTATAGTAATTAACTAATTAACAATAAATTTGTCATTTACGTAACAAGATATTCAATTTTTGATAATTTATATCAAGGTAAATGGAATAGGATGTTTGGGTACCGAGTGACAATTACTTTTTTTTATAGCTTGGTTACTGGATTGACTAATAATTGATAAAAGATTGATGGTGTAAGATAACATGCTAATGTTTTGGGGGCTCCTCACGCGACGTATAATCTGTGACCGCTGAAAAAGAAAGAATGCGCGCCATTTTACAAATATTTGTCGTGTTTATTATTGTAATTATTCCTAATAGTGTCGACTTCTACATATAAAAATCTGATCCTGAACCGTCTAAAATACTCATACACGAAACACAATTTTGAAATTTGGTAAAATTAAAGGGAAGCATGAACATATGCAGCCGAAAAAATGTTCCGGTGGACGTGCGGTGGACGTAAGGTTAGCAAAGTTTAGTATTTTAAAGGTAACCAATTTGATTTGTTTTTATTGGCAAATGTGTTGAAAAACGTCGTAAAAAGCTCGTGCGCGTTGGTAATTACACCCTCGGCTCCATTACGCCCTCGCCTGCGGCTCGGGCTGCAATTTCTGAGCCTCGGCTGTAATATCCAAAATAGCGCACTTGCATTTTAATGTACTATTAATGAACAAACAAAATCAATTTACAACTTTATAATAGTCATCATAACATCCCATAAAACGTCCACTACAGGACAGGGAGCTCCCTCCAGAATTCTAGCTTTTGCTGGAAAAAATGTGGAGGGAAAGTACCATAATCACCTCGCTTGTTAGCGTTACGGCTGGCACCATGGACCGCGGTTGTAGGTGACCGCAGTAAGTAAGATGTAAGATATAAAGGAGGATGCTGCTGCCCATCCTCCAGTTAACCCTTAGTCGCCTCTTACGACATCCACGGGTATGTATGGGTTGGTACTATTCTTTGCCTGCACCACAGGGGACATTTTATAATAGTAGGTAGAGAAAATAAATTAACAAGCATTATAACGCTTTTTTCTGGTAACAAAGTACCTAACGCAAGGTAAATTGTTATGTTAATTCGGGCTTTTCTTTAGCTTTATATAAAAGTATGAAGTCACCTTCTGGCTCTGACGTCACCAGTTTTATCAGATCTTAAGATTATTGCACCCTTTCCTAACAAAGAATTAGGGGGTTTTACTCTGACTTGGAGGTTTAAAGTGACCATTACAGCCACGAAAATAAATGTGCCTCCACGCTAGCACTGTAGTGTAGGCAACGAAGCAGTTGACCCTAACATAATTCTCTCAGGCAGATTTTATTTGACAGGATGATAAAGTATCATGAATTAAATGTAAAATCAAAATATCAAAAAATCATTTTTCATACATTTTTTATAATTTTTGTATAGAAAAATTAAAAGTACAGATTTTTTTTTGGATTTTTTCTATAGAAGGTTTGTCTCATATAGTGTAATACCCCAGCAAAGTTTCATCGACTGAGGATTTAATGCGGGGGTTTCATTCAACGATCCGCTTCGTTGCCTAGACCCTAGACTAATAACTGCTAAGATCGTCTGTAATAAAAGCAGTACCACATACTCGTATTATATAACAAAGCAGACTGTACCAACCCATCTATACCTGTGGGTGTCGTAAGAGGCGACTAAGGGTTTACGAACTGAAGGATGGGCAGCGTCCTTCCGAGTATCGTACCATCTTATATATTTCGGCCACCAACAACCACGATCCATGGTGCCAGCTGCAACGGCTATGATACTTCCCCTTCAAATTGTACCCCAAGTTATAGCTGGTACGCTTTAAAGAGTGGTGTCCTGCAGTGGACTTTTCATGGGATGTCATTATTGATTGAATGAAACGGGCAAGGCCAGTGACAGTGCAGTGAAAGCTTCTTCTGAGCAATATCGTACGTTTGGCAGCAAGCCAGTCGTAGTAAAACGAGTATAGGCTGAACCGGCAATACACTTTTAACGCCCTACACCAGAGACCAGCTCAAGGTCAAAGTGTTACCACTGACGTGCGGCCTTGTGTACAATCAACGACCTCTTCTTTATTCTCAGGGCTTTATTGAGAGGGCTATATTGAGCCAGCAAATTTACTGTAAAAAAAGACTCAAATATCATAACTTGAGGACCGGTCGTCATGGAGATCTTTAGGGGAGCCCCATGTCCAGCAGTGGACGTCTTTCAGCTGATATGATGATGATGATCGAAATTTATTATTTGAATATCCGCCCCGGCAGAGATCGAACCCGGGACCTCTACAGCAAGCATTTGCTCTACCACTGTGCCCATCAAACCATGTCATTTTATAGCAGCAGTGCACGCAATGGTGGCATAAAACATGCCATAACATGCATTTTGTTTTATGCTAAGTACACTGAATGAGCCGTGAAATGTTTTCCGCAGTCTGAATTTCATGAAAAAATTCTGCATTAAGCCACGATCACATCTAGCTGAATTCAAAGACTGATTCGGCATACATTGCTGGGAGGCTTGGTTATGTTTGGCCATGCCAGTATATCTATGAAAATATAATGTATGCTAGAAAGAACATTCATCAATTACCAAAAATTTGTGTCAGGCATAATTTTAATACTAGAAATAAGCATAAAATTGATCAACCATATACTAGATTAACTAAAGTCAATACATTATTCGTTGGTCTGTGTATACGATACTACAACAAAATACCTGACAATATAGTGCAATTACCTGAGAGAAAGTTTAAAGAATGTGTAAAGCAAACGTTATGTAAAAATGCTTACTATAGATTGGATGACTATATGAATGACAAAGAGGTATGGTGCTCTGATATTCCAGCGAAACACAAGAAACACATTGTAAAAAGCCGACTCTTAAAGTAGGCCGTGCTGCAGTGGTTTCTTGCCGTTTCTTTTACGCTGCCATAGCACGATCCGAAACGGCGTAGACTCGCTCTATTTGCATTGTATTCTGCATGACATTCAATAAGTATTCTGTAAAGAATCTACATTGAATAAAATTATCTGAATCTGAATCTGTTAATTGCAATATCCTTACTTCAAAGAGCAATGTATGCCGAATTAGTCTTTGAATTCAGCTAGGTGTGATCGTGGCTTTAGGTGGCACTTCCATTCCAACTATAATTTGGGCCTGTCCTTAGTGTCAAGTTAAACAACATTTTAAGGCTTTTAACATAATATTAATATTTTGAAAAATTAGTATACGAGGCTATTTCGCGCGACACACACTTGGCCCATCACTTGGTTGTGCGTTCATGACCTTTCTATTAATAAGCTACGCCGTAGTAGAATTTTTCGTAGCATGTAGCAATGATCTACGATAGAATTTGATTCTTGCTACGAAATATCTACTACCGTAAAGCAAAAGGTCAAGTTTATTAAGTAAACCTGATATAATATACAGGGTGAGAAAGTACACAGAGTTTCTTCAGTTAGATAAAAAATCCCTTACTAACCTTTCCGATTAGTTACTTATTTTGTATGTGGAGTAAATAAAAATACTTGCCATTTCTGAGCCCTAGATAGTAGGCCCCAGAGGGAAAGTTCTTTTATAAACGACACTTAGTTACCTCCTGGAAGTGCTCATGTTTTTTTTTCGATCACGATAGCTAAGCAACGTTGGCCGTGGTCAGATCTCGGATGGGTGACCGCTAGTGGCACAACAGCAAGAACGGTTCCGTGCGTCGGAAGGCACGTTAAACTGTTGCTTCTGGCTACTGTTAATGATGGTAGTCGATAAGGTAAGTCAGAGGCAATTTGGCGGCTTGCAAACTCTGACGGCCAGGTTGGCCACTAACCTGGCAAAGCCTTATCTAGGATTGGGTCCAGTTTGCCCTCTGGGTTGCGGATGTAGACGGCTGTCGCTCTGTGTGAAAACCAGTGCCATCGTCAAATCCCCTAAGTTAGGTAGCCGACTACGTAAAAACCATTGAAAAAAAAAAACGGAATAAGGCCATGGCAATAATGACCTCATCATCATCATAACATTCCATGAAATGTCCACTACAGGACAGTGGGCTCCCTCCAGAATTCTAGCTTTTGCTGGAAAAATGTGGAGGGGAAGTACCTATGGGAAGTACCATAGTCACCTCGCTTGTCAGCGTTACGGCTGGCACCATGGACCGCGGTTGTAGGTGACTGCAGTGAGTAAGAAGGTATGATACACAGGAAGGTGTTGCTATCCATACTCCAGTTTATAACCCTTAGTCGCCTCTTACGACACCCACGGGTATGTATGGGTTGGTACTATTTTTTGCCGGCACCACATGGACTGAGAACGTAGGGTCATATTAATAAATCGCTGTCAAGTCTGAGTTTAGACACTCAAGATGTACAATGTATATTGTGAAAAGTATATCTTGAGAGAAGTCTTATACTTGATTTATTTATTTTTATTTAGGAGCCGGTCGTATCCCACTGCAGGGCAAAGGCACAGTAAATATAGAAGCTAAAGCAGTATGGAAACTCGGGCCTTTTTTTGAAAAAAGAACTATTCTGCGACGGAGCGTCAGGGTTGTAACCCAGAATTTTTGAAATAAGAATAGTATGATGAACTCAAATATTGGGTGCTTCTATCAACATTGTTTCTTTCAGCATGTTTTGGGAAATCACTTAGTCGCCTTTTATCACATAAGCAAAGATTAAGACACTTAGTCGCCTTTTAGCACCCAATAGAAGGTTAAGCCACTCAATCACGAAACACTTAGTCGCCTTTTAAGAGACAAAGAAAGATTAAGTCACTTAGTCGCCTTTTATAACACAAGGGCAGATTAAGACACTTAGTCACCTTTTATCGCACAAGGACAGGGACATACTTATAGGGACCCTATGTGTACCTATATTGTTTGTATTATGGTTTTGGCACACACGACTTACTTCAGCGCGAAAACAGCTTATTTTCCTGTAGCGGTGTGCGCATGTGTGAGTGCGCCAGTTTTGGACGTTTGTTAGGAGTTTCCATACTGCTTTAGCTTATATATTTACTGTGGCAAAGGCCTCCCTTCCATCCTTCCACACATCCCGGCTTTGAGCTAGCGTCTGCCATTGATGAGAGTGTTTGTTCAACTCGTCTCGCCATCTCTTTCGAGGTCGACCACGGCGTCTTCTGGCTTTTTCCCAAGTGGTGGTTGATTTAGCCCAAAGTAGATTTGGCATGCGGGCAACATGACCGGCCCAATCCCATTTGAGATTAGCGGTGTTTTGGGCTACATCTTTGATTTGGGTCTGAGATCGCAGCGTCGTATTTCTAACTCGGTCAACAAGCCTGACCCCGAGCAAAGAATATATAATATTACGCTAACGCTTAAAGAAGCGAAACTCTCCCCCGCCCGCTGAAATCAAATTCCTCTCCCCCCGCTTGGGCGAATAGGACGCGCCACTGCCGCCACTGGGCACATTCCGCGGTTGACATAGCTACGCTATACCCCATTTTTAACAGACTTCAAAAAAGGAGGAGGTTCTCTATTCGATCGTATTTTTTATTTTTTATTTATGTATGTTATTCCATAACTCCGACAATAGTGAACCGATTTGAATGATTCTTTTTTTATTCAATAGGGTTTAGCTTCGAGTTGGTCCCATATAAATTTGGTAGAGATCTGTTGATGGAAAATGAGATAAAAACGGTAACTCTTCAATACATAACGGCACACGAACGGTGTTTGGTTTATACTATAAAAGAGATGACAGGAATATGTCGGAGTACTTATCACTGGGTAACAGGTACCTCACTTTAGAGATACCTCATGGAATTCGTTGACGGCATACAGCATACGTATCTTGTGGAAAATATTTTCCTGCCCCGATACTAATCAATGGCCAGTAAGGGTGAAGCCACACGAGCGTAATTTCGGTCGCGCAATTTCGGTTGCATTCGTTTTCATACAAAAGTACTGTTTGGGCCAGACGAGCGTAATTTCGGTCGCGTAATTTCTGCCGAGCACCACTTCAACCGAAATTGAGTTCACGATGCTGACAGACACATCAGTGTTGCCGTCACGGGAGTTTTAACCTGATGTTGAAATTTAACTCCTCAACGTTAACTGCCACAAATAGATTTGTCGTCAGTTTCAAAAAGCATCTTTAAAATTACAGCTCCATTAAATCTAATGCCGACCCGTTTTTGTCAGTTAAATAGCAAGTGTGAGAAATGGGTTTAAAAAAGGTCTCCATTCTGAAACTAAAAGCCAGTTACAGAAACCGTCTTTAAAGTTTAAGCTCCATTAAATCTAATGCCGACTCGTTTTTTGACAAATAAACTGAGTCAGAGCAATAGGTTTACTATTAGGAATACGAATATAAATACGAATAGGAATACAAATAGGGATACTAATAAGAATAGTAATAAGAAAACGAATAGGGATACTAATAGAAATACGAATATAAATGCGAATAGGTATACGAATAGGGATACTAATAGGAATAAGAATACGAATAGGAATACTAATAGGAATACGAACAGCGATACTAATAGGAATAAGAATACGAATTTGAATTCGAATGGGAATACGAATAGGAATATTAATAGGAATACGAATAGAAATACGAACAGGAACATGAAAAGGATCACGAGTAAGAATACGAATAGAAATATGAATAGGAATACGAATAGGAATATGGAAAGGAATACGAATAAAAATTCGAATAGGAACATAGGATTTTGTTGAAATAAGCAGTTTGATCCTAAATAAAATTAAGTAGGCCCCAACTCTATCTAGATGATGGCACAATATCGGTCATATCTTGGTAATTCAATTTTTTAGCACAACCACCTCAGAAAAACGTTGGATAGCAACTGAAAATAATACGTCCGTATTGCGGCGGCCCAGCTAAATTTCGGTCGAGCAGAAATTACGCGGCAGAAATTCGGCGACTGAAATTACGCTCGTGTGGCTTCACCCTAAGTCAAATCCATAACAGCAAAAAGTTTTCATGCTTTCCTAGTTTTCTTATTCTATTAATGGCGATGAGTATGTAGCAAACAGTTTTCATGATATATTTAATTTTAAAAAGAGCCAGGCTAAGAATATGGAAACTCCTTGCTGAAGCGAGGTCAGTCACGTATTGTTTTTTAAAGTGCGTATTTTAAGATTCCGTACCTGTATTACTAAGCCCGTACTTGTATCGTGCTGGCTAAGAATGGTACCAACTCATCTCTACCCCTGGGTGCTATGGGTGTCGTAAAAGGCGACTAAGGGCATTGAACGTAGGATGGGCAGCAGCGTCCTTTGGCTTAACGTCACCATATTGTGGTCAAAAACCAGCGCAGTCCCTGCCAGCCGCAACGCTAAGAAGCGTGGTTGTGGTACTTTCTTCAAAAATATACCTATTATATTAGGTACGAATTTCTCCCTGACCAGCAATTGATTTTTTCTTCTTTTTACCTTGGCTTAGTTAAATTGCATCACGAAATTAAAGCTACGTTGGTCCTGTCTTGGAACCAGTTGAATGACAATTAGAAGGTGTAGAGCGTTTCCCGTGTTTTAAAAGTTTGAGCTGATTTTCCTAAATTTTATCTTAAATAATCAGGCTTACTCCATTTTACCATACCTGGGAGGTATGTACTTAACCAACAATCTATAGTTTAAAACTTATTTGTATTACTTACACCCATTAAACTAAAACTTACAAAATAAAAATAATTTTAACAAAAAGTAAAACCTCCTCCAAAAAAAAACACTAAAAGTATGAAATAAAATAAAATCCTCAGTAACTAAAAAGGAAAATAACCAAACCATCTCTCATTTTAATTAAATATTATAAAAATCTATTCTTTTTGGAGTCGGTGCCAGCCAAGGCAAGACATACTCGTAGCTACTTTACGGTGATAGTCAACTAAGTATCCTTTTGATTCAATAAGGTGCCATACTACTAAATTTTTTTGCCACGGCTTCAATAGTATTACAACAATTCTCCTATTCAATGAAACATGGGTTGAAAAGACATAAGTTTTTGACTGCTCATACTGAAATAACGTAAATGAACAACATAATTGTATAAAGCCCAAAAATTTTGATCCACGGAAATCTTCGAAAGTGGCTTTCTCTATTAGGTAAACCTCGGTACATTTTGTCTGTCATTTCATCGCATGTTTACTAATCAAATTAACTGGTCCCTCTTTTCATCTCGAACTTTACGTTTCCAAAAATTTCAAATGGATTTTTATTTTATCCTAAAATCATTATTTTTATAATGGAATTATACAATTTTTGACCTAATTTTATTAATAGATTGTTTAATAATATAGGATAATAAATGCAATGGAGTAAATGCGAGGAAAGCAGTTGACTTAAATGTGCTATAATTTGAGAAAATGCTCTATTTTATTATTTCAATCTTTGAACTCACGGTTATTAAATTTTACTGTCGAAAATATTGTGAATCGTGTGAATAATTTTATTAAAAAATCTTTCGACAACAGAGGCAAGGTGGAATAAAATGTGGAACGCGCTGTGCGCGCTCTCAGTCTCGCGTGCGGCAACCCGCCCACTGCCGATCGACTCGATTACGAGCTACTTAGTATTATCATCATCATATCAGCCGAAAACGTCCACTGCTGGGTATAGGCCTCCCCTAAAGATCTCCATGACGACCGGTCCTGCGCTGCTCGCATCCAGCGGCTTCCCGCGACCTTGACCAAATTGTCGGTCCACCTTGTGGGGGGCCTGCCAACGCTTCGTCTTCCGGTACGTGGTCGCCACTCTAGAACCCTTACGCCCCATCGGCCATCGGTTCTTCTTGCGATTTTCCCAGCCCACTGGGACTTTAGTTTAGCGATTCTCAGGGCTATGGCGTACAAAATAACTCAGGCTATGACCGTTAATACGCAGAAGTCGAAAAATTTGTCGCGGGGGTGAGCGCGGCATGTGGAGGGAGGCGAGCGAATCGTTCATTGACTCTCCGCCTGTCACCCATGCGCAGAAAATAATCGTCATAACCAAACTTATTCTGAACGCGCTATAGTACGCACATAGCGCTTGACCTTGAGCGGGTGACGGGGGAATGCACTGTGAGTATCAAGCTACACTCTGCTCTTGACTGTGTGAAAAAAATCAGTCCAGATTTTTAATGATAAAATCGACTTTTTGCTTTTGAGATCGTGCTTTTCGGTTCTTTTACGTATACCAGAGTCCATGAAAGGGTCAGGTCAGGTGTTTAGTAAACAAAATCATAACCTCAAATGCATGTAAAATATTTAGAGGCGACCTTCCTTGCGAATTTTAATTACCATGCGCTCACTAATCCCAGTAGCCGCTGCTACTTTTTTATTCACTTGGTGATATAAAAATTTCGACCTCCTGTGAAACTTTTCATCTTCTAAATATTTTATCACACTGTATATGATGCTACGGGCTTGGCCGCGCAGTTTTTTTGCACGTTCGGTCATGGCTTCGCCAGTTCGCTGGCTTCGCCACGCCGCGCGACTAAAATTGCGTCAAGAACTCGCCCACGCACCAAGTCAAAAACAGTCAACAAAATAAAATTAATAAAACACAACAATTAAACAACGTAGTCACGTCTGCCCACCGGTATGTAGACCGCGTGGTCAGCATCAACGCAGCTGCATCGCAGACTGCTTAGTTAAGCATATCCTTTGTCTAGCGAGTAAGAATATTAATTAATAAAATCAGTCTAATATCGACCACTGAAGGAATAACTTCTCTTTTTCTTTAAAAGTAGTTTTTTAAAAACCTATTTTCCCTCCGTCGCTTTTTGACTGGCGCTGCGGACAGGATATCGGCACGGAAATCCTGCGCCTTTGAAGACCTCGAAATTGGTCTGAGTGTGGTGTTTTTCGTGAGCGTTTTTACGTGAACCGGTATCCGTGAACCAAATAAATTTTGTCTTGTGCGAACCGGAGGATTTGGTTTGGAGAACCCTTCACCAAGGCCATTTTTGGCGGAAATGGGAAACGCTATACTGTGAGTAGACCTCTTCACTATATCCCGTCCATCCCTAAATCTCTTCCATTGGCTGTGTATTTTAAGTTAAGTTAAAGGAAACTCTAGTATAGATCTTCTATAACACATCTATAGAAAATTTATACAGGGTCTTAGATCATATAAGGTAATAAAGTGTTAGTTTTAATAAAAATTTTTAAAAAATAATTATTTACCGTTTTGAACTAGTAATTAAATTCTGTAAAAGTTTAAATAAGATAAATTAACTAAAAATGGATGAAATTCGAACCATCCCCTCAGAAATCATAAACATCGTCCCAAAATTCGATGGTGACGGAAAATTATTAAATCTGTTCTTAAAAAAAAGTGAATATGTAATAAGAGCCTTCAGATCTGAACCTGTAAACCCGGCGCAAGATATTTATGTGTTTCATGCTATAACTAGCCGCCTGATAGGTAAGGCCGCCCACCTTATTAGTGAAAGACAGGACATTACTACTTGGGGTGAATTACGACAATTATTATCACAACATTTCGGTGATCCCAGGTCCGAAGAGTGCATTGCTATTGAGTTAGAAAATTTGAAAATTTCACATGGCGAATCTTATCTAAATTTTTGTAATCGGATCCAAAATGTCAGAAGCACGCTATTTTCTAAAATAAATTTGATTGAGGATGAAGACGTAAAGGAGGCGAAAATGACCATTTACAACCACATTTCCTTAAATGTTTTTCTATATAATTTGCCAGAAGACATGATTCGGGTTGTAAGACTACATAATTGCGATAAATTGGAAGATGCACTTACGATAGTTATGGAGGAAGTAAACTTTTTGAATCAATACAATTCCCGCAATAAAAACCGGCAAAACTCTACCCAACAGAAATTTTCCCAAAACAGTGCACCAATGCCAAATTATAAGCCAATTTTCCCGCCTAATAATAATTTTGCACAGAACTTCAGATTTCCTAAACCACAAAATCAAGGCTTTAGATTCGGTAGCCCTTATCAATCTACACCTCAAAATTTTAAATTCGGAATTCCCCAAAATCAGGGTTACAGACCAATTATGCCCAATCAAAACTTCAAATTTGGAAACCCTCAAAACCAAGGTTATAAACCAATCATGCCTAACCAAAATTTTAAATTCGGTATCCCACAACCACAGGGTGGATACAAGCCCTTCCAACAAAACAACCAACCCCAATTTCGACTTGGCATAAACCCTTCATACTACCAACAGCAACAAGGTCAACGACCTCTACATAACACATATGATAATGACGTTTCAATGCGCACAGCGCCCCAATTTAAGCCAAATTATGTCGCACCACGAACTTCCAATAATCTATTTTACACAAACGAACTGACTGACCCACAATACTCAGAATACATGACAGAAAACCCATACATGACGGAAAGTGACTTTTCTCATGAATTTCAACAAGTAGATAATTATGACTATCCTGAAGAGTACTATACTGAACTTGAGCAAGCTCAGGCCCAACCAGAAGTCCCTGAAACTGAAAATTTTCAGCTACTGGCCTCGAAAACAGACCATCCGAAATAGTACATCTGAACCATCACGGTGCTTTAAAATTACCGCACATTAATATCCCGGAATTAGACACAAAATTCATGATCGACACAGGAAGTACTCGATCCTTTATCAGCCCTGAAATCGCGAACCAATATTTTTCAGCATACAAACATAACGAACCTTTCGAAATCATAAGTACACACGCGCGAAGCAGTCACAATGAAGTTATACACATACCTCTCTTGAAAACTTTCCGAAGCACAGATACTCATAAATTCTATGTATATGACGTAGACAGCAGCTACGGTGGATTGATAGGCTCAGATTTGCTAAAACAGTTAGATGCCAACATTGATATGAAAAACCAAATACTGAAAACAAGAGATACTGAAATACCAATCATCTACAGCCCACCTTATACAATTAAACTTGAACCGCGAACCGAAACTAGAGTAAAAATCCCAGTAGATCTGTATAATGGTGAAGCAATAATAAATCACATAAATTTCGGAAAAGGAGTAAGAACGCCTTCAGCACTTGTAACTTGTGAACGTGGATACGCAACCACCGTAATACAAAACACATCAAATAATCATTATGAGATTAAAATTACTAAACCCTTAAATGTCACAAAATTCGAAAATGAGGAAATTCAAATACATAATACTCGCGAAATAGATGATCACACAAAAGATGAAATTCTGAAACAAAACTTATCCAAATTACGTCTCGATCACATGAACAACGAGGAACGTCACAAAATTTATAATCTCTGTTCCGAGTACAAAGACATTTTCTATTCTGAACACTTACCTTTAAGCTTTTCTAACCAAGTCAAGCATAAAATCCGAACAGTTAATGAAGATCCTATCTATGTAAAACCCTACCGACAATCTCCGGCTGAAGCCGCTGAAATAAGAAAGCAAGTTGAAAAACTACTGAACGATAACGTCATCCAAGAGTCTCATTCACCATGGGGTGCACCCGTACACCTGGTGCCCAAAAAACTTGACGCAAGCGGCGAACCAAAATACAGGATGGTGGTCGACTACCGACGCCTCAATGACATCACAGTAGATGACAAATATCCGCTGCCTAATATAACCGACCTCTTTGACAAATTAGGTAAAAGCTGTTACTTTTCCGTACTTGACTTAGCAAGCGGCTATCACCAAATTGAAATAGAAAAAGAAGATCAACCTAAAACCGCCTTCTCGACTCAGTTCGGCCACTATGAGTTCCTTCGAATGCCGTTCGGCTTGAAGACAGCGCCGGCGACATTCCAAAGAGCGATGGATAATGTACTGAGAGGACTGCAGGGTATACATTGCTTGATCTACCTAGATGACATTATCATCTTTTCATCCAGCCTCGAAGAACATTTGACCAAACTTAAAGCCGTTTTTAACAGACTTAGGGAAACCAACCTAAAAGTTCAATTAGACAAATCAGAATTTTTATGCAAAGAGACAACCTACTTAGGACATACTATTACACCTGAAGGACTAAAACCTAACACTGACAAAATTGACGCTATACTAAACTACCCAATACCAAAAACAACAACTGAAATAAAAAGCTTTCTAGGACTCATCGGCTATTACAGGAAATTTATAAAGGACTTCTCAAAAATAACACAACCCATGACAGCATGCCTGAAAAAGAATAGTAAAATTGTGATTGACGAAAACTACCTAAAAGCATTTGAAAAATGTAAGGAACTTTTGGTAAACGCTCCCTTACTACAATACCCTGACTTTACAAAGCCGTTCATACTAACCACGGACGCATCTGACTTTGCCGTCGGTGCCGTGCTCTCGCAAGGCTCCATTGGCAGTGACAAACCCATCGCGTATGCTAGCAGGACCCTTAACGACTCTGAAAAACGTTACAGCACCATTGAGAAAGAACTCCTCGCTATAGTATGGGCAGTGAAACACTTCCGCCCATACCTATACGGCAACAAATTCACCATATACACTGACCACAGACCCTTAGCCTGGCTGGACTCCCTTAAAGAGCCCAATAGTAAACTGACCCGCTACAAACTAAGATTAGGTGAATATGACTTCAAAGTTATACATAAAAATGGAAAACAGAACACAAATGCAGACGCCCTTTCAAGGATACGACTAAATGCTCTAGGTAAAGATGACCCCGAAGACCAGCAATCCATGATAGTTAATGTAGGAGACTCTGAAAACAATGACCTTAATGACTATATCAAGAAACTTACAAACGAAATATCAAAATTAGGACAAAAACTACAAAATCCTAACAACGAAGAAAATCCTGTAAACGACGAACTCCTGCAAAATCCTGAAAACCCTATAGACGACGATCACCGTTCTGCCATTGCTTCTCACGCATCCCGATCTGGAACAACCCTAAGTGCAGATGAACAAGAAAACCAAACACGTAGCCGATCTGGTAGTAGTACCGCGACAGTAGACAACTCCAGCACTGATACAGTGCACTCTGCTGAAGACATGGACACTAACGGAATCCCTATACTCCATGAAGCTATAGACACTAAACCTAATCAAATATTAATTCAGAAGTGGCTTAAAGATGAACTCTCAGTAAAAATCCTATCTCACCCAAAACAAAAAATTCTGCAAGTCCACTTACCTTTGGATAACCCTGATCTGATCAAACAATTCCTCAAGGAATATATTAGACCCAAAATCAAATACTTTATCTATTTTGAAGATAAAGAACACAGACGACAATTTTCCGAAATAGTTATCGCATTGTTTAGAAAAGACGCAGTACAACTTTATGAATGTACAGACAGAGTAATTAACGTCACTGACGAAAAAGAACAGGAAGAAATAGTGATGCGGTATCATCAAGGAAAAACATGTCACCGCGGAATCAAAGAAACCATTTCTCACCTAAAACGTGTTTATTTTTGGACTAATATGGAACAAACGGTAACCAGTATAATCAACTCATGCGAAACTTGCAAACGTATGAAGTACGATCGTAGACCTTTCAAACCCCAATTACAGCTTACCCAGACTCAATCAAAACCGTTCGAAGAGCTTTTCATAGACTTATTTTCCATCGAAGGAAAATACTACTTAACCGTTATCGACGCATTCAGTAAACTGGCCCAAGCTTTTGAAATTCCTGATAGATCAACCCCCGAGGTAGTAAGAGCTCTCATCAAGTATTTCTCATTTTACGGCATACCCACCAAAATTAGCTCAGACCCTGGTTCCGAATTCAATAACAAGCTCATGAAAGAATTATTGTCATTTTATAAAGTAGAAGTTCACATAGGAACTCCCAACAACCCCAACTCAATGGGGCTGATTGAGCGTTTTCATTCCACAATTTTGGAAATTTATCGTATCGCGAAATATGAACGCAAATTCACAGACGCGGCATCAGTAATGACGTATGCAATAATGGCCTATAATCAGACGATACATTCTGTAACAGGACTTACCCCTTTCGAGGTGGTTTTCGGACACACGGAAAGCAAAAGTCAATTTTCCACCGATTTTGATAAAGAATACACCCAACAGCTGGTTAGGGACCATGCGAAAAGAACTCGGTACTTATACAAATATTTGGCTGATAGAATAGGAACTAGGAAGGAAAGAATTCAACAAGATAGGACAGGAGAGACTAGTTTTGATTTAAGGGATGATGATACCATCTTTGTAAAAGGTGTTAACACACGTAGGGGCAAGGATAAACCTAGGTACCAAAAGGCCAAGGTCAAAGGAAAGGTAAAAAGAAACGTAGTTCAAGTAGAGACCAACGCCAGAAGCACTAAAGTTCCAATTAAAGACATACGACGTCCTCCACAGGTTCGTCCTGCTACTGACCCAGGCAGTAATGACCCTGGCCCTTCAGCTTCAAAAGATTGAGAAGAACCCCGGCGTTCTCCCGATCAGAGAAGGAACCGCTCTCGTTTCCTACGATAAGTGGATAGTAATTAAGATATTAGACACTAGGCTTATTAAGGAAGATTTAGGTTTAAATATAAATAGATATAAGGAACTAAATAGATTAGTAGGACCTCTCTCCAACATTAGTAAATCCTTGCTAATATACATTGATGATGTTAACCTGCAAGTAGACCACATGTTAAATATCACCCTGGATAAATATGCACAAATAGTCCCGTTCAACAGACAAAAGAGGGGGCTCATCAACCCTTTAGGATCTTTGATCAAATTTATTACAGGAAACTTGGATCACGATGACGCCATTAAATACGATAATTTGATAAAAGAAGTAAAATCACGCCAGCACTCTATCGAAAAGAAAACTACTCTGATAACCGAAATGACCGGAATTTTTACTAACTCTACTATAAATGTAACTAACAATCTCGAGCAATTAAGCGTCGCAGTCAATAAAATAAGTAAAAACCTAAAAGATATTTCAATGACCTCTCATATTAATCAGGTAATACATGTCTATAATCTGATTTTACATAATTTTCAGACAATCTATGCAAAATTGAACGAGATTGAAAATATTTTAGCATTCAGTAAAATAGGAATATTGCACCAATCTGTAATCAATACGAATGAACTTATTAAAATACTTAAGCTTATAGAAAAAACTGACAGACTCATATACAAGCCAACTTTTGAAAATATCATAAAAATTGAACAGGCCATGACATTGAAATCGTATTTTAAGAATCAGGAAATTACTTTTGTAATAGAAATTCCCCTAGTTAAGAAAGATACTTATTTTTACTATAAAATTGTTCCCCTACCTATCACCCAACCTGAAACAAACCTTACCCTAATTATATTACCCAAATATCCTTACCTTATTGTGAAGGGGTTGAAAGCCAGCTCGCTGTCCACCCCATGCAAAACCATAGAAGATGGAACTTACCTGTGTGATGAAGAGCAGACCATAGTACCTGTCGAAGACACCTGCATTCTTGACCTGATGAAATATTCTAAGAACGTCTCTTGCATGCAGATTCCAATAGAATTTGAAGGCGTAAAGGTAGAATCCCTCCAGATGAACCGGTGGATGGTATACTCTAAATCTGCTGTTGACCTGACAAGGACGTGTGCTAATGAAATCCTTCATTATGCTCTTTTTGGCACTTACCTGCTTACTATAGACGATAAATGTGAATACAACATTTCCAAGCACTGCTTACGAGAACATACCTTCAATGGAGAAAATCTTGTGTACCCGAAGCTCCCACTGGTGAAGTTACCTGAAAACCTGAAAATTGATGTCCAGCGAAATGTGAATCCTGTTAAACTAAATGGAATAGACTTAACTAATCTAAAAGTGTTATCTTTCGCGCTGAAAAATAGTGAAAAGCAAAATGATAGTGTGGTGAATACGGAAAGTGTTAGCATAGGAACTATTGTCTTATATGTAATTTTAATCATAGTTTTTACTTTTCTCATTTGTAAGAATTATAAAAAATGGAAGCCTTTCCAAGGTCGAAACCATCCTCCGAAAAATGATTCTCCAGATGCTTTCGAACTTGAGGAGGGAAGAGTCACGTCTGCCCACCGGTATGTAGACCGCGTGGTCAGCATCAACGCAGCTGCATCGCAGACTGCTTAGTTAAGCATATCCTTTGTCTAGCGAGTAAGAATATTAATTAATAAAATCAGTCTAATATCGACCACTGAAGGAATAACTTCTCTTTTTCTTTAAAAGTAGTTTTTTAAAAACCTATTTTCCCTCCGTCGCTTTTTGACTACGTAACAATAAGAAATTCAACAAAAAAACAAACGAAACAGCAAAACACAAATAAATATACTCGAAAGCTAACGAAAATAATGCGAAATTGCGAACGACACGAGAGTGCTGACCGTACTGAAAAAAAGGGCGACCGCGGAGGGGTGAGGGAGTTGGTGGGCGGGTGAGTTCAGTGCTGCCAACATAACGACTTTGACAGCTCGAAGTGCACAGTTAAAAAAATTGGGTTATACAGTTGTGTCGCGCGCGCGCGTTCCGCTGTCTTTTTATTCAGAAAAATTTATTTATTTATTTATTTTTTTCTACAATATGCTCTGGCCGGTTCGTCATGAGATTGGTCTTCGACATATTCACGTTAGTACAACGTCAAGGCTTGTCCTGCGTAGGTCTTGCAGCATCTCTTTCAGCTCAGAAGCCGAGGATGAGAAGAAGACTATATCATCTGCGAAACGAAGATTAGTCAGCTTCGCTTCACCAATGGTAATTCCCTTGTCCTCCCAGATAGGGTTTAGTTTTTACTTTCGAGCGGAGCGAGAAAGGTATTGTATTCGTGAAAAAAAAGTTTTTCTATTTTTCTCAAAAATGTGTTCTATATCACTTATACATCATAAAAAACAAGTCTCCCAAAAATGTCCGTCCGTCGGTCGGTCGGTCGGTCGGTCCGTCGGTACGTCGGTCGGTCGGTCTGTCCGTCACGCTTTGGCCTAGCGGCTAAACGAATGGTCCGATTGACACCATATTTTGAATTTAGGAGTTTTATGCAAATCCATCGAAGGGTTCTGAGTGGTTTCCTTCTGGCTCTCATTTTGAGGGTAGCTGTCATACAACGAAAATGAAAAACTGAAATTTTCTCAAAAACGACTCTTAGAATCTTGATGAAACTTTGCATGACCAAGCCTTCATGTAAGATATCATGCACCAGTATCAATTGATCTGTGTAATTTCATATAAGGGGTGTTCCTGTACCACCAAAACGTAAATATGTGATTTACCCAAAATTGGTTCCATTGAGTTTACTAAAATTCTCTATAATATTAATCCTGGATCGGTTGTCTACCTGACTGGATATTATTTATGATTTTTTTCAATAAAATTTAGTACACAAGGTGTACCAAAAACTGAAAGGGCTTGCTCAGTAGACCAAACTGAACAATTATCCATAAGGAACATGTGTAGGGAAATTAAAAAAATGTGCATGCAAGTATCCTACGGTAGTATCCATTGATCTGTGAAAATTCATATAAAGGGTGTTCCAGTACTACCAAAAGTTAAACATGTGATTTACTCGAAATCGTTTGAAGTTTGTTTGTTTTAATGTTTGACAATTTGAATTCTGAATTGATCTGTATATTTCATTCGAACATTTTTTTTTGGAAAAACGTAAATAAAAGTTTGTATTTCCATACTATGTGTATGGCATTACAAATTTAAGTTTGCGGTTGATAGTTTTTCGTGAGTATTGCGAGTAAGTAAGTGCAGTGCTGCTGTACCATTTATTTAAATATCTCCTCCAGTGTGCTCGTAAAGAGTTTTGGAGACAGAGGGTCTCCCGGCTTCACGCCTCTTTCTATTCGAAATGTATGTCCGGATTGTTGTAACTTTACGGCTGCGGTACTACATTTGTAAATATTTTTAATAAGATGGATGTAAGTTGAATGAATGTCTTGATTTTTTAAAGCCTGAAATATAGAATTGTGGGTAAAGCTATCGAAAGCTTTTGAGTAGTCCACGAAAGCCATATACAATGGTAGCTGGAATTCGTGGTGCTTTCGATAATTGGGTTAAGAGCATGAAGGTGGTCTATTGTGGAAAGGCCAGGGCGAAAACCGGCTTGCTCCGGGGGTTGAGCTAGATTAAGTAAGCCGGATATACGGCATTCAATTACTTTAATAAAAGCTTTGTATACATGAGACACAAGGCTTATTGGCCTATAGTTTGCGATATCTGACCTATCGCCTTTTTTGTGTATGAGAATAATTTCCGAGTGACACATATTTTGTGGAATCTGTCCTGTGCGTAAAATAGATTTGAATAAATTGGTCAAGTGCGGAAGGAGTGTCGGTTCACCTATTTTAAGGGTTTCGGATGAGATGCCATCAGGCCCTGGGCTTTTATTATATTTGATACTGATTACTTGATAGGGATTTAATATCACCCTAAGGAATCTAGACAACGGGCCATTAAATTTAGAAATAATATAATATGTCAAATCCTCTTCGTTCACTTATCCATGTCACATGTCCAGCGTCCACCTATTACCTACATTTATTTTCTGCGCATCCGATTTGTTTATGAACTGCAGCGATGAACTGTTTTAGTAAGCGTTAGCGCGCTTTTGCTAGGTCTGTGGTTTTTACTACTTACCTGCATATTTTGAATAATATTACACGATGTTATCATTATATCACAATAATTTTTTTGTAAGATTTTGCTCCGTATGTACTTAGTATTTAAGCTATGTAATTTTCTCTGTAAGTGAACTTGTAATTCTTTTGAGAAATAAAGTTCTACACCTAAAAAGTCATCCATACATTTCATGACGTTCGCTTTCGTCAAATGCCACGTTGTCTAGACCCCTGAGTTACCTTCTTGAAGGTACTTAGCCACCGCGCACTAGCGATTTTTTAGTTGGCCGACAGTTTAGTCGCAATCGTTCTCCATATAGACAAATCGCCAACTTTAAATCGACAAATGCGCGCACTACCATAGGGGTGCATACTGATTCCGAGGCCGATCAAACTATCGGCTAACTAAAAAATCGCTAGTGCGCGGTGGCTCTAACTCGAACAATCTGTCCACGGTTTCACACGAAGGTATGCAATTACGTGAAAGTAGGGGAAGATAATAGGCCGTTAAATACTGAGCAAGTTGTTAATAGAATCAGGCATTACATTGGTTCTATCCAAGGTTGCAACGCCTCAGCTATTCTCTATAATTTTGGTAGATAATAAAAAAATAAACTGTTAATTTCTATAAAAAAACATTCTAAGACATTTCGGAAACTATAAATCTTTTTAAAAATCTATCTTTTTAAAATAATATATCATATTATATATCTCTTTAATATCTTTTTTAAATCTATTTTATACATCTTTTTAATCTTCTTTCTTTTTTAATATTTTTTTTGTTTAGTGAGAAAATCTTTTTAAAAGGTTGATATAAGCTCCTTGTTAATTTGCCCCCTAACTTTTTTTTTAGAATATACTTAAGGCATTAAAATAATATATTTAAGGCGAGGGCGCTATTTTGAATCCAGAGTGAAGTGAAGGATTCTAGAGTAGAATCCCGAGCGTGGAGCGGGTTTCTAAAGTAGAACACTGACCGTAGCGAGGGATTCAATAGGTCGCCAGAGGTAAAAAAGATTTTTATACTATATACTTTTCCTTTTATAGAAAAATAATATTAAGACACGCTCATCATTAATAATTTGAAATATAAAATACCATTACAATATTATCACATTAAGAAACAAGATGGGTCTGAGCACACTCTTGAGCTGTTGCACGGTTTTGCATTTACACCCTGTATATACGTCGCAGGCAAATTGTATAATTTGTCATTTCACATTATGCCTTGGCAGCACAGAAAAATAAAGGTACTTAGAAGGAGGATTAAAGAAATAATTCGTCACTAGGTTGTGTAGGCGTTTTTCTATGGATTTGAGAGGGTATTTTGAATATTTTCTATGGATCATCGATGATGGGGTTGTGACATGTTGGCAGATGTCATCCTCCACTAAAATAAATTAGCATGGTATCTATTCCGAGCGAAGCAAGGAGGTCCGAAATCTTTGCTTGGCAGTCTACAAAATTCCGAAAAATTTTTAATTCGTCATTTCTCATAATGCCGCGGCATTTCACAAAACGGCGCGTAATTTGATTCTGCCACGCCGGCCGCTATCCGCGGCGTTGCGTGCTTGTGTTGCTCGTGTTGCGTGCGTTGTGGTATGGCGGCAAAATAGGTAAGCAAGCATTTTTACAATATTATATACCTACTTGAATCTCTCTCAATGTCTCGTAAAGTGACAAAGTCATCGCCTTAACCCACCTGTCCGCGTTCACCCGCGATTTACGTGAAATAAAGTAAGAAAATCCTCTTCGTATCTTTATCACAATATTTGGCATTCAAAAACTTATGTCATGAAACTAAAATGTCCTGCGATGACGTAAAAAAAATAAAAATATAATAATAGTTAAAAACATATTTTCATTTAAAAACCTGAGTGTGAGTAAGCTTCCTTGAAATTTACGAGGCAATGGCATGGTTTAAAAACATGACCTGAATGTATTGTTTGACCGAAGTAAGGGAAATCGATGAAATACGTCGTGTTCCTATTTAAACACAAGGTATTTTTTATCACTCCGGAATTTTAGTACGTGTTCTGCCCATTAAACTGAACAACTTTTTCTGGGAAATGTTGGTCGAAACTCGGAAAGAAAATCGCTTTTCTATGGAAACTGCATCAGTTGATAGCACGTTTTTTTTTTTATATAAGGATGAAAATTGTTTCTCGTTTTTCAATCTATGTTCTTTGGGAAAAGTAATTCAGTTTCTTGCTGTGATTCCTGGACATCCCGTATTTATCTTGTGTTTATAAAGCTTAACTTTGCAGCAAAATAACCGCATTTTACATAAAATAAAGAATTGGGTTAATTATGGCTTGCTTATAGTTTTATCGGAAATAAAACGTTCCCCAAGATCCTCTCGTAGTAAGTAAGTAAGTAAGTAAGTAAGTAAGTAAGTAAGTAAGTAAGTAAGTAAGTAAGTAAGTAATTTTTTTCCTACAATGCCAATTATACCGATCTGAGTTTATACCTTGTATTGGGGTTGAATCACGATAACCACAGGTGAGTGACCCCTTAGACCGGACTGGGGTTGAAATCAAGTGGAAATATCAATGCTAAGCGTTCTACGATATTTAAATATTTCAACTTCCATGTCTAGTTATAAATAGGGCAAAGTTATTCAGTAGGTAATTTATTAAAATTTTTCCACTACTGGCCGCTAACAATTCAACCTGTTCGAATTTTGAATAATGAATAGAAATCTGTTCCAAGAAGGTTATGTTGTCAAGTAGTTTTCAAAATTGAATAAAGAACACACCTGGAATATCGTCCCCCATGACAGCGTTTCGTTTTTCCTCTATTTAGTGGTTTCCTTTTGATCACAATGGTGTTTGCTGGCCAGTGTTGGCCATCGCGCGGCGTTTGACCGGCCGCGGGGCGCCGACTCAACTGACCATTGGCCACGTGCCACCCTCGGAGTTCGGACAACCACTGTTTGCAGCACGCATGTATGGGTGGTACTGGAAAGGCTATTAATATTTGATGGTCGTCTTATAGGAACGTTTGTGTAGAATAAAATATAATAGGTTCTCTAAAGGTGTCCTTGCTACGCTAGCTACGACGTAGCACAACAAAATATATTCTTAATACAGCTACTCACCATCCATCATGCACGACGAACAAAAAGGGATGCAGCTGTAGAAGAGAAACACAAAAAATGGTATGTAGCTGGCTTTAGACGTAATTTACTTAACACAATAACGTTGTCTTTTTTCATAATTTAATTTTAATCATATAAAAGGCTACGAAAATAATTATAACTATTTATAATATGAGGTCAAATTTCTTTGAGTATACCCGTACACGTAATACTATGTTTATAAAATAGTCCTGTCAAACTTCACTCGTAGGTTTATTATTTATTTTATGTTTCTATTATCTTGTGTACAATAAACTGTAAATAAATAAATAAATAAACTTTACTTGAATCAACATCAGATGGGGATTCAATATTCCCTGGGTACATATACGTACTTATACATATCCAAAATTGTTAATTCTATTTACCATTTCCATTGAAACTATATCCTTGTTTAACTATTGTTGTCGTACGTTTATGGTAACCGTTTTGTATAGACCTGTCCTTTCTTCCGCACCCTGTTCAAACCTTAAGTCTAAGAAGGTCTGAAGTTAGTTTTTCAGAGGTCACATAAAACTGGTTTATGTAAGCAGGTGAAATGCTATCCTGCGGTTATTTTCAGCGATCCTATTCGAAATGCTGATTCGTTTCTTTATAAGTGCGTTTGTAAGTGCTATACTGATATGGAGTTAGGGCAGTTCGGCTTTTGTGCTTACCTGTTTGTCTAGTGTGTACAAATGTGATGAGAAAAAAGAATAAAATGTGTTTAGTATGGTTTTAGTAACAAGTTTAGTTTCTGGCGACCTTCAAAGCTGTCTAACGCAAATAGTATGCAGCTGGAACTATTTATGGTTATGGCAAAAACTCCATGCTAGGGATTCTGATCTAGAGACCTCCACTTCGCACTGGATTCAAAATAGCGCCCTCGCCTTAAGGTGACGGCCAGCTTAGCCCCGAACGCAACTAGATGGAGCCACTGCTGCAAATATAAGGTTTTATTTTTTAATGCAATAAGTACGAACTATATATGTGCAAAAAGTTCGACAATTTCGATAAGAAAAATATCTCCATATGTCCACTAAAGTCAATTACTCTCGTCAGTCCGTGTTTACATGAGTACGACCACTCACACATGCACACAAAGCACAACCGTACAGTTTTGACCGCACGCCCACAATCGTAATATTGAACCAAAAATTGCTAACAAAAATAGTACTTTCAGTACATTAACTGTATTTTTATATTAATTAGCGAAAAATTTAAATAAAAATAGCAGTATTCGTTCGTTTTTCAACAGAATTTTATGTCCCGCGTAAGAATGCAAGTCATTTGAATTTTTGTATGGAAAACGGATCACCTTAACAATATTATTTTCCTGCCTTGTATTTTTCCGTGTTTTATTTCATAAAAATCTTTAGCGCTATACAGTAAACCCTACAGTGCCATCTATTGGTCAACAAATTGGATTAGCATCGCCTAAAGTAGGGCCAACGTAAAGAAGTAAGATTTGACGTTTCCTTAACACCAACACATAGGGTTCATTTTTCTTTGCCGGTCGTAATTTTTCATACGTTTGACAGCTGTCAATGGCTATTACAATGGCCAAAGCCAAAGATTTCGGACCTCCTTGCTTCGCTCGGAATAGATACCTTGCTAATTTATTTTACTATGGGATGACATCTGCCAACATGTCCCAATATTTTATGTCAAACTATCAGTGATCACTAGGAAATATTCAAAATAACCCGTCAAATCCATAGAACGACGCCTTCGCTACCTTGTGACGAATTACTTCTTTAATCCTCCTTCTAAGTACCCTTATTTTTCTGTGGCCAAAGCGTAGCGAACTTTATAGGTCTGTACAATGTGCAATGGCCCTACTTTAGGTACTACATGTTAAAAATAACAAGTCAATTTCCTGTATTAACATGTCTTTTATACACCGTCCATAAAATTATAATGAAGGTTATGAAGGACGACGGAACTATCGTGTCCATAGATTTCCGGAATAAACGCCCTTGATGCTTAATTGAATTGCAGTTTTCACATAATTTTCGAATTCTCTCGAATCTTAAAAAAAGAATCGGATAAATATTATCCTGACTGCAGGATAGCGTTATAAGACGTCCATCGGTGTGGTCGAGAAAGACTGCTATCAAAGGGTAATTATTATATTAGATATCTGACATGCACGTTTTAAATTTTTATATTATTTGATCTTATTGTTATTATTTCTTCTAATATTAATTGACAAAACTTGAATTTAATGTGACATAGTGTTAAGAGCGGCGTTTTTGGTGTGCCACCAGAGGATATAAATGAAGTTCTATGAGGCCTATGAAACTCAATTTCCTTGCTGGTTTTAAAAAGAATAGGTGATGTGACGACGTGACATGGCCGTCGACTGTTTTTCTTGTAAATTTTGCTGTCTGCTTGAAAAATAAATAATTATAAACTGTAAAGTTCTTGTGCTTTTAAAATTCAGAACTGGGATAATAACTAATTTGAACCCAAAAATGAAAAGAATAAATATTTAAAAATATTTATATGCGAGCATCAAAAAGTGCTCGAGGGTCTTCAGCTGGAAGTTCAACTGTAAATAGTGCAGGTGTCGTTCATGTTGTCCCAATATGTGATGATTCGTCTGAACAAAATATTTCGGTCGAAGATGTGAGTGCTAATGTCGAGAATGAGAGACTGTCAACCCCCAAGGAGATAGAAAAAATGGTAGAAAAGTACCTACTGTATGGAAGCACGTCCGCCTCGTAATCTGTCTGATGTAATTCCAGTGACCATTTGGTGAAAGATTATCAATTGCCAGATCGTCGTGTGTGTGAATATATACTCTGGAAAATAACATCAGGAAAAGGAAGATAGAGCCGGTTTCCATCAACATTGTGCAAAATTTGAATGATATTATTTATAAAAAGGATGTATTGATCGAAGGGAAAACCTATAGAGCGTATACAGATACTGGTGCTCAATTAAATATTTTGGCTCTTAGAACGGCTAATATGCTCAACAACTCAATCACGCAGATACAGTTCTTAAAGGTTTTACGGGCGATGCTGTACCTGCTATAGGACAGATAAAAATCGAAATTATTATTGATGGCATGAAATTTGAAACTGGAGCTGTAGTTATGCACATATCACTTCCTGCTAACGTGGACATAGTTATCGGACAACCAATCATAAATTCACAAGGAGTATCTGCCTGCGACCTTGCTGCGAGGTTTTTCTGGCTATTTATGAATTTATAATATGGGTGATGCAGACATAAATTGGAAGAAGGGAGATTTGATAGCCCGTGCTGCTTTATGTGAACCCATGACCGACAGATCTGTGGGTAATACTGGCTCCTCTTCAACTGTCGGTAGTGGCAAGGAGGTGGGTAATTTAATTTAACTGTTCATAAACACTCTTCTGTGCTGTTTCCGTTTTCTGATAGAAGTTCAGTATGCTGTCTGACTTATGCTGTTTCTGATACAATTTGTTCTGCTGTAAGTAGGGTCAGAAGTTCAGTGTGCTGTTACTGACTTCTGCTATTTCTGATGCTGAAATTATTTAGGGCTGGTAAACTGAAGCACATCTCTGCAAAAGCAGCCACAAGTGTATGACTGTGGTTAACCACTGCTTCCTTGCTGCTGGAAATTTTATTATTTAAATGTTGTGGTAGCGGAGTGTATTGTATTTATACGTTTTACTACGGTATTATTATTTCTGTTTAAATGAATGCTGGTATTTGGCTTAATTAGAAGATTATTGCTGTGAGATATTAATAGTTAAAGACGGTCGACTCTCTGTTTTTCACAGCAAATGGTAACGAGAGCGTAGCGCGGAACGTGGTGGTGAATAGCATTTCAGATCTGGCTCCAGAAAGTACGTTTGAATATTTGCGTCAATGTACTGTTGCAAAAAAGCTTTTATCAGAAATCGATGTAGGAAATTTAGCTAAAACGGAATTGTGTCAGCTCTATGAGTTGCTTTTAAAATACGACGACTGTTTTGCTAAGGATAGTAAAGATTTAGGTAAACAGATTTAGCTGAAATGAATATAAGGCTTACTTCTAAAACACTTGTAAGTATTCCACAAGCCGTATAGACTTGCTCAATCTGAACTTGATGTTGTGCGAAAGAAACTCAAGGATCTTTTAGATGCAGGAATAATTCAAGAATCGCATTCTAATTATGCTTCTTCCTGTCAAGAAAAAGAATGGAGATTATCGGCTTTGCGTCGATTATCACGCACTAAATGCAATTACAGTGAAAGATAGATTTCCATTGCCGCATATTGATGATCAGCTGAACAAATTGAGTGGCAAGAGTTATTTTACAAGGTTAGATTGAGCTCAGGATTATCATCAGGTCCCTTTGTCGGAAGAGTCGAGAAAATACAGTACTTTTATAACGCCTGATGGGCAATGGGAATATACACGAGTTCCTTTCGGTTTAGCGAATTCACCTGCTGTTTTCCAGCGCACTATTTATAAATTATTGGGTTCTTTAAGATATGAAGAGGTATTAACTTTTATGGATGACATGAATGAATCAATGAATGAATGAATGTTAGCACTGGTTTGTTGAGTCTTGAAAAGGTATTACAATTAATGAGAAATGCGAATCTGAAATTAAATCTTGAAAAATGCTCGTTTTTAAAGAATGAAATAAATTATCTGGGTCACGTGGTAACTCCGGAAGGTATTCGGCCTGGAGACAAAAAGCTAGATGCTGTAAATAACTTCCCCGTACCAAATAATGTTCATCAAATTCGCCAATTTAGTCACAACAACCACCAACCATCAAATTTACCACAGATGAGTTGGAGACCTTAGCAGTTGTAGAGTCGTTAAAGCGGTTTAGAATTTATATCACTGGTATTCATGTAAAAAATAGTAACAGATTGTTCTGCAGTCCGAGGCACGTTAACTAAAAAAGATCTAGTTCCACGTATTGCAAGATGGTGGCTTCAAATTCAAGACTACGTACGACATGGAGATTATTTATCGACCGGGAACTAGTATGCGATATGTTGATGCTTTAATCCGAAATCCAATATCCGAAATATTACTTATCACAAATACTGACGATTGGTTCTTAGCTGCACAATTACAAGATGACAAATTACGATCTATTTATAACCAACTTAAGGGAGACAGTGCAAGCGATGATGCTAAAAATAACTATTGTATTCGCGATGAACGACTTTACAGAAAAACATTGTATGGTGAACGTTTGGCTGTACCTAAATCGGCGAAGTGGCGTATAATGAAAATGTTTCATGATGACATTGGCCATGCGGGAATCAAAAGGTGTGAAGATGCCATCAAGGCTAACTATTGATTTCCTCGTATGACTCGTTTTGTTAGAAAGTATGTGGCTGCATATCTAGACTGTCAATTTAAGAAAGGTAATTATGGTCCAATAACTGGCAAGATATATCCAATGACAAAACCGGATCAACCTATGCACACTGTACATATTGATCACATGGGACCCTTTCCTAAGTCAACCAAGGGAAATCAGTATGTATTGGTTGTTGTGGATGCTTTCACCAAATATGTTGTGGTCAAAGTAACCAAAACAGTACGTTCAACTGAAACGGTAGCTGCGATTCGAGAAATATTTGCAATTATCGGTTATCCAAACCGTATACTGTCTGACAGAGGATTAGCTTTCAAAAGCCGATATTGTAAGGATTTCTGTGTGGCACACAAAATACATCATACCTACTTTGAATGCCATAGCTGCACCTCGAGCAAATGGGCAAGTGGAGCGAGTAAATCGGACTTTACTTGATGCCATACGTACAAGTACTATTGAACCAATTCATTGGGATAAGACAATACCAGAGATTGTTATGGGTATAAATGGTACCATACAAGATACAACAAAATTTAGTCCCTATGAGCTTATGTTTGCGAACAAAAGGAGTTTGGTACCGGGTTTAACCGGAAATCACGAAGAGGTTGACGTCGGAGTAAAGCATAGAACAGCATATGAAAATATAGAGAAGAAACAGGAGTACATGATAAAAAAGTGTAACGAAAACAGAAGAAAAGCGAAAAAGTATAAAAAGGGTGATTTAGCGTTGTGGAATAATGCACCTGCAAACAGTGAAACTGGTGTTAACAGGAAAATTGACAAAACTTATGCTGGACCATATAAAGTTGTCAAGGTCTGTCTGAATGATCGATACGAAATACGTAGTATCAAGGGAATGAAGGGTTACAGAAAGTTCGATGCTGTTGTTCCTGCTGCTGCATTAAGACTTAAGTCTGATACTGACAGTGAAGGAGAAATTGTAGTGTAGATAGGCAAGATTAAATAGATTTATTGGAGAGTTAGTATGCGTTTCATGCAATACTGTCTGGTTGAGCCAAGTACCAGGTAATAGAAATTGTATTTAAGTTATTTCTAATACCTGATTTGTGAATACTGGTGTCTACTGGTATTCACTTTGCAGGATGGCCGATGTTAAGAGCGGCGTTTTTGGTGTGCCACCAGAGGATATAAATGAAGTTCTATGAGGCCTATGAAACTCAATTTCCTTGCTGGTTTTAAAAAGAATAGGTGATGTGACGACGTGACATGGCCGTCGACTGTTTTTCTTGTAAATTTTGCTGTCTGCTTGAAAAATAAATAATTATAAACTGTAAAGTTCTTGTGCTTTTAAAAATAGATAATTGTAAATAAATGTATTTTAGTTTGACATATAAAGGTTATTAATAATTTGACAGGCACGTTTTTAATTTTAATTTGTATTATTTGATCTTATTGTTATTATTGTTATTCTTTTTTTTATTGTATGGACATAATTTGAATTTAATTTATAAGCGTGGCCTTGACATTGCTATGCCCTAACAGGGTGCATGTATTGATCTTTTTATTTATTATAAGACCTATTGAAGATGTAGAAAATCAAATGACATGCAGGGCTCTGCATTATCAGATTCAGATTCAGATAATTTTATTCAATGTAGATTCTTTACAGAATACTTATTGAATGTCATGCAGAATACAATGCAAATAGAGCGAGTCTACGCCGTTTCGGATCGTGCTATGGCAGCGTAAAAGAAACGGCAAGAAACCACTGCAGCACGGCCTACTTTAAGAGTCGGCTTTTTACAATGTGTTTCTTGTGTTTCGCTGGAATATCAGAGCACCATACCTCTTTGTCATTCATATAGTCATCCAATCTATAGTAAGCTTTTTTACATAACGTTTGCTTTACACATTCTTTAAACTTTCTCTCAGGTAATTGCACTATATTGTCAGGTATTTTGTTGTAGTATCGTATACACAGACCAACGAAAGATGTATTGACTTTAGTTAATCTAGTATATGGTTGATCAATTTTATGCTTATTTCTAGTATTAAAATTATGCCTGTCACAAATTTTTGGTAATTGATGAATGTTCTTTCTAGCATACATTATATTTTCATAGATATACTGGCATGGCACTGTCATAATGTTGATTTCCTTGAACAGTTCTCTCAGGGAATCACGAGTCTTCAGGCAATAAATTGCTCTTATAGCCCTCTTTTGTAAAACGAATATTGAATGTATATCAGCTGCTCGGCCCCAAAGCAGTATGCCATAAGACATAATGCTATGGAAGTAGCTAAAGTAAACCAGCCTTGCAGTAGCTACATCAGTAAGTTGTCTGATTTTTCTAACAGCATATGCAGCCGAGCTCAATCGACCAGAAAGAGCCGTTATATGAGGGCCCCATTGATGTTTAGAGTCTAGTGTTAACCCTAAGAAAACTGTACTATTTACAAAATCTAATGGCTCATTATTCAATACTATGTTATGTGAAGTAGACCTTACATTTGGTAGTGCAAATTTAATACATTTAGTTTTTTTGGCGTTTAGGACTAGATTGCTAACAGTAAACCATGCATGAATCTGTCCAAGTGCATCGTTGACTTCGTTATAATTTTGTGATTTCCTACTTACATTGAATATTAATGAAGTATCATCAGCAAATAACACAATCTTTGACAGATTCTTCACCACAGAAGGAAGGTCATTAATATAAATAAGGAATAAAAATGGCCCTAATATGGACCCTTGAGGTACGCCAATTTTGACAACAGATCCCAGTGATTTCGTCCTGTTTACTTGTACCTTTTGAATCCTGTTTTCCAAATATGACCTAAGTAGTTTAAGTGAATTATTCTTAACACCGTAATGTTCAAGTTTTAGCAACAATGTGCTATGATCTACGCAATCAAATGCCTTGGATAGATCACAGAAGATACCAATAGCATCTTCAGATTTTTCCCACGCGCAAAAGATGTATTTTAAAAGTGCAGTCCCGGCATCCGTTGTACTGCGCCCTTTCGTGAAACCAAATTGATGGTCATGTAGTAAGTTATTTCTATTGAAGTGTGAAAGCATTTGATTGAGTATGACCTTCTCAAAAATTTTACTAAGTACAGGTAAGACTGATATTGGTCTAAAATTACTGGGATCCTTTTTGTCACCAGCTTTGAATAATGGAACTACTTTACTTTTTTTCATTAAGTCAGGAAATGTACCATGATCGACACAATCATTGAATATAACAGCTAAATATGGAGATATAGTATCAATGATCGCACTACAGACTTTTACTGACATTCCCCATAGGTCCTCAGTAGTTTTCATTTTAATACTTTTAAAGGCTTTAATAATTTCGTTAGGGGTGACATAATTGAACCCAAATTCAGTTTCGCAGGCGTCCACATTCTTTTGAAGTAAATCGCTAGCAAGTGAAGATGAAGAATTGAGTGACTCTGTTGTTTTCAAAGGAATATTAGTAAAAAAGGTTTCGAATTCTTGAGCCACTTCTACGTTTGAACTAATGGTTCCGCGATTTGTATGAAGTGTGATTTGATTGTCACGCGGTTTCACTTTTCCAGTTTCACTGTTTATAACATTCCATACAGCCTTAATTTTGTTATCAGCAGACTGTATTTTTTTCCGAAGAAAAAATGACTTTGCTTTTGAACAAACTAATTTAAACAATTTTGAATATTTTTTGACATATTCAATGAAATTGTCGTCATTTGAATAATTTCTTAGCTCATATAATTCAAAAAGTCTCTCTCTACTTTTGCGAATACCAGCGGTAGCCCAGTCACTGAATTTGAATTTTACAATAATTTGCTTTTTTCTAATAGTGAAAATTTTACTGAATTCAGTATTAATCAATGTGAATAAATCTTCATATGAGTTATTAGGGTTGTTAGTATTATAATTGTGACAGGGCAGTTTTTCTAGTAACGTGTTTTTGTACTTTTCTAACCTACCGCTCGTTAGGCTCCTGGTTTCTATATCTATCTTCTGGGTTACTCGAGAATAATTAAAAGTAACACTTTGACCAGAGTGGTCAGACTGAATCGAGTTTATGATACTTTTCTCAAAATAATCGCAATTACAAAAGACGTTATCAATACAGGTAGCCGAGGATGACGTCACCCTTGTAGGTTCAAAAAATACATGCTCTAAATTAAAACATTTGAAAAGACTTATAAGTTTGTTACTATAGGTATTATTTTCTAAGATATTGACGTTAAAGTCACCACACACTATCACAAACTTATTTTCTTTTGTCACTATTTTTAAAACATCTTCCATTACTAACTCGAACATTGAAAATTTTTGAAAAGCGGGAGGTCTGTATACGCACACTACAACATGCTCGTCCAGCTCAACACAAGATATTTCAATACATCTTTCAACCGAAAGTCGAACAATATCTTTACGGTTCTTTATCTTAAAACTGTTACGAACTAAAATCAGTAATCCACCGTGTAAAGCAGACTTTCGATTGAAAGCACTGGCTATACAATAATTTTCATAATTTATCAACATTTGATAGTCTTTTTGCCAGTGCTCTGTCAGACAAATAATGTCAAATTTTGTTCTTTCTAAGAATAATTCTAATTCTAAAATTTTTCCAGAAAAACCTTGAATATTTTGATGTAAAATTTTCAAAATATTAGAATTTTCCTTTGTCTTTGCTATAGGAAGTTTTTTGCCAGAAGGTTTTTTTTCATTTACTTCAGTAAAATTTTGTTTAGAAAAACCCTCTTTTGTCGTATGAACTAGTTTAAAGAATTGGTGTTAGTAATCAAAGAGATTTGAACCTCGCTACCGAGCGTAGCGAGGTTCAAATCTCTTTGTTAGTAATGTTACTAACTAAAGAAGTTTTTTGTGTATAACTTCCTATAACAGAGTCAGATATATTATATGCTATCAATGTAGCGAGCTCTTTCTTAAACTTAAGAGGCAGATACATAGTATCCTTTGTCAATTTAAAATAATAATTTATAAAAGTATTCATGTCAAGATATAAAATGTCACTATGACGACTTGTCAAATTTTGTAAATGTAAATTCATTCTGTGTATACATTTGTTGTGTTGCTCAGTACGAGACGAAGTAGTGGCTTTTTGCATTTTGAAGCGCTGTAACTTTCACAGACCACTTTTCTGGGATCCTGTACATTGCTTTTATGGGTCAGTCATATAGTCTGCCAGGTGTACGTTTTATTGTCAAATTTCAAAACAGTTAAAACTTAATTCCTCAAGAACGCAGGGGTGTGGATATCTGCAAATAATTTTTGTATCTTTTAGAGGATACTTCTTATCATCAGTCAAAGAGGCAGACATAAGCAAATCATATAGATATTTTGTCCGTCAGCTCCCTTATTAATAACAAACATTTAAAGCGTGTACGCATAAGATCAACATTGTTCATAAATAATAATAATAAAGCCTTTATTTCCTCTTTACACAAGTTATAAAATTAGTTATCAAATAAATTTTACATCCATTAATTGTATAAATTAATTTATTAGGCACGAAAAATTTATGAATTGATTTCTTTTGAATATTGTTTCAATCCTAATGTAATGTAACATTAATAACATTAAAAAATAATTAATTTCATGCTTTAAAAATTAATTAAATTTAAAATTCATGCATTTAAAATATTTATTCTACACTAGAGGGGCCTTTTCGGGCATAGGCCTCCCCCAACTTTTCCCAAGTTTTTCGTACTGTTGCTAGTCTCCACCATGTGTTTGATTCTAGTTTCAAGTCGTCTCTCCACCTCCAACCAAGACGTTCATAAATAAACTAGGTTTATTATTTTGCCTTTACAACTTCGACCCAAATATTTTACACCTCTATAGCCTTGACATGAAATTTTGCAATATTCCGTCTTGACCATATAAAACTCCATTACCGACACTTTTCTCGACATGCGAAGATTTTTCAAATACGATATCGCTAGCTCAAATGAAGCGCAATCTTGAGCTGGGCCATAAATCGGCTGTCGAAAAGTGTTGACTTCAATCTCGGACTTCCATGTTCGAAAAATATTTCGTTGTCATTTAAATAGCATTAATGTAGAGAAAATAGGAGAAAAGTAACAAGCATGACCGAGCTTATGGAGCTAACTGCGAAGTTTCCGCCGAGTAAATAATAGGTTAATCCATCTCCTACCGTAGTAAGATTAATTGACTTCATATTGCGATTGTCGTTGTTATATTATTCTCTATATTTGGTGTTGTTTTTTGAATCGGCTTGTAACCACATTGCCGAAGAGAATATATTACTGTAAGCTTTACACGTACATGTTGATGTATAGCACAACGCCAGTTCTAAAATCTTCATATATTTTTAGGGTAGTAAAATATCTCCACCATAACTCGTATTATTATTGTAATGGAACGAAACACAATTTTTTCTTTCTTTTTGAGGTTGTTTTACTTTTTATTTGACATGTCGGGTTGTCGTTCAAAAATTTCGTGTAGCTGTTAGTTTTTTTTTTTTTTTTTCTGTTTAGATATAAGGCTTTTGGCCATAGTATTTTTTTTGTCAAAGTATTTATTTTTAGTTTTATCAATGGTTTAAACCTTGTTTGGATGTTAAGTCTTGTGTTTTAGTGTGTAAATTGCTTTAATATTTCCAGTCAACTTGTGCAGGTGTTTTGAAAGAAGTCTTCGTAATTTGGTACCATCTATAGTATTTTATATATATATTTATTTTTATTTATATTTATAGGTATATTATATTATGTTAGATGATAATTTCTTCTCTTGCTCATCTTCAGATGATTTCGAAAGTGCTGAAAGTGACTGTTCCTCTCTTTTTGACTCGGAGCCTCTATGTGAAAAACTTTTATCTGTATTTAACCATAGTTCGCCATTCCTCTCCCTAGTGCACATTAATGCACAGAGCATACCGGCTCACTACTCTGATCTTCTCACGTCATTTAGCACCAGCGTCGTCGATGCCATCCTAGTTTCAGAGACGTGGCTTAAGCCCTCTCTTCCATCAACTTCTTGTTCTCTGCCGGGTTATCGGCTTTTCCGTAATGATCGCGTGGGTGCCGGGGGTGGCGGAGTAGGTATTTACCTGCGAAGCGACATCTCGGCTACCGTGGTCAGTACTTCTCCCTCACAATATTCTGGTTCTCTTGAATATCTTTTCCTAGAAGTCGTTCTTCATCATAGGAAAGTAATGCTTGGTGTGGTGTATAGCCCTAATGATAAAGTTGACTACTTTAGTTCTTTTGAATCAACACTTGAGCATCATAGCACTCTCTATGAACACTTTATTATAATGGGTGACCTAAATACTTGCATTCTGAAGGACGACCATAGGTCACGTAAACTAACGTCACTCTTATCTTCTCTTAATTTAAACATCCTCCCACTGTCACCAACACATCATTTCCCAAATTGCAGACCTTCCATGATAGACTTAATTATGACTTCGAAACCTGATTCCGTCATATCACATGGACAAATGACAGCTCCCTTCTCTTATCATGACCTCATTTTTCTTTCTTATAAAGTACGTCCTCCTAAAATTAAAAGTAAAGTTATTCTTCAGCGTAATTTTCGCAACATGGATTTGGATCGCTTGAGGGAGGACGCTGAGAATATTGAGTGGTCCCCAGTTTTGAAGGCCGATAGTGTGGATGCCAAGGTAGCTGCTTTTGAAATTATACTTACCAAACTTTTTGATTCTCATGCTCCGGTGCGACCTGTGCGTGTGAAGCATGCTCCTGCTCCCTGGCTAACGCCAATAATTAAGAGGGTTATGGCAAAACGGGATAGGGCTAAAAGTCGATATAAAAAAGATCCTACAAATGATAACCTGTCAGCGTACAAAAAGCTTCGTAACATCTGCAACAGGATGTGTAGGGATGCAAAACGCCGCTATATCCATTCTACTCTTAAAAACCTATCTCAGGCTCTTACCTGGAGGTTCTTAAAGTCACTTGGGGTAGGTAAGGCCATGGATACTTGTAAAAGTACCATGGATGTTAATGATTTAAATAAACATTTTTCAACTCCACCCGTAATTCTAAATGACAACACTAAGTTATCTTCTCTCATATATCTTTCGAACCTTGTTCTACCTGACTGCACTCCATTCTCGTTCCAACCGGTCACTGAGGATAACGTCAAGAAGAGTATCCTTTCTATATCCACAAAGGCAGTGGGTAGCGATGACCTGAGTCTCGATATGCTTAAACCTATCCTGGAAGTTGTCACACCTCCTATCACACACATCATAAACTCTTCTCTGGAGGTTAATGTCTTTCCTTCCACTTGGAAAAAGGCTTATGTTATCCCACTGCCTAAAGTTTCCACTCCAACTTCCCTTTCTCAATATCGTCCCATCTCTATCCTACCGGTACTTTCGAAAGTTCTCGAAAGTGTCGTTCACAAGCAACTTTACTCCTATCTCATATCCAATAATCTCCTTTGTCCATTCCAATCCGGATTCCGCCCTTCCCATAGCACGGTTAGTGCGTTGCTGAATGTCACAGAAGACATCCGTTATGCTATGGATAATACTAAGTTCACGATTGTCACTCTCCTGGACTTCAGCAACGCATTTAACTCTGTTGATTATGATATTTTACTTGGTTCCCTTCGCTCTCTTAACGTTGCTCCTCCTGTGGTCGAGTGGTTTCGTTCCTATCTTCAAGGTCGCCAGCAATGTGTTAGGACCGACGACCAATCCTCGGAATGGTTGAACCTAACTTCTGGCGTACCTCAAGGCGGTGTACTTTCTCCTTTATTATTTTCTATTTTTATAAACAATATTTCTCGTGTTATCTCTTCTCCCTTCCACCTGTATGCAGATAATTTACAAATCTATAGGCACTTCTCTCCATCTGAAGTCAATGAAGCTGTGAGTGCAGTGAATTCAGATCTTGCTGCTATTCAGCTGTGGGCTGATAATTTCGGGCTTCTAGTGAACCCAAACAAGTCGCAGGCAATGATAGTTGGTAGCAGCAGACTAAGGGGTAGATTGGGGGATGCGTTGCCAAAAATATTTTATAACGGAGTCTGTATTCCCTACACGGACAAGGCAAAGAACCTAGGGATTATTATAGACCGTGACCTCTCATGGTCCGCGCAGGTTAGTGAGGTGAGTAGGCGCATGCATTATTCTTTTCACTCCCTTAAGCGACTCCAGTACTTCCTTCCCTTTCAAACTAAAATCTTGCTTGCACAAGCTCTACTCCTTCCCATTCTCGACTACGCTGATGTGTGCTACCTTGATGTGACTGAAGAATTGCTGAACAAACTTGAGCGCCTACAAAATCTGGCTATTCGTTTCATCTTTGGTCTTCGCAAATATGATCATGTCTCCGAATTTCGCGCTCAATTAAAGTGGCTTCCTATCCGACTTCGTCGTAATGTGCACATCCTTTCTGTCCTGTATAAGATCCTGAATGACCCTGCCACTCCTGACTATCTTCGCTCCCGCTTCCAACTTTTACCTCCTGATCCGCGCTCTAGGCGCGACTGCATCACTGCGATGTTGGAGTGTCCTAGAGCGAACACCAAATTCTTTTTTAACTCCTTTTCTTCCCAAGCTGTGCGACTATGGAACAAACTTCCAAAGGCTATACAAAGCAGTCCATCAATAACATCGTTTAAGATGCGATTAAGAGAGCACTACTTATCGCAATCATCTTGAGTAATGTATTTATTTTATGTATTATTATGTATCATTATATAGTATGTCTATGTATTATTTTTATGTATTTTATAAGTAAGTTTATAAATTTTATATATGCCTTAATATTAATACTGTTATTAGGAATATAAGTATATTCGTGTGTAGTTTAAGTACGTTTATCCCTATTTTATATTACACTGTATTTTGAAATTAATTTTAATTTAAAAATGTATTTTAAAATTTCTTATCACGAGTATTAATGCACATTCCTGTGCCCGCTTTAATGACACTCTTCCACACCTAATAGGTTGGCTGGAAGAGATCTCTTAAAGAGATAAGCTCGCCTTTGTAAACAATTTTCATTTAAAAACTGTATTTTATTTGTGTGCAATAAAGAATATATAATGTATGGGAGCTGTGGTTTCAAGAAAACGGTGCAACTGCTCACGTAGCGTGCAACACTATCAGTTTATTCCGGTATTAAGTCGATAAGTCAAAAACATCGTGTCAAGAAAATGAAATCTAAGGGGTGTTAATTAACGCATCTTCTTTTTACTGTCAATCTTGTCTTCAAATATATTTAATCGTCTAATAAATTAATAGGTCAGCGATAAACTTTAAGCGCATAATAAATACTTCTCAAGCGACCGTAGGTGTAATTTGTAATACAAGCTACGATTAATATGACTTAGAATGGTGATTTTTATATAGCAACTAAATTTGTAATATGTTTTCACACTGCCAGCTTCTAATATATGTAACAATTACATCAATAAAATGATTTCAACGACCTCTAATTTCATATAGACCTATATTTTTATACGTTAGCATAAATAATTGATGACTGAATATTATAATTTATCATAAAATTTACTTATTATTGTCATCAAAATAATGGTTAAAGCTCTAATTTTATATAGTCGCCTAAGTATACATATATTATTATAAGTAATTGATGAAGAATAATTGATGATGTAAGTTGTTAGGAAACTATGTTCAATGTAAAACATTTTGCTTTGAATATTGAATAAATAAATAAATTAATTGATTGTGAAGAAATTTTATGCACATCAAAATAATTCGCCTGCCGCTGCCGCAGCACGCTTGCTTCCCTCGCTCAGCTCGTGCGTTATGGTCGCAAGAGAACCTATCTCAACCTAACCGAGATCCCGTGAGGTTGGTTTAGCTAACGGAAACATGATAATTTTACTGTACATTTAATTATTTATTATGTATATTATTGAAGTGATGTGCTGCAAATTTTCATGAAATTAGAATATAATTTATTAATTTAGTTGTCGAACGATTATATTCGATGCCTATTATTGAGACTAGAATTTGATTTTATTAACAGTCAATATTGAAAATATTTAAGTAGCTGACTTTCAACATTAGTCGCTGAGTTATCAATTCAGAAGTAAATATATTTATCGGTTGCTGAGTCATATTAAAGTTGTTCGTAAAGTGACGCTGGCTTTTGAATATTCTGTTGTAGTCGTGTATTATTTTAATAGTAGCTGTTTTATTAATCCGTAGCTTACATACAAAAAAGATGTTAAATTGCAGGTTCTAAAGAAAACTTTTGGGGTTGCACTTATAATTTCCCAAATATAAGTTGGTGTAGGTGAAACGAGTTGGAGTGAGTTCAGAAACCTGTGACTTCCTTAGTTCATTGCCAAGAGGTAAACGACTCGGATTAATGATAAATCGGTATTTTATAAGATCGTCATAAATTTACTAGGAAAACTTAGTGTTACTGTATTATTTTCGTTCGAAGTGAGAGGTCTTTTAAATCACAATATTGAACGTTTTTACAGTTCTGAAAAACAATATTTGAGGCTTCAAAGTTTAGCCATGCTACAGTGTTTTTAGGGTTCCGTACCCAAACCTTCCGTACCTACCGTAATAGGTAGACTGCTGAAATGTTCACAGAGTATGTTTTTTTGTTGCCGCTTTAACAAAAAATAATAAACATAAAAAAACTAAAGGGGGGGGGGGGGGTAAGTATCATTTACAATTGTGAAAATTGGTGGTTAAATTAGCAGGGTCTTTTGTAAATGTCTCCGTCTTCAAACCTCTTCAAATGTCTTCAAACCTCTCTAATGTTTTCAAACCTCTCAGGCGGTTGCTCTACACATGAAACTGAACAAATTTCTCTGAGGAACATAAATCGAAATTCGTAAATAAAATTTTAGCGTCTCATAAATACTGCATCAGCTGATTGCACATTTTGTATGGAAGATCAATAAATATTTTTCGTTTTTCGACCTATGTTCCTTAAAGAAAGTTTTTCAGTTTCATGGGTAGAGCTATCATCACCTGAGAGGTTTTCGGACATTTACCAAAGACCCTGTATATTATTTTAACCGGTGGGGTAAAATTTGGAGGCAACGGCTCGCAGGGCAGTAGACGTTTGGCTCCTAAGAACCACCTCTATGCATATTTAACGAGTTGCGTGAATCTGAAATGCCAATGAACTGTTTTAATATTTTCGGCCTGACCTGGCACATACATTAGTGTGCTTACTTTTAAAATAACAACGCTAAGGTAACTGCTAATTTATTTGGACCTTGTTTTGATCCTTCCTTTTTTCTAAGTCCACAAACAATGAAAATTTCCCAATTTCATGTCCCAATTTCATACAATAAAAAAAAAAATTGTTTAAGTCCCAAATCAAAATAAAAAATCAGTAAAATAGTTCAAAAATTTTCTAAGTCCCAAAAAACGTGCATTTGTGAACGTGACATTTTGCGAACGTGTCCTTTTGCAAACGATCACTTTGTGAACGTTACATTTTGAGAAAGTGACGTTTTGCGAACGTGACATAACAAATTTAAGAATTAGGCCCGTTTCACATAGCTCCGGCACGGCGCCGTGCCGTACTCCGGTACGGAGCCGTGCCGTGGAAGTACAGTGTTGTCAACTACGAGTATGCGTATAGTGGACGATGTACAAAGCTCGTATTGATAGAAAACCTCAAATCGATGTACGGGATTGCCGTTTGGGTACTTTAGGTTACAACAATATTTTTTTCCGGCAGCTCTTAAAAATACTCCCGGGGTGGGGGCAGCTATGACGTCATCAATTCTTTGTATGGGATTTGAAAATTTTTTGTTTAGAAACTTATCGTGTGTGATATCAAATGAAAGGGCTTCATATGCCGGCTCCAAAAATATACTACACCATTGCCATTCGGCCACCTGTTTAGTAAAAATCTTAGAAATATTTGAGACGGCTTGGTAAGTTTTTGTAAAACATACGCCAAATGTATCGTAATATACTCATGTCTAACGTCAAAAAGGCAATTTACAAAATATTAATACTTACTAATTTTTATGAATTTTTTTCTTCAGTAAAAAGTTGGACATAACTCTGAGATAAAAATTTCGAACTCTTCTTTACTGTACTGGCTGTTATAGTGTTTTACTCGTATGGTAGTGTAAGTTGAAAGGAGAAAGTTAAATGTCTTCTTCTTCGTCTTTTGTGTAATTTAGAGAGCAGCAGCAGTGGGAGAGATCAAAGAGAGTGTCTTTTCACTTTTGGCTCGCACCGTGTCATCAGATCCTCTCATATGAATAGTAAGGAGTGAGGTTCGGAAAAGATATCGTGAGAAAAACACAATATAAACAGCACAGTACCGTATATGTCGACAACTTTCAAAAAATTCTGACAAAAGTCTGTCCAAATTTTTACTGAAGAAAAAAAATAAAAAAATAGTAAATATAATATTTTAAAAATTGACTACTTGACGTTAGACATGAGTTTATTACGAGAGATTTGGCGTTACACTCGTATTTACAAAAACTTACTAAACCGTCTCCTGCCTGGAGGAGCCCAAACTTGGTATGTTTTGAAAATATTTCTAAGGTTTTTACAAAACAGGTGGCCGAAAAGCACCAGCAGCTGATGGTGTAGTATATTTTTGGAACCGGCATATGAAGCCCTTGCATTTAATATCACACATGATAAGTTCCTAAACAAAAAAAATTCAAATCCCATACAAAAATTATGACGTCATAGCTGCCCCCACCCCGGGAGTAGTTTTAAGAGCTGCCGGAAAAAATGATGGTTGTAACCACGTTGTAACCTAAAGTACCTGTGTATGAAACGGCAATCCTGTACATCGAAATGCGGTATTATCTTTCGTAGGCTGACTACTAGTAAATAATAAACAGAAATTGAGCTATAAAAGAGCAGAATAATTGAACGGAAATCATTGTCAGCCAAAATTAAATACAATAATTTTTTTTCATTGATTTACCTACAAATTTTATATCATTTAAAAACATTCAAATTTTAAATGATTAGTGGTAATTTTTATTTTAATATGCTAGTGTTATTGAGTTAATTTTATTTATATTATAAAGAAAAGAAAACAATTACTTAGGTCTATCTGTCTGCCGATGCTATGTCTGCCATTTGGGTTAGACCCCCATATAACTCTGAAACTACTGTTCCTAGACTACTCGTATGTTAGGACAAAATGAGAGGTCTCGTCGAAATCTTTATTTTGTTTGACAGCTGTCAAATTCAAAATCAATACCCATATTGGTTTTTAGACTTTTTCACCCCATTTCCCTTTCTTAGGGGATGAATTTGGGGTGGAATTTCAATAAAAATTATGAACGTTCCACACAATTACAACCCTTATGCCGGATTTAGACGGAGGCAAATCTCAGGCGCCTACCTTCCAGGCAAGACAATATGCATCGTGTAAACAGTTTTTGCCGTGCCTCGGCTGGTTTAGACGACGGCAAAATATTGGCGCCAATACTCTAGGCAGGACGGCAGGCAACGTGTAAACGGTTTTTGGCGTGCGGCTTGCCTGTAGGCATGAAATAGACCAGCGGGCTATTTTGCGGCGCAAAAACAGTGGTCGCGAACCTGCCATATCGGCTATCAGAATCCAGATGTAAGGAACCTTGAAAATGTGCCCAGTAAACAGTCATTAAATTAATATTTTAAAAATATTTTTTTGCAGTTAACAATTAGTTGCAAGATAATAAGGATTTTATTTGTATTGTTGTTTTAAAAATGCATTTTTCTACTTCGCTTGTTTATTTTTTTAGTTTGCTTTCAAACAAAAACCACCAGCCGACCACTTAACCATCGCCGTATCAATGGCAGAAAAACGACGAAGCACAGGCTTTAAACCAAAAGTATATTTTTTTAGGAATGCTTCAATTTACAAAGAACTGTGAGCCAATTCTTGAATATCACTGGGTGATTATATATATTCTTTATTGCACAAATTATGACAAAGATTTTAAATGAAAATTGTTTACAAAGGCGAGCGTATCTCTTTAAGAGATCTCTTCCAGCCAACCTATTAGGTGTGGAAGAATGTCATTAAAGCGGGCACAGGGATGTGCATTAATATACATGATGATAAGAAATATTAAAATACACTTATAGAGATTTTCAAAATTTAAAAAAGCCACGTTAAACTCATGAAACTCAAATTATTATGTTGGTAATTTTAAAACCGAACGTTATTTTACTTTTGAGGAGTTTAACAAAGCTTATTTTATTTTAAAAATCACAAAAATCACCCGTCCAGATTATAGAATTGGTCCCCGGCAGCCGAGTACCTACTGCACCACCCCCCCGCCCGCTTCCCTCGAATCGTGTAAACAGTAGGGATGGGCAAATGAAAAAAAAAATCGATATATATCGTATCGATATTTTCAAATAGTATCGATATAAATCGAGAAAAAATATCGATATTTCAATATTTTTCCGAAAACCAACTACTAGAATATCACAAACATACACAAATTCATAAGAATAATTATCGTTAGGATGATTGGATATGTGCACGTAATTGACCAAAATATGAAACGCATATGTCGATACTGAGCAGTTTTTAATCAAAAATATCGAATTTGATACTCAAGTCGATATTCAGAAAAAAATATCGATACATCGAGAAAAAAAATATCGAAGATAAATATCGATAGCTTTTAGAAAAAATATCGATACTTTTAAATATCAATATAGTTTGCCCATCCCCTGTGGTCATCACAAGACTGGCGCACAGTGGACCCGAACTGAAAATTCTTGATCTTAGGAACAAATTTTGTAATACCGACCCTATTTTTTTTATAGGTACCTACTTACATTCCTTACAACTTTTATTCTTTTGTAATTTGTTGTTAAATTGCTAATTTCAGAGAAAAAAAATGTTTAATTTTTTTTTGTATGGAGGGATAAACATTTTATTTTTTATCTTGATTTGTTCAAAAGTGATAAACGCGTGACTTCGTAACAATATAGTCCAAATGGTTGTTAGCCGAAAAAATAAATAAATCATCTGCAAGTACTTGCAGCTATACGAGTAAAAATGCGGCAAAGTTTCTGTATTTCTGATGCATTTTTTGTCAGTATGAAGTGGAATTCGGACCAATACAATTTTTTTATGATGTATAATGACATTTTCGACAACTTTTATTCTTATGTAATTTGTTGTACATTTTATATTTTCAGAGAAAAAAAATAAATCATGTTTTTAATTTGCCACCTTATTTCTAGTAAAGCTACAAGTTTTCGTACAAATCATAATAAAAAATGAAATGTAGGTTGTTATCACCCAACGTAAATTTAATTATTAAAATCAAAATATCGTTAACATAAAAGTGGTTAAGAATGTTATTTTGTATCGTTTTGCCGGTATTTTCTAATAAACATTCGGAGTGTCAAAAAGCCAAATACAAACTCCTTACATAAATCTGATAAGAAAAATATTGAATGACAGCTTTGTTGACAAAGTTTGAAAATTGACATTTGAGTTATTTACAAACAGTAAAGATGAAAAATATAGCCAAACTTGGCTAAAATAATATAATTAAATAAGAATATGGCCCGCGAAATAGCTCGCGAGGCCAACACAGGTATGTATGCTACAATACATAACTAATGACTCATTCACAGCAACTATTCATAACCAACGATGCGTTAATGCCCACCACTCAGAATGTTAATTAGAAAATACCAGCAAAAGGATACAAAATAACATTCTTAACCACTTTTATGTTAACGATATTTTGATTTTAATAATTAAATTTACGTTTGGTGCTAACAACCTACATTTCATTTTTTAGTATGGGTTGTACGAAAATGTTTGCAACGTGACTTATTTTTAGTAGTAGCCCTAGTTACTATCTACTAAAGTAAAGCTAAATTTTCTACAAAAACTTGTAGCTTTACTAGAAATAAGGTGGCAAATTAAAAACATGATTTATTTTTTTTCTCTGAAAATATAAAATGTACAACAATTTACATTAGAATAAAAGTTGTCGAAAATGTCATTATACATCATAAAAAAAATAGTATTGGTCCGAATTCCACTTCATACTGACAAAAAATTTATCAGAAATACAGAAACTTTGCCGCCTTTTTACTCGTATAGCTGCAAGTACTTGCAGATGATTTATTTATTTTTTCGGCTTACAATCAATTGGACTATATTGTCACGAAGTCACGAGTTTATCACTTTTGAACAATTCAAGATAAAAAATAAAATGTATGTCTCTCCATACAAAAAAAAATTTTTCTCTGAAATTTGCAACTTAACGACAAATTACAAAAGAATAAAAGTTGTTAGGAATATAAGTAGGCACCTTTAAAAAAATAGGGTCGGTATCACAAAATTTGTCTCTGAGATTAAGAATTTTCAGTTCGGGTCCACTGTGTGGCGGCAGCGGCGGCGCGGCGGCTCCGTGTAAACGACCGTCTACGCGCGGCGGGCAAAATTTTTGCCGTGCCTGGGTTATGGCGCCTGAATATTTCCGTCGTCTAAATCTGCCTTTATGCGTAAATAATAAATTTAGTGGATTTTACTTTGAAAATGAAGGATTTTCAACTTCATATATATATATTCTTTATTGCGCACAAATAACATAAAGTTGTCAAATGAAAATTGTTCACAAAGGCGAGCTTATCTCTTTTAGAGATCTCTTCCAGCCAACCTATCAGGTGTGGAAGAATGTCATCATCCCCCTTTTCACCCCTTAGGGTGAAGAATTTTCAAAAACCCTGAGACACTTAAAACTTAAGTTTTTAGTCGTCAGCCTAAATACAAATTTTGAAAATCGTAACTTCAAAACTGACGGACTTTTTTTCATCCCCTATTTTACCCCCTTAGGGGTAGAATTTTGTAAAACCCTTTCTTAGTGCACCCCTAGACCTCATAAGGAACCTACATGCCAAATTTTGAATCTCTAGACCTAGCGGTTTGGGCTGTGCGTTGATATGTCAGTCAGTCACCTTCTTCTTCGTATATGTATACACTAGCTGTTGCCCGCAGCTTCGCTCGCGTGGATTTCGTATTTATGTTGTTACCGGTTTTCCGAAGCAATGAGATATTTTCCCGTCATTTCGGGGTAATTTCAAATTGAGGAAAAACAGGACTAACCCTGCGCAAATCAATGAGTATAATTCAAGATCCAGCTGAATTTTATATAATATACAGACGTTACTCATAAATTACTCAGAACAGAGGAACTTAGCAGCAGTATCCTAACAAATGTAAAGAGAGAGATGAGAGACACCTTTATGAATATTTCAAAACAGAGCCAATTCGCAGAAGTAATTGAGAAAAACTAAACCCCTCTCCCTCTCTCTCCCTCTCCCCCCTTCCTCTCCCCCTCCCTCTGTCTCTCCCCGTCCCCCTGTCTCTCTCCCTCCCCCTCCTCCCTCTCCCCCTGCCCCTCCCTCTGCCCCTCCCTCTCCCTTTTCATCACCCCCTCCCCCTCCCTCACTCCCTCCCTCTCCCCCTTCCCCTCCTTCTCCCTCTCCCTCTACCTCTACCTGTACCTGTACCCCTCTACCTCTCTACCTCTCTACCTCTCTACCTCTCTACCTCTCTACCTCTCTACCTCTCTACCTCTCTACCTCTCTACATCTCTACCTCTCTACCTCTCTACCTCTCTACCTCTCTACCTCTCTACCTCTCTACCTCTCTACCTCTCTACCTCTCTACCTCTCTACCTCTCTACGTCTCTACGTCTCTACGTCTCTACGTCTCTACGTCTCTACGTCTCTACGTCTCTACCTCTCTACGTCTCTACGTCTCTACCTCTCTACATCTCTACCTCTCTACCTCAATACCTCTCTACCTCTCTACCTCTCTACCTCTCTACCTCTCTACCTCTCTACCTCTCTACCTCTCTACCTCTCTACCTCTCTACCTCTCTACCTCTCTACCTCTCTACCTCTCTACCTCTCTTCCTCTCTACCACTCTACCTCTCTACCTCTCTACCTCTCTACCTCTCTACCTCTCTACCTCTCTACCTCTCTACCTCTCTACCTCTCTACCTCTCTACCTCTCTACCTCTCTACCTCTCTACCTCTCTACCTCTCTACCTCTCTACCTCTCTACCTCTCTACCTCTCTACCTCTCTACCTCTCTACCTCTCTACCTCTCTACCTCTCTACCTCTCTACCTCTCTACCTCTCTACCTCTCTACCTCGCTACCTCTCTACCTCTCTACCTCTACCTCTACCTGTCCCTATCCCTACCCCTTACGCCAATTTAACCGCTATCCCTAACATAGAAATGACACCCATATTTATTTTTAGACATTTACCTATCGCACCCCAACCCCATCCCCAGGGGACGATGGTATTTCACGTCCACCACGTTGGATTTCAAAGTGGTTGTAGCTTTCGTAATCAGCGACCCGATAAACCATACAAACAACACCCATATTGATTTTTAGACATTTCAAACCTATCGCACCCCAACTCCATCCCCAGGGGGAATATAGTATTCCACGTCCACCACGTTGGATTTCAAAATTGTTGTAGTTTTCGTAATCAGCGACCCGATAAACCATACAAACGACACCCATATTGATTTTTAGACATTTCAAACCTATCGCACCCCAACTCCATCCCCAGGGGGAAAATGGTATTCCGCGTCCACCACGTTGGATTTCAAAATTGTTGTAGTTTTCGTAATCAGCGACCCGATAAACCATACAAACGACACCCATATTGATTTTTAGACATTTCAAACCTATCGCACCCCAACTCCATCCCCAGGGGGATGATGGTATTTCACGTCCACCACGTTGGATTTCAAAATTGTTGTAGTTTTCGCAATCAGCGACCCGATAAACCATACAAACGACACCCATATTGATTTTTAGACATTTCAAACCTATCGCACCCCAACTTCATCCCCAGGGGGATGATGGTATTTCACGTCCACCACGTTTGATTTCAAAATTGTTGTAGTTTTCGTAATCAGTGACCCGATAAACCATACAAACGATACCCATATTGGTTTTTAGACTTTTTCACCCCATTTCCCTTTTTTAGGGGTTGAATTTGGGGTGGAATTCAATAACAGTGATGAACGTTGCATAGAATTACATCATTAATGCCTAAATAATAAATTATGTGGATTTTACTTTAAGAATAAAGAATTTTCAACTTCAACTTCACTTAAAATAAAATAAAATAAAATAAAAAATAAAGAATTTTCAACTTCACCCCCCTTTTCACCCTTAAGGGTGTCGAATTTTCAAAAACCTGAGACACGTCATTATTAATTTTTAGTCGTCAGCCTTAATACAAATTTTGAAGATCCTAACTTCAAAACTGACGGACTTTCATACAAACTTTCATCCCCTAAAGGGGTAGAATTTTGTAAAACCCTTTCTTAGTGCACTCCTAGGCCTCATAAGGAACCTACATGCCAAATTTGGAATCTCTAGACCCAGTGGTTTGGGCTGTGCGTTGATATGTCAGTCAGTCAGTCAGTCAGTCAGTCAGTCACCTTCTTCTTTTTATTGGCTAGTTCGAGAAGTGAAACCCATATCACCTTCCTTAAATATATTTATTATTTACCGAGACACAGTATAACATTAAAGCACAATCTTACACGCTAAGAGCTATCGACAGACTGACTTGCCTTTCACTTTACAATCATTATCTGTCCCTACCATCGACATGTAGCCAACTTCACATGTAGCTAACTTCGCATCGTGCTCGCGGACCTCCGATTGGCTGGACTCGGACTTTGCGTTACTAGCCAATGAGAAAGAGGAATGTAGTATTGTCCACGAAAACAACTTAAGTAACCACACTATTGACTGCCAACACATCCAAGCACTTAACTAGTATTATAAACAACTATATCCAACTACAAATATTTACCATAAGTTTAGAAAAAGCCAACAGTTCGGCCGTCCTGATAAGCGTGAGTCCCTTCGCGTGGTTACAGTAAATTACTTGATACATTATTCCTTTTTTTTTTATCTTGTGATAGTATAAGGAAACGATATTATAAAACAATAAATACAAACACAAAAATAAAAGCAAAAACAACAATAGAAATTATTTGAGGAAAATATTCTATAACAATAATCAAAATGTACAAAACAAAAACTACAAATATTTACCATAAGTTTAGAAAAAGCCAACAGTTCGGCCGTCCTGATAAGCGCGAGTCCCTTCGCGTGGTTACAGTAAATTACTTGATACATTATACCTTTTTTTTATATCTTGTGATAGTATAAGGAAACGATATTATAAAACAATAAATACAAACACAAAAATAAACGCAAAAACAACAATAGAAATTATTTGAGGAAAATATTCTATAACAATAATCAAAATGTACAAAACAAAAATAGAACATGAAATGTAAATAGTTCTCTAAAATTGTAGTGAAAGAAAAGATTTTTACAATTTATTAAATCATAATATCACTAAACTCAGGTTGGCTGGAAAAGATCTCTTCATAGAGATAAGCTCGCCATTGTGAACCTCTTCTATCACTACTGTTCTGTTTTATTGTGTACAATAAAGAATATATAATATGAAATGAAAGTGTATCGCGAGTTCCCAAGCGTAGTTACAGCCAGTTATTTTGTTTTATTTTAATGATAAAAATAACGACAATAGTAATTATAATTCAAATTCAAAATGATGTAGATATCGTATAATAATCAAAACAATAAGAAGACATAAAGAACTGCAATGATTGTACCTACATATTCACATGTCATAAGTTAATATCACAATATATCAAATCATAACGCAAGTTTAAGTAAGTAACAATATTAAACCAACATACCTAAACAAACAAACATCATATCAAAATAATAACAAGAACTTAGTTATAACTAAATTTTTGTATTGTATGAAACATGGACATCAGTTTAATATGGAACGTTCATGAATGGTTATATCGTACGGCGCACAATACACAATACAAGAATTTAGTAATTACTTATTGGCGATATAAGCCGAAGTTTTGATGATACAAGAATTTTATAAATTTAATAAGATAAGTCCATTATTTTTGAGTCCTCTCGTCCGTATCGATGAAAATGTGACTGAAGGCAGCTTAACATCAGTTCTGAACCAAAAACGGGGCAACAAGTGGTGTGATGTGATGATAGGTCCGTACTTAGTACAAGTACATGCATAAGAGTGTCAATTCACAACATTTCATGTTATTTCAAAATCTTATTCTATCAAACGAGCAATATTTAAATATATATTTGTAATCGGTTTCTCGAAAACGGCTCTAACGATTTCGATGAAATTTACTATACAGGGGTTTTCGGGGGCGAAAAATCGATGTAGCTAGGTCTTATGTCTGGGAAAATTCGTTTTCACCGTCTTTTTAATAATTTCTTTGCGCGTTTTAGAGCGTTAAAGAAATTTACAGCGCCATCTGTTGTTGAGTAGCATAGCTTGCTCACCAGATGATATTGTCAGGTAGAAGTGGCTATTGTAGAGCGAAGCTCGGTCGCCCAGGTACTTTTGTATTAATCACGGTGTATTTTTTATGACGTTGTCTATGTGGCTAAGGGAAATTTCAGAATTCGGGTGTTTATTTTGGCGCTTGTAATTTAGAACGTGAATCATTTTCAAAGTCAAAATTATTAATTTTATCAGCGAGGGCACTAAAAACTATGTACATATTTTTTTTAAAAAGTTTCATAGCAGTGTGCAAATCGCATGAGTAAGAAGAAAAAAAAAGAAATGTTGTGAATCATGTTCCATGTTACCCGGACTCCCTGAGTGTAGGTATGAAAACCACTGGCCCCGTGGACTAGGTACTCCTTAGGTTTGAATTTGTACGAAGATCTTCGGGTTCCCTGGCCCTGTGACCTGGGCACTCGTGGGTTTGATTAAGTACGATGAACCCCGGCTCGGTGACCTGAGCCCTCATGGGTTTGAAAATAAATACTAAGAAACCCGGCCCTGTGACCTGGGCCCTCATGGGTTTGAATAAGTACGATGAACCCCGGCCCTGTGACCTGGGCCCTCATGGGTTTAAATAAATACGATGAAACCCGACCCTGTGACCTGGGCCCTCCTGGGTTTTAACCAGTTTTATTATCGTCCTTGGTTTTAATAAGTTCGAAGGACCCCAGCCCTGTGACTTGGGCGCTTCTGGGTTTGAATAAGTATGAAGAACTCTAGCCCTGTGACCTGGGCATCCCTGAGTTTGTATAGGTATGAAGCACCACGGCCCTGAGAGCTGGGTACTCTTGGCTTTCCATCCTCGATATTGTCTTAAGTAGATAAGAGTATCAGCACTACTTGGCACATCTTTCATAAGCTGCAGCGTTAATTAAGCTATTTACATGGTTAAGCTTTCGTTATTTCACACGAAAAGATTTCATTTATCTTAATTTATGCTTTCTTAGTTAGATTAATCTCGATTAAAAAAAAAACAGTCGTTTTCTGCTCCCGGGTTGAATTGAATATATAATATCATACCTGAATACTTAATTTACTTTACTTTTTATTTCTTTAGTAAACTTGAATCATTTTTCGACTCCATTTATAAAGTGGTTTTATATTTTTTTTATGCTTTCAAACACAATAAACTAATGCCCTTTTTTTATGACCACAGCTCGTCGTAATACTCAGTTTGGCGGACAAGTTAAAAGGAGCGCTAGCTTCTAATTTACACTATAAAATTTCTAAGGGTCATCTAGATTGTCTTATACTTTTCGTGAACTTTTCATTATTTATTTGTTAGGGATTAGCACCATAAAGACCTCGTTATCTTCTGTTTACTAAGCATATACCTACATATACGATTGAGGGATGAAGTTGGTATGCAGACCAGTACTGTTAAAATACCAAAGTTTTCAAGATTTTTTTATGGGACTTTATATTCAGCTTTGTATATAAACGGCGCAGGTGGACCACGAGGGAGGACTGTATATGTCCAAACTCCATCTATCCACCATACGGTATATTAAATACTGCATTGAAGTCATCTCATGCTCGCTTCACTTCATACGAGTTTACCTTATTGTTCCTTATTGAAAAAATACTTTCTGTCTTATCAACAGTAAATTTAAAACACCAAGGTTGCATAATATTGCATATCATAGTCTTTCCAGGTGATTTGGAAAAGTATAATTGCAAAGCGAAAATAAAACAAATTACTTTTTGGTATCAGGTAGGTACTTAGGTAACCTCGTCATAGAGCTGAGAAGGCCTAAGGTCATCAAGTCACCAATGGTATCTGAAATAACTTCACGGCCAAATTTTATAATGAGATATCCACCCACCATTTTGCTACGGAAAGTTAAGTATATGACCGAAATCTAAAAGTGGTAGACCGCAGAACTTAGCAAGTAGATAGGTAGTAAAAATATTTTAATAATCTTGTACAAAATATTTTTTTCATAACTTTCATTGAATTCATGTAGGTATTTATAGAATTTACGTTATTCTATATCATTAAATTAAATTTAATGGACTGAAATATTTAATCGATATTTTTAGGAAGAGCAAAAAAAATGAGAAAACAAAAATAAGTGAAAGTTGTAAGTTTCCATTCATTCATGAGTAAAGCAGGGCGAAAAGGAAACATTCTTGTACAAGAAATAAGTTTAAAATGTAGGTATGTTGAGATAAAAACGATAAGTAAACCTACATCTTCCAGAATAATCAGAATTTCGGGATCTACTAGACTCCCGAAACGGATTTTTAATGTAATTGATATTTTCGCTTAAATACAGAAAAATTTACAGTCAACCACACGTCAAAGATAACACTCTAACCTCGAGCAAGTCTCTGTATTCTACAGTTTGTTGCACCACCGTAGGGCAAGTTCTGTGTATTTTAGACCTATTGGTCTTGTTCCCACTTGCGCGGAAAAACCTGCTTTAAAAAGTACTACTTACCGAACTAGGATGATTTACCCAACTTTCCACATGTAGGAAGTTTTAATTGTGCACAATGTCCACATTTAGGAAATTATATCGAGAACAGAACTATTTGGACGTTCTACGAAGGAAAATAAATAAATAAAAAGTAGGTATTAGATAGGCACTTTTTCCAAAGTTGATCGAAATCCAAACTATTATAAAAAAAACCTTTTACCATTTTATTAAGAGTAGAAGATCTTTTACTCGTATAGGCTTCATGTTTGATCTTATGTATAGGCTTCATTTTTCACTGCCGATTTTATTTCACATTTAGGGTTGCGTTCCGAATCGGGTAAAAGTTACCCTGACAGCAGGATAGCGTTATATGACTTCCTTCGGTGTGGTCGAGAGAGACTGCTGTCAAAGGGTAATTATTACCGTTCTGGAACTCACTCTAAGGAAGTTCGTTCGTAGACACGCACACAGAGTAAATATTATATAGAGTCTGTCGTATACATAGTCTGTATGAGGTGGTCAAGTGTAAAACGTATGCAGTTGCTGACCGACTAGTCGGTCAGAAATAAAATCTTTAAAAATCAAATGTTTCAGCTACACTCGAAAACGGAAATATTCCTTTTACCTGTGTGTAGATTACAAATAATAAGAAAGGAAGCGTAAAGGATCCGTGATAGTCGTTTTATACGATATTTTTAACACCATTTTTTTTTCTTAAATTGTTTGTTTTACCAGACAATCTGTAGTAATACATTTATTTAGTCCCAAATTAAATATTTCTCAGACAAAGATAAAAATTGTTTGGGCTTTGGATAAAAAAAAATCATACATTTTAGTATCGAGGTCTCTTGCAAATGGGTACGCTTATGGCTCCCTCCTTAGCAGAAAGTATACTGCTACTTCAACTTCTCCTTGGACACGCACCATTTCATAAAAAAAAAAGTCAACTTATTTCGAGATTTGATTTAACAACGCAATTAAATGAGTTGTATCTTCCTGTAAATATATTAAATTCGCTTAAAGTTTATAATAAACTTGTGGCGATTATACACGTAACAAACAAAACGCCAACTTGTTTTAATAACTTATTTACAAGCTATTCATCAGTTTTTTTTTTAATTCTTAACGCTGAGAAGTGTTTTATTACCAAGACTTTAAATTTTACCCTAAGAATTTTACCAATTATTAGTAGTGGGTACTAAAACGAATGAGAGTTGAATCAAGTAGGTAGTGTGAATCACAGCTCAACGCTTTTATTTTTAGGACCACTATCCTATCAGGAAATATACAACACAGAGCCATTTAGTGCGTGGGTAATTAGAACTATTTAGGGGTTCGAAGATTAGTCTTGTGTATTATTCACAAGTTTTTACGTGCTTTGTGTAGGTAGCGAAAAACAAATATCTAAGAAATAAATTAAATTAGAATCTAAAATAAGTACTGATACTTCAGCTCCCTTCCCAATCTTTATATTTGTCGGGTAGGTGCCTAAATACCCAAGTATTTGAATATTAATGAATATTACTTTAGGTTTAAAGTACTTTCCTGTCTGAACTAATTTGCATTGTTTAGCTTTATGTAGCCTAGCCATTTACACCTTTTCCTTATATTATCTTAATTTGTACTTACAAATATTTGATCATACATTGACAGATGCTCGATAGCTGCCTAAAAATGGCATCATACATAAAAGAAACAAGCCTCTTTTTGCTCTCAGACTCTGTGTTTGCTTCGAAATTCCAATTGGGAGCCCACATACAATGAAAACACTTTTCGTTCGAATTCTTGAATGTGACTATATCTATTAAAATGAGCGATGTTACATTATTTATATTTTTTTGCAATAAAAATACCATAACTTTTACTTATATACCTACAGATTTGTACGGAACCCTTGGTGCGCAAGTCCGACTCGCACTTGGCCGGTTTTTTTTTATTTAACCTCTTTTGAGTACCCTCATTCTCAAGAATTTGTGGCAGACTATAATTGGGTTACGTACCAAAAGCAACTATTGTTTTACTGCCATTTCATTGAAATTATCTGATCTGTGGTGACGGGTACAATCCGTTTTATGTATAAGTAGAAAAAACGTGTGATTTGTTTGCAACGCAAAATTATGAAACATTTTTAAGGAAGGTGTATGTAAAAATAGAAATAGTGAAATAATAAGCGTATTTACGCAATCAAGCGAGCGAGGAATATAAAAAAATTAAGGAAAAGAATGACGAGAACCAAAAAAAAAAATACTTTGAAAATATGACTTAATTTTAAAACCAGTTCGTTGATAAATTAGGAATGGCTAGATGGATTTGTTATTACTTACTGATCGTGATCGTGGTTTCTAGGAAAATAAAAAAAATATACCAAGAAAGAAAAAGGAATTTCAGGAAAAAACTAAAGCTTTTTTTCTATAGAATTTTAAACCGAGCCACAGCAACACGTGGCAGGGCGGAGCTAGTATAAATAAATAAGACGAAACACGTGTATATAAGATTTGATAGTACTCAAGAAAAAAAAAATATCTAGCCTTCATTGCTTTCTCTGGTTACCAAAAATTTACTTACGTAAATTTCCACTTTTGTTGGCGTGGTTTGAGAATCGGTATAATTCTCGAATGTCCCACTTCTGAACTATTGGCTAGTTCGAGAAGTGAAACCCATATCACCTTCCTTAAATATATTTATTATTTACCGAGACACAGTATAACATTAAAGCACAATCTTACACGCTAAGAGCTATCGACAGACTGACTTGCCTTTCACTTTACAATCATTATCTGTCCCTACCATCGACATGTAGCCAACTTCACATGTAGCTAACTTCGCATCGTGCTCGCGGACCTCCGATTGGCTGGACTCGGACGCTGCGTTACTAGCCAATGAGAAAGAGGAATGTAGTATTGTCCACGAAAACAACTTAAGTAACCACACTATTGACTGCCAACACATCCAAGCACTTAACTAGTATTATAAACAACTATATCCAACTACAAATATTTACCATAAGTTTAGAAAAAGCCAACATTTTATATATATAGATAGATAAATTGTCATGTTTGTCTACGATAGCGCAATAAATGAATATTGTTGTATTGTATGTACTTTTATACTGATAAATAAAACAATTTCGATCGATCTAGCTTTGAGGAACCAATGGGTTCGACGATGGAACGACTTTGCCCAGAAGAAGCCTATTCAAGAGCTTGGGAACACAGACGCAGACAGAGAATTCCACTCCTTCGTGCGAAATGATTCCTTAACCATTTCAAAATATTCAAAAATTCACAACGTTGATGTTTCAGTTCTCACTTCTGCCGCCGGCACTCCCGGAGTGCAACCCGTCCTTTTTAGGGTTCCGTACCTCAAAATAACTCTTATAGGATCTTTTTGTTGTCCGTCTGTCTGTTTGTCTGCGAGGCCGTTTTTCTCACGAACGAGAAGAGGTATCAGGTTGAAATTGATAACGAATATTAAAATTTATAAACCACACAAGATCTGAAAATTTTTAGGGTTCCGTACCTCAAAATAAAAAAACGTAACCCTTATAGGATCACTTTGTTGTCCGTCTGTCTGTCTGTCTATCAAGACCCTTTTTCTCACGAACGAGAAGGGGTGTCAGGTTGAATTTGATAACGAATATTAAAGTCCATAAACCACACAATATCTGAAAATTTCAATTTTTTACAACGACGCAATCAAAAGATATGGCTTTTTATGTCCTCATCTCCATACATTTTTGCATAAATGTATGGAGATGAGGACATAAAAAGCCATAGCAAAACCTATAGGGTACTTCCCGTTGACCTAAAATTTTGAAATTTGGCAAGAAGCTAGGTCTCACAGTACAAATAAAGGGAAAAGTCTAAACTTATTAAATATTTCAATTTTTCTCACAAATAATAGTAACCAATAAAGGTGAGCTCCCGTTTCAAGAACTTTTCTATAAAAGGGGGGTCAAGTTGGATGGTCGCGGAGTTTTTAAAATCAAAGAGCAAAAGCTTTTAGTATATCATATGGTAGATAGGTACGGGACCCTTAGGGCGCGAGTCCGACTCGCACCTGGCCGTTTTTTTTAAATTGTCAACGTAATTCACCAAAATTGCCAGTAGTAGCCAGTCTACTGCTACTATTATTATTCACCGAGCGCGCAATCTATAGTAATATCTCGGCGTAGTCGCGTCGCAGTGGATAAACGGCGTTATACAAATTACTTCCACTATTCTTCCTTCTTTGGTTGGACCATAGGGTTGGACTAACTGATTACTCACACCAACGCGACGTTACCGATATTGCGCCGATATCACAGCGATATCGGGCCAATAGCGGCGCAAAATCCTAGCCAGTCACATCAACAAATCATGAAACGTCCACTGCCGGACAGAGAGCTTTACCATAGTCACCACGCTTGTATGCGTTGCGGCTGGCGTCCGCTGTTGTTGGTGACCGCAGTATTTAAGATGGTAAAATACACAGAAAGATGTTGCTGCCCATCTTCCGGTTTATAAGCCCTTAGGTGACTAACGACATCCATGGGTAGAGATGGGCTGGTAGTGCTGGTACTATTCTTTGCCGGTACCACACGGTCAATGTGTAATTATTAATTAATTGATTAGTATCGGATCGGGATTGTTGCGGTTCTTTTTTTACCGTTTTGGTTGTGAGCCCTAAAAATACAGACACTGGCTGTGCGAGAAACTATAAACCTAAATATGTCTGTCATTTTCTCGTCACACGTCACAAATGCAGTCACATGAGTTTTAGGTTTTGATAAATTATAAAAATGTTCGTTAAAAATTTTAAATTACAGTGATTTTAGTGACAAAAAACATAAAAAGAGTATAACACATACATACCTACGTACTAAGGAAATTATTAAGTTATTTTGTGACTTAGTAAATAAAAATGGTATTTCACTGGCTGCCTCAAGTCGATAACTGCTACGGCAGCGTCGATATGGACATAGCAGTACTATTAATTGCCCTATCGAGCTTTTTCGTAAGTAGTAATGAATTCTTTAGCTACTTTAAGGGCCCTTTTCCGGTCATCCGGATTTCTCTCCGCGTCCGGACCTAGTACGCATCTACACGGCAACCGGTTGCGGACCGTACGCAGAGCAACTAGTCGCCATCCGGATCGCCAGTGAGTAAAGTTGTGCAGAAAAATGGATTTAATGAAAAAGTAATTATAGCGTATCTTATTTTCAAGATAAATAAAAAGCGATTCAGGGTTGACCCACTTAGAACTGATAGTAGAGTAAGTGCAGCAGTGTTTATAAGAGAAAGTAATGATCACAAATAATAAACAATATATTAGTACAAATTTACAGAAAAGTCCATTCACAAGTGACAATCAAAAATCTAACAAAGAACAGTTGCTTAGAAACCAACATGTCACATTGGTATCACATTGTCTTTGCTCTAACAGACCCTTATATTTACGGTCTGGACAAGCTTGTTTAGCATAAGCTTGAAACGACATAGCAGCACAAACGCAACTTTGAATATGTACTACAGTTACTATTTACATTTTTTTTTAGCAGCACAAACGCAACTTTGAATATGTACTACAGTTACTATTTACATTTTCCTACAAGCAACTAAGGTTGTCTGGAAGAGATCGCTTTAAGCGATAAGACCGCCTTTGTCCACCCTAGTTTTAAGAGTCTCCTGTGTATTGTTTTTGTTTTTGTGTGACAATAAAGAATTTATCTATCTATCTATCTATCTATGTATATGTATAGATACGAGTATAGGTCGCAAATTTCATAAAGTCAGGCCGACGGTAGCCCAGTTGGTAGAGAGAGACTGCTCCGGTATAAAGAAGAGGAAGGTTCGAGTCTAGCTTTTTACGAATTTTCGATTTACTACTTTATGGAAAAATTTGAAAACAGAAACTGTTAGGTATAATTAAAATATTTATTAGCCGCTTTACTTATGTACTTGACTCTACACACGCATGCGTGTAACTTGCGCTAGAGTAAAAACAACACATGATCGTCCGGATGCAGATGGGTGCTTCTGGTCCGCATCACGCTTCCGGATGGCACGCAAAACAGAAATGATCAAGTGTGGACGGTCCAGGTGCGGACGGTCCAGATGCGGACCAGATCCGGACGCGGAGGTGAAAGAGACCTAAGGGCGCTTTTCCTATCATTCGGATTTCCCTCCGCGTCCGGACCTGGTACGCATCCGAATGGCAGCCGGCTCCTCCGAACCGCACGCAGAAAAACTAGTCGATCCGCAGCACTTCTATCCATATCGCCAGTGAGTGAAGTTGTGTAGATAAATGGATTTAATAATTAAAGTAATTACAGCGTTATTTTCTTATTAGCCCGGATATTTTTTGTGGTGGTTCTGTCCATGAAACTGAACAACTTTTCCGAAGGAACATAGGTTGAAAAAAAAAACGATTTACTTTACAAACTGCATCAGATCAGCTGACAGCACATTTTATATGGGAGGTGGAATTTGTTTATTAAAGCTTATCTTATTTTGTCTTCCTTAGCTTAATAAAACCAGATTATTTACTGGAATGTTTCATGTAAATTATCAAAAACTGAGAAGCAATGAAGGCAAATTTAAAATGTCCATTTCTTGTTTTAACGAGCTATTGGGAAGGATCGATTGGGAATACGTCTAGAGGTCGCAAATTTCAGAACGTCACGGTAGCCCAGTTGGTTGAGGGAGACTTCTCCAGTACGGAGAAGATGAAGATTCGAATCTTGCTTGTGGTTACGAATTTTCGATTTCCTACTTGATATAAAAAGCCAAACTAAGAAACTCTTAAAAAAAAATATTAGCCTCTTTACTTATGTACTTGACTGTGCACACGCATGCGTGTAACCTGCGCTCGAGTAAAAAACAACACACGGTCGTCACACATGAAATGATCAAGTGCGGACGATACGAGTATGCATGCGTACCAAATCGGAGGAAAATCCAGATGACACGAAAAGGGCCCTAACAGACCAGTGTTTAATGCAATTTGTCAAAATTTTGTAAATAATAAACATTTTTTTTTAATATTATTTACAAATTGCCGAACGTATACAATTTGCCGGACGTTTGTAAACGGCGACTTATACGATTTGCCTGCGACATATCAAACTGCATTGAAAACAGAGCTCTGATGCGTGGAGATATGGCAAAATATAATTTCGTATTTTTACGTGTGTTCCTCGTAGAGGGTTGTTCGGTTTCATGGGCAAAATCACATTCTTCGGGGTTGATATGCCATTTCTGTTATATAGGGTGACTTTTAATTAGTTCTTGATAGCAAAAGATATGCATGTACTCATGATACTGAAATTACTGAACCACTTTTCCCAAGGAACACATAGGTCGAAATACAATTTTTTTTTATAAAAAACTTAGCAGTAATATTTGAGAAAATGGTTACAAATGGGATAAAATGGACATAATAAGTGTCATTTTAGATTTTTTTCTCTTCAGTTTAATAAGCTATCCATTCAGGAAGGCCTAGCCTTAAGTTTGTAATTCTATAGAAATAATATGGAAATACAAACTTACCTATACTAGAGTTATGTAAAAATGTTTAAATTAAATATACAGTCAGGTACATAACCAATTTAGAAGTCCAATTTGAAGCATTAAAATAAGCTCATTGAAACAAATTTTGAATAAATCACATTTTCAAATTTTATTAGTAAGGGAACACCCCTTATATGAACTTCCACATTCCAAAGTTTTAGCCGTTTTTGAGCAAATCGCGATTTTTCATTTCCATTGTATGACAGCTACCCACAAAAAGAGAGCCAGCAAGGAACCGCTCAGTATCCTTCGATGAATTTACAAGGAAATCTTAAATTTTTGTGTCAATCGGACTATTCGTTTAGCCGCTAGGCCATAGCGTGACGGATAGACCAACCGACGGACCGACCGACCGACCGACCGTCCGACGAACGGACATTTTTGGGAGACTTGCTTTTTATGATGTATTAGTGATATAAAACACATTTTTGAGAATATTAGAAAAACTTTTTTTTCACGAATACAAGAACTTTCTCGCTCCGCTCGAAAGTAAAAAGGAAACTGTTTCAATCGTGGAATTAATATTAGGGATGGCCCAAATTCGTTTTACATTCGGTTTGACCGAATTTCGGCAGCTTGAGCCGAACTTCGACATTCGGCCGACATTCGGTTTAAATGACATTCGGTGCAAGAAAAAAATTTAAGTATCCGAACAAAAGAAGTGTTAAAATAAAATCATTATTCAAGTATAATTCCTACTTGCACTATTTTGACTCAAATAATAGAAATCATATCTACATGGACGAATTTGTTCATGATATCTATCATAACATAACCGTAAACGGTCATTTATTTTAGTTAGGAACATGTAAACCTTAACTTGCTATGTGATTAAAAATTAAAATAGTTCTTTTTAATTGAAGTCAGAAAAATCTTTGCCTAATCAAAAAAAAAAACCAAACAAAAAAATCAAATGGAAAAAAAATACTTACATTTCTAACGGACATTAACTTTTTAGTTTAAAACTAAACATTAAGAGCTTAAATTATGAAAGTGTTTTTTTTAAACAGGTTTAAAAATCTATTCTTTTATCACAATTATCGGTCAAGTCACGACGTGTAGTTCTCGAGAAAGCGCGGCGAAATTATACCGAAGTTCGGCCGAATTTTGGCCGAATTTATTATTTTTACCGAATATTCGGCCGAAGTTCGTATTCGGTTCAAACCACATTCGGCCCATCTCTAATTAATATTAATAATTCAAATGTCAAATAGCTTATCTACTCTAATATTATAAAGAGGAAAGGATTGATTGTTTGTTTGTTTGTTTGCATCGAATAGGCTCCGAAACTACTGAACCGATTTAAAAAAATCTTTGACCATTAGAATCCTACATTATCCTTGATGAACATAGGCTATAAAATATTTTCAAAAATGTTAGGATTCCGTACGAAAACCTCGATATTGTAACCCAAGATGTGAAAAAAATACCAAATAGCATCCTTATATCGCATACGCTGCGGAAACTATTGACAATATAGCAAAGTGATGTCATCATCATCATCATCATCATCATATCAGCCGAAAGACGTCCACTGCTGGACATAGGCCTCCCCTAAAGATCCCCATGACGACCGGTCCTGCGCTGCTCGCATCCAGCGGCTTCCCGCGACCTTGACAAGATCGTCGGTCCACCTTGTGGGGGGCCTGCCAACGCTTCGTCTTCCGGTACGTGGTCGCCACTCTAGAACCCTTACGCCCCATCGGCCATCGGTTCTTCTTGCGATGTGCCCTGCCCACTGCCACTTTAGTTTAGCGACTCTCAGAGCTATGTCAGTTACTTTTGTTCTTCTGCGGATCTCCTCATTTCTGATTCGATCTCGCAGAGAGACTCCGAGCATAGCCCTTTCCATAGCTCTTTGGGTGACCTTGAGCTTCCTGATAAGGCCCATCGTGAGCGGCCACGTCTCGGTTCCATATGTCATCACTGGCAACACACACTGGTCAAAGACTTTCGTCTTGAGACACTGCGGTATTTTGGACGTGAAGATGTTGCGGAGCTTCCCGAACGCTGCCCATCCGAGTCGGATTCGACGAGTAACCTCTTTCTCTAAGTTGGATTTACCCAGCTGGACTGTTTGTCCCAGGTATACGTATTCATCGACAACTTCGAGCGTAGAGTCTCCAACTTTGAGTGGAGTGGGTACAACAAGGGCGTAAGACATAATTTTCGTCTTATCCATGTTCATTTTAAGACCCACTTGTTGTGAAACTCTACTGAGGTTATTGAGCATCGTGCCGAGATCTTCCAGGGTCTCAGCCATTACGACAATATCGTCGGCAAATCGAAGGTGGGTCATGTACTCGCCATTGATGTTGATGCCAAGTCCTTTCCAGTCCAGGAGTTTGAAGACGTCTTCCAATGCAGCGGTGAACAGTTTAGGAGATATGACGTCTCCCTGTCTCACTCCTCGATGCAATTGGATAGGTTTCGAGTCCTGGTCCTGAAGACGGACTGACATAGTGGCGTTTTTGTACAGATCCTTTAACACTTCAATGTACCGATAGTCGACTTGGCACCTCTGGAGAGATCGTAGCACAGCCCACGTCTCGATCGAATCGAAGGCCTTCTCATAGTCCATAAACGCTAGGCAAAGTGGCTGGTTATACTCTTCGGTCTTCTGTACAACTTGCCGTAGCGTATGTATGTGGTCTATGGTACTGAAGCCTTTACGGAAACCGGCTTGTTCGGGAGGCTGGAAGTCGTCGAGCCTGCGTGCGAGACGATTCGTAATGACTCTCGAGAACAGCTTATAGACATGACTCAGAAGTGAGATGGGTCTGTAATTCTTCAGCAGGGTCTTATCACCCTTTTTAAAGAAGAGCACCACCACACTTCTGTGCCATGCCTGTGGCGTTTTCCCTTCGAGTATGACAGAATTAAACAGCTTCTGAAGAGCTTTTAGCACTGGCCTTCCGCCTGCTTTCAGAAGCTCAGCCGTAATTCCATCGTGCCCGGGTGCCTTGTTGTTTCTAAGCTGTCTGAGAGCCATTCTAATCTCGTACAAGCTGACGTCCGGGATATCTTCGGTATGGTGTCGGGTAAGTCTAGCTCTTGGATCGTTGGCCAGACTGCTAACGGGTTGGCCGGTTGACGTGTATAACTGTCCATAGAACTTCTCGACCTCCCTCAGTAGCTCAGGCTTGGACGATACGGTTCTGCCATCCTCGGTTTTCAGCTTCGTCAACTGGCTCTGCCCAATAGACAGATCTCTTGCGAACACTTTGGAGCCCTTGTTCCGCTCAATCGCTTCTTTAATATGATTTGTATTAAATAGCCGAATGTCGCGAGTCAGAGACTTAGAGATCTGTTTATTGAGCCGCCGATATTGAGAAGCATCTCCCGAAGACTGCAGAACCATTTCGCGTCTTTCTTCCATTAGCTTGAGGGTATGATCTGAGATCTTTTTGGTTCTTTTAGTACGGTGGGGTCTGTAATACTTTGACCCAATTGTATGGACAGTTTCCACGAACCCGTTATTGTAGTCGTCCACATCTATGCATTCACCGAGGCATTCGAAGCGATTTTGCAGTTCGAGCTGAAAGCCGTCGGGATTTTGGATATTGGTGGGTGCGGGTCGGAGCGTAGACTTCATCAGTCGAGTTCTTTCCAGCTTTACGTTGATATTCAATGTGCCTCTTACCAACCGGTGATCGCTTCCGGTTTTAACCGCATTGATCACAGAGACATCATTGAAAATTTGCTTCTTCGTCGACATGATAAAGTCAATCTCATTTTTTGTAATACCATCGGGACTGATCCAGGTCCATTTTCGGTTTTCCGACTTTTTGAAGAAGGAATTCATCATAAAGAGTCCTTCTTTCTCCAAAAAGTCGGCTAACATGTGGCCCCTGGAATTCCGATATCCAACACCAAATTGCCCCACCCTCAGCTCACCATCGCTTCGCTTGCCCAGTTTCGCGTTGAAGTCCCCCATGACAACGTTATAGTGGGTCTTAGGCGTATGTATGGCTTTAGAGATATCCTCATACATAGCCTCGACTTCATCATCAGAGTGTGTCGATGTGGGGGCGTATACCTGTATGACCTTCAGCGAATACCGTTTGGTGATTCTGAGTATAAGGTACGCTACCCGCGACGACACACTCTCGATCATGACGACGTTGTTCACGAGAGACTTGTGGACCATAAACCCGACACCTCCCTGGGACAGTTGGTCGCCCTCCCGGAAATAGAGCAAGTTACCTGATTTTAGGGTTATCAAGTCCTCCCCCTCTCTTCGGACTTCAGATAGACCCAAGATGTCCCAGTGTAACCTGCTCAATTCTTCCTCGAGTTCTGCAACCTTCTCGTCGGTCCGCAATGTGCGCGTGTTGTACGTTGCCAGGGCCAGAGGTCGTCGTTGTTGGTAGCCTGGCATCTGCCGGGGATTCTTCGCACCCCCTGCCCCACCGTTACCATGACCGCTACCAGAGCCAGGAATAGCGGGGCCGCCGGGGACTAGGGGCCGGTGCTTATTGACGTGATTCATAGGATTTTTAGGGGGTTTTACCATAGTCGCCACGCTTGGCAGACGGGTTGGCGTCCGCAGTGTGATGGGATAATACACAGAAGGACGCTGCTGCCCATCCTCTGGATTTCATTCACTTAGTCGCCTCTTACGACACCCATTGGAAGAGATGGGTCGGTACTATTCTATTCTGGGCCGGCACCGCACGGCACAAGTGATGTACTGAAGTTTTATAGAAGACATCAATATCTACAAAAAAGTCCGCAATGTCATATGTCTAACTATTACAGTTATGTCACAATAACTACTTTTTATGTTAAAATGCCGGTACAAACTATATAGGCCACATTATTCGTACCTTGGTATTAATCCTTATCCAAATAAATGACTTCGTATTGAAGGCTATTTCAGTACTTATTAATTACTTTTTGAATTATTAAAATCGGACGTACCATTCAAAAGTTATAATTAACATAATTAAAATGAGTGTTATAATTAACATAATTAAAATTTAAGAAACGGCGCTTTAAGTGACTAATGGTCGTATATATCCCTAAATTCAATGTTTAGTAAGCGGCGAACTAGCGTATTAGCCGCGGAGCGCTTGCTAATTCTTGGGAGGAAGGGTAAGGTTAGTAGGGGCATGCGCCGCGTGAAGCGTGCGTCAGTCAGTCATTCAGTCAGTCAGTCAAATACCGATACAATGCGATACGATACCGATACGATACCGATACGATACCGATACGATACCGATACGATACCGATACGATACCGATACGATACCGATACGATACCGATACGATACCGATACGATACCGATACGATACCGATACGATACCGATACGATACCGATACGATACCGATACGATACCGATACGATACCGATACGATACCGATACGATACCGATACGATACCGATACGATACCGATACGATACCGATACGATACCGATACGATACCGATACGATACCGATACGATACCGATACGATACCGATACGATACCGATACGATATGATACGCCAGCGTGAGACGTCGCGTTCAAACGCTTCACTAGGCGGAGGGCCTATATGACCGCGTGACGCTGCGCAGCGTACCGGCGGCGTAGTAAGCTGACTACTGACTCAGCTGCTCCTGAATGAATCCGCAAGCGAAACGCCGCAAACTGCTGAGTGGACACTCCGTTTAAAATATATAGGGAGGCGAACTAGAGGCAAACAGTTGCCACTCACCGTGAGCCTAATGGGGACGCGGCCTGCACATTTAATTAAAAATAATATCCAAATTGTTTGTATAATGTACTCTTTTTTAGTTACCCCCGACGCAACAAAAACCTATATCTACCCGTGCGAAGCCGGGGCGGACCGCTAGTAGCTATAATAAATAACATAGTTCATGAACTTATAAAGCTGTGATTGAGTAAATTGCGACTATACCGTAAGCATAAGTTCCTATTATACTAATACCTGGGCGACCAAGCTTTGCTCTGTATAATAGCCGCCTCAGCCTGAAAAAATCATCAGGTGAGAAAACTATGCTACCCGCTAACAGATCGCGCTGTATAAAACGCGGTATTTAAAAAAATGCATAAAAACACGGGGAAAACGAATTTTCCCAGACATAGAGTAGGAAATCATTAATAATTAATTTTTCTAAGAACTAAAACGGGACCATTTTTTACAACTAAGGTTTTATGGGGTTTTGGACATCACAGAATCCAGAAATCAATGTTGTCAAGCCGAAATCCTACTAGTTTAAAAAAGTCAAACAATAACCTAGGCTAAATTACGGTAAGAGGTTTCTTGTTTTAAAAGTGTTCTTTAGGTTCCCCTGAACATATCTATAAAATTCTCCGTTGATCCCATGTACGCTCCCCCCTCCCCTACTTAGAGAAATATTGCACTGACCCCTCTTAGAGCACCTGCCCGAATAGCACCTGCGCGAAAAGCACCTGAACTATTCCTCTTAGAGCACCTATCAATATTTCACTACTAGTGTTGGGGTATGAGTCGATTTTTAGGATATTTTAATTGAAAGATATCGATCAAAATTTAACGTTAAAAAAAAGTTTTTTTTGTCAGTTTGCGATAAGAAGATAAATATTGTAATAAATGCTGTTAACAACATATTACGCATATTTTGGCTCAAAATAAACCGTAATTAACACAAAACGTCGTTTACCTTTTCGGGCGAATTAAGTTTTCTCATCGATTCATGTGTTTATTTTACCATGAGTGTGCCCCTCCACCTACTTGCGCGAGGACTTCTACAATGCCACCGATAGTGCTGTCTCTGAGGCGGAGTGTTGGTCCAATAAAATATAGACATATCACGCCAGAAACGACTCGAGAGAAGAAGATGAGCAAAACCCAAAAAAAAAAGTATTATTTTTAGGGTATGAGGTGATTGATTAGCATTTTAATCGATATCTCTTTTAATCAACAAACACACCACAACACGAACAGCTACTTATCCGTAGGTGCTCTAAGTGGAATAGTTCAGGTGCTATTCGCACAGTTGCTATTTGGGCGGGAGCTCTAAGAGGAATACACCGTATCTACGAGTACGTCGGTTATATAATTGTAATATCATTGGACTGACCCATTTTTAGGGTTCCGTACCTCAAAATAAAAAAACGGAACCCTTATAGGATCACTTTGTTGTCCGTCTGTCTGTCTGTCTGTCTGTCTGTCTGTCAAGACCCTTTTTCTCACAAACGAGAAGAGGTATCAGGTTGAAATTGATAACGAATATTAAGGTCCATAAACCACACAAGATCTGAAAATTTCAATATTTACAACGACGCAATAAAAAGATATGGCTTTTTATGTCCTCATCTCCATACATTTATCCAAAAAAGCAAAACCTACAGGGTACTTCCCGTTGACCTAAAATTATGAAATTTGGCAAGCTAGGTCTCACAGTACAAATAAAGGGAAAAGTCTGAAATCATTAAATATTACAACTTTACTCACAACTAATGGTAACCAATTGTGGTGAGCTCCCGTTTCAAGAACATTCATATAAGAGAGGGGTTGAGTTGGATGGTCGCGGAGGCGATTTTTGTTTTAGTTCTATTTTAAAAACGAGAACACTTACAAACTTGAAAATTGGTATGTTTATAGTTCATAAGCTATAAAATAATAAAATTTGGCCAAGCGCGTGAAAGAAAAATCTTGCACATTAACTTACTGAAATTTCAACTAATACAATTGTGGCTAGGAAGGGTGGGGGGGGGGGGGGATGACAAAGATGGCCGCCGCAGATCATCATTACAAAAATTCTATTTGTTACTGTATAGCTGTTATGGCAAGTTTGGTGTCAATTTCGCATAAAAGAAATATTACGTAGAATCTATTTCTGATATCAGATTTACGATTTTAATATTTTTTTTTGAGATATAGGCGAGAAAAACAGAAAATATTGGGTGTGATTTTTTTGTTTCGATGCTTACAACTTTTATAATTAGTAAATATTTTTAATGAAAAAAAAAAACACACGTAAAAAGCTTATTTTATACAAATTCTAAATATCTAGATTGTATGGTATATTTATACAAACCTGGTTGCAGATTTAGGTATTACGGTATACCTAAATCTGCAGCCAGGTTTCAGCTAGGAGCTTTGGCGAAGTGCGAAACAATCCTAGCTTGGCGAGGTTCTACTGGTCTCGCACACTCAAAACAGTTGATCCGAGGCTTCTCAAAGAAACACACATCTAAAGCTCTGAAGCTAAATCGGAATCAATATAGGATACTTATAACGGGGCATTGTAGGTTGTGCAAGCACCTAAACAGAATGGGCCTATACGAAAATGCATACTGTAGATTTTGTGCAGAAGATGACGAAACACCTGTACACTTAATCTGCTACTGTGATGCACTAACTCACACACAGTAGAAGTCGGAAAACAGAAGAACATATACTTTACCCTGAAGATGCTCGAACTTTTAAACGTTCGTATCTACAGTGCGAATCATAATTTTTTTTTTCCTCAGTCAACAGCGTCGGCAACATGCAGTAACATTGTAGTATCGGCCTCCTCGTGGTTTCATGGCTCTATCATTTTCCCGTCGCGATTTGTATTACTTAAAATTGCACTCTTTTGAGTAACATTGAACTCCTTATCTTTAAAATCTATTAAGGGGCATCGGATCATCAAAAGGTCAAAAAATATTTATTTAATACAATGCGATGGAAATTTGGCTAACTTTTCGGTACTCTGATAGTAAGCTTTACTTTTACTCCAGTAAAAATACGGTTTTGCAAAACATTAAATGTTAATAGCTACTTTTTTGTGTATATCGTATCTAAATATGATGTTAACACACAATATTTACGAATCCACCTAAAATTTAAATCGGAATATTTTTTTCGAAATACAGCTTAGACAAAAATAGTAATAGACAATTATATACTTAATATCATAGATAAACGTATATTTTACATATAGGCATCAAAATCCACCATAAATATATTTAAAAATATCTATTTTTTTTCAAAATATAAGATCGACACTTATTTTCATATATAAGGCCCAATAAAGTCAAGGTAAAATAATATAAATGACGACGCAGGTCCGGCGTCGTCTCACGAGACGACGCGTGTCGGGTCATGACACGACAAGGAATAGTGGCCAGTTTTGAAACTAATCTTACAAGCCGATCATCATCATTGCCCTGGCTTTGTTCTAGGCGACCTATCCTAGGGGATTTGACAATAGCACTGGTATTCTCAAAGAGCGACTGCTATCGGACCTCTGCAACTCAGAGGGAAGGTAAACCAAATCAAAACCTAGACAAGGTTTTATAAGGCTAGTGGCCAGCCTGGATGTCAGAGCCCCAAGCCGTCAAATGGCCTCTGACTTGGCTTAAGAGGATATGTCTGAAAATATTTAACGCTCAATGGGCGGAGTCTTCTCGCTCGACCCCCCCGCTCCCCGCACAAAATACACGCACTGAGCACCCGCCGCACGCGGCACGCTGGCCGCAACAAGCATAGAAATGCAAGGAGTTGCGTTATATAAAATCTTTTTAAATAGAAACATTTAGCTTATTGTTATAAATAGTTTATTTAGATGCCGAATAGTATGATTAAGGGTTTTATAATCACCTAAAGTCGAAATTATGCAGTAAAATAAATTTTGTATTTTTTTACGACTCATTTTACAGTTAAACTAAAAAAGTCTATAAAAACGAAACGAAAAATCTGAATTGATTACAGTCGATAGAAGTTTATGTAAAAATCAAAGAAAAATAAAGAGACCTTTCGAAGTAACACTGTTTTCTAAAAAAAACAATTTACACTCTTATATTTAACTATACCTACTTTCAGTATAGGTAGGCAGGCACTAGTACATATATGGTATTCTGTGACGCAGATGAACGAAGCTAACAAAAGCCGCGCGTTTTTAGGGTTCCGATACCAAAATGGTAAAAAAATGGAACCCTTATGGTGCCGCTCTGTCTGTCTGTCTGTCCGTCTGTCTGTCACACCTCTATATCTCAGCAACCACTTATGCTCATCATATCAGCCGAAAGACGTCCACTGCTGGACATAGGCCTCCCCTAAAGAACTCCATGACGACCGGTCCTGCGCTGCTCGCATCCAGCGGCTTCCCGCGACCTTGACCAAATCGTCGGTCCACCTTATGGGGGGCCTGCCAACGCTTCGTCTTCCGGTACGTGGTCGCCACTCTAGAACCCTCACGCCCCATCGGCCATCGGTTCTTCTTGCGATGTGCCCTGCCCACTGCCACTTCAGTTTAGCGATTCTCAGGGCTATGTCAGTTACTTTAGTTCTTCTGCGGATCTCCTCATTTCTGATTCGATCGCGCAGAGAGACACCGAGCATAGCCCTTTCCATAGCCCTTTGGGTGACTTTGAGCTTTCTGATAAGGCCCATCGTGAGCGGCCACGTCTCGGTGCCATATGTCATCACTGGCAACACACACAGGTCAAAGACTTTCGTCTTGAGACACTGCGGTATTTTGGACGTGAAGATATTGCGGAGCTTCCCGAATGCTGCCCATCCGAGTCGGATTCGACGAGTAACCTCTTTCTCTAAGTTGGATTTACCCAGATGGACTGTTTGTCCCAGGTATACGTACTCATCAACAACTTCGAGCGTAGAGTCTCCAACTTTGAGTGGAGTGGGTACAACAAGGGCGTTAGACATAATTTTCGTCTTATCTATGTTCATTTTAAGACCCACTTGTTGTAAAACTCTACTGTGGTTATTGAGCATCGTGCCGAGATCTTCCAGGGTCTCAGCCATTACGACAATATCGTCGGCAAATCGAAGGTGGGTCATGTGTTCGCCATTGATGTTGATGCCAAGTCCTTTCCAGTCCAGGAGTTTGAAGACGTCTTCCAATGCAGCGGTGAACAGTTTAGGAGATATGACGTCTCCCTGTCTCACTCCTCGCTGCAATTAGATAGGTTTCGAGTCCTGGTCCTGAAGACGAACTGACAGAGTGGCGTTTTTGTACAGATCCTTCAACACTTCAATGTACCGATAGTCGACTTGGCACCTCTGGAGAGATCGTAGCACGGCCCACGTCTCGATCGAATCGAAGGCCTTCTCATAGTCCACAAACGCCAGGCAAAGTGGCTGGTTATACTCTTCGGTCTTCTGTATAACTTGCTGTATCGTATGTATGTGGTCTATGGTACTGAAGCCTTTACGAAAACCGGCTTGTTCGGGAGGCTGCAAGTCGTCGAGCCTGCGCGCGAGACGGTTCGTAATGACTCTCGAGAACAGCTTATAGACATGGCTCAGAAGTGAGATGGGTCTGTAATTCTTCAGCAGGGTCTTATCACCCTTTTTGAAGAAGAGTACCACCACACTTCTGTGCCATGCCTGTGGCGTTTTCCCTTCGAGTATTTATTTTTTTGTATTTGTATTTTGTAATTCCATCGTGCCCGGGTGCCTTGTTGTTTGTAAGCTGTCTGAGAGCCATTCTAATCTCGTACAAGCTGACGTCCGTCCCAGTGTAACCTGCTCAATTCTTCTTCGAGTTCTACAACCTTCTCGTCGGTCCGCAATGTGCGCGTGTTATAAGTTGCCAGGGCCAGAGGTCGTCGTTGTTGGTAGCTCGACATCTGCCGGGGATTCTTCGCACACCCTGCCCCACCGTTACCATGGCCGCTACCGGAGCCAGGAATAGCGGGGCCGCCGGGGACTAGGGGCCGGAGACTATTTTTGTGATTTATGTTGATTCTTAGGGGGTTTTACCATAGTCGCCACGCTTTGCAGACGGGTTGGCGCCCACAGTAAGATGAAATAATACACAGAAGGACGCTGCTGCCCATCCTCTGGATTTCATTTCCCTTAGTCGCCTCTTACGACACCCACGGGAAGAGATGGGTCGGTACTATTCTTTTTAGGCCGGCACCGCACAGCTTACCACTTATGCTATCGACCTGAAATTTGGAATAGTTTTAGAATATAGTTGCCCAACTTTATTGCACATGAAAAATTTTTGAAAAAAGTATGATTATTAAAGGGGGCCAAAATAGGGGGGCCCAAATTTCAAATTGTCGCTACTAGATTGAGTGGGGTATCATATGAAAGGGCTTTACTTGTACATTTTAAAATATATTTTTGTATTTTTTTAAGTTACTTAGTTTTCAAGTTATGATGAAAAATGTCAAAATAAATACCACTTCCCCGCCCCCCCTTATCTCTGAAGTTTGAGTAAGGAAAAATCTGAATTAATTACAGTTGACAAAAGTTTATGTTAACTTTACAGCAAAAATAAAACGATCTTTCTAAGTTGCACAGTTTTTTAGAAATCTGCAAAATACCTTTACAAACAAATTTAGTTTTGCGGTCCTGAAAATGGACTTTATTGCTTCCAAAAATACTATAGGTATATCGGAACCCTCGGCGCGCGAGTCCGACTCGCACTTGACTGGTTTTTTCGTATGTCCCTACATTCCGTCCGCCAGGTCTGTCAGTAATAGCGACTCCATTACTCTGTTCGATCAATGGATACGTACTCTTGTAGAATTCTAGCTTTTGCTGGAAAAATGCTGGAAGTGCCATAGTCACCTCGCTTGTTAGCGTTTTATGGCTGGCACCATGGACCGCGGTTTTAGGTGACCGCAGCAAGTAAGATGTAAGATACAAAAGAGGATGCTGCTGCCCATACTCCAATAACCCTTAGTCGCCTCTTACGACACCCACGGGTATGTATAGGTTGGTATTATTCTTTGCCGGCACTACACGGGACAGGTATTATTATTAGTAGTATTAGCAAGTAGTATGTACAATAAAATATGTAATCAGGTTGGTATTTACTTTGATCACAAATAAAAATTCTCATCTAGGGCTACAATGACAATCTCTCAAAAATAATTATAAAATATATTTTTTGATGAAATAGTTTTTATTGCGCGTGAAAGGTTGGATTTGGGAACAACGAATACAGGTCTGTCGTCGACAGAAGGTCACGGGCAACTGATCGGTGAAAGAAAGGAATAAAATAATTACTTCCGCAACGTATTAGACTGCGACAGATGTAGTGCGCGTGCACCAAAACTAAATGACGTAAGCGCCCGATATAAAATATCGACTTTTTGTAAAAACTAAGAAATAAAATAAAATTTTAGCTTTAGTCAACCCTAGCAACTACGAATACCTTTCTTTATACTTAATTTCAATACTTAAAACACAAAAAGAGGAAGAAACGAAAATTGAAGAGGCAACTTTGGATTTTAATTTTATGTAGTCGATTTTCAGTAATCATGTTTTGGTCTTGGTGATGCCCTCACATGAATGGTCAAGAAACACATACCTGAAAATCACGACAAGAAACTGAGTAAATAAAAAGATATTTGTCTCTAAAATACCCAAAAAAAATGTACATATCGTCTTAATTACTATCATTGACAGGCCGGGATCAACGGCTTAACGCACCACCCAAAGCACGGAAACGCTCTAGTCGTTGTGCCACTATAGTCTAGCTATAGCGATCTCCCGTCCGGGTTCTGAGCACGGCCCACATTGCTTAACTTTCTTGATCAGAAAGAAAGAGTTTCTACCACTCGACCACGAGCGCATCTCTTACATGTTAGTTACAGAACATGGCAAGTACTTCCACAGTAATTATGGACGGTCTGCAGTCTAAGTGGCCTATGCATGTTGCCTCAATCAATGATCTTTGTCGCCTAACACAAAAACTTGTTGTCAGCTAATGGTCATTCTTTCATTTTGAGATTTATAATCAAAACAGACCAGGGCGCTAAGCTATTCTCTCTTCAAACAAAATCATTTGTTTCGATGACTTGGACTTGTGAGAGGTCAGATTACCCGGTGTTCTTAAAATTGAGAGAACTTTATGTAGTTAATAGCATCAGACGTTACCTTGCGAAATTCTATTATAACAACTTATGGAAAATATGTAGCAACCTCCAAAATAGATGCCATGCACTCACTTTTTGCCACTTGCTTGTCCGCAAATAAATGTGTAGGCAACAAACAAACAACAACACGACAAGGGAGGTAATCAAAATTATTAAAAAGTCACTTCGTAACCTCAAAATTAAGAAGATATTTTGTTGCCTCAAAGGACGTTGTATCCAGAGTAGCACAGTGTGGCGCTTCAAAGCCGACACGGTTCATACTTAAACCACACACTGTTTATCCGTATGAGAGACGAAAAACAAAATATTCTTAGCCACTTGCGCCGAAGTAATTGTAACATATCCTCCCTTCATTCCTTTGTTCTTACAGACAAGCGAAAATTTAAAGTCTTATACGTGGCTTACAGAACGATTCCTGGACAAGTTGGGACATAAGTACTAATAATAAAATATGAATTTCCTTATCCCACCACAAAATTATATCTTTGCTTGCATGGCCATAACGATTGATGTTAATACTTTGTGAATAATAATAACACAGCACACCTACCTTGGGAAGTACATTCCCACTTTCTTCTGGTAGATAGAATGAGAGGGGGGGGGGGGGCAATAAAAACTACCAGTCCAACAAGGACAGCCTCACTCTCAGCGAGGGGAAGAATCGGTTTCACCTATCTGCTCCCCGTCTAAGTGAATTTCTGTAAAGTGAAACTTACAATTTTATTCACAGCTGCAGCCTGATGACAATAGCTACACAAAATACTTATTCATTATTCACGTCCAATTTATTTTAAAACTACTTCTAAACGTTTCTTTCTTTATTGTCCACAAACGCTTACATACAAACACAGAGTAAGTGTTTATTACAGCGCGTTCAGGAAAAGTCTGTCTATGACGGTTATTTTCTGCGCTTGGGTGACAGGCGGAGAGCCAATGAACGATCCGCTCGCCCCTGGGGGGAGCCGCGCTCACCCCCGCGACTCTTGACTTCTGCGCATTAACAGTCACAGACGGAGTTATTTTGCACGCAGTATACAAAGACGAGTTTAGCTAATAAATCTGAGTTCCTGCCAGCTTTCTTAAGCTTGCTTGTTGCGTGATAGCCAGTAAGCGTATCAACACTTTCTAGTCAAAGCCGGACAACCCTGACATCAAAAGATTTTGGCCTCTGAGATGATTAAGTCTCCACTAACCAAGAAGACAACTGCGACCTTCCGAAGCACAAAAAACGCTATAGCCGCCGCAGTTAACCATACCCAGAACTTATGTTGCGTAACTTTCTTTATTTGTAAGGAAAATTCACCTAAGCTATAACCGTTTCTGTGAATATGATGCTATTATTCACGAGTCGCAAGATTAAATAATATTGCACTTAAAGACTAACACAAGTACACGCAACTTTAGCTTCTCTTGTCAAAAAGCTTCTTACCCATCGTTTTGTGCTTATAAAAACAGCATTAAATTATCCGATGCCAGGATCTAGTAGGTACTTTCTTCACCAAATTTTGGGCATTTGACGAAGGCTTTTTCCAGCAAGTAAATAATGAACATACAACTAAAATGTGTTGTTCTTTCGAGCCGATTCTGGCGTGATACGTTTAGGCATACTTTATTGAGCAAACAAAATTCTCCACCACACATGACAGGCAGCCAGCACATCGGTGGTATCGTAAAGGTCGTCGTGTAAGAAAAAGTAGGTAACTTTCGCCAATATAGACCTTTTGGACCCTATTAACTAAGCTACATGCTTAAGATAGGTAACCAACATGTTTACAGCTGGATTTGTGATACCCTTAATTGCATATTACCTATAGTAAGCTAAGCGTCAAATCATTGCTATTGAGTAAGCAGATGCAATCAAGTAGGCAGCAGTAACTTGTTTACTTCTTGCTTGTATGAGTTTTCAGATCCAAAAGATGATGTCGTAGATCGAGGATCTCTTGCAGATGCCTCAGTCAACCTTACCCAGACTTATGTATTTGCTAACATTAATCAATAGCTATATTTCCCAGATGATGCTCACATCCTAAGTGCAACCAACCGTACAAAGGGGAAACACCCATGCTAATAATAATATCAGGTCTATCTGATAGCTATCACGACCCGCTAAAAGTATTTGAATTCGGCCTGTTAGAATTAACAAATTATTGTTAAATCTGCAATAATGTTCATATTTAATTTAAACTTTGCTTCGGTTGCTCTGGAGTTTAGTTGTTCTGTAGTTTTGTAGTTCAGTAGCTTTTTTGCATTGTCATAAATGCACTTTTTCAGTTTGATTGTTTTCCGCTGTAAAGTAAAAAGATTTCTTGAACAGTCCAAAAAATTCTTTATTCCGCTACAGAGTTAGTTTCGAAAAACAATTTTTGGTCGGTTTGCTATAGTTTGCTTTCTTATAACAGCAACAGCTTGTTCTGATGAACTTGTGGTAAGATCAAGGTTACCCGTATTTTGTTGGTATCCCAAAAATCACAATACTCTAGTTCCAACTTGTATGCACCAACAATGAAGACTTCGACACCTTTTGCATTAAGGCCTTTGTTGTAAATAAAAAAAAAAAAACCATCAATAATAATTTAACATAAATAACTTTTCACTATATTTTTATCGTGGTTTGATGGTTTTTACATAAATCCTTGTTACCTTTAAGCATTCTAGAATACTTTTGTAAGTACAATGACATAGTGAAGTAGTAGTTTTTGATCCCTAACTATCTCAACTCTCGACGAATCTTCTTTGCTCTTTTAGCATGATAAGACTATTAAAACAAGAAGTCACCTCGGTAAATTGAAATTGTTTTGTTATATTCTGCATATGGACTAGACCAGCCAGTTTTCAACATCGCTATAACACCTGGTTGCCTCGCCACAGTATTGGATTTTATCTTTGGAATTGGTTGGTTGGTTGGACATTATAAAATAAAAATTCAACATCCAAATAATTAAAATAAATCGAAATCATTTTGTTCAGCCGTTTTGTTCCTTCTCATATTAACATGAGATCAACACGAAATCACTTGCGATTTTCATTCATTTTGTAAGTGGACCTCACCTTGTTTATACTCAGTATTTGCTGAGTACCTAGAAGAGCGTCATTCGACAATTAGAATATTCACACGGCTCCCACTGCAGACTACTTCAATTTATGGATATAGACCCAAATTTTTATTTTCTCACCTTGAAGGGTTTTCATTGTTATACGCTTGGAATTTCCTGTCACTGTTATTTGGAGTTTATAGATTTACCTAAGAATTTTGTATTTGCTATACTTTGGGCATTTCCTATAACTGTCGTTGCTTAATTTATATATTTACCTTACCAGATGTCCCTGAGAAATAACTCGTATTGTAGTCATTTCACGAATTCAATGAGGTGTTCTAGCCATTAGCGCTGGGCGCGAATAATCTAACGAATACCGTCTAGAGCACTAACCACCGCAAACAAGTCGGATGCTCAGACTAGTTGTAATGTGCAGGCGATACCTAAGTAACTTTTACAAGTTGTGAGTCCAAAAGTTTAATTTTCCATAAAATAAACAATAAAAGAGCTGTCGTAAGAGAAATTACATATACTGCATATTTACATACTAAACTATAATATACTATTTTTCAATCACGCATTGTAGTTAATAAGATAAACGAGCCCTACTCATCGTCGCAAAGCGTCTGGTGTAGTGACTGATTACTGAACGCAGGAAAAACTTTGAGCATTGATGAGAGATTAAACTACTTCCAAGAAAGATTTGACAGGTCAACAGATTTATTTGTTAGCATCATCTCAAATTTCCTGCAGTTTTTCAATATATGCTGTTTGTAATCTTACAATTATTCGAAATTATCTATACAATTTATTATCATTAGTATTAAAAATAAAAAATAAAGTATTGCAACCGTGTGCAACGCTAGAAAATCTAGACAAGAAAAGGAAATATTTAGATTTTCTTTTACTAATTTGTTTCGTGAGTCCTATTTATTATGAAGAAAGTTTCGACAAGACTGTTTGATTAAATTTAAAAATACTAATTTAAAATTCCTAAATTAACTCTGTTATAAATTACGCATTAAAGACAAATTTTACTAAATGAGACAGGTCACAGTACGCCCGCCAAAGCGCCGTCAGAAGTTAAACACGTCTCAAATATGGTTCAAGCGAAGGCACGAACGCCTAAATAGAACCGTTTTTCCCCCGAAGGGTAAAAAACGGATATTTAGGTTTCTGCCGAAGCTTGAACCATACCTGAAGGCCTTGCCGGCTTAATTTAAAGGTACTGATCAAAGAACAGACGGGCGCTTGTGACGGGCGTGGGGAGGGGACCTTAGTAACCAAAATAGTCGCCAGAGGGCGCTGCAAGATATGAAATCTGAGTGAAACGGGCTGAGATACGGGAGTGTAATCTCAAATATGGTTCAAACTTCGGCAGAAACCTAAATATCCGTTTTTTACCCTTCGGGTGAAAAACGGTTCTATTTTAACAAACCAGAAGGTAAGGAGTTCTTAGGAAATGAGGCACATACTCGTATAGACCTAACCAACATTTTATTGAAATAACACCACATTTGATAATTAAACCGAACTTCTAATAAATTAGCACAACAAGGACAATATTCAGGAAAACTACCTAAGAGCTATCCTATATTTTGGGGAAAAAATTCATATCAGGCCAAATTTTTGTAAATGGCCTTTAAATGTAATTTTAAGAGACTATATTTTTGAATTCTCCTAAATTTCAAACTGGAAGGTACCAAAAAAAAGTTATACCCCGAAGATGGCGCAATTTTACAGCAAAAAAGCTAGCACCTATATTATCGTGAAAATGTGTCTATGTTCACTATATTTAAGCACCAAAATCGAGATCCACCAAAGATATAAACGGGAAACTAATTTTATGAGAAGAAGTTGTTTGTTTCACTAACTGTGCCTTAAACTCTAGGAAAAAAATAATAGCAGATTTGTTTTGGTAATTATCAACATCAAATAACGTTTTAATATACTTTCTTTCAAAATCCAACATTGTTTTTATTTGGGTAGTAGGTAATTCTTTATCAGCTTTTTACATAAGCGGCAAAAAAGTAGCAGTTATAAATTTAGGTAGACTTTTAATATTAAGCCTAGATAGCATAACGAAACATGAAATCCACCAAAAAAATTAAGATCTTCATAAATTTCTAAAAGTACATAAACTAATAAGGACTGAAGTTCTCCGTAATAAGTATCATTTTCGAACGCTTACTATTCTTACTAATGCAGCCGCGGGCACTCGACTCGGAGCGCGCCAAAAAAAGCCCGCTCAAACGTCCACACCTAAAAATACAGGATGTTAATTTGATTGCGTGTCATAGCTGATCGGATCAGTATCAGCAACTGAACAACTTTTCCCAAGCAACATAGGTTGAAATATGAAAATCAATCTTTGACCTCCCATAGAAACCGCGTCAGCTGATAGCGCATTTTGTATTGCAGGTCAAATTTGTTTTTTCATATTTCGACCTATGTTCCTTGGGAAAAGTTGTTCAGTTACTGATACTGATCCCGCCCCTGAACTATGGCACGCAATCAAATTAATCAATATTTTTTAAATAGTTTTCATGTTGTTTTATACAGGGTGTCCCATAATTAGGCCGTCACGCTGACACCGGACGTAGATGGACTTAAGGCGCATCAAATAAAAAAAAATAATGATATTTATAATTTTAAAAAATCAATGATACTGGTCATACTCAATACTCATTACACTTTTCTATGGGCATGTTAAGCTTATTTGATGTGCCTTAAGTCCATCTACCTCCGATGTCAGCGTGACGCCCTAATTATGGGACACCCTGTATGATGATATTAGGAGTCTTTAGCCGCATGTTTTGCAAAAAAAATCAACTATTTCTTATCTGAACGAGCCTAAACTTAGTATGTTTCAAAATCCTTTTTTGATTTAAAGATAACAAAAAGTTCAAAATAAATGATGATAAGCGTATTTTTAGAATGAGTACTTTTTCAAAGCCCTTACATTCAATATACCAAACCCTAGGTTTAACATTTTATTTTTGTTTTTCTTAACTATCTACAATCATAGACCGTCGGCCCACAAAAGCGAGGCCTACCTTACAAAAAAGCAGAACAAACGCACTTTGTAGAGACAGAGGACCGGTTAAAATACCTCATGGAAAAGCAAAATAAAACTAGTCTGTGGGGCTCCTGATCACTTAGCAAAGCTTAAAAAACTTTGTCGGCCTACTTCATAACTGGCAGGTGGTCGACCACTTTTATGGTGCCATAAAAAAATCTACATTTACCTCATCAAAAAGCAGATTGGCGAAAGCGCCAATCTAGCTAAATAAAAGCTAGAGCTAAAATAGTCCTGCAGACGGTCTCCTACATTTTGTCGGAAGCGTCTTTTAGCGTCCGCAATACATTTTTTTGCATTTTCTTGATATTTAAGGACTCCTGAACAAGATCAGGGAGGGTGTCGCCCTGACATCCTTGAGGATTTTGTATAAAGTCCATGATTAGATAAAAGGAGGGGAACAAAATAAAAATTTTGACCTACCCCATCAAGTGGGGTATCGTTGTTTAGAGCTCGTTGAGAAGATAAATGCTGTATTTTTTGTTTTAAAAAATATTAAAAAGTAAAGGAATTAGATGCTACCAAAGTCAGTTTTTTTTACAAAATTTTGTTTGGGCTGTATCTTATGAATAGTAATAGGTAGACAGTTGAAATATTTACAGATAATGTATTTCTGTTGCCGCTTTCACAAGAAATACTAAAAACTAGAAAAAGTAATAAATTGAGGGGGGCTCCCATACTAAAAACCTGTCTTTTTAGGCGATTTTTGCTCGATTTTTGTTTTAGCTCTATCTTAAAAACGGGGACACTTACAAACGTAAAAAAATTATGTTTATAGTGCATGAGCAATAAAATAACAAAAACTAATAAAAACTGGTCAAGTGCGAGTCGGACTCAAAAAAATCTAGCTCAGTAAGTTACTACGTACCATATTTATTGTAGGTATTAGTTGAAATTTCAGTAACTTACTGTGCAAGATTTTTTGAGTCTGACTCGCACTTGACCAGTTTTTGAAACTTTTTGTCGTTCTACAATTCATGCACTATAAATGTACATATTTTCACGTTTGTAAGTGTTCTTGTTTTTAAAATAGAACTAAAACAAAAATAGATTAAAAAGTCGCCAAAAATGACAGGTTTTTAGTTTGGGAGTCCCCCTTAATTTATTACTTTTTTAATTTTTAGTATTTCTTGTCATAGTGGCAATAGAAATACATAATCTGTGAATATTTCAACTATCTACCTATTACTGTTCATAAGATAACAGCCCAAACAAAATTTTGTAAAAAAAACTGACTTGGGTGGCATCTAATTCCTTTACTTTTTAATATTTTTTAAAACAAAAAATACAGCATTTATCTTCTCAACGAGCTCTAAACAACGATACCCCACTCGATGAGTTAGGCAAAATTTTTATTTCGATCCCCTCCTTTTATCTACTCATGGACTTTATACAAAATCCTTAAGGATACCCTGTCTAATCTTGGTCAGTAGTGTTAAAACATCATGAAAATGAATTAAAATATATTGCGGACGCCAAAACATGCTTCCGCCTGAATCCTCCAGACTAAAAAACTTTTGTCTGCGCTCAGGACCAAAAAGAAAATTGCGTAAACATAAAAAAATTAACAAACGGACTTTGTAGAGCCAGAAGACCTTTGGCAGCTTTAAACAATCTGGTCGGCCGCGGCACAACTTGGCTGGATTTCCGCAGTTAGCACCCAAACTTACCCGTCCGACCGGTTAAAATACCTCATCGAAAAGTAGAATTGTGGGGCTTCTAACCACTTAGCAAAACTTAAAAAACATTATCAGCCTCCTTTAAACCTGGCAGGTTTTCGTGTCTGACTACTTTTATGGTACCACTGAAATGGTGAATTTCACCTCGTTGATAAAAAGGATTGCGTGCGTGCAGCAATGCGTATTTATAGCTTAATTTAATTTGTTAACATACGTCTTGGTCGGCCTGTCCTCATCTTGGCAGTTTTCCAGCAGGTTTCCCGCAGTTAGTGTCCCGTTGGACCGGTTAACCCTATAAACTACAAAATGCTTCATACAAATGTCTCAGTCAAACAAAAAGAACCGCCGGGCTGAGGATGCCGCTGATTTAGAACTTTTTTTCAGTCTTCTAAATATATAAAAGAGCATGTCCTGACTGACTGACTGATTCATCAACGCCGGGCCGTAACCGCTATAGATACAGATCTGAAATTTTGTGCACAGGTTCTATGTGCGTCAAAACCACCCACTAAGAAAGGATTTTGGAAAATTCATCTCCCAAGGGGGTGAAATAAGGGATGAAAGTTTGTATGAAAGTCCTTTGTTTCTTGAGCTGGATTCACACAAATTTGAATTTAAGCTTCTGATAAAAAATAAAGAAACACGTGATTAAGCATTTCTTAAAAATCATCCTTCAAGGGGGTGAAAAAGGGGATGATTTTTTTCCGTATGATGGTCTATAAGTCTTTCAGTTTTAAAGGTAGAATTATAGAAATTTGTATTTAAGTTTTTGGTAAAAAATAAAAAAGTACGTGTTTTAGAATTTTCCAAAATTCATCCCCTAAGGGGGTGAAATAGAGGATGAAAGTTTGTATGAAAGTCCGTCAGTTTTGAAGTTAGGATCTTTAAAATTTGTATTTAGGCTGACGACTAAAAACTAAGTTTGACGTGTTTAAGGATCTTTGAAAATCCTACACCCTAAGGGGTGAAAAGGGGGATGAATTTGAAAATCCTTCATTTTCAAAGTAAAATCCACAAAATTTATTGTTTAGGTATTAGGGTTGTAATTCTGTGGAATGTAAATCACTGTTATTGAAATTTCACCCCAATTCAACCCCTAAAGGAGGGAAATGGGGTGAAAAAGTCTAAAAACCAATATGGGTATCGTTTGTATGGTTTATCGGGTCGCTGATTACGAAAACTACAACAATTTTGAAATCCAACGTGGCGGACGTGAAATACCATCATCCCCTAGAGATGGGGTTGAAGTGCGAAAGGGTTGAAATGTTTAAAAATCAATATGGGTGTCGTTTGTATGGTTTATCGGGTCGCTGATTACAAAAACTACTTCAATTTTGAAATCCATCGTGGTGGACGTGGCATACCATAATCCCTTGGGGATGGGGTGGGTGTGCGATAGAGTTGAAATGTCTAAAAATCAATATGGGTGTCGTCTGTATGGTTTATCGGGTCGCTGATTACGAAAACTACAATAATTTTGAAATCCAACGTGGTGGACGTGAAATACCATAATCCCCTAGGGATGGGGTTGGGGTGCGATAGGTTTGAAATGTCTAAAATCAATCTGAGAGAGTGCGAGAGGGAGAGTTAGTGGGAGGGCGAAGGGGGAGGGAGGTAGAGGGGGGTGAGAGATGGGGGAGAGAGGGAGGGGGAGAGGGAGGGTGAGGGGGGAAGAGGGAGGGGCGAGGGAGAGGAAGAGAGAGAGGGAGGGGGAGAGAGAGGTAGGGGTAGAGTAGAGGTAGATGGAGGGGGAGAAGGAGGGGAAGTGAAAAAGGGGAGAGGGAGGGATATGGGTAGATGGAGGGGGAGAAGGAGGGGAAGTGAAAAGGGGGAGAGGGAGGGGAGAGGGAGGGAAATGGGGAGATGGAGGGGAAAGGAGCGGGAGAAGGGGGGAAGGGGGAGGGGGAGAGGTAGAAGGATACAGAGTGAGGGGGAGGGGGAGAGGGAGGGAGAGGGAGATATAGGGAGAGAGGAACGGGGAGAGGGTTTTAGGTTTTCTCAATTACTTCTGCGAGTTGGCTCTGTTTTAAAATATAACGTAAAGGGGTCTCTCATATCTCTAATCTCTAACTACATTTGTTAGGTTAAGTGGCAACTTTAAGGCATAATACTGCTGCTAAGTTCCTCTGTTCTGAGGAATTTATGAGTAACGTCTGTATATTATATAAAATTTAGCTGGATCTTGAATAGTACTCATTGATTTGCGCAGGGTTAGTCCCGTTTTTCCTTAGTTTAAATATACCCCGAAATGACGGGAAAATATCTCATTACTTCGGAAAACCGGTAACAACATAAATACGAAATCCACGCGAGCGAAGCCGCGGGCAACAGCTAGTATCTTATAAATGCGGTTCTTTATAGTAAATTTGGTTGGACAAGCAAAAGTACCAGACCAAGATAAGGTAGACCAAGGCATATCTGTATAGCTTTCCCATTCTTTTTTCTTCATTGTAGGCATTGTAGCCTTTCATTTTATCGTTGAAATGAAATATAATTATACCGCGAAAATGGTCTGAATCGAAAAACTGTCAAGACATATTATTACAATATCTATTATTACGCATTTTTTCCATCTTTTTTTGGGAGGTAATATGCGCCATTTTTATGCCATTTTATGGCACCATAAAAGTGGTCAGAAACGGAAACCTATCACGTTTTAAGTACGTAGACAAAGTTTTAAGCTTTATTAAGCGGTAAGAAGCCTCACAGGCTAGTTTTAATTTTAACTGGGTGGACGGGTAAGTTTGGGGCGCTAACTGCGGAAAACCTTCCAAGTTGCGCCAGACTTTTTTAAAGCTACTGAAGGTCCTCTGTCTCTACAAAGTGCGTTTGTGATAATTTTTTGGATTTACCCATTTTTAGGGTTCCGATACCAAAATGAAACAAAAAGGAACCCTTATGGTGCCGCTTTGTCTGTCTGTCACACCTGTATATCTCAGCAAGCGCTCATGCTATCGACTTGAAATTTGGAACAGTTTTAGAATATGGTTGCGCAACTTAAGACGATATGTACTTTTTTTTTGGGTATTTTAGAGACAAATATCTTTTTATTTACTCAGTTTCTTGTCGTGATTTTCAGGTACGTGTTTCTTGACCTTTCATGTGAGGGCATCACCAAGACCAAAACATGATTACTGAAAATCGACTACACAAAATTAAAATCCAAAGTTGCCTCTTCAATTTTCGTTTCTTCATCTTTTTGTGTAATCTGAGGTGTTTTAAGTATTGAAATTCAGTATAAAGAAAAGTATTCGTAGTTGCTAGGGTTGGCTCAAGCTAAAATTTTATTTTATTTCTTAGTTTTTACAAAAAGTCGATATTTTATATCGGGCGCTTACGTCATTTAGTTTTGGTGCACGCGCACTACATCTGTCGCAGTCTAATACGTTGCGGAAGTAATTATTTTATTCCTTTCTTTCAGCGATCAGTTGCCCGTGACCTTCTGTCGCCGACAGACCTGTATTCGTCAAATCCAACCTTTCACGCGCAATAAAAACTATTTCATCAAAAAATATATTTTATAATTATTTTTGAGAGATTGTCATTGTAGCCCTAGATGAGAATCAAAGAGTACTATAATAAGGGGGATGAGAATTTTTATTTGTGATCAAAGTAAATACCAACCTGATTACATATTTTATTGTACATACTACCTGCTAATACTACTAATAATAATACCTGTCCCGTACATACCCGTGGGTGTCGTAAGAGGCGACTAAGGGAAATGAAATCCAGAGGATGGGCAGCAGCGTCCTTCTGTGTATTATTTCATCTTACTGCGGGCGCCAACCCGTCTGCGAAGCGTGGCGACTATGGTAAAACCCCCTAAGAATCAACATGAATCACAATAATAAGCTCCAGCCCCTAGTCCCCGGCGGCCCCGCTATTCCTGGCTCCGGTAGCGGCCATGGTAACGGTGGGCAGGGGGTGCGAAGAATCCCCGGCAGATGTCGAGCTACAAACAACGACGACCTCTGGCCCTGGCAACTTATAACACGCGCACATTGCAGACCGACGAGAAGGTTGCAGAACTCGAAGAAGAATTGAGCAGGTTACACTGGGACATCTTGGGTCTATCTGAAGTCCGAAGAGAGGGGGAGGACTCGATAATCCTAAAATCAGGTAACTTGCTCTATTTCCGGTAGGGCGACCAACTGTCCCAGGGAGGTGTAGGGTTTATGGTCCACAAGTCTCTCGTGAACAACGTGGTCATAATCGAGAGTGTGTCGTCGCGGGTAGCGTACCTTATACTCAGAATCACCAAAAGGTATTCGCTGAAGGTCATACAGGTATACGCCCCCACATCGACACACTCTGATGATAAAGTCGAGGCTATGTACGAGTATGAGGATATATCGAAAGCCATACATACGCCTTAGACCCACTATACTGTTGTCATGGGGGACTTCAACGCGAAATTAGGCAAGCGAGGCGATGGTGAGCTGAGGGTGGGGCAATTTGGTGTTGGATATCGGAATTCCAGAGGCCACATGTAAGCCGACTTTTTGGAGAAAGAAGGACTCTTTATGATGAATTCCTTCTTCAAAAAGTCGGAAAACCGAAAATGGACCTGTATCAGTCCCGTGGTGCTACAAAAAATGAGATTGACTTTATCATGTCGACGAAGAAGCAAATATTCAATGATGTCTCTGTGATCAATGCGGTTAAAACCGGAAGCGATCACCGGTTGGTAAGAGGCACATTGAATATCAACGTAAAGCTGGAAAGAACTCGACTGATGAAGTCTACGCTCCGACCAGTACCCACCAATATCCAAAACCCCGACAGCTTTCAAATCGAACTACAAAACCGCTTTGAATGCCTTGGTGATTGCGTAGATGTGGACGACTACAATAACGGGTTCGTGGAAACTGTCCATGTACTTTATACCCCACCGTACTAAAAGAACCAAAAAAATCTCTGACCATACCCTCAAGCTAATGGAAGAAAGACGCGAAATGGTTCTGCAGTCTTCGGAAGATGCTTCTCAATATCGGCGGCTCAATAAACAGATCTCTAAGTCTCTGACTCGCGACCTTCGGCTATTTAATACTAACCATATTAAAGAAGCGATTGAGCGGAACAAAGGCTCCAAAGTGTTCTCAAAAGATCTGTCTATTGGACAGAGCCAGTTGACGAGGCTGAAGACCGAGGATGGCAGAACCGTATCGTCCAAGCCTGAGCTACTGAGGGAAGTCGAGAAGTTCTATGGGCAGTTATACACGTCAACCGGCCCACCCGTTAGCAGTCTGGCCAACGATCCAAGAGCTAGACTTACCCAACACCATACCGAAGATATCCCGGACGTCAGCTTGTACGAGATTAGAGTGGCTCTCAGACAGCTTAGAAACAACAAGGCACCCGGGCACGATGGAATTACGGCTGAGCTTCTGAAAGCAGGCGGAAGGCCAGTGCTTAAAGCTCTTCAAAAGCTGTTTAATTCTGTCATACTCGAAGGGAAAACGCCACAGGCATGGCACAGAAGTGTGGTGGTACTCTTCTTCAAAAAGGGTGATAAGACCCTGCTGAAGAATAACAGACCCATCTCACTTCTGAGCCATGTCTATAAGCTGTTCTCGAGAGTCATTACGAACCGTCTCGCGCGCAGGCTCGACGACTTGCAGCCTCCCGAACAAGCCGGTTTTCGTAAAGGCTTCAGTACCATAGACCACATACATACGCTACGGCAAGTTATACAGAAGACCGAAGAGTATAACCAGCAACTTTGCCTAGCGTTTGTGGACTATGAGAAGGCCTTCGATTCGATCGAGACGTGGGCCGTGCTATGATCTCTCCAGAGGTGCCAAGTCGACTATCGGTACATTGAAGTGTTGAAGGATCTGTACAAAAACGCCACTATGTCAGTTCGTCTTCAGGACCAGGACTCGAAACCTATCCAATTGCAGCGAGGAGTGAGACAAGGAGACGTCATATCTCCTAAACTGTTCACCGCTGCATTGGAAAACGTCTTCAAACTCCTGGACTGGAAAGGACTTGGCATCAACATCAATGGCGAGTACATGACCCACCTTCGATTTGCCGACGATATTGTCGTAATGGCTGAGACCCTGGAAGATCTCGGCACGATGCTCAATAACTTCAGTAGAGTTTCACAACAAGTGGGTCTTAAAATGAACATGGATAAGACGAAAATTATGTCTAACGCCCTTGTTGTACCCACTCCACTCAAAGTTGGAGACTCTACGCTCGAAGTTGTTGATGAGTACGTATACCTTAGACAAACAGTCCAGCTGGGTAAATTCAACTTAGAGAAAGAGGTTACTCGTCGAATCCGACTCGGATGGGCAGCGTTCGGGAAGCTCCGCAATATCTTCACGTCCAAAACACCGCAGTGTCTCAAGTCGAAAGTCTTTGACCAGTGTGTGTTGCCAGTGATGACATATGGCACCGAGACGTGGCCGCTCACGATGGGCCTTATCAGAAAGCTCAAAGTCACCCAAAGGGCTATGGAAAGGGCTATGCTCGGAGTCTCTCTGCGCGATCGAATCAGAAATGAGGAGATCTGCAGAAGAACTAAAGTAACTGACATAGCCCTGAGAATCGCTAAACTGAAGTGGCAGTGGGCAGGGCACATCGCAAGAAGAACCGATGGCCGATGGGGCGTGAGGGTTCTAGATTGGCAACCACGTACCGGAAGACGAAGCGTTGGCAGGCCCCCCACAAGGTGGACCGACGATTTGGTCAAGGTCCTGGGAAGCCGCTGGATGCGAGCAGCGCAGGACCGGTCGTCATGGAGTTCTTTTGGGGAGGCCTATGTCCAGCAGTGGTCGTCTTTCGACTGATATGACGAGCATAAGTGGTTACTGAGATATAGAGGTGTGACAGACAGGCGGACAGACAGACAGACAGAGCGACACCATAAGGGTTCCTTTTTTTCCCTTTTTGGTATCGGAACCCAAAAAACACGCGGCTTTTGTTAGCTTCGTTTATCTGCGTCACAGAATACCATATATGTACTAGTGTCTGCTTACCTATACTGAACGTAGGTATAGTTAAATATAAGAGCGTAAATTGTTTTTTTTAGAAAACAGTGTTACTTTGAGAGGTCTTTTTATTTTTCTTGAATTTTTTACATAAACTTCTATCGACTGTAATCAATTCAGATTTTTCGTTTCGTTTTTATAGATTTTTTTTAGTTTAACTGGAAAATGAGTCGTAAAAAATACAAAATTTATTTTACTGCATAATTTCGACTTTAGGTGATTATAAAACCCTTACTCATACTATTCGGCATTTAAATAAACTATTTATGACAATAAACTAAATGTTTCTATTTAAAATATTTTATATTATGCAACTCCTTGCATTTCTATGCTTGTTGCGGCCAGCGTGCCGCGTGCGGCGGGTGCTCAGTGCGTGTATTTTGTGCGGGGAGCGGGGGGCTCGAGCGAGAAGACTCCGCCCATTGAGCGTTAAATATTTTCAGACATATCCTCTTAAATGCATATAAAAGAATTAAAATTTTCAAATTGTGGTTACTAGGTTGAGTGGGGTATCATATGAAAGGGCTTTACTTGTTCATTTCAAAATATATTTTTATATTTTTTAAGACTCTTAGTTTTGAAGTTCTGATGAAAAATGTAAAAAACATACGTCCCCCCCCTTAACTCTGAAGTTTGTGAAAGGAAAAATCTGAATTAATTATAGTCGATAGAAGTCTATGTAAATACTACAGCGAAAATAAAACAATCTTTCTAAGTTGCACAGTTTTTTAGTAATCTGCAAAAAACCTTTACAAACAAATTCAGTTTTGCGGTCCTAACAATGGACTTTATCGCTTCCGAAAATACTATAGGTAAATACTATCGGAACCGTCGGCGCGCGAGTCCAACTCGCACTTGACCGGTTTTGCCAAGTTGCGTCGCGGCCGACCAGTCGTTTATGAATCTACTTAATGTCCTCTAAGTGCGTGCGTTCTGCTTTTTTATAAGGTAGGCCTCTACTGTGGGCCGACGGTCTATCAGTAGTTCAGTCAGTTCTTCTTCCTCAAACTGCAATGCGAAGATGCATCGCCGCAACAGAAAAAACATGTAATCAAAATTTGCGGGTTTTTCTGGTGTCTCACCGGCAGCAAGTTTTGTCGCAGCTTCAATCAGTTTCGGATACGTGTATGATTCCGGATTTCTTTATGTAACTTAACATTGCTCAAATTTTGGGATCTCAAAAACAATCCATCGAGTCTTATTTTACTTGATTCGTATACTACCTAGTCTTTGCAGGCCTTTTTCGCCTACAAGCACGATATCAAAACACAATGAATAATTGCATATTCCGCATTTTTCACAACTTATATTTTCTTCCATTCTTTTATCACCTTAAAGTTTTTATAACACTTTGTTGGCAAAGGTAATATTTTTCGCAAATAATGGTGACAATGCTGAATGCGCTCACGACTCTGCAATTAAAACAAATCTAGGTACACATCGTTACGCGTTAGCGTAATATTATATATTCTTTGACATCGTCCTGTGACGTGACCTTGCTTGCCCTCGCGCGCCCGCCGCCGCCGCCGCCGCGCCCCGCGTATACCCCTCGCAACCCTTTGTTTCTTTGATTCGTGATTATAATTATTACTTTATGTTTTTAAGGTGGATTTTAATTTAGGATGATATTATTTGACCTTAAAGAAAAGTCTACTTAGTTAATTTAACTGCTATATTTTTTTCACTAGTTTTTTATTACCACTAAAATAGTTTTCAATTTCCATATAGTTTTTTGGGTGGATTTATTACACTTTATGTTAAGGGACGTTAATGAAACAAAAGCATAGAAGAACTGATCTTATAGTATTTTTATCATAGGTGTAATGCAACTTTAAGATTTACGTAAACATTTTTTTTAGATTTAATTGTGTATCTTTTACAAATATAGGAGGATTATATACTTAAAAAAAAAGATATTAATAAAGGTAATCAAATGTAAAGTAAATAATATTTATAGCATTTTTGCCCTTTTTTTGTGGAATTTATAATACCTTTATTATTATTTTTTTAAATCCTGCGGTCGTAAATTTGGGTGGATTACTAATGAATTATTTTATAGACCAGCTAATCTAATTTTTGACGAAAAAAAAATGCTGATATGAATTTTTGTTGAATCTTCATGTACAGTGAAATAGTTTGGCTCTCAGTGTAAAAGGGCTAGATACGACCTAGGTACAACGGCTAACTATAACGCTCCTAAGAGGTCCGATCGTGTTGATGTTCGAGCAGCGAGTGAGAGGCCAAGCAGGTGTGTGTGCAGCCTGCTTATATAGGCGACGTCGGTTGGTGTGGCCAGCGCTGCGTGGTGGTTGCAGCTAACACGGCCTCTCCTGACATGCCAGCGTCCTCGATGGCTTTTGACCCGACCAAGCCACTTCACTCGAAGTAGCTGCCCTGGCATCATCTCTTCATTGTCATCAGAACCTGCAGAAGAAAGGCTCTGAACATCAACAAATAAAAATAACCTGAAGCTCTGTCTTTCATCTCTGCAATCCAGTCAAAACTAAGAAGACAGAAAGTTAGTCAGTTTCGAAACTGACAAATCATCATCACACTGTACAGCATACAAAATATGTGTATGCGATCACGCATAGGTTGTACAAAGAATGAGCGAATAACGTGAAGTTTGAATTCGCTTGATAGATCAATGCGTTTATCTCAGTCATCTCAGCTGTACCAGGTTTGATCTTAGGTTTTGCAATTTTAATAAGTACTTGGGTACTTGCACTAGATACGACTTATTACTGTTTTGCGATTAGTCTCATCGCAACACGTGATGATGTAATAAAATAATTGGTTTGGTCTCACCAAGTTTGTTGATATGTGTGCAGAGTTTCACACAAAGAAACGTCTTGCGTCCGGTTGAAGCGCAGGCCGATTAGAGCACGCGACGGCTGCGGCTGCTGGTGGGAGCCGGTCCTGTGGCGCCCTGCTGCAGCACCTCCCAAGCGCTCTACCCGGCGGCACCGCACACACGATGACGCAGCGGGAATGAAACAGCGCAACCGCGGGTCACTCCCGAAGCAGTCAGTTCCGGGTTCGCTATGGCACTCCATACACATAATGGAACTCGTCATCAGTATCTAAACACATCAATGACAACACTGAATTCGATGCACAACGCAGATTAGAACACAACTGTTATTTGTCCTTTTCAGAAGCTATTTGTAACTTAAGAACAAATAATTAAGAAAAATATGTTTGAGTGATAAGACTTTTATAATAAATAATGATCTTATTTGATTATTAAAACACAGTTTCATTCACAACTTATGAAGCTTCAAACATCTACAGTAGTAAAACCGTCTCAGACAAGGAGAGAGTATAATTAGATGGTTAAACGAACTTACCTGTAAGTGAAGTTCTACCATAATTATACGAAGCTCCTTGTCTGAGACGGTACCTAATTCCCACCCTACCCTCCTCTTATTATGATAAAGTTTTTCATGAAACTCCTTGCTTTAATAAAATAATAATAATAATAAAAATCTTTATTTTCTCTCACAAACATTTAAAAATTCAGGGATATGTGATATAACAAAATAAAAATTATGTGCAAAGAAATGTTTGTGAGAAACTGGAGCCTAAACTAAGTTTTCACCTGTGTCTTAGGACTCCAGGTTCCCACCCTCTTCCTATGGTACAAAGTTATTTTCCGTTTGTGGTACAAGTTTGAAAGGTAAAACAAGAAAAACATAAAAGAAAAAATAAAGAAGTAGTTACAAAAACTAAACATTGAAAATTTAAACAAAGTACTTTACGTGACATAAAGGTGACGGCATTTTATGAGCACAAGATTGTGTAAGGTTTGCATTGTAAAACTAGATGTATTATATGTTATGTTTGGTTTGTGTTGTAAATGTAGATGTGTATTGATATATGTACGTATTTGTATTTACTGCATAATCTCTAGTAGTTTTTCAGTTTCATTGTAATTAAGTGTCAACAACCAGTTAGTTATTTTCTTTTTTGTTTCATTTTTGTTAAGTTTGTGTATGTGTAATGTTTTATTTATTTTATTGTACACCCTGCCACTTCGAAAACGGAAAAATCGTTGAGCAAATGAGGTTCTTGCTGGCTCTTGTGTGCATACAGTCAGGTGTCTTCTTACATTTTGTGTAATATCCTGTGGCAGGGATTTGTGTTGTCGTATGGCGGTTAACAGAATATAAAGTTGGCGAACTGTGAGAACTTTGGTGTCACGATAAAGTGCTATTGTAGGATATAGTCGTGGTTTGAGGAAAGTGACTTTAAGTATCATTCTTTGTGTTCGTTCAAGTTGCAAGAGCCTAGTTTTAGTTGCTCCACCCCAGGACACAATACAATATGTTAGTACCGATTGGATAAGGGATAAGTAGATACGTTTAAGAAGTTCCACATCTGCTATGTGCCGCAGTTGCTTGAAAATAAAAGTAAGTTTTCGTACTTTTTGCACAACCGACTGTATGTGGTCCTCGAAAGAAAGATTTTTATCAATAATCACTCCTAGGTACTTAATGCTATGAGTCATCGTAATAGGAGGACAGTTACAATTATGCGATGGTGGGAAATCGCAATGGTGAGCAATTATTGTAGTTAAAGGGACATTACGATTATGAATCGAATATATGATATATCTAGTTTTATTTGCATTTAGCGAAAGTCCATTAAATGCAAGCCAGTGACAGACCGTGTTAAAGCCCACTTGTGCAGTTCTAAATAATTCATCCCATGAGTCAGCATAGAAGGTTAAAGCGGTATCGTCTGCATATGAGACGATGTTGCAGTTGTGAATTTTAATTTGGGAGAGCTCGTTTATGTAGCATAGAAATAATGTAGGCCCAAGGATGCTGCCTTGGGGTACTCCACATACAATTGGGAGTTCATTGCTGCACTGATCATCTACTTTAACAGACTGCATACGGTTCTTCAGGTAATTAAATAGAAGAGATAGTTGGAGGCCTCGAATGCCGTATTTCTCTAGCTTTGAAAGAAGGTTTGGGACAGGGACCGTGTCAAAGGCCTTTGCAAGATCGAGAAATATGGTCAGGCACTTTTTATTTGCATCTAGTTTTCTGACAACAAAGTCCGTTAACTCCATGACCGCATCATCAGTCGATAATCCCTTTCTAAAACCAAATTGTGTTGGAGAAATTATTTTTTGTTTTTCTAGATAATTTACTAGCCTTTTATTGATGATGCGCTCAAAGATTTTGGACAAAGTAGTCAAAATAGATATTGGCCTGTAATTGTTTACACAGTCCCTGTCACCAGCTTTGAAAATGGGTAAGACAACCGCTTTTTTCAGAGCATCCGGGAAAAGCCCTTCATTCAAGCAACGATTAATTAGGTCAGTAACAACCGGGGTAATAATGTCAGTGACAACATGGAGGGCATTCGCACTAATCGTGTCCCAACCTGGAGCGCAGTCTCGTTTAATTTGTTTGATTATTATGTCTACTTCCTCCTGGTCAGTTGGTAAAAAGACAAATGAATTTTGGGAAACGTTTTGAGGGATTATTGTGGCAGGTAAAGATGGAATATTTTTGGGTAAATGTTCTGCCAGTTGTTTCCCAACATTCACAAAGAAGTCATTTACTGTATTAACCGATTTTAACGGATCGCCATTGATTTTAAGGAGGTCACTCGATATTGTTTTCATTCCATTAATATTAGTAACAGATTTTATCGTACGCCAAAGTTTCTTCGAATTATTTTTAACCAGTGCTAGTTGACCTTTTTCATATAACCTTTTTAGTTTTTTAAGCAGGTTGTTACAGTAGTTTCTATACCTTTTGTATGTAGTTTTTAGGATATCATTATTTGGATCGATACGTAGTTGTTTGTGCATGTAATCTCTATTTCGAATGCACCGGAGCATTCCTTGCGTTACCCAAGGTTTAATGGTAATTTTATTTCGTGGCAATTTAATGTTTAGAGTGTTATTGGCTATAGTTTTTGCTAGGAGGTCAATAAGTATATTTGTCGCTATATTAAGATCCTGTTGATTATATACCAGATCAAAATTAAGATTTTTACATTCAGATTGAAACTGTTCAATATTAAGCTTTTGAGAGGTACGAATCTGTTTAGGTTTGGGAGTAAAGGTTTTTTGTAGACAGAAGAGTATAGCATTGTGGTCTGTTATGGAGGTATGTAATTTGAATGTGTATGCAGGGAGCCTTGTTTTAAGAATTACATGATCAATACAATTTGGACCTCTAGTAGGGGAATGAATTGCGGGAAGAAGACCATAGTAGATTAATATGTCAAGATACTCATTAGTGATTGAACTGTTTTCTTTTAAATTAATATTAATATCACCCACTAATATTACGTTTTTGAAGGACTTCAAGGAAGAAAGTAAACTGTTTAGAGACAGGAAAAAGTTATCTATTTTTGTAAAACATGGTGGCCTATACATTGCAATAAGTACAGTATCAAGGCCAAACTTCATTATAAGGCAATTTGCTTCATTAAATTGGGGTTCTTCTACTGTAAATTCAATATTACTATTTGCGTATATAACAAGACCATCATTTTGGTTGTAGTTGTGGGTGGTGTTAAATGATTTATACCCTTGTATTACGGGTAAGCTTGAACAGTGGGAAAGCCAACATTCTGACAACACGACCACATCGGTTTTAATTTTTAGTCTAGTTAGTAATATAAGTAATTCGTCATAATTACAATTGATACTACGTATGTTTTGTTGAAGGATTTTTAGATAGGTATAAGGTGTCGTTAAATACGAAACACAGTCTTCAGGGTCACAGTCAATAGGAGCAGATACATTAAAATCATCTAAGCTATTACGTAAATTAGAAACATTATCGAATTTTATTTATTATTATAGTTGGTGCAAAATTATTGAACATACAAACGTCTCAATTGGATAGATTACTAACAAAAGGAACAGGTGTAACTCATTAGCGCACGCTGGAATGTTTTGTTGACCGCAGTATAGCAGCGCGTAGGTAATGTATATGTAGGTAGGTACAGAATAGACACAAAAAGAATGCAGACAGTGAGCGTATTGTGATCGTTCAATGTTTTGCAAGATGTGGAGTGTAAATGTTGTTGAGTTTTTAATCATACTAGAGAGTGAGATTATGCCGTCAGTGTAATCCGTGTAGCACACTAAAATAATTATGAGTTCCAGAGCAAACTTTACAAAAATTCGTAAAAAACCATTAGGTAATTAGTATAAAATCTAGTCAATTATTCGTAGCCCTTAATTCTTGCAGGTCTTGTTCGCTTTTTAGCCGGATTACCGGAGTTCCTTCTTTTTTGCGAAGATACACAGTTCCGGGGGTAGACCAACAGTACTTATAGTCGTTCGTAGACGCAAAGTCCCGTGCAAGGAAGAATAATCTTTTCATTTTGGCTGTAAGATAATCCGATAAGTATACTGTTTGGGCTGGACCGCTAATATTCAGATGACTTGTGTTTAATTTTGCTTTATTTATTTTATTAAAGCTCTTCACAGCGTTAATTATTTTTGCTTTTTGAAGTGTGGATGAAAGTTCGACGATAATAGGTTTCTTATTTTCCAACTTTGAAAATCCCCTGTATATATTTTTGACGTCTGACGGCTCGATAGGAACCGCAGGGTGTTGCTGATGGATTGAAACACAGAGGTCAGTTCTTCAGGTGTCTCTTTTTTTGAAATCGGGACATTTCTAATCTCTAGGTAAGACGAACGGACATTTTGTTCCATCACTTCGATTTTACGTTCCAGTTCGCAGACGTATTTAAGGTCTTCTTTTCTCATTATTCGAAGTTCATCTACTTCTTTCTTAAGGTCGGCATTTTGCTGCGTGACAAAATTTAGAGACGCTGTCATTTGGGCTAGACTTTGGTTGATTCCGCGTACGGTTTCGAGATAGACTTCTTGCTTAATATCTTGAGCCTTAGTCCAGTTTGTAAACATTACCTCCATTTTCTCTAGCGTATCTTCGAGATCAACGCATTGTTTACGTTTAAAAGGTCGGTTTATCTCGCTAAGATTTGGGGTTGATGAGGCTGCGCTTATTGTTTGGGAGCTAGAATTCTGAGGTGTAGCTTTTTCTGACATCTTGCGCAATATAGTGAGAACGTGGTTAACTCGTTATATTTATTAGATGCGAGCTAAATTGTCAGTAAAGTCGCACAATACTTTCCTTATCTTGTAATGCGCGCTTGCAATACGAGCGTCGTCGCGTTTCGTTGACACACACTAATGACGGTATAACGTAGTTTATCTAGGAACTTTAGGTTTTCATTGGTGTATAATTAGGTGTAAACACTTAAAACCACTGTCACTTTTCTATCACTGGTCACTCAGAGAACAGTTTTACCGAATAAAATAGCTAAGTACTCAATATTTTACCACAAATAACTTTCATTTATGAGGAGCGAAATTATTACGATGTTTACTTGTCGACGGTAGGAGGTAGGATGAAACGTAATGAATGTTTACAGATGCGTTCCGATATTCGTGCGTTTTTTCTTTTTTTTTTTTAGCTTGGATACATTGTGATGGCTAAACGCATGGAAGCGTATACTAACAAGTAGTCTCAGTTTGTTCATTACGTTATTGAACCAGTATGATAACAAGCGTGCACTTTTGCTACCATAGTAGTTACTCTGTTGAGGAGATCTGTCGGTACTTATCAACACATAGAATACATGAAACAGAGTTAGAAAGGCAATGCTGACAATTTTGTACGGGAACCGGTGTCGCCAGTTTGCACACATTCACACGATAAATTATATTTTCACTACATAAAAAAAACCGCTAGCTGTTTGTCGTCTACTGGTGAATCGAAAAAGTCAAAGGAGCCAAATCCAAGCAATCAAAAATTTACCGTATTACATTACGTTATAACATTATTTTCAAAAACGTCAAAAACTGACGTTTTTGGGTGAGAAAGAGACAAAGATAAAATGTGGCCATACTAATAAAGTTTGCACAAAACGGTTCAAAAAGTATCCATTGGATCTTTCTTTGTTTTAACTTTCCTTTTAAATATTTCCCTAACAATATATTTATAAATGTGTGCAACATTATGCATAATACTTAAAAAAATAATTTAGATTTTTCTTTACTGAAAATAGAAAGTTAGCGATTTTGAAATATTAAATTGTTGTGTTATACTGGTATCATTATTGTGCAAATGCTAGGGATGTATGTTTCATTGGGCAAATTATCGATAAAATGGAGTATTGTACTCTGGATTACAACTTTTCCACGAAACATAGGTTTGTTTTAGATTCGTACAGCTTGCAATAACTAACTCTAGCGATGGCGGTTAATGCGAAGAACACAAAAAACGAAACGCGGGGGTGCGCGGCGTATGGTGGGGGAAGGACTGCGAAGCGTTCATTGGCTCTCCGCGTGTCACCATGCGCAGAAACTAATCGTCACGCTAATGTTAGGTTGTGCAAGCTGTTTTATTTTTTATATCTCACTAAAATCACAGATTAAATAATACTAAACTAACGTTTACAGATCCGATTCTCAGGCGGCGGGGTGAAGAAGGACGTACCTGATGATAGGGAATCCAGGCGCTGGTTCTTATTAGAGGTCACACTGCATCAATCAATCTTTACACAAAACATTGTAAATTCAAAGTCACTTTGTATTATACACAGGTGTATTTGTCGTTTTAGATATTATTTTCATGAGAACAGAATTGCGCGCGCGGCCATTGCTTTTTCATTGATGTTTCAGGCAGGTACGGGGGGGGGGGGGAAGAGAGGGAAGGAAATGGTGCGTTCTTAATTTTGTTTGAGAATCCAAGTACTTAATTACACCTTGTATACGAGTTTTAGTTTTATACTCATTCTTTATTAGGGTTTCGTACCGAAAGGGTGAAAAACGGGACCTATTGATATGCCTCCGATGTCTGTCTGACTGTCAGTGGGCTGTATCTCATGAACCGTAATAGGTAGAAATTTGAAATTTTTACAAATTGTGTATATCTGTTGCCGCTACAACAACAAAATTTTGTTTGAGCTGTATCTCATGAACAGTAATAAATATATAAATTAAGTGTGGCTCCGATACTAAAGACCTTTTTTAGGCGATTTTCGTTTATGCTCTATCTTAAAAATGGGAACACTTGAAAACAAGAAAATTGCAATGTTTATAGTGCATAAGCTATAAAATAACAAAAAATAATAAAATCTAGTCAAGCTCGTGTCGGACTCAAAAAATGTAGCACAGGAACATACTGAAATTTCTAATACAATCGTGATTATGTGGTGGTACGGATCCCTCGGTGCGCGAGTCCGACTCGCTCTTGGCCCGTTTTTTATTAGAAGATCCCTGCGTGTAAATATTCTTCAACAATAAAATAGATCATGAAGCATTGTTTTGTTTTATTATTTACATGATATTTTCATTTTTCTTATTTATATCTCACTAATATTATAAAGAAAATTTATTTTAGTTTGAATTTTTATATGTTTGGATGTTTGTTACTCTTTCACGACCCAGCCACTAAACAGAATTTGATTAAATTTGGCAGGAATATGGACTTAGACCTAGAAAAGCATAATATCTACTCTTTTTTCGAATCCCACGCAAATGAAGTCGTGGGCAACTGCTAGTCAGCAATAAGAAGAACCAACAAATTAAATTAATATACCAGTAAAGACGTGTGTGGTAAAGTTGGTGTCCCTCCGGGAAGTGATTTCGGTTTCTAACAGGTATAGCGTATAACAAGAGGCTTTAAATGTCTTCTTTGTGCCGAAAAGATGATGTCACTCTCCAAAAAGTGTTTGGAGCAAGTAGAACTTGTTTTGGTGGCTAACCAATCTTTTTGCCCTGTGGCATCGATCCATCTTTGCTTTTCTTTTGGATCACCTGGGTAGCTGCCAAAAATCTCTTTCTAAAGTTGGAATTTAGTATGAGTGCAAACAATTTTTAATTATTTAATTATTAAAAAATTATTGGTTAACTTCAAAGCTAAAAAATATATACAAGTAAGTATTCAACATTACAGAAATAATTCCAGTATACAGAAATTTATCGATATCGTTGTATTTTTGGAAGCACTTTTGCTCTGGTTTCGACCGGCTAAAAAATATTTTTGTTTTAACAAATATAGTGGATAAAAAGGTATTCAAAAAGGTTATCGGTGGTACAATAGGCCTCCATTTTGCTAATTTTTATCTTTGCTGTGAGCTCGACGTGATAATATCGCACAAAACGGCATTTTCTTAAAAAATACGTCGCTGCTCTTTACGCCATTGAGTCGGGCAAATGACTGAAGGGGTCATTTTGAGGTTTTGACGTTTGTTTGTCCTACGGACCTATCCGTGGCACGCGGGGCCCGCCTACTTCGCCTTTCTAACTCTGTTTCATGTATTCTATGAGTATAACTGATAAAATAACCTGTTCCCAATGCGACCGCTTATACCACTACGGGTGTGTGGGCTTGAAAAACTCCCGAGAACGAAGGTAGCTTGGAAATGCCCTGAGTGCAAATCACCTCCGAGAAATGACGATGATACACCTATTAAAGACCCTAATGAACAGCGAAATCCTACCTCACCATTGAATACTTAGGAATCAGACGATTATTCCGCCGCTGGCTCATCGCATGACCCATTAGAGCCTCCTGCTGCTGCAAAGCCACCTAATCACTCCCATACAAGTGACCCTGAGTCATTTAGCGGGTCAGCAGCGCCCCCGGTTAAACCTACAAAATCAAGTGATACTGAATCATCGGATTCGTTGGTTCTTCGGGAAATACGGTTGATAAGTGCGAGACTTGTTCCACTGGAATCCTTGGCGGGTGAGATACAAGCACTTAGACTTGAGTTCCAGAGCTTAAAAACATCTGTTGATGAGACCGGGGAAACTATGAAGAAATTTGACTCTAAATTGTCAGACTTGGACACACGTATATTAAAAGTCGAGAAGGCTCAGGAGCATGTTCATTTTATGCAAGCACGTCTGGATAAATTGGAGCGTGACAAAACGAGAAAGATCAATGGGCCCGTATGAACAATGTCGAGATTAAAGGAATCACTGAAGTTAAGAATGAGAATCTCTTCACTGTGCTGGATACATTAGGTTCTAAAATAGATTTCAAGATATCGAAGCAACAAATCAATTTCATCACGCGTATTCCATCGCATGTCACTGACAAACCGAAGCCTATTGTGATTTGTTTTAACAACCGATACGTGAAGGAGGATTTTGTAGCTGCTGCAAAATATTACTACAAGCAAAACTCACGCGTGTTAATGTCGTCTGACCTTGGACTATCCGGAAAACATAGCATTTTCGTGCATGATCACCTTACGCCGCGTAATAAAGAACTGCTCAACAAGGTGAAAACAGCTGCCAAAGAAAGAAATTTTTCGTACACATGGGTCAAGCATGCGAAAATATATGTCCGAAAAGAAGACACATCTCACATGATTCAGATAAAAACCGAAAAGGATCTGGTAAAAATAGTATAAGTCCATCATATTATGTTTATTATTTACGTTACTTTAATTCATGTCTATTCAAAAAAGTTATTTGTGTCAATCAAGTTCTATTAAGATTGAGAATCTTGAGCAAAAATTATGAACATATCGTATTTCAACTAGCGACCCACACAATGTTGCATTCAAGTAAACTTTCTTATCAATACCTTGGTTATTACGGAATTTTGTGTCAAGCTATAATTGCCCTTATGATCGCTCGCATACCGCGCACTTTTAATTGCATGCAGGCGCTGTCTATGACTTATTACCGGTCAAACAGCTTATCGCACGATCGGGCTAATCAGATTGTGGCTTTGTTGAGAGAGGACTTGAAGTTCTGCTTTGCGTTACTCGGTGTTTTTCTGTATTTACAATTCTCTTGTAAAATTTTGTCGAACAACCGCCTGTTATTAAATATTTTAATCAGCAATGAAGCACTTTTTAGACTAGATAATTATGGTGATTATTATGAATATTCAAAATGAATACTCTTGGACTGTACTACCAGAATGTTAAGGGATTGCGTACTAAAACTAGCAACTTTTATAGGAATATTTGTATGAATACTTTTGACGTAATTTCTATAAGCGAAACATGGTTACTTGACGGCATCTCAGATCATGAACTATTTGACGATAGGTACCTAGTTTGGAGACGTGATAGAAATTACGACCAAACTGGTCAAAAACTAGGTGGTGGAGTGTTGTTGGCGGTAAGAAGGGACCTAACTGTGGTTGAGAGGCCAGAGTGG